>OX438780.1:16087925-16747115 GCA_949316455.1 Acleris holmiana
CCGTACACAGTGCCATTGAGTGTAAACTTAAAGCAAAGAAATGTACCTCCCGATGCAATACGTGGCCATCTCAAAGACAGCTAGAAATGAACCAATGCCATACAATGCTACAGTACCTACACGTGCTTTACTGATTTTTCTAAAGAACTGATTTATAAATCTATACGTCCTGGGAAGAAGGCAGGTGAACCAGTTGTGACAAACTTACGAATGCTGGAATATAGACCTAACGGCACAATTTGGTACAAAGTGGATTATGATCACGAATTGCAACCTCTGCCGCATCGTCCCACACCCATTCATTGCATCAAACCAATAAACCAACTACCGAAATTGTATATGGCTAGATTACCTATTACAAAGCGAAAATATCAAGACTTGCAAGACTTAAAAAGTGTGTTACCAGGTAGTTGTCACTCTTTTTATGATGAACTACCACATACTTAATTTTGAAGACTACTTTAGTGCTACTTACATTAATAACTAGACTGATTAGTCCTTAGTTTAATTTTATTGGTCAAAAAACCTTTTTGTTAAATACAATTCGTTTTTTTCATTATTTAAATTTTATTAACTAAAGTTTATTAGTGTGAAGTGTTTAATCTCATATTATTAATAATATAAAAGTACCTGCTTAAAAAGGAACAGGGTAATTCTAAGTTCCTAATTGTTTTCATTAAGTAAATTGTATAAGAGGATACATAATAAGTACTAAGTGCTATGTATAAATAATAAATATAACACAAAACTTAAATTTAAATTGATTTTATTAATATTTGTACACATCCTTTCCTTTTAACTTTCTCAGTTAAGAGTGCGCCGAGGCAACGATACGTAATTACGAAAAAAATGCGTTCGTTTGATCGCCTGCTGCATTGTTTTTACTGAAGCTTTAGTTATGCAATTCATATGTAAGATATTTAAGGAATCACTCTATTTATCATATACTTTAGAAACACGATTACTTGTACTTCCCTCGATAGAAAACACATCCAAAGATACCTCTACATAACAAAATAAACACTTAGTACGGTGTAATTACTTCACGGAAGATCATCAGTTTTGGATTTACAACAAAACTACACGTCTTCTATATATTCTATACTTTAGATTTGAAAATGTGTTTTTATTTTACTAATATGAAGGAAATACCTAAATTCGCACGCGTTTCGTCCATTTTAGCCAGAGCCGTCACGTTTCCCCCATGTCCGCATTAGTCAGGCTTCGGCCGTCGGACGTGGAGGCTGTGTCGCTTGGTGGTTGGTTGCGTTTATCGCCATTTTTGTGATTATTCACTTTATTTTAAATGGGGAACAAACACAACCAAGAAAGGAAGAGAAGGGGTTGGCAAAAGCACAATGCTAAACGCTTGCGTGAAGAAATGAAGTTAGTTAAAATCGTAAACCTACTGATAGTGGAGTAGTTCTAAGAAACCTGATTTGACAGTTGTCAAAATGCCACGCTAAGGGAGGAGAAAATAAATCGGTAGCAACATAGACTGATTTTCGAGATGTATCGATTTGTATTACTAAGACTTTGTAATCGTTTAGTTGTAGTCTTGATGTTTTGGGCCAAAATTGGTTTATTTACACAAGTAATTTTCAACAACACGCGAAGTTCTTTCAATTAGTAGGTAGGTATATAAAAAATACACTTCTATGGTGAATATTTACCAAGATATAAAAGTAGTTTAGCTAAAAAAACACATTTACAGGCAAAACAAGCTTCTTAGAACGACCCGAGGTTTTTTTTACTATAATTAATTATATAATATTGTTACTTCTTGGGATGGTTTCAATATTTCTAGAGCAAGACATCTCCAGAAATCTGAATACAAAGAGAATACTCCGTAAGAATACTCAGTACCTAACAACTATACTTCAACAAATGAGTAAAATTGCAAAATTATTCATATTTTTTTATTTATACCTAGGGTTAATGTTCCAGTTGTTGGCACTTCGCTACAAAGCGAAGAGTTAGGTACCCTAATGAACCGGTGAGGTATGCGTAAAAATAGTAAGAGGTGTATAGGAAAACATTTTAATAAATTTAGTATGAATTTTCACATTATCTTTATATTTTTTCAATTTACAGAGTAAATGAATTGGTTGACATCGATTATAAAATTTACCACACAATGGAATTGTAAGTCCCAAATACGAATTATTTTTATAGAATGAGGATTACAAAATTTCATCCAAAAACTAATTCTGGTAATAAATAAATTATAGTTAAATCAAAACGTTCTGTTTTATTACAGGATGCCAATGGACCAAATTTTTTGTCTTTCAGTGGATGGAGAAATAGACAATGACATTGCTTACTCACACAGACAAAATAATGCCGTGAAGTAAAATCCGATATTGATTATTGTTGTTACTTATGTCCTAATATTTTTTTCTAAAGATACCTGCGTACATTATTCATTACATTATATACATACAAACATTAAGTAGGAACTTCTAAATATGTGATTGATACAGCAGCTTTAAGTTTTTAGTTTTTTAAAACATCAATTTAATTTTATACTTTATAGTGATCAGAATCAGACATTGAAGTTTTTGCGGAAATAATCATGGATAAACATTCGTACAAACTAAGATCCTTTTTTTTAAAGACGGTTAAAATACCAAAACCTTCCCCTATGTGAAACAAATACTTTTCTGAAAACCGCATTAAAAACGGTTCAGCCAAACGTGAGATAATCGCGGACAAACATACATACATACATACAGGTCAAACTGAGAACTTCCTTTTCTTTGAAGTCAGTTATAAATAATATCTTGAAGAAAGGGTCCATGACTGGGATTTTTGCCCTACTCAGCCGTTCTTATTACTTTACATTAGGAATTGAGTTCACTTTATTTTGTGCTTAGAATATTGTCAATAAAGGTAATTAGGTTTTATTTCATTTCAATGTACAGTCACATTAAATCACGGGGTTGTTGAGCCACCATAGAACTCTGTCCTAATGACAGCGTCAAGTCACGCAAAAGAAATTATTTACGTCAAAATTTACCGTCAACTTTCTATGAAAGGGTTCTCCCGGTAACCTTCGGAGAGGGAAGATGGCCGATTGGAAGATGTACGGCTTTTACTTATGATTTATTCACTTTAGCCGAACAATTTGCCCAATAAATATTATAAATAACTTAACACTAGCTAAATACACCATAGATGTACAAACGACATTAATTAAAAATTATCTATCTATCTGTGAGTGGGTTCTAGAGTGGCTCAACAATCTCGTGATGTGACTGTACCTCAACAATACAAGTAATTCAATCCTACCTTACCTAAGGAAAGTAAACAACAAATTTAAAAAAAAATGTAGACTGAAAAAAGTTTTTAACTTCTTATAGTCAATATTTGAATAAAAGTATTCGGAATCGATTATGTTTTTTTATTTTGTAAACATTGGTAGCAACCTCCGCGCCTAGTGGACCGGCGCACGGCTCGTCAGGCGCGGCGCGCGGCCGGCGCATGGCTCCAGCTCGCTCCTTGCTGGTGTGCTATACGCACACATACACAGAGTGCATAAAATACCTAAAGTTAATGAGCGCAAAAAGCTCGGTGCCCCCTTAACACAGCCTAAGTCTTGAATAATATCAACTCAACACAGCGCAAGTCAAAATAAACTGATAATATTCAACATTTTATAAGTCCGAGAATATGAGGTTATTTTTAACCTTAATTAAAGCATCCATTACAAATTTGAGCAAAATCAATCTCAAAATATAAAAAATACACAGTTTTTTCGCTCTCCTGAAAAGTTAGTCATAATGACTTGAGCGGTGTTGTTAGATAAGCGACGATATATCTATCTCGCTCATTGGGGTTTGAAAATGCGCGCGAGCGCAACTAGTGGCACCATCTGACGGAAACGACGGTAACCGGAGAATAAAAAAAAAGCGGCCAAGTGCGAGTCGGGCTCGCCCATGAAGGGTTCCGTAGCAGCAAGTAACATAATATAAAAGTTCGTTGTAGCTTTGATCAATGTTTTAATGACGTATTAAAAAAAAACTACTTACTAGATCTCGTTCAAACCAATTTTCGGTGGAAGTTTGCATGGTAATGTACATCATATATTTTTTTAGTTCTATCATTCTCTTATTTTAGAAGTTACAGGGGGGGGACACATTTCAACACTTTGGAAGTGTCTCTCGCGCAAACTGTTCAGTTTAGAAAAAAATGATGTTAGTAACCTCAATATCATTTTTGAAGACCTATCCATAGAAACCCCACACGTATGGGTTTGATGAAAAAAAAAAACGAGTTTCAGTTCTAAGTATAATTATGTTTTTTATTACATTTTTGTGTGAAAATCTTAATGCGGTTCACAGAATACATCTACTTACCAAGTTTCAACAGGTTAGTTCTTATAGTTTCGGAAAAAAGTCACTGTGACATACGGACGGACAGACAGACAGACATGACGAATCTATAAGGGTTCCGTTTTTTGCCATTTGGCTACGGAACCCTAAAAAAATGGGATAAGAACCTTATGCGCTGATGCCGACCACTTTGTGAAATACACCGATTTGGACTTTAGTTTATCCCTTGGTCGGGTTGCCACTCGTACTATAATGTAGTATTGTACTATATTTCAGCTGTCCGTACTTTATAATATATGAAAGACATAAAGTACGCTAAAACACTTTATTTTTAATTTAATACAATACCGAAATTCATGACATAAAATTTGGTCTATAAAGACGTTTCTGAACGCAACCAATATTATTGACATTTCGTTTTAGCGTTTAATTTGGCGGTTGTGTTACGGAACTTGGAAGAAAGAAAGTGCTACTCTACTGACTGCTAAGTTTATTTTGCTAACTAAAATATTTGCGAGCGATCATAAATAAAATATACTATATTTTTCATGTGTGCACTATATTTTTCGGCCCTATAACTCACCATATTGTATCGTGAAAAGAAAGGTGGCAACCCTATCCCTAGCGTAACTAAGAAAATATTCCCTCTAAATTTAATTTCCACTTAAAGTTTAACTTCTTGGCCTGATTGTGCAAAATGTGGCTACAGAACTATAAACAAGTCAACAAGTCTTTGTAGAGTTGTAGGAAATTCTGTAGCTCTGCCTACCCCACTCTGGGACTGAAGGCGTGATGTACTTAATTTACGTATGTAATTTAATTTCCTTAGGCCTAGCGGTTTAGTCTCCGCATAAACTTAGATATATATATATTATTCTCACAAGTATTTTAAGAACTACTTTCGTCTGGCAAATACGTTAGACCCCCTTATACAATTATTGAGAGGGGAAAAACGGAAAATGCGCTTGGAGGGTGTTTCTTAATCAATAAATGCATTAAGGAAGTGCAGAATGTCTCTCCCCCTCACAAATGGCAATTTAATTCCGGCTCCTTTGGACTGCTGTGAAGTTATTTTCATATCCATAATTCCCCTGACTACGTTTATGACTTACTAGTGTTTTCTAGCGACTTCGTCTGTGTGGAACTCATGTCACGTTATTTTCATAGGTATGTATACTATTCATTTCAGGGAAAATCCCAGTTTATGAGGTTAGTGCAAAAGTGCGAGGGCCTTCGATTTATAATATCAAGTAATTTATTCAAATGTGTCTACGAGAAGCCTGATTAAACTCCAGTTGATGGTTTTATATAACTTTATTTGTTGTTGGGAATAAGGGCTTGTAGTATTGTTAGGCGATGGGCTTGCAACCTATCACTAATACACTAGTAAACTCCTTGGCCTGATTGTGCAAAATGTGGTTACAGAATTATCAACAAGTCTTTTTAGAGTTGTTGGTATTTCTGTAGCTCTGCCTACCCCACTCTGGGAATGAAGGCGTGACGTTATGTATGTATGTATGTATTTATTGTCAATAAGTAAGAATTCTAACCCGTGTGGTTGCCGAGTTAGATTAGTGCCACTCCATGTCTTCCCGTGCTGCCCTGCTAACATAAAATGCAGTATCTGAGACAAAACTTCTGTAGCAAATTGAACCTTAATTCTAACGGTTTAGGGTTGAATCTGCTTTGGCCATTAAATCTGAGATACTGCTTTTTTGTTCAGGAGGGCAGCGTGGATGTCGTAACAGGCGACTGAGGGAATGAGAGCTTGTATTAAGTACGTTTAGGCAATGGGCTTGCAACCTGCCACTAATACTAGTAAACATCTTAGCCTGGTTTTGCAAAATGTGGTTACAGAATTATAAACAAGTCTTTTTAGAGTTGTTGGTTTTGTAGCTCTGTAGCTATGTGTATGTATGTATGTAATAAGTAAGGAAATTAAGGTTCGGTGTCGGTTAAAGTCCATTTTTATTTAGACCCTGTCAAATATACAACTAGCATTTATTATATATAGTAAAAACGGTCGTAAATTAGTTTAAAAAAATATGAAACTAGGTAATCTGCGGAAGAAATCTCAAGAGCTCTTTTTGTTGAACAGTGACATCTATCGGATATTAGGATAAAATACGAAAGAAAGCGACATCTGCCGTCGAGTAGCATTTCTCATATTCCTTGTAGGATATCGGGAATATCGCGATAAAAAGTATTCTATGTTCCTTTACATGTATAAGGGCTACATACCTGCCTATTGCAATAAAAATCTGTTAACCCATTTCAAAGTTCGCTTTTGTTTCGGGTATGATGACCCTTTTTTGTGTCATAATAAGATGCAAATGCCAGTTGTTGGCTGCGAATGTTAGCATTGGACAGACTAAAATATTTAGCGTGATTAGTAAAGCAGGCAGAAGCCCACAGTTTGTGGCTCACCGCAGGCAAAACTTCGGTTTTGGCATTAATTTACCTTTCCAATAGACAGTTAAGTTACACAAGTTAGCTTAGTTAACATTGCGTATATATCTACATACATAAATAAATTATATTACTAACTTAAAAAAATACAGTCAACACATGGGTAAGTATAAGTAGCTGGCTTAGAACCTTGTTGCTTTAAAACCTTTTTTTTGCTCTTGCTTTACATTTTAAACCACTCTTTTTTTTTTGGGAAAGAGAAGGCAACGGGCATAAAGGCCATCTGATGGTAAGTGGGCGGTGTGGGGATAAGACAACCGGTGAAATTACTAGCATAGAGGCATTTCATCTTAGTCCTCAGGGTTGGCAACGCGTTTGAGATCTTAGGATTGCATTCTTAAGATTATAGTCTTGAGAATTCAAATGTCTATCTCAGATTCCACTTCCCATCAGGTGGCCTGAGCGCTCGTGTGCCTTCTCCTTACCATAAAAAAAAAGTGGCATCGGAGACATTTGCATTCTTAAGACTAGAATCCCAAGACCGCAATCCTAAGTCTGCAAAACTGTTGCAAATCCTGATCGGAGCATCAACATCGGAGCTCAACAATCCGAACACTGACGCTTAGTGTGGGCCCCTCTTTTGAATTGTATACCATAACGCTTTTATAAATAATGATAATGATAAAATCGCTGCATATTTACGTGACTGGCGTCAATAAATTGATGACTCCTTGAAAAACAATGAGTAATTTGAACTATATGCAATTAGTTCTTTAAATACAAATTTCGGTTTACATTCATCTGGCATAACTGTTTTTGGCATAATCATCACTTGGCATAATCATTTGGCATACAGTATTTTTTTTCAGAAACCGTATACTTTTCAGGATTGTTATAAAATAAACCTAACCTAACCTAATGGGCTCTATGCTATGCTATTTTAAATAATCCTGAAAAGTAGACGGTTTCTGAAAAAAAAGACTGTATGCCAAATGATGATTATGCCAAGTGATGATTATGCCAAAAAAAGTTATGCCAGATGAAGGGTAACGACAAATTACATTAACTTTACATCCCGACTTATCAAGTTATTCACGCCATGCACGGAATTGATTTTAAAGATACTCATATGTCATAGGCGAGTTTTTTTTATGTTAAGGAGAAGGCACACGAGCGCTCAGGCCTACTAATGGTAATAGAAATCTGAGACCTATAGACATTGAATTCTTAAGACTATAATCCTAAGACCTCAAATGCGTTGCCAACCCTGGAGACTAAGATGGAATGTCTCTATGCTAGTAATTTCACCGGTTGTCTTATCTCCGGAACACAACAATGCGAACACTGTTGTTATTTACTTTTTGAAAGCACACACTGTTACAGCTACTAGGGAATGCAAATAACCGGTTATAACTAATTTGAGTAGGTGAGCAAAAGGTGGTTAATAATAATAACCGGTTTTAACTGATTTTGCATTCCGACGACGCTTGGTTTTACAAAATTTAAATAGGCATTGCCAAACCCGAATTTGAAATACCAAAACAAGACAACAAACAAATAACTGTCTCATTACATTTGTGTGCACATCATACCTTCGGTAGAACAAGGGCATAATGTACAATGTGACTATAGGGGAAATTGTGCCCTTGTCCGGTAGAACAAAGACACAATGTACAATGTTACTAAAGGGGAAATTATGCCCTTGTCCTACCGAAGGTGCGACATAAGGATGACCTGTCCTTTGTTTATAACGGATAAAAAGTCTTTGTGATGTGTAGTTTCTTTTGTTTCAGCAAACAATTGCCCGGGTTAGGTATAAGTTCGAGTATTTCCCACGAAAGATAAAAATAGGTAAAGAGGCAGGTAATTAAAGGGAGAGCGATATATGCCTCCTATATATAGCTCTCTCATTGACTGTTACTTGGTAGGTTTTTAGGGTTCCGTAGTCAAACTAGGAGTTCTTATAGTTTCGCCAGAAAGTGACAGATGTTTTAGCCACGCTTATCGTGGTCGATACACACGACCATAATAGGCCTGCAGGTCATATAACTCACGGGCTAGGTAGCGATCTCTTCTACAGAATCTTAAAAAGAGACGATATCTAGGTAGTAGGTAAGATGAAAAAAAGCGGCCAAGTCCGATTCGCAGCAAGACGATTTATGACGTATAAAAAAAACTGCTTACTAGATCTCTTTCAAACCAATTTTCGTACATCACACATTTTTTTTAGTTTTTTCATCTCTTAATTTAGAAGTTACAGGGGGGACACACATTTTACCACTTTGGAACTGTTTCTCGCGCAAACTATTCAGTTAAGTTTTTTTTTTATTACAAACCTCAATATCATTTTTGAAGACCTATCCATAGATCCACACGTATGGGTTTGATGAAAAAAATAATTTGCGACACAATTCTAAGTAATGGGAACCCCCAAAAATTATTGTTTTTTTTTTTCTATTTTTGTGTGAAAACTTTAATGCGGTTCACAGAATACATCTACTTACCAAGTTTCAACAGTATAGTTCTTATAGTAGCGGAGTAGAAAGTGGCAGTGACATACGGACAGACAGACAGATGGACATGACGAATCCATAAGGGTTCCGTTTTATGGCATTTGACTACGGAACCCTAAAAAGATACAATGTGTTTTTTTCTGTAAGTAGGCCTCAAGAGCTCTTTTACACGTCAATAATCTACTAGCGCTTCCCAAGAGGAGACCATTGCTGAAAAACTCAACAGTCTGTCTTTCTCTAACATATTATTACTTATAAGACAATGTGTGTGTTGTTTGTGTGTCCCCCGTGTGGTTGCCGGGTTAGAATAGTGCCACTCCATGTCTTCCCGTGGATGTCGTAAGAGGCGACTAAGGCAATAAGGGCTTGTATACTATTAGGCGATGGGCTTGCAACCACTAATACACTGGTAAACTTCTTGGCCTGGTGCAAAATGTGGTTACAGAATTATAACCAAGTCTTTTTAGAGTTGTTGTATTTCTGTAGCTCTGTGTATGTATGTATGTAGAAAATGTTATATGATGACCTAGGAATCAAATTGGTTGAAGGCAATTAAATAACAATCAAATAATTAATTAATATTTGCTATTTTCGTATAGAGCGGCATGTTAAAAACCAGCTCCTATAAATTTATGCACACCCGGCCAATTCAAAACCAAGAAATTCCAAAACAAAAGTAACGGCTCATAAATCACAGATCTACAAAATGGCCGACGTTTTGTTCTCAAAATGGCGTCAACCGTTTGACTAATGCGGGTCTGGGCGGGTAATCCCTTTGCGCATTTTAGCTTTGCCTCTAATTGGAAAGTGTGGAACCGGTGCAAAGGCAACGGTGACACGCTGAATGGGTCTTTACAAGACCTATACTGTATGTGAGCAGAAGATATATACTTAGCTAACATGCTTCCATCTACGTAAAAGTGTCACACATTTGTCGACAACACTTCGCCGGAACTGAAAGTGGTTCCTTCGTTTGGATTTGTACACATTTTATTTTTTACATAACTTTATTCGTTTAACTTTTTACCAATGGTTTTGTACGTGTCTCAAAAATTCATTTCCATTTAGCAGTTGCTGTATGATTGACAAAATTAGCGTTTATTTAATTAACCGTTGGATTATTAATTCAGAGAGTAAAATATGAATACAAACTTCTTGGAGTCGATTTCTTAATCTTATTGGGTGAAATAATGCAAATTAAATCACGCGGTGATTTCGTCGAAATTCAACCTGACGCGAAACTTTATTGGGCTTATGGCAGTAGCAACCATGAAAGCGATTACTTAGCTATGGAAGAATCGCATGTTTTTCATTTTCCAAATTCTCGCCTGCCTAGGAGCAAATCTGTAATTGCGGCGTCATTCTGAGCAAGGGCCTTATTCCACTCTGTCTTTACACGTATTGTTATCGTATTGTTTTTAACTCAGTCGCCGTACTCACTCAGGAACACCTAGAGGCAAATTGAATGTATTTATTCTGAAAAAAAATCGTTTCTTATAAACTTTGTGTAATGGTGTAAAAATCGTTACTCAAACGTCATTAACTGACAGACTGCAGCCATAAATGCGAGCTATAATAAAACTGACAATATCTACGATAGCATGTCAAAATTAAAGCAAGCAAGGTTTAGCTCGACAAGAATAGGGCTGGAATTCTACAAGGTAATAACGATATCGTTTTTGACCTGTTTCCGTATTGTCTTCTTCTTCTTTTTTAATTAATCATGTCAAGTGAATAGAGTAAATCAGTAAACAGAATAAATCAAAAGTAAAAGCCGGGCATTTTTCAATCGGCCATCTTCCCTCCCCGAAGGTTACCGGAACCCCTTCCGTATTGTCAACATTTTTCTAACTCTGATGTCATTTACAATAATGGCGACTATGACATAAACGATTCTTAAACATGTCAAACACGATATCGTTTTAACGCACCTGAATAGAGGCCCAGAGCCCCAGTTTATTTTTAAAACAAGGAGAAGGCTCACGAGCACACTGGTCACCTGATGGTAAGTGGGATTTGAGACCCGTAGACATTGAATTCTCAAGTCTTCAACCTTACGGCCCGTATTAGGGAGCGACCACACCGACACGTAAAATACGGTGACGTTGCATAAACAAAATAATGGTCATACTAATCCAGTAGTGTCCAATAGTGGCACATTTATAAACAAATCTTTTGGAACCCAATATTAATTAAAAAAGAGCTTGTAGTACTGTTAGGCGATGGGCTTGCAACCTGTCACTAATACCTACACCAGTAAACTTCTTGGCCTGATTGTGTAAAATGTGGTTACAGAATTATAAGCAAGTTTTTTATTTTTTTTGGTATTTCTGTAGCTCTGCCTACCCCACCATGGGAATGAAGGCGTGATGTTATGTATGTATGTATGTATATAATGTCTCGCACCGTATTTTACGCACTGTTAAGTCATATTTGCCGCATCTCGAGACGAGCATTACAGTCCAGATCAGTTTATTAATACGGCCCTGAGACTCCAAATGCGTATGTATAAAGCCAATTTCGTAATCGTCACTCAGGTTAATGATAAATGAAATTACATATTGTGAGTTGTGTCAGCTCTATTTGCAATGCAACGCCAAAGCAAAATGAACGATTCTAATTGCAACTCGGTCCCCTAAACGCCTGCTAATTTATAACAGCAACATGAACTTTAGTGCGAATGAAGTATTGCTATTTGTTTTACACAGGAGCTTTTTATTTTGTAGATTTAATATTCATTTCGTGCCATCTTAACAAATAAAGTCAGAAACACATTCTGTACCTGAGTATAATATTACTTGGTAAACAGAGCAGAACACAATCGCATTTGAGGAATAGAAATAAGCAAATCAAGTTCAAAAATACATTATTTTAATACGCACATTTTTAATTATTGCTAGAGGCTTAGCGGAGATACCGCGTAAAGGATTCAAGTGTATTTAAATATTACACTTGCAATGGTTTTAAATTAACTATTTAAGATACATTTTTAAAATGTTTTAAAAAGTATCAAACGCGTTCCATTAATCTATACGTGCGGTGACATTTGCAAAAATGCAGCTTGCAAAGCAAATGACGAAGGCCTCTATTCTACCGAGTTAAAACGATATCGTGTTTGACGTGTTTTAGAATCGTTTATGTCAGTTTCGCCCCGCTGCAAAATTCTGACTTTCCCGGTGGATTTTTTAGTTTTTTCTTTCATAAAAATCTTCTCCTGACATGAACAAACACAATAAAAAAAGAATTAGCGTAATCGGTCAGCTGCTCTCGAGATTTGCGCTTAGCAACACACTCAGCGATTCATTTGTATTATATAGATCAAAACGTTGACAATACGGAAACACGTCAAAGACGATATCGTTATTACCGTGTAGAATCCCAGCTCAGGGCCTCAATTTTACTAGGTAAAACTATAATATATTGCGTTTGACAGGTTATCTGGTTGTCAACGTTACGATAGCTATTATTTATTTGACAGTAATGGCTGCCCAGTTAAAAACAATACAATAACATGTCAAATGCAATATGGTTTCACCAGGTAGAATATTTAATATTGTTAACGTTATAATAGTAGTTGCATTGGTTCCTCTATTCAAAAGACAGTAAAGCCATATCGTTTAAAAGAGCTGTATGGTCTCTAAGTGAAGATGAACTCAAAAATGTAAGGCAAAAAAGTAAGCTTGGCCTGCCTAACTGCTACTGTGTGAAAACACAAAACAGAACAGTTAAATAAAATTCACTCTATAATATCAGGGGACAATCTCACACAAATTGACCTAGTCCCAAACTAAGCTTTAGACTTGTACTATGGGTACTAGACAACGATAAACATACTTAAATTGAGAAATACATACTTAAATACATAGAAAACATCCAAGACTCAGGAACAAATACTCCTGCTCATCACACAAATATCTGCCCTTACCGGGATTTGAACCCAGGACCGCTGGCTTCGGAGGCAGGGTCACTCCCAACTAGGCCAACGTGTCGTCCAGTCTAAATACCAATTTCACCATACGATGTTAAATTAAATCAATGTTAATCGACTGTTAGTTCATACATTTTGACAACTGTCAACGCTCTAATCGTCTGTTAAGTGGTTGGTGAAATGGTGAAATTGGTATTTATTTTGGCCATTAAAAAAAAAAAAAAAGGTACAATACTTTTGAAACTGTTTTTTTTTACCGTTTTTTGTCTGCCACTGTTCAGTCTCCGTGTGAAACCAGCATTAGATGACATAAATTGATACAATTCTGAAAATACAGCCTCCAACAAAATTTGGCAATAGCGTGAGCCTATTGTACTCGTAAATCGGTCGTTCTACTTTTTTACCGACAAAACATCGACATTTTTCTATATTTTGCGTTTTTCAACTATTGATAATTATGGTTTTAATTTTTGATTTTAAAATACTGCGTGAATTTTTATTTGGACTAATTAATGATTAGAATCAGAATCAGAATCAGAATAATCTTTATTCAAGTAGGTTTACAAATAATAAACTCTTTTGAAACGTCATAGTAGCGACTTAGCCTAAATTGACTGCAGGTTCAAATCGCGACCGATCAGAGAAGAACCTGTAAGAAACTCTGTCGGATGTCTTTTTTTTTCGACGTTCGCAACCTTTTGTCGTAAGGACTAAACATTTTATTACAAGCAATTCAGTCCCAAGCATTGTTATCATTAATATAGTCTTTAATACTATAATATGCTTTAGAAATTAGTTTACGCTTAACGTAACTCTTAAATTTATTTACTGATAGTTCAGTAACATTACTTGGGAGCTTATTATAGAACCTAATACAATTACCCATAAAAGAGTTTTTTATTTTATGGAGCCGCGTGAAGGGCACTGCAAGCTTATATTTATTTCTGGTATTAACATTATGTATGTCACAGTTCTTTCTAAATTTAGCGATGTTTTTATGAACATACATAATGTTTTCATAAATGTATTGACTGTGCATGGTCAATATGTTAATTTCTTTAAACTTATCTCTAAGCGAGTCTCTCTGGCCCATCTTGTAGACAGCACGAATAGCCCTCTTCTGCAGAACAAAGATGCTATTTACATCAGCAGCACTACCCCACAGTAAAATACCATATGACATAATACTATGGAAGTAACTAAAATAAACTAATCGAGCGGTATCTAAGTCTATTAATTGCCGAATCTTATTAACTGCAAAAACTGCAGAACTGAGTCTACCCGCCAATCCAGCAAGATGAGGACCCCATTGGAGCTTGGAGTCTAACGTTATACCAAGAAACACTGTATCATTAACTAGGTCTAGTTTGTCATTTTTAATAGTTACAGTAGTTTGACTATTTTTCACATTAGTAGTCATGAACTTTATACATTTCGTCTTTTTCTCATTCAGTAATAAATTATTAACACTAAACCAATCGACTACTTTTGATATAGCATTGTTTACATTGACATTAAACTGCTGTTGTCGTTTAACTTTGAACACAAGTGACGTATCATCAGCAAACAAGACTATATCATGGTTGTCCTTTATAAGGTAAGGTAAGTCATTTATGTAGATGAGGAATAAAAATGGACCCAATATTGAGCCCTGTGGTACGCCCATTGAGACCAATGACCCAGGTGATCGTACTCCATTCACGTCTACCCTTTGTATTCTCCCGTATAAGTACGTTTTTATTAAGTTTAGCGCAGTACCTCTAACTCCATAGTGGTGTAGTTTCCTGATCAATGTGTCATGGTTAACGCAATCGAAGGCCTTGGACAGATCACAAAAAATACCTAAAGCATCCTGTGACCCTTCCCAGGCATTAAAAATGGTTTTAATCAACTCAACACCAGCTTCGGTTGTCGAGCGACCCCGAGTAAAACCAAATTGTTTATTGTGTAATAAATTATTATACCGAAAATGTTCCGCTAACTGTGACAAAATCAATTTCTCAAATATTTTACTGAAAGTGGGTAGTATGGATATTGGTCTAAAATTTGTGGGGTCAAAAGTACTACCCGTTTTGAATAATGGAATTATCTTACTATGTTTCATAAGATCAGGAAACTCACCACAATCAACACAGTGATTAAATACGACCATTAAGTCAGATGCTATGACTTCAATTAAGGATTTGAGTACATGGACCGACACTCCCCAAAGGTCACTGGTTTTCTTTATATTGATTGAGTTGAATGCCTTAATTACATCCAAGGCAGTAACGCGCTTGAATTCAAAGTATATACTGCATTCAGGCACGTTATCTTCTAAAAGTACAATGGCAGACGCAGGCGAAGAGTTCAAGCACTTAGTCGTGGACACTGGTATATCGGTAAAAAACTTTTCAAATTCAATTGCGATATCTGGATTGGAATCTATTATTTTACCATCTACTTTTAAACGATAGTCGTTAATGTTCTTTTTTCGGCGACCTGTTTCTTCATTAATTATTTTCCAGGTCGTTTTAATAACATCAGAACTATTCAAGATTTTGTTACTTAAAAAATTTCGCTTAGTTATACGGCAGTCTATCTTGAATTGCTTAGAATACTGTTTGACATGTTCCTTAAACTCCTCACTCGCGTTATACCTCCGTTCCTCATATAGTTGATACAGTATTCTTCTACGCTTATGTAAGTCCGCAGTAGCCCAGTCACTGAAAACCTTTGCACCACCAACCACAACCGATTTGGATGTAAATACTGCGTTAAATTGTTTTATGAATGTGTGAAAGAATGAGTTGTACATGTCATTGGGTCCCTTATCAGTTGTTAGAAAGGGCAAATTATGCACTAGGTTATGTCTCATTCTTTCCACACGGTCTGCAGTTATTGGCACAAAAGTAATTTCTTTTTTTGGAATATTATTCGATACGGATTTGAATTTAATTAATTGACCCAAATGATCCGATTCCAGGTTGCTGATCACACTCTTACCAATAGGAATTATATCAGTAAAAATATTATCAATACACGTGGCACTAGTGTCAGTAACTCTAGTTGGCTCCAAAAAAATTATTTCGGTGGCGATAATGTTTTTTTCTTTATGGTGGTTTTTCAGAATATACTGTGACAAAGTGGCCGTTTTGAGAGGAGACTAAATTTTTTATTACCACTCTGTCACGCGATTCTATGAAAAACAAACTTATAAAAAAAAACACTGGATAGAGAAAGTGAAAGATTATTTAGTACTAATAGATGAATAAAAGTTTGGACGTATATTCAAACACTAACCCCCTTACTTATAAACGTGGAATAACCGTGGGGTAGCTTATGCCAAGCTTTGTCACTTTCTGTCAGATGCAAATGTCACAATTACAGATAAGGACAAAGCATGGCATATAATACCCCACGGTTATTCCACGTTTGTAAGTAAGGGGGTAAAACATTAATAATCAATACTCTAACTGATAACGTATGGTAAAATGAGGACAGGCAATTGTCGGTAAAAAAGAAGAATGACCCAAATACAAGTCAATTTTCAAATTTTATTGTCAGTCATAAATACAAAGGAAAATAAGTTTGTTTCCTTGGCATTGGATCTTTATTCCAACGGCCGCATTATGTAATTTTTTGTTGTAGGATAGATAACAACAAGATTTTTTTGATTCAAAAAAAAAAAAAAAAAATCAAAATCATTTATTGAATAATTACACGATAAACATAAAATGGGTTGGGAGCTCTTCTTTTAAGTTATATAAACCTGTGATAGAAGAGTCCCCTCTTAACTGTGGTATGTTGGTTATTTAAAGATAAATAAATACTTAATCGTAAAGCAACATTAGGTTTTTCACTAAAAATAATAATATAACAATAATTTATTTTTATAAGACAATCAATATTCTCAACATTTAGCAATAGAGGATCTGCCAGTGTGTGTGAGTGTGTATGTGAGTGGGTGTGAGTGTGTGTGCGTGTGTTTGTGTTTGTAGTGCGTATTTGGGTGTGCTAGTGTGTTTGATCGGTTTGGCGTGAGGTTATTTTAAAAGGCGATTGTGCATAACAGTGCGTATTGTTGTTTTAATCAAATTCTGTTATAATACTAATTTACTAAAAGGTCTTCTGTTTGTTGATAGGTTTTAGTTTTTAGCCAGCTAGTTATTTGGTTCTTACATTGCTTATATGACATTGTGTAAATATTTAATTTCCTATGTATTTTGTTATATAGTTTAACTGATTGAGTACTGTACTGTTTAGAGGCAAAGACTGTTTTTGTTGTCACTGTAGTGATTATGGAATGGGGGCTGCGTTTTTTAAGTTTTTTAGGGTCGATATTTATACCTCTGTGAGTCTTGAGTATACATTGCAATATGTATAATTGTCTCACTGTCAGGACATCAGCTTCATGATAAAGTTGGTCAGTGCTAAACAGTTTTTTCTTATGCATCATAATTTTTAATATGGCTCTTTGGGCACGTTCTATACTTATAAATTTAGTTTTATGTGTACCTCCCCAAATTGGTAAGCAATATAAAAGTATAGATTGAACAAGTGTAATGTATATATAGGTTATTAAGGATCTGTCGGTTATATCACGTAAATATTTAAATATCCAGATTAATTTTCTTGCACGATTAGAGACTAATTCTAGTTGGGGATACCAAGAAAGGTTTTTATCAACGATAATGCCTAAGTATTTAGTTGATTGATGAACCTTATTTAGGTTAGGGCAGTTGCATGTGTCAGGAGCCTGATTGTCACATAGATGTGCTGTTAGTGCTAAACCTACATCTGGTTGATTAATCCTAAGTACATCTTAGTTAACGTACCTAAGGTCTTCTTCACAATCTTGTACGAAGAAATCAAATATCTTTTTTAGTTAGGGTTAAAACAAAATGGAATGGAAATCCCTTTTGTTAAAAAAGTACGTAGGTTAAGTAGTTTTGATACTTTTATTTTGAAACAAATTATACCTAAATCATATTTTTTTATTTAATTTAACTAAATATCACAGATTAAGTGACATGGTACTTAATTATACACATAAATGAAAAAAATACAATTTCTCTTACAATTACTTACACACAAATATGTTCGTAATTTCGTACAAATTATAATTGTAATATATTTACATTGTCTTCACAACCATTTCAAGTGAAAATACATTTAAAAAACTTAGTGCTAAACTATTTATGAAATATTAGTTACTTCTTTAAAATTTTCGGTCCAACTTGTCAATTTAGTTGTGTTAACTTTCCTAACTATTGTTTTTAGTTACCGACCTACATTGGATAAGGCTTAATATCCAGCAGAAAGAGGTATGTACATTTATAGATCTGATTATGTAGGTATACATAGCATTTTGTATAATTTTATTAAAGTTTGATATCCACGGTCAGTCTATCGTGTCAATTGGCGCGGCGTCCTGCAAAATTTTAATAGGTATCAAAACTTCAGTCCAAACTTTTGACTGATAACGACCTACGGTTTTTTCACATTTGTCGCCACGCCATTTGATCGTAAGTTCAAAAACTTGGTGCAATGGAATTACCCTAAAAGGATGAACTGACATCTATTTAAGGGTTCTTCGACTCAAATGAAAACCATTAAACTGAAGTCGTAAGTTGACTCAACACTGTCATCATTCCATTGTATTGACGACGATTGCACCAGCTCCAATTGATTGACAGAAAATCCAGCTTGATTTACCAGCACTCGTCACCTCGCGCTCTAGTACAAACTCTAGTTTCGTTGTCCAGAATTGAAGTATTGAACTTAATGGAAGGACAATTAATTAATTTCCTTTTATTTCATTGTATACTTTACTAAACTAGGTTAGGTTCATCCCAAACCAAATCGGAAAAGCCGTCAAATATGTAAACAGAACTTCGTTTGTATTGGGGTGCTGGCGACAATTTAAAAAAATTCAAATTGGGTGAGAACCAAAAAGTGGGACCATAGTTAAGCGTAGTTAAACAACGCATACAAACAACGAAGACGGAAAAAGTTCCGTTGTGTGACATGAGCAAGGAGCGGAATTCTTCATAGCAGAAATCAAACTGTCAGAGGGAATGACCAAATTGTTTTATCGACAATTCCACTTATCGATGTTACGGAATATTATCGCATATCGACTTATACGATTATTCTGTAACATTTGACCTCTTTAATAAGCAACCTGCATCTCCATATTAAAATAAATCGTGCCCACGTACATATGTATGTCATTTACGCCGTGTTACTAAAATGTTTAATCCTAAAAGAAAAACCATTAACAAATGGAAAACGAAAGATTCATCTCTTAGTTACAAAGAAGATTCATCCACGATATATTGCTCTAAATGTGATCTTCATTTAAAGCAGCTAAAGAAACATTGCGGTCAAAGTCACCTAGCGAGTCCATTTATGAGTGGAAAATGATTGATCTACATCTACCGATGTCATGTTAATGACTCATTAAGTGACATTTATTTATCGATAGTCGATAAATCACTTTGGTCAAACCCTCTGACGGTTTGATTTTTGCTATGAAAAATTCTGGTCCTTAGACATGAGTATCCTTACAATTGTATGGCTAATATTCGTCGCACAACGGATAAGTTTCATAGAAAACTTAATTGCTTGAGTTAGCGTGGCCAACTTTCTGGTCCTTACCCAATAAGGTTATTTTTTCGCATTTCAATGGCATTCTGATATCATCAGCATTATAACTAATTCCTGAGCTAACCCTTCGTACAGATCTTGTGGTACTGCTCTTCCGGCAGCACGAAGCTCTTGGTTAGATCCTTGAAGAGGCGAAGGTCGCAGGGTTCCGGGCAGTTCCTGATGCGGAGAGGAGATGCTGTGCATAGACCTGCTTGTTCCAGGTAGACAGGCTGTGGAGAAAAATAATGTTAAACTACGCTTTCAATCATATGACTACCTACTGGCTTATGCCCACGAGTTCATCCTTCCCCGGGACCTCAGTCAGACAGAGTTACATCCACGTTTATAGAAACTATATATTTCCCGCGACTCCTTCAGCGCAGAAATCGTTTATCGCTATACCCTCAAGCTTTTCAATTTTCCCAGATAAAAAGTGTCTTATGTTCTTCCCCGGGACCTCAGTTATCTCCCTACCAAATTTTATCAAAATCAGTTCAGCGGTTTAGCCGTAAAAGCATAACAAACAGACAAATAGACAGACAGACAGAGTTACTTTCACATTATAATATTAGTATAGACAAGTATAAGCACGTAGGTATTTATGGCATGGAAAAGACAAACGAGCAAGGTAAGTGGACTCTGAAGCCCATAGATATTTTCAATCTGAAGATTTTAATGATGGTAATATCAAGCAGTAGCGGCGTTAGGGTAGGGCGCGGTTGGGTGACCGCCCAGGTCGCCAGATATAAAGGGGCACCTGCGGCTGGTTATGTCATTCTATCCGTTCTTTTTTTCGTAGGGGTTTGAACAGCAATTGGGGGGCGTCTTATAAATCTCGCCCTGGGCGCTGGTAGTGCTAAAACCGGCCCTGATCTCAAGACTGCAAATGCTTGGTCACTGAGGACTTAGATGGAATGCCTCCTTTGTATCGGTAGTCCTCCCACCTGAACTTGACAATGAGAACATTACCGCACCAACATAAAGGCACCCTGTAGTTAATTCAACAAGGTCGCTTTTACAATGCTACTAAAATAGGTATAGGAGTCTTACATGGTTAAAGGGTATGATCTGGGCGGAACCTGCAAGAGGTACTTCATATTTACTAAACACTGGTACACATACGTAGAGGACAGAGCTGTATAAGAACCCTACAAACTCTATAAAAAAGTTTTCTTTGATTTATGGGTGTTCCAGTACTCTAAGGGAATAAGGGCTTGTAGTAGATGCTGTTAGGCGATGGGCTTGCAACCTGTCACTAATTCACTGGTAAACATCTTAGCCTGACTATGCAAAATGTGGTTACAGAATTATCGACAAGTTTAGAGTTGTTGGTATTCTGTTACTCTGCCTACCCCACTCTGGGAATAAAGGCGTGACGTTATGTATGTGTATGTAGAGAATTAAAACTACGTTGGTAGTTGAATTTGACAAACTCGTACAGCTTATGGCGTAAAGAGGGGTCTGTTGAAGTCTTCTATTGTTAAGTGTATTTGTTTTTTGAATTAAATACATAAATAAATTTGGAGCCGATTGCCAACCTTTAAAATAGGAGGCAGCGAGCTCTAGGCTGCGTTTTCACCAGAGCTGTGCGAGCGTGCTGTACGGTTTGCGAGGAAAAAATCCACGAATAGGATTCCTAGCCTCGCTCAGCGCAGCTCTCCTATTGGTGGTTTTTTTTCGTAGCAAACCGCTCCGCTACCTCGCACAGCTCTGGTGGAAACGCAGCCTTATCGCTATGGATAAATGCGGATAATGCATCAGTCACTCTCGCACTAACAACTATTCAGAAACTGACAGATGTTTTATCAACGTATACCCACACGGATAAAATCCTGTAGAAGAAGCTCTAGAAAACTTACCAGCACACTGTACTCCCCAGTCGAGGACTTGTAAAGTTCAAGAGCAAACACGGAGCCATACGCAGGCATGATCTTCTCATCTCCCTCAACCCTGGCTGCTGCCATCAGACCCCCAATGTTGTAATCGTGTGCAGAGAACAGGTACAGTTTCTTCCCTGGCTGACCTGATGATGCAGCGTTGGCTGCTTCGAGGAATTTGTAGAGGAGGACACCTGGAAATATAAATAGTAGTTGATGAAAAATGCAGTGTGGCACCTTCAGGTAGAGCGACGAGCTGGCAAGAGCTAAATGAGAATCCCAGCTGATCCTGCTCGGTGGCTTACAATTGGAGAGGCCAATATAAGCAATAGCTTAGCATTGGATTAGTGCAGGCTGGTGATGATGTTGAAATCATCATGACCATCATATTAGTCGAAGAACGTACACTGCTTGCCCGAGGCCCCTAAGATCTAACCATACCAGATCTTGCAGAATTGAAGATCTCGAGTGGCAGCGGGCACATTGCTCGTTAGGGCGGGGAAGGTTCTAGAGTGGCGACCGCGGATGGAAAGCGAAGTGTTGAGATCAGGGGCTATAGAAATGGGCTTTCCTTCCTTCCCGTCCCTGGTCGTCGTGGCGAACATATCGTCACTCTGCTTCGCAATATGTACCTAACTCTGCCTTGCGTGTCAACTGGCGCGCTCAGCGAATTGAAAAGCCATTTATTTAAGACAATAACGACTCCGGCACAGACACAGCAGCGAGTGCGAAAATGCATTACAACCAAGAACATTCTTTGTGTTCGGCCTGGAATGACCAGAAATTAATATCATATCAACTAAATTATATTGTATTTCGTTTACCTCCGCCTATTTTCTTCATCTCATCGGTCTTGAAGAACAGCCTGTAGGCTAATAGGGCAGCCTCAGTCAATCGCGGCAAGATGGGCTTCGACCATTCCGGGATGCCCAGGCCTAAACTGACCTGGAACAATAAATAAATAAATGTAAAGAAGGAATCTTATATAAAATTGACCTAGCCTGAAAGCTGAAACTACGCTCTAGGCTTGAACTGTCTCCAAAGCCAATAAGCAGTATCTCAAATTCCATAGCCAAAACTGATTCAATCCTATCCGTTAGTAATTAGGTTGCATTTGCTACAGGAGTTTTGTTTGTGATACTGCCATTTGTGTTAGCAGGACAGTGTGGTAGTACAGGATAGTAGGGCAGGGTACTAGACCACTATACAAGGGGCGGCTGAAAAGTTCTAAGCCTAAGGTATTTTGAGGTTGTATATGTAATTATGATACTGGCCACTAGATAGACCATTTAAAAACAAATAATGGAAGTAGACTTGTGCGGAAATAGTGTTGACGAAATTTGCTCCAGGATAGTAACCGCTGATAAAACATGAGTCAGACAGTATGATTCTAAATGTAAGTCGGAGTCCATGCAGTGGATTGAGAAAGGGTGAAATGCCGCCGAAGAAGTTTAAAGTGCAAAGATCGGCCACTAAGTTACTAATGGAATTATTTTAATAGATTATTTAGCAAAAGGCTCTACAATAAATGCAACTTACTATTCTGATCTATTGAGACAAGTGCGTCAAGCCATACTTGAAAAAAGAAGGGGCAAAATCAGTAACGGCGTTTTGTTTATGCAAGACAACGCCCCCGTTCATACCGTGCGTGTTGCAAGACTAGCTCTGAAGGAATTCGGCTTCGAAGAAATTAACCACCCTCCGTATAGTCCAGATTTAGCCCATAGCGACTATTATCTGTTCATTAATTTAAAGAAAGACCTAAGAGGAAAGCGATTTGGAAGTGATGAAGAAATGAAGGCGGCAGTAGAAGAGCATTTTCAAGGCCAAAGCAAATGAAATTTTTGTAACGGCATAAAAGCATTATATAATAAATGTAAGAAATGCATCAAATTAGAGGGGGATTACATTGAAAATAAAGATAATTTAAATTTTCTACATGGTTTTTTTCCACCTTAGGCTTAGAACTTTTCAGTCGCCACTCGTATACTCGTGTTCATCACACAAGTATTGACCCTAAACTAGGCGGGTATCAAACCTACTATATAACGGTTTATGACATTATTTTCACAAAATCATTATTTCCGTGAAGCTATATTTCTTTTCGCATTTTTTACCATTCTTAATTTGACCCAATATAATTTTTCACTGGTCGGTTTTATAACCGTCGCTTTTGTTCTTGTTCGTCTATTACCTAGTCACATTTATACCCGTTCGATTTTATCCCAGTCGCACTTATTCCCAAAAGTAATTACATCGTAATGCCCAGAGCCAAATAACCCAGAAATAGGAGCTCCGCAATAGCGGAGCTACGTCGACTGTGTCAAATAAGATTTTTGAAATTAGAAAAACACGACAGTGAAAATATGGTGCAAGGAAAAAAGCCACTGGTAATTACCGCGTTCGGGAAAAAACGCGAAAAGAAAATTAGCTTCAAAGAAAAAATGAGTTTGGGAAGTCATCTAACAAATCCTTAAAAAGTGGTAGTTTTTGTAACAAGTGCTTTATACTTTTTGCAGCTGCATATCTCGTGCGGAAAGTTGAATTACTCGCACTAATGTTTTTTTCTTTTCCTTTATTAAATTGCACTGTGAATTTTTATCAGACTAAGAATTAAGTAAAGTTGTCTCTCTTAATTACTGTTTTGTTTTTGTTTCATGAACATTTTGTCGCAAATGTATTAAAAAACTTCGTTTGATACACTTGCGGAACTAATGTTTTCCCTCGTCCATAATACATATTAAATAATAATATGGTTAACTTGTATTGTTTTTATTTTTTTACTGTTTCCTAACGGATGAAGCGATTTTGATGACCTTATTAAGACAAAAAAATATTCTGTACCCGTCTGTGTTTTTGACAGATTTTACAAGTCTTTTATGAAGATAAAGATAAAGTTAAAAGATAAAAAGACATTTATTCGCAACAATACAAAATTACATTACATAGATACAAAAAGAACAAGACTACTGTGTACACACAAGTACCTACTACTTAGAAGAAAAAAAAACATACATACATACATAAAGTCACGCCTTCATTCCCGGAATGGTGTAGGCAGAGCTACAGAATTACCAACAACTCTAAAAAACTTGTTGATAATTCTGTAACCACATTTTGCACAATCAGGCTAAGATGTTTACTAGTGTATTAGTGACAGGTTGCAAGCCCATCGCCTAACAGTACTACAAGCCCTTATTCCCTTAGTCGCCTCTTACGACATCCACGGGAAGGCATGGAGTGGCACTATTCTAACCCGGTAACCACACGGCACCGAAAAATATGTCTGTTTGGAAATTTGCGGTAATTCAAAATCTGGTAAGTACCCAACCCTAAAATTCTATACTCTGAAATCTGAATCACTTTTAGATATCACTGGATTACAGTTGTTCTTTCTCTATAATTAAGTTACCGTTACTTCACAACTTCCAAACCCTTAATATAAACATTTAATTGTTTGCCGAACTCGGCAGTTTCAAGTCTTTGTGGCCAAGAATACGAAAAGTCAACAAAGCTTTCTTGTACGGGCTAAAATCAAGTATAAATTGGCTCTTTTCCGGGAAGCCGGAAACGGTTGCAATCCCGGACAATACAAATAGTTAAAAGGAATGCTGCCGTCTAGGACGGGTTCGTGTCCATTTTATTTCACACACTAATTATATTGAAGAAGCGTCTTTATTTCAGTTATTCTTTTATAAACTTTGTGTGCCTTTCTAAATATTTAATGGAGATAATAATTATTAGAAATGATTGAAATTTATCATTTGATAAATTTTCTAAAAACTACTTTACTTACTGATTTAGCATTATTTTTATATGAAGCCTTTAGTAGCGGTAGTAATTGCCTAGTAAGCGTAGGCAGCGGTTTTTTTATTTCCCAGTAAGGTCCAGTAATTTAAGTAATAAACACGAGAATTTCTTTCTGAGTCTTGAATGTGAGTATTTATTTTCAATATAACAATGTTTGTCATTGTCCAGGGCCTCTATTTAGGTGCGTTAAAACGATATCGTGTTTGACACGTTTAAGAATCGTTTGTGTCACAGTCGCCATTATTGTAAATGACATAAGAGTTATCAAAACGTTGACAATACGGAAACAGGTCAAAAACGATATCGTTATAACGCAGTTGAATAGAGGTCCAGTACGAGTACATAGCTTAGAGGGACTAATTGAGATAGCCGTTTGGTCGAAATCATCCTTTAGTCAGTTTGTTGCTAGAAAACTTGCATTCAGCAATTATGTATTCTACACGTATTCACAACTAGCAATTTTGTATGGTGTATGTACCTTACAAAATTGCTAGTTTTTATAAAGTTCATAATAAATTTATTATAATTTTGTTTCGTATCTACATAGGCCGCATTGACTTTGGGTATTCTGTACTTGGTTGGTTCCCACGAGACAGGCCTAGCCTAGTGTAGACCGTAGAATCTAGATGTTACATGTGTCTATTGATATGAATAAATTTCATTTCATTTCATTACATTTTTTAGACAGTTAACTCGGTCCTTTTAAAATGTTTGGTATGAAAAATTAACGAATTAATCGGCATTATCTGACTCTGTGCAAACTCTGAGTTTAAGTATTACTTTAAATAAATAGTAGTGTGACGAACTGGCAGCGTTCTCCTCTCTTTTCAGTCCTGTGGCCCTGAAAATCAGCATCAAGGCTAGTAAGCCTGGCACCGGGTTACCTTAGTTTCGTCAAAAAGTTTTAGGTTTCCTAATTTTCATTTGTCAACCCGCTTTGTTTTCCTGTTACAGTAAATATTTCAGGATTTTATAAAATCTAACCTAACCTAACCTATAGGGTGCTACACGATGATACTAAAATAAATTCTGAAAAATTTATATACATTGGTTTAGCTAATGAAAAGTTTGGGAAATTATACATTTGAGCAAAAGTATTTTGGCCAAACGGCAGGCTGCCCTCGCACCATGCTGAGTGGCAACCATTTATGTGTTAATTTTAGATTTAGTACCAACACTAAGTTTGTATTACTCTTTTTTTCAAATGTTAACACCGAATAAACCATTTATTTTCTTTTTCTTTTTCAACCGTTAAAGATTCAACATGCTACAGGGAAAAAAACGAAACTTTAAACCAATCCAAACTTACCTGGCTTTTAAACAGGTCGTGCAATGTCTCGAAGAGCACAGGATTCTCCGTGAAGTTGCGTCCAGTCTCTAACTTTAGAAGTGGGATCAGGTCGAGAAATGGCGCAAACTCGGCGTTCCACGCCGCCATCTTTACGTCCGCCATTATTGACGTGAAGTGCGGGCAGCTCGAGTAGTACCGTAACTGTAAAGATTCATTTTAAATGCTTTTTATAATGCAAGGCATTTTCATTTGGACAAACGTATTTTTTTCCGAAACTAAATATTTCAGGACCATCGTGTAGATTATGTTAGTTTTATAAAACACCTGAAATATTTTCATTTTTGAAAAAAAAAGCGTTTGCCCTAACGAAATCTTTAACCAAAACAAGATTTAAAAACCGTCTGAATATTTTGATATTGTCGTCAATATAAATGTTAAACGTTATAACCTCGTGACACCCTGTGTTTAGGTTATACATAATCGAAGCAATTTAGTTAAAACTAAGTAGCTTTTTTAGCTGTTTCAAAATTGAAAATGGCATTTAAAAGCAAAGGTAATTGAACCTTACACACTAGCTGGTAGATTCATATTCCCTTCCACGAAATCTCCCTGTTTGAAGTTTGAAGTAAAACGATATAATTTATATACGCCATTTTTTTATTTTAATAGCCAGTCTCTTATGACGCCTCACTGCGCCAGCGTATTTGAAGCGGTGTGCTCGCGCTTTATGTGTACATTGTTTCGGAGGTTGGAAAGTAATCAATAGATGGACGAGAACCGGAGTTAAGGCCCTTTAGAGGAGTTATATTTCATTTATTGCCCTTAAACCGCGGAAGACGTAGTGCTTTTACGATTACTAGTTCGAGGAAATAAAACGAAAACTATCCATGAAAATTGGATACTAAATAAATAAATAAATATCTGAGGACAATCTCACACAAAGTGACCTAGTCCCAAACTAAGCTCTAGGCTTGTATTATGGGTACTGAGAACGATAAACATACTTATATAGAGAAATACATAGAAAACATCCAAGACTCAGGAACAAATATTCGCGCTCATCACACAAACATCTGCCCTTACCGGAATTTGAACACAATTTGCCGGCTTCGCAGGCAGGGTCACTCTTAACTCGGTCAACGTGTCGTCAATAAGTAGCAATATTACAGTCCAGCAAATTTATTACATAAATTATAAAATAAAATGTCAGGAGGAAATTATGACAAACCGACACACCCACAAATTTCTAGGCAGGTCTATAGGAACTGGACGATTCACGGTCATGGCAAATATTTGTAAGATAATGTTTTCTATGCATTTGTCTTTACAAGTATGTTTATCGTTATCTAGTACCCATAGTACAAGCCTAGAGCTTAAGCTTATCTTATTTTAACCCACAGATGGGCAATTTCTGACACACTTCGACCCCTTTAGGTTCTTTTGTGCCATTACTCTCTTACACACTCAGCTGTTCGAATGTGCAGGTTTCCTCACGATGTTTTTCCTTCGCCGCAAGAGCATCGGGTAATGTACTTAAGTTAGAAAAACTCATTGGTACATGGTGACCGCGGGGGTTTGAGCTCGGTACCTTACGATCGCGAGTCAACCCCCTAAGCCACTAGGCCACCGACGCTCTAAGAGCTTAGCCTGGGACTAGATCATTTTGTATCAGATTGTCTCCGGTACTTATGATTATGTTTTTTTTTATATATTAAGGGGAAGGCACACAAACACTCAGGCCACCTGATGGTAAGTGGAATCTGAGACCCATAGACATTTGAATTCTCAAGACTACAATCCTAAGACCCCCCCCGTGCCCCGTGTGGTTGCCGGGTTAAAATAGTGCCACTCCATGTCTTCCCGCGGATGTCGTGAGAGGCGACTAGGGGAATAAGGGCTTGTAGTACTGTTAGGCGATGGGCTTGCAACCTGTCACTAATACACTGGTAAACATCTTAGCCTGACTGTGCAAAATGTGGTTACAGAATTATCAACAAGTTTAAAGTTGATGGTACTTCTGTAGCTCTGCCTACCCCAATCTGGGAATGAAGGCGTGACGTTATGTATGTATGTATGTACAATCCTAAGACCTCAAATGCGTTGCCAACCCTGAGGACTAAGATGGAATGCCTCTATGCTAGTAATTTCACCGGTTGTCTTATCCCCACACCGGAACACAACAATGCGTCACTGTGTTCATTTTATGCGAGATCTATTTATTAATAAACTGATTCGAGTTAAACTTTTTTTTTTTCATGATTATGTACACATGAGACTACAGTGTGTGACATCCATAAGAACATAAATTGTAAGTAACGATAGCTTTAGATGCTGTGTGTGTGTTTTATCGAAAATATATAACAATTACCTTTTCTAATTGAGAGTTATTAATGTAAAACATTAATGTAATTTTCTCGAGCAGCAATATAATGCGAAGAGGCAAACGAGTTAGGTACAAGCAATCAAATGTTAGTGTCAGTTGTTAGCTTGTTACCGATACATTGCGTGGCGAATTAGGGTGATCGCACCAGTGTTGGACACTTTAAGCTGACAGGTACCAATAATGGACACTTTACTCTTAATTCAAAGATCAGAAGGTTCAAAATTGTTGCAAAACAAATGAATAACCTTTATAGGCTGTAAAATAAGAGCCAAGTGTCCATCATTGGACCTTGTCCATTACTGGTTCGATCACGTTAGTTTAAAATAAAAAAGTACACATTCTGTTAACAATACACATGTTTTTATAGGCACATTCATTCATTTGGCATAACTTTTTTTGGCATAATCATCACTTGGCATAATCATCATTTGGCATTCAGTCTTTTTTTTTCAGAAACCGTATACTTTTCAGGATTGTTATAAAATAAACCTAACCTAACCTAATGGGCTCTATGCAATGCTATTTTAAATACGAAAAAACATATGTGTATATATATATTGCACTTGATCTCATAGTATGCTATGCTCTTTTTCTGCATTTATGTTTTTAATTTAAGTTAATTTTATTTCGCAATTAAGGTTTTTTATAATATTTATAAACAAATGATATTTGCATGTTCCTATTGTTGGCCTAAGAAACCATGTATTGTGTGAAATGAATAAAGATGTTTATCTATTTAAGTAAAACTCGTGTATAAAACAAGTTATGTCAAAAATGGCTAATTGACTAACTAACAGTCAACGCACAGGACAAACCCTTGGACTTAGGGACTTGCAATTTGGAGGAAATATTTATAAAGAACCCATGCAGTAAGGGTCAATTTTTCTAAAATCATCAGAAAATGTGAAAAAAAGAGGGAAACTTATTATATTCGGGTTAGCTGGAAGAGATAAGTTCGCCTTTGTACATCTTTTTATTTTTATTCATTGTATTGTTTTGGTTTTTCTTTTGTACAATAAAGTGTTTAAATACATACATACATACATATTCGTACAAAGTCGCGAGCGTACTAGGTCCCTCTGTAAAATCATTATGCGTTTGACATGTTATGGTAATGTTTTTAACTTGGCCACCATTACTGTCAAGTGAATAGGAGCTATTGTAACGTTGATATGATTACATGCCAAAGGCGATATAGTTTTACCTTTTAAAATAGAGGTCTTATACGTATGTTGTTTGACATTAAGCTTATCTAAATGGAAATCCGAGTTTTCATGAAAGCAAAACGCACGTTTTTGAATTTAACTCAAGGCGAGAAACAACAGCCTCTATTCTGTTCAACATAAAGTTGAAGCAACAAATTGAAACGGAAAGAGGAAAATGTATTCATAAAGATTATGCTCGAGGAGTGCTTACAAAATATTACATTTGTAATATGGCATCATGTGCCGTATTACAAATATACAACACGATATTCAATTGAGAAAACAAGGCAAATCTTGTTAAATATGGAGGCATTTTAAATGGAAAATATAATTAAAATAATGCCGTGGTCAAATATAATTATTGTAGTCAGACATTTTAAACGATGATTTTTTTAAGTTATTATAACTTTAAAACACCAGCTTCAAACATTTCGCGTAATGGATAAAAATTTAAAATCTTTATTCTGTGAGTAGACCCTGTAGCACAGTATTAAACAGTAAACCGTCTTCAAACAAGGGTATTTCGCGCGGCTTGCATGTGTGCGTGCCTCGAGCTTACGAGCCGCGAGCTACCACAAGCAAACTCGATAGGACGCATGAAGCGAAGCGAGTGATGTGGATGTATTGATATTTATTTATTATTAGCAATTTTATTTTTTTTGCCCTTTGGTTGTTTGTATACAGTAGTGCCACTCCATGTCTTCCCGGGGATGTCGTAAGAAGCGACTAAGGCAATGAGGGCTTCTAGTACCTACTGTTAGGCGATGGGCTTGAAACCTGTCACTAATACACTGGTAAACATCTTAGCCTGTTTGTGCAAATTGTGGTTACAGAATTGCCAAAAACTCTTGTTGTAGTTGTTGTCTGCACCACCTACTGTGCTTTTTTTTAATTTGACAATTTAGAAGGGATAACTTCTAAGGCTGTCTGAAAGATATCGCTTATCATAATAATAATATAACACCGATAAGACTGCCGGTTGTTTGCCCGGGTCTTTTGAATGTTTTTGTTTGGTGGACAATAAAGTGTTTTGTATTGTATTGTATTGAAGCCGGTTAAGTCAAGCAACGCACATAGATACAACCTTAGCACCCAAGCGGCAATAGGTAACAGAAACTCCTGAAGGGCTGGAGATGAATCACTTATCTATTTTTACTATGCCTATAGGCTCTCTCACACGATAGCTCTTCCCAAGAAGAGACTACTATTAATAAGATGGATGCTTCCACAAGAAGAAGCTGCACTGTAAGTACTAGTTAGTCCTTCTAGTGAAGTTATTGGCATATCTAGCTTTTAAAGGCTCAGTTTTGAAAAAGAATACATTGGACAGATTCTGATGATGGTGATGACTAATGAACACGAACTTCATGCTTCTTCCTTCTGCTGTTCTATTTCTGGGGAGAAAACGGCAACCATAGCCACCAAGGCTGTTTATAGATTTTAAACTCTCTAAGAGGAAGGCACAGGTAGGTAAAAATAGTTGACATATGAAGGTGAAGAACTGTTCTAATTTTGGGGAAAAAGTGGCAAATATAGCCAACAAGGCTGTTTACAGATTTTTACCCTATGAGAGGAAGGCACACGGGCATGAAAATAGGTGAAGAACTTCATACCTCGTCAAGTCCTACTGGTGTTTTATTTCTGAGCTGAGCTGTTTATAGATGGTTTACCGTATGAGAGGAAGCCACATCTGTGTGCAGCTCACGTGATGGTAAATTTCAACGCCCTTTAACACAGGTAACCCAAGATTTGTTGGCCCGTTGCTGATGCTATAAGCAAATGAACGGATATACAACTTACATAATCTTCACTCAACGGCACCGTAGTATACGGCACTGGTTGCCACACCTTCCCCACTGCCTCGTCCCATTGCTGTTCTATCTCTGGGGGGAACGCAGCAGCCATAGCCACCAGGGCTGTCATCTTCGTCCGCTCCTTGTCTGTGCTTCGTACAAATAACTCGTCGCCAAGGTACAGGTTGGAGAGAATGTTTTGACCCTGGGATCCGTAGCGCTGACGAAGGAACTTCCCAATTTGGTAGGCTCTCCGTTTGCCTAGCTGTAAAACAAGAATGGGCATCAGCAAGATCAAAACTATTCAAGCTAACTTCTGCCTACGTCTTGGTCGTCTTGTTTTTCTAATTTCATCATCTTAAATGATATCATTATAATAAACATTGTTTCTTTTTCAAACAATTGTGAACATTATTAGGAAATTGTTTTAAATGTTTTAAAACACTAACCGATAATTTATTCTTGATAATAAGACAACGTGACCTCCTTTTTAAATATAAAGTCATAACTTCAGATACAAGCCACGTGAGATAATTTTATTCGTACTATCTCAGAATAGATATATTTCAACCTGATTGCGTGGATTTTAAATGATTTCATATACAAATAAATAAACGTTAGGGAACAATTTCACATAACTTGACGTAATCCCAAACTAAGTTCTAGGCTTCTACTATGGGTACTAGACAGCCATAGACATACTTATATAGAAAAATATCTACTTAAATACATAGAAAACATCCAAGATTGAGAAAAAATACTCACGCTCATCACACAAATATCCTTCGTAGGCAAGGTCACTACCAACTAGGCTAAGGCGTCGTCAAAATAACTGAGGCATTAAAGCATACTAGAGCTTAGAAAAAAATAACATGCTCTGACTAACGCCAGCGTGGAGATAGCGGGACAAACAGTTCCGATATGTCTAATAATTGATAATCGCAATGGGTTACTGCGATCGGTTCAGTCCAATTTCCGTAAAAAAAAAACTATACATGCTTCGGTAATTTTTGGATGATTCCTGTGACAGCTGTTTTTTGCTAATTTCCAACACTAAGGGTTTTTTTTGTGTGGTTGCCTGGTTAGAATAGTGCCACTCCATGTCTTCCTGTGGATGTCGTAAGAGGCGACTAAGGGAATAAAGGCTTGTAGTGCTGTTAGGCAATGGGTTTGCAACCTGTCACTAATACACTATTAGATAGTAGAGATTCGTTTGTAAGTTACAACTTGTAACAAGTGAAGTTAATATGTTTTTATTCATGTAGTAATAATACCCCGTGTGGTTGCCGGGTTAGAATAGTGCCACTCCATGTCCTCCTGTGGATGTCGTAAGAGGTGACTAAGGGAATAAGGGCTGTAGTACTGTTAGGCGATGGGCTTACAACCTGTCGCAATACACTTGTAAACTTCTCGGCCTGATTGTGCAGAATTATGAACAGTATTTTTAGAGTGGTCGGTATTTCTCTAGCCCTGCCTACTCCACTCTGGGAATGAAGGCGCGATGTTTTGTAGGTATGTATGTATGTATATAATAATAAAAAGTCAAAGAAATAAGTTTAATACGAGTTTATAACTGTCTCAGGGATCATCCTACATAGACTTAAAACAATACCGCACGTTAAGCAAAGTTCCATCCAGCGACCTCGCCTTTGGTTCTTACGATCAAATCACATCGTTCGCTGTTAAGGAAAAAAGCAGTTCTCAGAACCCGTATGACCTTAAATTACTTACGTTAGTAAGACCTTCAAGGCCTTCTATGTAGGTGAGGTTCCTGAGTCGATCCGCTTGGTTTGACAGTGACAGTTCATCTGAATCCGGCGACCTGTCACCGTGACGGTTGACCTGAAAAAATGACAATTTTATCAACTGGAATACAATTCAATCCGATTAGACAGAAGCGCGTGGAGCTATTGCCATGTGCTTTTGTTTAGACTACCGTTAATACTCTTAACTCGCGTGTGATTTCATGGTGATTGTCTAAAACTCAACATTGGTGAAATACACCTTGCTAAAACAAGGAGCGAAAGCCATTAATTAAGGAAATAAATACCAGTCCCCTATTTCACAATCTTGAGAATAATAGGTGATAGGTGGAGTCGCACAAACTTTAGTGTGCATGGCGCAGTTTTTTTTTTTAATAAAACCTAACCTAAGCCATATTTAAGTGATTTTGGAATGCGTGTTATTTGTTCTGAAATATTTTGTATTGTATCCCAATCGAATTATTTATATTAAATTCTTAGAATAGAGCTCCTATTCCTATTCGCTTAACCTATATAAAAAAACCGGGCAAGAGCATGTCGGACCATGCTCAGTGTAGGGTTCCGAAGCCGATAAGTACTACAAACATAAAAATCAACAAGTAATAACTATTTTTCTATTTAAACTCAATTGGTGCCGTCTTAGATGATTTTAGTGGGTGTCGTGATAGTTTTTCTTTAATATTGGTTATATGCTCTTTCATTTAAGTTTTTTTCAGATTTTTAGTATTTGTAGTTTTGGCTGTAAGGGGGGGGGGGGGGGGACATACTTGAATCTAACAAAAATTAGCGCTTTAAAGCTTAATATTTCATAAATGGATTACTTAATCGAAAAACTATTTTTACAAACCCATATTATTTTTGAAAGACCTATCCAACGATACCCCACACTAAAGGATAGACGAGAAAAAAAAATCATACCTACGTTACGTGGTACCCTAAAAAAAATCTTTTTTTACTTTTTATTATACCACTTTGTTAACGTAACTAATATGCATATTCATGCTAAATTGCAGTTTTCTAGTAGGTACTGATAGTCTTTGCGCTAGACTGCGTACGGACGGACGGACATTGACTACGGAACCCTAATGAATCGCAAAATGTGTTGGTAAGCGCATTACTCAACAACGCCTGGACCAATTTTACCAATTCTTTTTTTTAAATGTTCGTTGAAGTCCATGGATGGTTTTTACGGCGAGAAAAAATCGAAATTTGCAGCCGGCGAAGCCGCTGGCGGGCCGCTAGTCGTGTATTAAAATCAAGGAAAGTGCGCATTTAAATTATCCACGCTTTCAACCGTTTTCCAATAAATCCGGTCACGTGTTAATGATAACCTTTACACAATACAAGACGATAAAAAGGTTGTAATGACGCAGTTTCAAACAAAACGATTGTCATTTATTTAAGATCAAGTTTATTCATCTATCTAGTCGTAGGGGTTATACTGCTGTTGTACCTAAGAAGGCGGCTAATTGCATAGTAATAGCATTCTATATTTAATTTAGTTACCAATAAAGTATCAGGGTATTTTTTCAATAGGTGCACTAATTTTAATATTTGCTTCGCTATTGTTAATCAATAACACATGTTGAATTACTTTACTCTAGCTTAAAAAATATTAGAGATATTGCCGATTCATTGATTCCACTAACTTAACGATATTCATGGACCCTCTAATGCAAAGGTGCGAGGAGAGGGGAGTGCTGTTTAGTAAGTTAATAAATTAAATTTCAAATTTAGAATATCAGTAGGAGAGGGGCTTAAGTCTGGTAAGCTGTACATGAAATTTCAAATTTCGAATATCAATACAGTGTATCGCATACCTACAGCTTGACAACCCATGTCATCATTTCTAGTGTGACTTTGTGTCCACACGAGAAGGTAAACGAGAGATAATTTGCAACAAAAAATAAAAAAAAAAAACTCGTTTTATTGTCGTAATGTAACGATACAAAATCATATGTTAAAATTTGTGCACTGATAAAAAAATTACTCTGTATAATGCTTCGAACACTACATTGCAGTTAGCCTCCTTGGTATTATAGTAGTATGACTGAATATTTGTATGATGAACAGACATAGAAGCTTTTGTGGCAGGAAAATCAATTAACTAGGGACTTCCTTCCGATATTAAAATTATCGATAATTGTTTCACTTCACACACTTATTTCAATGGGATATTTCATAGTAGATAGGTATCGTTCACCGGATAAAATAGAAATTAACTTAAATGCTGATCACAACCCATCGATGGGTTTCTTACACAATAACTTCTTTTAATGTTATTCAATCGATTTCCATACAAAATTAACTAAAACCAAACAAAAAAGGCATATTAAAGTAAATTGTATGACATTGTGATATAATCCTTACCTACTCAGTTTTTGGAAAATTTATGGAAAGGACTCAAACTTAATTTGTATCCTTATGTTCATGCCACTTTTATGTTTTGAGTTACGGAGTATCGAAATTGCATGTTATACGTTATGCCATAGTCATAACTATAATAATAATAATAATAATAATAATAATAATAATAAAATTTTATTTCAGACCAATGATCCATATTTTGTTAGTAAAGTTTGTGCAGCTTAAAACAAGTGTTAGTGTTACACAATAAAACGTTGAAACAAGGCAATAACAAATACAAAAACTAATATTTATTTTAGGGCGTGAAGCCCGATCCACCGCGCCAGTATTGGCGAGTCCCAGCGTTCAACAGCAGCGCACAGAAGCGCATTGCGGCTGTCGCGCGCGCGCTGCAGCATGGAGGCGCAGCGCATGCGCATGATGGCGGCGAACCCCGCCGTGTTCGTGGACGCGAACATCGCGGAAGCGCTGCAATAGCGCGGCAGCCGCAGCAACGCTCTGTACGCGCTGTTGTATTGAACTCGCAGGTCGCTATATGCCTTCTGCGTATAGTTAACCCATAGGCTGCATGTATGAAATGACTGGCAGTATGCTTTAAACAGTGTGACTTTTACTGGCTCAGTACATTTAGCAAACCTACGGGCCAGCATGTTGCATCGGACGGACAGCGCCCTGCGCTCTCTCTCAATGTCTGCATTGTCTTTTTGATCCGCGGTGACCCAGTGACCCAAATACTTAAACCTTTCCACTTTTTGTAATTTTACACCGTTGAGTAAAAAGTCAGGAGCATCAGTATAACAAATGTTATCCGGTTTAAAAAACATACACTCGCTCTTCTGAGCGTTGTATTTGAGTCCGTGGGCCACCGCATAGGACTCGCAGACATTGAGCAGCTTCTTCAGCGCGCCACTCGAGGGGCTCAGCAGCACCATGTCGTCTGCGTAGCTGATATTATTTACACAGACTCCATTTATGTGGCAGCCGATACCGGTGCCGCTGAGCTCCTCGATCAGCGCGTCCACGTACAGGTTAAAGAGCGTGGGAGACGTCAGCCCCCCCTGCCTCACCCCGCACTCCAACCCGTACTCATCTAAGAACGAGCGTGCCCATCGTACACAGTTTCTCTGATTATTATACCAGTGCTTGAACAAGGATGTTACTTCTCTAGGTACGCTAGTTTCAGTCTCTAATTTCCTCCAGAGTACATCGTAGGCAACAAGATCGAAGGCTTTCGATAAGTCCAGGAAAATATCTATCATAAGAAAGTACAATTTATCGATAAGTTAACATCTTTCGGAAGTCCCTAGGACAATTTTATCTCTCTGATGTCTGATGATGAACATGTCTTTTTCTGGAGATTTCAATGTTTTATCTACTACTGCTTCGTAGTAATTTACGGGTATTGATCAATATCTAATACCAATCGTTGTCTAATACCTATAGGTTCAAGTCTAGAGATGTGTTTTGGACTAGATTATTTTTGTAATTTAAACGTTTCAAAAAAAGGCCGTTTAGGTACTAGTAACAACTAAAAAGGCTACAATTAAAAATGAGCGCTAAACGTACAAATGTGAGTCATTTAAAGAAAAACTACAAAAGTTACCCCGTGTGGTTGATGGGTTAGAATAGTGCCACTCCATGTCTTCCCGTGGATGTCGTAAGAGGCGATTAAGGGAATAAAGGTTTGTAGTACTGTTAGGCGATGGGCTTGCAACCAGTCACTAATACACTAGTAAACATCTCAGCCTACTTGTGCAAAATGTGGTTACAGAATTGTTAACATGTCTTTTTAGAGCTGTTGGTATTTCTATAGCTCTGCCTACCCCACTCTGGGAATGAGGGCGTGAAGTTATGTATGTGTATGTACAAAAGTTGAGGAAGATAATAAATTCTGCGACAGGCAGTTTCCCCAAGGTATTTACATGTTTGAACAATATTACCGGGAAATATCATATTTAATCGTATTATCTGCAACTAAATCGCATGTAATGCAATTACTCGTTTTAATTGGTGTACACAATTATGCAATCAGTTCAGTCGAGGACAGGAATAATGAGTGGATAAGAATTTGATTGCGGTTAAGTCTCGAAAACGTCACATGACTATTAAAAAAACCGGACAAGAGCATGTAGGACCATGCTCACTGTAGGGTTCCGAAGCCGAGTACTACAAACATAAAAATCAACAAGTAATAACAAATTTTCTATTTAAAGTCAATTGGTGCCGTCTTAGATGATTTGAGTAGGTGTGTATGATGTCTACTTAGTCATCATAGTTTTCCTTTAAAATTCGTTTTATGCTCTTTCATAGCATAACAAAAATTAGCGCTTTAAAGCTTAATATTTCAAAAACGGATTACTTAATCGAAAAACAGTTTTCTTTTTGACCTTGAATAGGAAATTAGTTACTACTTGTTGATTTATATGTTTGTAGTACTTAACGGCTGCGGAACCCTACACTGAGCATGGTCTGACATGCACGAGACCGGTTTTTTGTCCTACTATTAAAATGGTTACTTGATTAATCTTTAAAAAAAAATGCTAGTTGAACACGCGTGGAGAGGGTTCCGTACGATTCTTATAGATCTCCAGTAATTTAAGTAAAAACAATTTTCTGTATTGTTTTTAATACTAGGCTTAATATTTTCAGAGAAAAGTGAGGGGGGGCGGGTCAAATGCTCATTATTTTTTTTTATTTAGGAACATAACAAATCGGTACATTAGCTTCATAGCCTACAAAAACTTAGACCTATAATTTCCTATATTAAATGTAAAATTTCATTTTTCGTCAAATTTCATCTACTTATAGGTATTATTAAATAACTTTTAAAACATATTTATTTTAAATTTAAAAATCGAATTTGCTCCGTAAAGTGACCTCTATATAATTCCATTATTTATGTAACACGTCCAACATTCGCTCACAGAAATGTATGTGTTCTAAATTTCAACTTAACCGGTCCAGTGGGTTTGGAGCATTTTGGCTGTAACAGACGGATAGACAAACATACACACGAATAATCATATAAGAGTTCCGATTTGTCCATCAGACGTTCCGAACCCTAAAGTTATAATTATATCTTGTTTTTGCAGACGCTAGACGAGCCAAGTCAACATAAATATCTAGTGAGTTTTTTTTATTGCTTAGACGCTTAAAAAATTACATCTAAACTTGATTAGCATCCGTTTGCATATGTTTTTGCTTGGAAGTCTTGATTAAGAGGATTGTGAAGCGATGCCTAAATCGCGTAGCTGTCAAAAATAAGCCATACAAATTAAGCTCCGGGCGATAAATTTTCTCCCCCCCTAAATCTAATCCATTTCCACTATTTTTAAATATGTTGAAGATATTATGGAAAACTAGGTCTGGGCCTCTATTCAGGTGCGTTAAAACGATATCGTGTTTGACACGTTTAAGAATCGTTTATGTCACAGTCGCCATTATTGTAAATGACATAAGAGTTATTAAAACGTTGACAATACGGAAACAGGTCAAAAACGATATCGTTATAGCGCAGTTGAATAGAGGCCCTGTACGTTTTCACTTGTTTTTTTTTATTTGGGTCCATAAATATTTTCTTGAAAAAGAAAACGTACAGACATAGTTTTCCATAATATCTATAACATATTAAAAAGTCGTAAAAATCGGACAACTTTAAGGAAGAAAAACGTTATCGCATTTTAAATGGATTTTTTTTGCTTCATACGGGATTCTATACGGTAATAACGATATCGACTTTGACGTGTTTCCGTATTGTCAACGTTTTGCTTACTCTTATGTCATTTACAATAATGGCGACTGTGACATTAACGATTCTAAAACACGACAAAAGCGATATCGTTATAACGCAGTAGAATAGAGGCCCTGTCCCCTTAAAAGTTTGTGGAAACTTGTTTGATGATGTCTTCGTTTTTTACAAGGTTTGCTAGCTGTTGCTCGCGACTCCGTTCGCGTAAAATTTGTCTGTTAAATTAACATTCGATGAACAAGCGTTCATGTTTTGTTGGAAAACGTTGTTTTTTTAATACCGTTGGATTCCTTTTTAAACTGTTTCAAATTGTAATCAGCATTTGAAAAATCTGGAAGCTCAATTTAAATGTAAATTAATGTACAAGTTGATCGACGATAACGCAAGAGACAAAAATCGTGTGGGTGAAAATGTTGATTCACCCCGATTTTGTTCAGAAAAATCGAAAGAAATTGTTAACCGTAGTTAAAAAGTTAATCGTAGGTTATAAAGTTAGTGGTACACGTAGTTAGTAATTAGGATCTTGTGTAGGGTTTATTTGGATCTCCACCATCTAACTTTGCTCATTACAGTTAGCTGCCTTCTTTGATATTACGACAGAGTTGTGTTCGAATCGAATCACTACCAAGTTACTAGCATAGAGGTCATGCATAGAGGCATTCTGCCTAATCCTATAAACAGTATGTCAGATTCAATTGCCAAAGTAAATTCAATCATTTATTGTTGTAATAAGGTTGTAATTGCTGCTGGAGCCCTTTACTATCAGGTGGTTTGTGTGATTATTTGGCTGCTCTATAGCCATGCCGAACCTCCTTGAAGGAAACCGGTTAACCAAACTGGTCTTTGACAACCAATCAGATGTTGGTTAGAAACTGTAAGCTACTTTAAGTAGTTTTCAGCACAAGAAATGGATCAATTTAAATGTGAATCCATGCCACGAAATAGTCTTATAAATCCCGAGTCTTTTAGAGGAAAAAAAAGAGGCATATTATGTGACCAGGCGCGTGGTCTTGAGCGCCTCAATATAGGCGCTGAGCGCCTAATCCGAGTCAGTTGTCCGGCCGCCACCGATCAGTCAACACGTGTTTGAACTTTGAGCGAGATTGCGTAATATGATGACGAAGACAGACCCTCCACTTTCTTTTTCTTTTTTTGATTACTTTTTTTACTTTTTTATGTGTCTTGTTGTGTTCAGCGAATTTTTTTTTGTTTGTTTTTACGGCGACCGTCGTGTCGTTTTTTTGCTTTAGTCTAAGCCCAGTCCCAGGTTCTCACTTGAGGACATAAAACAAAACATAAAAGCCTGTAAGGTTGAAATTGCAATGTTACTAATATAAGTTTTTGGTCGTACGAGGGTAATACGTACCACGAACGCTAATACTAGCTCCTGGTCGCTGATGACCTCGTTGCCAATCGCGTGGCTTGACACCTCGAAGTGCGCAAGGGCACAAACAAGCACCAGATACTGGAACATTTTCTGCAAAAAAATATCATAATTGTTGTACCAGAAGTAACAAACCCAGTGATGTTGTGGAAAATGACTTATAATAAAAGTTTAGCTAAGTATTGGGCATCATTTTGCTGTTATCTAAATATTAATAACTAGCTGTTACCCGCAACTCCCTCGGGAACTGTGAGAATTTCTGCGTTAAAAAGTAGCTTGTGCCCGTCTCCGTGTTATAAACTATATCTGTATCAAATTTCACGTCGATCTGTGGCGTAGGACAAACAAATAAAAAGTTCTAAAGCCATATTAAAAACCGGGCATTCACTTGTATCTCAAGAACCAGTGATGTCTTCTTAGTTGTGAAAGTTTTTCTTTTAAATTCATTATATGCACTTTCATTTAAGATTGTTTTGAGATTTTTAGTATTTGTAGTTTTGGCTTTATGGATGGGGGGACACTTGACTAACAAAAATTAGCACTTTAATGCTTAAAATTTCCTAAACGGATCGCTTAATAGAAAACAAAAATTACAAACCCGTAATATTTTTGAAAGACCTATCCAACGACATCCACTACAGGGTAGACAAGAAAAAAAATACATCCCCACGTGTAGGGGAGGTGGTACACTAAAAAAAATGTTTTTCTAGATTTAATTTTGACCACTTTGTTGGCGTGATTAATATGTATATTCATGTCAAATTACATCTTTCTAGTACAAAGAGTCTCTGCGCTAGGCTGCGGACGGACGAATGTGGTTAGAGAATTATCAAAAAGTTTTTTAGAGTTGTTGGTAATTCTGTAGCTCTGCCTACCCCACTCTGGGAATGAAGGCGTGACTTTATGTATGTATTATGTATAGAATATTTTATTACGACCTGAATTCGAGATATATGACAGACGATAGTATAATCACCTTGACCATCGACTTGTTAGATAAATAGGTATAAATAGTAGTGCCAAGGCACTCTTATATAGCTGTATAATTTATAATTATAAATTCTCCGTGAATAGGTCATATCACGTACAAAACTATAATTAATTGTACGATCGTGTTTTCAACAAGACAGAGGTGTTTTTGCTTTGGAAATGAAATGGAAGTTACGATGTTTTGACTCAGAGCATTAATAATGATATACGTATTGTTGTAAATAAGTACTTGGAACTGTTATGCCGATTTTAATGATGTTGTTAGATGCAATGACACGCCTCTCATTACGAAGATAGCCACGTAATGAAATTAATTTGCACTGCAATTGGGGTCAAAATCCCAATAAGAATCACATAATGTCCTTATTGTACCTGTTTGTCTTTCTGTTTGTTTCGCTTTAACGCCAAAACTGCTGAACCGATTTTATTAAAATTTGCTATAAAGATAGTTTGAGCATCGGCTGTGCATTGATCGATCAGTCAGCTAGTAATGTCTTCTTTTGCATAAATATATTAAATACTGTTCAGTTAAGAAACACAATATCTTTAAAACGCACATGTTTCACGAACATTTAATATATCTATTTATTTATTATATATATACGAGCATACAGGGCTGGGATTCTACACGGTAATAACGATATCGTCTTTGACGTGTTTCCGTATTGTCAACGTTTTGATAACTTTTATGTCATATACAATAATGGCGGCTGTGGCATAAAAACATCTAAAACACGTCGTACGTGATTTCGTTATAACGCAGTAGAATAGAGGCCCTGGTCACCCGATGATTGGAATCTGAGACTCAAACATTTGCATTTTCAAGACCACAATCTTAAGACTGCATTTTTGAATAAGATATTGAATACATATGCACTAATATAATTTGAAGTTAGTGGTAAATTCGTGGCTGCATGACCTGTATTATTACCAGACTGAAAAATTTGCTTTTGTCAAGGCGTATAATTTTATGTATTATTTGTTTTTTTCTTCTTTTCGTTGGTTTTTTATATGTGTTAAGTACTTAAGTTACTATCAATTGAATGTGTTTAACTGTTAACAACGCTCCCGTAAGCAACACTGAGCGGGGAATCACCAACTTCCTCTAACACAAGTCTTACTTAGATTAGGAGTTAGTAGGTTTTACAAGTTCTAGACATCTTACAATCTAACATACACATAGATACTGTTTATATCTAAAGCTACATGTAAACAAATTGTTGTGGTTTTTTTCTTCGTAAAAATGTATTATTAAATGCGTTGCCACCCCGGGGTCTAGAACACGGGTAAGGACCAAAAAGTTGGCCACATTACTGCCCTGCTAAGCTAAATAGCAGCAACTACAATAAAACTTCAGTTGCAATCACAACCTTATTACTTAGAAGAGAGGATTGAATTTACTTTGGCAATTGGATTTGACATACTGTTTTTTTGCCTGGGAGGGCAGATTAACTCACGCAATTAAATTTTCTATGAAACTTTTCCGTTGTGCAAAGAAAATTTGCCATACAATTGTATGTGTTGTTGTACAGTTGTAGTGGTAGTAGGGCCCTGTGTAGGGTCCGTCCGGATCGCTACCCCCATCTTATCCATTAACCACCCGCAACAGTGTTCGCACTGTTGTGTTCCGGTGTTGTAAGAAAACCGGTGAAATTACTAGCATAGAGGCATTCCATCTTAGTCCTCAGAGTTGGCAACGCGTTTGAGGTCTTAGGATTATAGTCTTGAGAATGCAAATAGGTCACTAGTAGAATGACTCGGTCGCAAAATTACCGACTCGCAAAATGACCCCGTCGCTTGTAGCCCACATCTCAAAATGTCTGAGTCGTAAAATGACCACATCGCTTGTAGCCTACTTCTCAAAACGTCCGAGTCGCAAAATGACCACATCGCTTGTAGCCTACTTCTCAAAATGTCTGAGTCGCAAAATGACCACTACGTTAGCGTTACTAGGGAGGTTAGGTTCGTTAGGTAACTTCAAATGCCCGAAGGGCAAATTTCCCAAGAATAGCAGCCCCGCCATGCGGGGCTGCGTCGACTTTGCTAAGACAGGCATAAAATGAAAAAAGCAAAGTGGTCATTTTGCGGCTCAGTCATTTTGAGATGTGGGCTACAAGCGATGTGGTCATTTTGCGACTCGGACGTTTTGAGAAGTAGGCTACAAGCGATGTGGTCATTTTACGACTCAGTCATTTTGAGATGTTGGCTACAAGCGATGTGGTCATTTTGCGATTTGGTAATGTTTCGATGTAGTCACTCTACTAGTGACCCATGCAAATGTCTATGGGTCTCAGATTCCACTTACCATCAGGTGGCCTGAGTGCTCTTGATCCTTCTCATTAACATAAAATATTATATGCACTTTTCGTGGCACAACGGAACTTCTTTAGTTAACTATGGTCCAACTTTTTGGTCCTCATCCATGCCTCTGTGCTAGTAATTTCACCGGTTGTCTTATCCTCACCCTAGACCACAACTTTGCATCTAACATCATTAAAATCGGCATAATGGTTCCAAGTACTGCCGTCCTTAAACTAAAAGGCGACTAAAGGATCATACGACCTTTTTGAGTTATCTATACAGCGCGATTCAGCTAATTATTAGCTATCGATCTATCTAGGTTTGGTGCCAATATCTTTAAAAACCACCGAGATACAGCCTTCGCTCTAGCGGCTAAATGACGATTTTTTGGGCTATTGCTACTAAAAAGGCAGTTATTTGACACTTGCTTAACTTGAAGGTGATTAAAGGTTGATAGCTGCCAATTTTACGTAATACTGTACAAGACTTAAAGGCGGCTATTTGATTTTCAACGACTTAAAAGCGGCTTTTGGACTTTTGCCGCCTTAAAGCTTACAAACACAATACTCACCTGCAAAGAGGTCACAGATTAAAAGGCGGTCAATCCGTGTATACTTAAGAAAAAAGCGGTTAATGTCCAATAGCCACCTTATTGTTTTGTAAATAAAATTTAATTTTATCAAAATACATACCAAAAATGCCGTCACGGCTTTATAAGCTAGCAATAATAGTAATAAAAATATATCCCTGCTTAATTAAATCACAGCTACACGATATTGCCTAACTAGAAGGCGGCAAGGCGACCCCCGCGCAAGAGTCTCGTTTGAAATTTTCTGCAAGTTCCAAGTATTGTATCTCAGTAAATATTGGGTATTTAGAAATAATCCATAAACCGTATTGTAGCGAATTTAGTCTCTTTATTTTCTTCATAGTAAAACTTCGCTGTTAAACCCAAAGTTTATAACATACAGGGTGCCCCAGATATTGACGTAAATATTATTATATTCCCATAGTTTTAAGTTTCTAATACGTTAGTTAGTTTTAATTTTCTTATCTGTTAATTAGTTTACAGGTATTAAGGTTTGAATGATTCTTATAAAAAATGTTACCTTTGCCTCCCTTGGCTAAAATTACCTGTAATTCGTAATTCTATTTGATATTCAATTCTCAATGACGTAAGTAAATTGCATTAAACTATTATTCCAAAATATTGACGTATTCAGAATAAATTCATAATTTCTAAGCCATCACTACATTTCTCGTTTTTCATTCAACAACTTTTGACTTTTCGTACAGGAAAAATAAATTCTTTCGACCAAGGTGGCATGTTCTCAAAAGTGGGCGCAGTTAAACAAAATTTCGAAATTGTGTAAAAGTTCTACTTGATATGGGTAAAAAATAATGTTACAGCTTGCTTTTCTTCTAAGTGACCGAATTCAATCGGTTCAATTTCGTACCCATCCGAGGTACTCAGGAAATTTTGATTTGGGTCGTTTATTGCAATATTAAGTACTAGCGACCCGCCCTCGCTTCGCTCCGGGTTAAATTATTACACATATAAACCTTCCTCTTGAATCACTCGATGCATTAAAAAAAACCGTATCAAAATCCGTTTCGTAGTTTTAAAGGCATAAATAGGGACAGACAGCGGCAAGCGACTTTGTTTTATTATGTATGTATTTTGTTGTATTATGTAGTGATATTTTTAAACGTTCAGACCTAGTTTTAAATAATATATCTACGACATATTCAACGGTCATCGTCAGAAAATCGATTTCAGCCCAGAACCTTTTTAAGTTTAGGAATCAAAAAGAAGTCGCTGGGGGCCAAGTTTGGACTATACGGTGGGTGAATAATAGTTTAGAACCCAGATTCAAAAGCAACAGCCTCGACAATATGAGCAGTATGCACAAGGGCGTTGTCGGGCAGAAGCAGAACATTCCTGGGTAATTTACCCGCATCTTCTCTTTGATTACTTTCTTTAACTGCCGTTAAATATTAGCGTAGGACTGTCCTGTGATATTTACACGCTTTATCTCTATAATCGATCAGTAATATTCCTTCAAAATCCCTGAATGTTCTGGCAAAGAGCTTGTCAGCTGAAGGGACGACCTTGAACTTCTTGGGGTGAGGTGTTCCTTTAATGTGCCACTGCATGGACTTTTGTTTGCTCTTTCGGCCGTAATGATGAACCCATCTCGAGTAACAATCTTTTGGAGTACCTCATCAGGATTTTCATTGCATAGCTCAGTTAAAGTCAGATCAAAAATCAACAGGAATATCTTTCTGAAGCGTTGTCAGCATTCGCGGCACCCATTTCACACTAACTTATGTATGATAATGTTAAGAGGGTCAAGGACGATATCGTTATACAGTAGAAGTATACATTAATTAATAAGAATTGGTTGTTTGAGCTACCGATTTTACCTTCACTCGACCATTCTCCAATATAATTTTCACCACTTTTTTATACATTTTCCTGTGAAGTAGCTTCGACAGGCCCTGCAGGTCTAGGGTCGTCATCGTTGCTTTCCCTCCCACGTTTAAATTCACTTGACCACTTTTGAATTTTAGATAGTGAATAAGCAGACTTATGACATTCATAAACATAAACATAATCCATCCGTCTCCTGATATTTGTATTTAATTCTATTAACATTGCAAATTACTCCTGTAATCAAGTTTATTAGGTAAGTGCAGAAAATCAAACCATCGAATATTTGAATTGAAATTTTTAAAATTTTAATGAATGATACTTAGCGGCCGTATTAATTTTTTTTCTAAAAAGGTTGAAAACTATCAATACCGAGAGCTTATTGAAGGTCCCTCGCATTATTATGGTTATAGGTTGTATTTATTTATATATGGGTTTAGCTGAAAACCAGCGCTGCTGCTTCGGCTGCAGCACTGAGCATGTGCTGCAGCCAAAACAAAAGCTGGGTCCTATTTGACTTCACAGTGCAGTGCAACAAATATGGTCTAATTTTGCTTTTTTGTACCTAATAATAATATGTCTGTTCTGTTGTAGTGTATTTTTGACCAGTAAATTAACCTAGTGAGTTATAAGTTTTCTTAGGACTGCATTTAAATTTCCAGCTTTACGGTTCTCAAGTATTAGAATTACAATTTACATAATGTTTTTAGCCAGCGGAAGCAAGGGCTAAAAACATCACGTACCGCAAGGTTAAATATTTACCAGTATCATGAAAACCATTATAACTATTAAGTTAATTAATATTATTAGAAAGTTAAAACTAAATTCTTGACCGGTATGGAAGAGGTTTTCTTATACGTAATATTTGCGTTAAATTCTGGGACACCCCTCTATTCAATAAAACAGTAATTTTGCAGTTATTTTACGTATTACGCAGGGAGCACAACTTTCTTTTCCTTGCATAATGTAGTTTCACACTCCTCTAAGGAATCCAAATAACATTGTGGCAGTAACTTCCCCAAGTCATTGGATATAAAAACATATTTTGATTGCAATACATAACAAAAAAGCAGTTATTGTGATTTGTTCTGCAATTAACTGCTTTTTTCTCAAGCATTGAATATTAAAACTATATGTCAGATTTCACCTCATTTACCTTTTCTTAACTAGAAGGCAGTTAAAGTCGCGTGGCCGTTTTCTAGTCATGTATGTTTGCATAGTTTTAAGTAGACATACATAGCTAAAAAGTGGCTATGTCATATAACCGCCTTTTAGTTATGTTTTCTATATAACTTTTGATATATTTGTAAAATGTAACGCAGATAACCTAAATTACTGAGCTAGAAGGCAGCTAAACATACTTTAACCGTCATTAAGCTATGTAAAGTATTACATTAAATTCAACGGGACCATAGCTAAAAAGGAAAATTAAAGATTTTACCAATAAAAAATGAGTAAAAAAATATCAAATTCATATAAAAATATAAAGCAACCCTCATTACTTAGTTTATAAAAAAAAATACATCGATATCGTGCACCAGTTTGTAGAGACATAGTTTCAAACGTTTTTTGGCCATAACTCAAAATGACCCTCTTGCATTTAACGGCTTTTTAGTTTGAGGACGGCAGAGTACTTATCTGCCGTGAAACACAAGAAGGCGGCTAACTGCCTAGTAATAAGCATTTAAAATCTAATATGGTCACCAATAGAGTATAGAATGCTTCGACTACTACATTGTAATTACCCGCCTTCTTTGGTATTACGGCAGTTATTCACAACAATATGTATGTCATTATTAACGTTCTAAGTCAAAACATCGTAACTGCCATTTCATTTCCAAAGCAAAAACACCCCTGTCGTTGAAAACACGTGCTTACGTTGCTGTTTGGTAGGTTAAAGGTTAAGATAGTTGTAGCGTTCCGGGCCACTAATTATTGTATTACTCCTAAACTTGCGTAACTTTAACCAGTTCAATTCAAATCGCGATCGAACTTATCTGTGGATTTTATCGCCATGTTATTTTGATTGGTATTGCAACGGGTTAAAGTTCGTACTGGGTTTTAGCAGCTTTATCATTGGCACGTGCTTACCACGCCTAGGAAACGGCCTCCTTTCAATATCTCGGATTGAACATTGGTCTTAACTGTAATAACAAATTAATTATTAATTGTGTTATGCTTTGTCTTTATTGATGGTAAGATTAGGGTGACAGAAAATAAAACAAATGTATTTTATAGATAAAAACTATCAAGATTGTTTAGTCGTCATCAATTCATATAGCTGTCAATGTATAAATTAAGTGTCAATTTTAATAATTTTATTTTTAGGTTGGTTGATTGATGGATGAAAGAAAGAGGGTCGACGCCCTTTTCGCATATACAGTGTTCAGATTCGCGGTGTACTAAATAAGTGCCAAATCAAATGCACACGAAACCGACGTACGCGCAAGAAGATAATGATGAATGTAGACGAAGCGAAAGTTGTATGTTTAGACCGGTGCACCTGGCGTTTCACACACTCTTAAAAACAAAAGTTGTCTCTCCTGTGGTCAATAGTTAAGAGCTTGTGTGCATATAAGTTATGTTTTTATATGATAGGTCTAAAGCAGTCCTGACGGCGTTTTTACGGGAATGGGCTTAGCCAGAAAATTAGGCCTTAAAAACTTTAAGGCCTAACGGGAAAGACGGTAACCTAAATCTGCGTATGACCCAGTCTCTCCCTACCCCATTGGGAGACGATATACCTATATTTATAATAATTAATATGACTGGAAAATGGCACACAAATTGACCTAGTCTTAAACTAAGCTCTAGCAAAGATAACATACTTATATTGAAAAATATATAAGGACACGCTAGCCTAGTTGGTAGTGACACTGCCTTCGAAGCTAGCGGTGCCGGGTTTAAATCCCGGTAAGGGCAGATATTTGTGTGATGAGCACGTGTATTTATTTCTGAGTCTTGGATGTTATCGTTGTCTAGTACCCATAGTACAAGCCTAGAGCTTAATTTGGGACTAGTTCAATTTGTGTGACATTGTCCTGTGATTTATTTATTTATTATTAGTTTCCGCCATCGACTTCGTATGCGTATAAATCAGTTCCCGAGGGAATAGTGATGTGAAAGGTACCGTATGTATTAATCCAAGGTATAAGCTCTGTGTATTCCAAATTTCACCAAAATCCGTCCAGTAGTTTTTGCGTGAAAGAGTAACAAACATCCATATTTACAAACTTTCGCGTTTATAATATTCGTAGGATAGACCCCGTGTGGTTGCCGGGTTAGAATAGTGCCACTCCATGTCTTCCCGTGGATATCGTAAGCGGCGACGGGAGTAAGGGCTTGTAGTACTGTTAGGCGATGGGCTTGCAACCTGTCACTAATACACTAGTAAACTTCTTGGCCTGATTCATTACAGAATTATAAACAAGTCTTTAGAGTTGCTGGAGCTGTGCCTACCCCTCTCTGGGAATGAAGGCGTGATAATATGTATGTATTTAAATTCATAGAAAACATCCAAGACTCGGGAACAAATACTCGTCATCACACAAATTCTACCCCTACCGGGATCACTAACTTCAAAAGCAGGGTCACTATCAACTAGTGTTGTCAAATGTGTATAAAATTATAATAAGTGAGTACGTAAGAGCGTCGGTGGCCTAGTAGCTTAGAGGGTCGAGTCGTGATGGTAAGGTACCGAGTTTGAACCCCCTCGGTCACCATGTACCAATGAGTTTTTCTAACTTAACCACATTACCCGCTCTTACGGCGAAGGAAAAACATCGTGAGGAAACCTGCACATTCGAACAGCTGAGTGTGTAAGAGGGTAATTGCGCAAACGATCCTCAAGGGATCGAAGTGTATTCGAAAGGGCCCGTCTGGAAGATATGATAAGATAATAATAATAAAAACAAGAACAAGAGCAGTCAAATTTCGACTGGTACAGAGCTTACTAGGTACTGTCGGGCTTATAAGTAGCCCAACTAGCACACTAGCGCTATAACAAGCTGCACAGTAGCCGGATAAAGGATTTTTATAACGGCCTGGGTGCGTTAATAAGAAGTACAGTGGTTCTATAAGCTGCTACAGATCTCTTGTAGCGCCAAAAGGGCCCCGCTCCGCCCATTTTTATACAGCCTATAGATCTACACATGGTCTACAGTGGTCGTTAATGTTAGTTATAATGGCTCTACAGAAGTGGTTTAAAAGCGATGGTTAGCGCCATGAGATTTCGAAAAAGCTCTTGTAGCGCCATTATACCATGTTTACCTTATTTTTTCGCTCCTGTTTCGTTATATTAAATCTCAACGATTTAAGTTACTGATATAGTAGGTTTACTGTGGTGTCAACTAAATATATTTTATTAAAATGAATCAAACGTACAGTGTAAAGTGGCAAGGAAACAATGTGGAGGATTATCTGAGTTGATAAATAAAATAATTCAACAGGTAAGTAAATTTATACATTGATTTATTTTATGTGTACGTGAAATATCAATGTGAGTACTAGTTTTCTGTCAATATATATGTATATTATCGTCAAAATTTTCACGCGCCCTCAAAATAACCAGTTTTTAATGCAAAAATTATATTAATATGTTTGTTATGAAATTGTATTTCAACGTAAATTAATTGTTACAAATAGTTTCATTAGAGTCACAGGTAAGAAATGTTTGACGTTAATTACGTCAAAAGTTACTAGTCTACTTATAAATATGATCTTCAAAATGTTGTAATAACCTTAAAAAAGTACTTTTACCAAAAACTGTAATGGCTTCTCAATCAAGCAGCTCTCAGAGTTGGTTACATCTGTTCTACATGCTTGAGCCGTACAAAGGCTCTAATGTTTGCTGCTGTAGACTTCTAGGTTTTAGAGTTGTGGTATAGGGGTGCTATACAACTATTTGCCGTACAGTAGCCATATAATTCTCACCTATAGCGCTCAAGGCGCTATTCTAGAGCTACATAACTCTTCTATGGATTAGTAATACAACAGCCGTATAACACTATTCTGTAACCCCTACGGCTGTATAAAATGTTTCGAATGATTCCTTAAACCACTATTTGCCGTATAGTAGCCATATAATTCTCACCTATAGCGCTCAAGGCGCTATTCTAGAGCTACACAACTCTTTTATAGATTAGTAATACAACAGCCGTGAAAAAATCTGTTAAAGAACCTACGACATTATAAAATGCCTCAGTACGCTCTTGAATGAAATGAAAATGAAAATGAATGAAAATGAAAAATGAAAATGAAAATGTAAATGAAAATAGTTTATTTCACAATTAAAGTTGTTACACAATAAGTTGGGGTTGGAACATCCTTTTAAGTATTAAAATACTTGTGTCAGGATGTACCGCTCCTCAATAACGATGCAAGTACATACATTAGAAATAAAGAGTAATTAATACGAGTTATAAATTTAAAATAAGATAGGCTTAGAAATCTAGTGTGTGTGTGTGTGTGTGTGTGTGTGTGTGTGTGTGTGTGCCTGTGTGTGTGTGTGTGTGTGTGTGTGTGTGAATGTTCGCTGTAATTTACCTCTTTTCAAAATTCAAAATATACGATTTACATTATACAATTAAATTTTACAATGTATGTTTTTAAATTAGTATATTTAACAAAGTAGTTCCTCGGTTTCCTCATAGCTTAGGTTAAGTAACCAGTTGGTAACAGTTTTTTTAACATCATACAATTTCAATGAGTACACATGGATTTTTTTATTAATCTTATTATATAAGTAAGTCGACTGAATAATATATTGCCTCTTTAGGAAGACAGATTTGAAGGAGGGTATGGGTGCAACATTGTGATTTTTCCTACGGTTTAGCAATGATGGATCAAAATTTAGACTTTTATGTAGCTTTAAGACAGCTTGTAATACATACAGTTTCCTCATACTAAGAATATTACCATTCTTATACAATTCTATCGTAGGGAATCTATAGGGTTTAGAATTCATGACTTTGAGCAGGCACCTTTGTCCTCTTTCCACTTCTAAATATTTTATTTTGGTAGCCCCATCCCAGATGACAAGACAATACGTCATTATAGACTGCGCAAGAGCCGTATACAATTGATATAATATTTTTTTGTTGGGAACATGTCTTAAAATTTTGAATATCCATATCAATTTTCTAACTCTTCCGTTTATATAGTCAATGTGTGGATGCCAAGAGAGTCGTTGGTCAAGAATCACACCAAGGTACTTTATTGAAGATACCTTTTCCAGACTAGCACAGGAGTATTGTGCAGTGTTCCTCTGATTACAGCTGTGTATTGTAAGATTAAGGTCTGTATTAGGTTGAGTTCTGGAATCTTTTGTGAAACATATATACTTAGTTTTTGCAATGTTAAGTGTAAGTTGGTTTGATGTGAGCCATGTTGATATCCGATTTAAACCTTGTTCTGTGTTCGTAACGACTGCGTCCCAGTCCTGACTGGTGAATACCAGCACAGTATCGTCCGCGTATGAAAAAATATGTCCCTGGTTTATTTCGATGTTTGTTAAGTCATTAATATACACTAAAAACAACGTGGGGCCCAATACACTCCCATAAGGAACCCCGCAATGTACTTCAGAATACTCACTCATACTGTTACCAATTCTGACTTTTTGTCGACGTTCACTTAAGTAGTCAGCCAACAAGCTCAGTGCTTTACCCCTGATGCCTATGAGTTCCAACTTACGTACAAGGATGGGGGGAGAGACAGTGTCAAACGCTTTCTTGAGGTCCAAAAATACAGCAAGGCATTTCCTACCCTTATCCACCTCTTTGGAGATTAAGGTAGTAAGCGCCAGTACTGCATCTTCAGTTGATCTGCCTGTTCTAAATCCAAATTGTGAGGCAGCGAGTATATTATATGTATTAAGGTAGTTAGTTAATCGGATATTTATTAGTTTTTCAATTATTTTGGATATGGATGGTAAAACTGATATTGGCCTGTAATTATTAGGGTCAACTGTCTCTCCACCCTTGAATACCGGTGTAACGACCGAGCATTTTAGTATTGGGGGAAATATTCCACATTCAAAACATAGGTTTGCAAGATGACTAACTATCGGAACAATAACACCACTTGACATTTTTAAAAATTTGGTGGGGATGTTATCCATTCCTGGGGCACTATCGGACTTTAGGGACATTAAAATACTGTAAACTTCGTGAGGGTCGGTTTCCAAGAGAACGAAAGAAGATGAGCTAGTGAAGCTAGGGTTATCACAGGTTGACCCACTTTGAGGGTTGGGGATATCTTTGGCCAGTTTTCTACCAATGTTTGCAAAAAAGTCATTCACATGACAAGCTGATTCATACGGAGTCTCTTTACAGTTTAATAAATCTAAATTACTGGATTTTATTGCTTTATAATTTGTTATTGTTTTAATGGTATTCCATAAGGCTTTAGGGTTTTTTGTTGATTTTTCAAGTTGTTCAGTCTCATACTTCCTTTTGATTTTCCTAATTAGGTTATTTACAAAGTTTTGGTATCTCTTAAATGTAATCTTTAAGACATCATTACCTGGATCTCTTCGAGATTTCAATTGCATTCTGTTTCTATTTTTTATGCAGCGTAGAATACCTGGAGTAATCCACGGTTTGATGGGTCGGCAGTTTTTAGGTAGTGGTTTAATACTTTTGCTTTCCACGAGACATTCGTTTATTTTGAAAATTAGTTGTTCACTCACAAATTTGGGGTCGTTACTATGTAAAAGTTCTTCTAATTTTTTCTTCAATAATTCAGATAAAGCTTTCTCAAAATTTATTGTTTCTACAAATTTGTGGCAAACTCGTTTAGCTTTGTGGTCATTTAACAATAAAAGTATTGCATTGTGGTCTGTAACAGATGTATTCAATACAATTGCATGAGCAGTCATATCACTTTTTTCTATTTTAAGCATCCAATGATCCAGACAACTATCACCTCTAGTTGGAAAATTATGGCCAGGCAAAATGCCATAGGTAGAAAGCATGTTAAGGTAATTGTATCTATTCATGTGTTCACTTTGAGCTTCTTGTGGTCGTGGGATTAGGTTAATGTTTATGTCTCCAGTAACAATTATGTTTTTGTGCGATTTAATGCAATTAAGATGAGCGTCTAGGGAGTTTATAAAACTAATAGCGTTATGATTTGAGGGAGAACGATATATTCCTAGAATAATCGTTTCATTTACCATTATTTGTATACATGAAGCATGTTGAAGTATTACCTCACTTACTCTAGCGTCCAAGTGATTTTTAACGTATACTACCACTCCGTCGTTTTGATTCAGATTACTAGTAGTGGCTAGGGATAAATAGTCAGCGAGGTTTGGGATTGGTTTATTCATAGTTAGTCGGCATTCGGTTAAAATCAACACCTCAACATCAAACTCCAACTGTGAAAGGGTTATTTGAAGATCAGTAAAATTACAATGTATACTACGAATATTTTGAGAAACTATACTAAGATTACTTTTTAAAATAGGTATGTGGTTCTTAAGGTCTTGAACGTCACATGTTAATGAGTTGGCAATTTTTAGTTCGTCTATTTCGTTTAATGTTGTAAGTTGGCTAATCATTATCAATTTGAAGATTGTATTAAAGTTTTATCAAAGCTTCTATTTGCATGCGTGGACATTACAAGTACGAGCATTTCTATGGTTATTTTTATACTTTGTCCTATAAACGATTCAATTGCCATGGGTTGTATGAATTTATGTATAGTTAAACTAGTGAGCATGTGCGTGTGTTGTGTAATTGTGTGATTTGTATCATAGGTGAACTTAATTAGCGTATTTTTGTGTGTGTACGGTGACTCGTGTAGAACACATTTATTTAATTTTAATATTATCAACAAAGATCAAGGGCCACCATTACTAAGGTTACAGAGAACAGAAAAGGTGTTATTTTGCATTTGAGCACTAATTCGTACAATAAATAAAGGATGAGACTAATAATAGTTACCAGGTTTACACAGAACATAGGATAGTATAGTCATTGCAATATTATTTAATAGTCATCTTTGTTTACCTAGTTCCATGATAACGGCTTCGTTGGTGACTTGAATTATTCGGGAGTTGTCATCCTTCCTTATGTAGATTTTCCCGTGCCCAGTCCAGCAGTATTTGAATTTATTACCTCTTTTTAATTCCCGTGCTAAATAGAATAGGCGGGCCGCCCGCGGAGTCAACTGTTCCGCAATGTAAATGGGCTTGTCCGTGTCTGTGGTGGAACGCAGGCCTAGATGTTTACCACTAAGGTATTCTTTCCGACGAATATTAAACGCTTTAGTCATTTTCAAGATATCATTTCGTAAAAGTGTCGAGGTAGTCTCACCAACTATCGGTGTGTTTTGTGTCTGATCAGGTTTGCCCTTGATCCGATATATGTCTTTGATGTCGGCCTTCTGAATCGGACACTGTATTGTGTTAGAGAGGCAGACAACCATGTTTACAAGATCGTCCTTGGTTTCGTTCGGTTGCCTTGGAGCGTTTTTAATTTCTAAGCACGTTTTCCGGCTCTCCCGATGCAGGTCCTCTAGCTTGCTTTCCAACATAGATATATGTTTTTTGTCCTCTAAAACCTTATTTTCCAGCTGATCAATCTTCTTCCGGAACTCCTCATATTGCGCAGAAAGGTACGTCACCGAGTCCTCAATATTTGATTATGAATTTCCTTTAAGGTGTCAGAGTTCTTTTTTATTTCCACCATTTGTTTTGCCATCATAGACTCAAACATCTTGCACATCTCTTTCTTGAAGCTCTCAAGATCAGTCGTAGTCCTTTCCTCCCCTTTACTAGACATTGTACTAGGAATGCCTGGATTTTTCTGAGAATCGTCCGAGATTGATTGCTGCTGGTGACCCTTTTTCCTCAGTGTGATATTCTCTGAAGAAGTTCCGGCACGAGCAGGGGTATGAGTGTTATCCCCGCCTTTCTTCGCAGCCGCTCTACAGTCCGGGCAAATCCATGTTTGTGTCTGTTCTGGTGTAAGATTTGCGGCGTTACAGCACTTTTTATGGAAATGTTTTCCGCACTTTGTAGATTGGCAAGTAATTGCAGTCTTTTCATCAATTATCTTAACTCGACATGCCGAACAGTCCTTTTTTTCGAGATCGTGACATATTTTTACTACAGGTAGACACCTCTTTATTATGAGATCGATAAATCCAAACGCTCGGTCGCTTCTTGTACTCCGTACGGTGGGCGATAGGCTAACGAGTTCACTTCGCGCGGTTTCGTGGTACGAGGGGATAGCGATAAGACGGGTCGTGCGGCCGGTAGCTATGACTCACAGCGCTTACAAATATGATTTTTTAAAAGACACTTAAACCGCTTCACTTATCACTCCTTTATTCCACAATTCGTTAATAAATTTCAAAGCTGTTTGTACTACACGATAACTAGAATAATTCACAATGTAATTGTAATGGTTTGTGTACTAAGGGACGCAATTAGAAATTAAAAGAACCCAATGAACGCGGAGCCGATCTGTATGTGCGCACGAAGGGGTGAGGAGAGCTATAAAAGCAACTTATAACTCCATTTAAACCCCTTTACCTGCTAAAGTACTCTTTTACAACTCACGGTGGTATAAAAGACTTCATTAACTCAATTATACATCTTACAGCTTTCTAGTGATGCTCTCGTTTTCTCTTTTAACAATATGAGTAATTTTGTTGCTACTCAACGGCTACTGTACCACCTAGCTGTAAGAGGGTTTTTATATATGCTACTATATATGTTAAAGGAAATTCTACAGCACTTGAAAGACTCCTATACAACTACCGGGCTGTGCAACGGCTGTATCAGCAGCTAGTGTGCTAGTTGGGAGCTGAACACTTTGGGACCTTGTCGCTTTAACTCTTTGGCCAGCATAGGGCAATAGTTCAAACAACGTTAAAGTGACCAAGCCTTATGTGTGCAGCTACTTATGGCCGACGAGTTACGTTTATGTTATCCTAGTATTTGTGTGTATTTATTAACTTCAAAAAAATACTGTACCATTAAAGTTTGTCGTTTTCGCAGACACTCTTAAATATGTAAGCAACATCAATGTTATATGTTATGTCATTATATAGTTAAGAGTTAGGAAAAGGGGTGACAGTACAGAATTTACATAGAATGTGACCCGTTTTCATTGTTCCTGAGTGTTACATACATACGTACATAACATCACGCCTTCTTTCCCAGAGTGGGGTAGGCAGAGCTACAGAATTACCAACAACTCTGAAAAGAATTGTTGATAATTTTGTAACCACATTTTGCACAGGCTTAAGATGTTTTCCAGTGTATTTTTGTAAAATATGACCATGCATCATGCCATCAACCAAAAGCGTTGAAAATCATGGTATAATTTTTTTTGTTTTTTTCATTGGTCATAAATGTAGTTAAATGTCTCAACAAAAAAAATACTGACCTGAACTACTAACTAAATGATTTAAACTTTTTCAAATTCTGCAAAGATATCGGGTAACATGCACACATACAAAAAGTCACATCAGTAGGAAAATCAACAAAAGCAAGCAAAACGTAACATTTTCTTATATTACTTGCATGTATTTTTTTAACGATGAAATATATAATTATTAATAACTTTATGCACGGTTCTGCGAAATAGATGCAAGATTCAATAAAAGACTCTCAATATTCCTTATAAAACTGACCCTTGATTGATCCTTGGCTTTGAACATAATAAAATGGCACCTCCCGACTTTACGCCACATTACACGGTCATAATTGATTAGAGTTCAATGGTTGTACGTCATTTAAAGGATGCGGTCTTTGACTGCATTTTAATAAAGCTAACATAACAATGATTCAGAGCAAATTGACGCTTTCAAGCAACTCACAAGTCACTGTGCTTGTGTATAGGGTTGCCTGGTCTTAAAACCAGACCAACCAGTTTAACAGGACGATTGGGTAACCGTAAAAAGGCCGGACATCCTTAATTTTTGCAAAATTACCCAACTAGACCAAGCGAAGCGTCCCATGTGGTTGCCGGGTTAGAATAGTGCCACTACCATGTCTTCCCGTGGATGTCGTAAGAGGCTACTAAGGGAATAAGGGCTTGTAGTACTGTTAGGCGATGGGCTTGCAATCTGTCACTAATACGCTAGTAAACTTCTTGGCTTGATTGTGCAAATGTGGTTACTGAATTATAAACAAGTCTTTTTAAGAAACAAAGAAAGAAATATAGTTTATTTGACACACATTTGGACACAACTATATATGTTAAAAACTTAAATAGGTAATAATTAAATGCCAATGCCAAATAGGGAGACTTAGCATGATGCCACGGCAAGCCACTGCACTGGTTTTCAGTGGTCCCTACTTGAATGACCTCACGATTGCTGGCGCCAAAATGATTATGTATTGCAAATAACTACATTGAAATTTAACATTATAATAGAGAAAAATAATGAACTAAGCGGTCGGAGCAGAAATCAACACATACATAATATCACGTCTTCATTCCTAGAGTGGGGTAGGCTGAGCTACAGCAATACCAACAACTCTAAACTTGTTGATAATTCGATAACCACATTTTCCACAATCAGGCTAAGATGGTTAATATTGTATTAGTGACAGGTTGCAAGCCCATGGCCTAACAGTCTACAAAGCCTTTATTCACTTCGCCTCTGACGACATCCACGGGAAGACATACTCGTAAAGTGCAGATATCGATACATGACAAATGTAAAAAATATTGCCAAATTTAAAAAGGCTAACAAACGCCACACACCGTCTAATTTGGCCGCACACCAAAAAGTCTGGGTCCGGCTTTATCCGGACGCCGGCAACTCTACTTTTGTGGGATTAAAGTCTGTTCAGTTTTTTATGGCAAGGACAAAGCACTCGACACTCAGGCTACCTGATGCTTAGGACAAATAGACATAGTTACTCAAGACTGCAATCCTAAGAGTTACCAACCCTGAGGACTAGATGGAATGCCTCTATGCTGGTAATTCCACTGGTTGTCTTAACCGCACACCGGTGCGAACATTGCTGCTTGTCAGTGAGTTAATGAATAAGAAGGTGGTAGCCCTGCAAAAGGTTCTACTTCTTATTGACTTGTATTTGTAGCATCAATAATTTTGAATGTTTAGCTGTAATCTGTTGGACGATACGTAAATTAGCCGTGTTATACGTTTACCGATGTGACACGACTAAATGACTCGAGGAAAATTGTAACACGGTCAATTTACGTATGGGGATCATTTAATTTTCCTGATAGTACTTGCATTCACACTTTAATATAAACACAATAAAGCGGAAGCGATTGGACAATATTTTTTAAATACTGATGCTTGTGGCAGTTCACTGGGTGTGATTATATTTCAGTTATCTTAGTAATGAGAAGATTTGATCAGCTGACCAAAACAAAAAAGATACGAGTCCCTGGTGTAAGTATTATGGAGTGAATACGCATAATGCCTTTTTGCTTTAGATGACCGAACACCTTCGTACCTTCGTCTTGGGTGTACAGTGTAAGGAATTGAATTATTGAAGCCGCGATAAAATGGATTGGGTTGTGATAATATGCCAAAGAATTTCGAAAACTGGTTTGTCACGTTTTATATAAGTATGTTAACAGTTTATTGTACAAAACGTAAAAACAAAATACAATATTTACATGTCAGGGATGTACAAAGGCGAGCTATTCTTTTAGGGGGTCTTTTCCAGCTAACCTTAGTTGTCTAGAAGAATGGGCTGTTTAAATTGACTGTTTTAATTATAAATTGGTCACTAGTGGCCCGTCAACGTACAACCGGGTTGAATAATATTGATATAGATATAGTCTTGAATAATGTACCTTTTAAATGGTGAGGTATTTTTCAAATTTGCAATGGTTCCGGAGAAAACACACAAACAAACGTACAAAATCCTTTCTTTCTCATTTTACAAGTCCAGTAGCTATTCATTTATAAAATAATTATATACATTAAATTTAAAATTCCATGCATTAGTATGATAATAATATTCTAAAAAACACACAGCATACTCAACGCCATTGCCGACAAATTCCAGGGTCGTTTTCAGAAGCACTGGAATAATTTACACTGTTCGTCCTAGAGTTTTTGAGAATTGATATTTTTTTTTATATATAGCTTTTATTATTTTCTTTACTAACACTAGACTTAGGCTAACTATGTAACTAACAACTATGGACATGTTTCTGAAATAAATTATTGAATTGAATTGAAAAAAACTAAAGTTGAAATTATTGAATATAGTGCAAAATAGAAAAAATGGACTAAAATTTTCAAAGGAATTCAGTAGAAACATAATATTTGCTTTTAATCATTGTTTAGCGAGGCATGTACTTAATTTATTTACTAGAGACGCCCGCGACTTTGTTCGCGTGGAATTAGTTTTCGGCTACTCCCCCTATGTGTATGTAGACGACATTATTATATCACAATTTGATAGTGTCGTCTACACTATGTCAAATACCTCGTTTATCGCTATTCCTTCGGAACTGTTCAATTTTTCAGGATAAAAAGTATCCCATATCCTTCCTCGGGACTTACTTAGGTCCCGGTTATCTCCGTACCAAATTTCATCTAAGTCGGTTTAGTAGTTCCTGATATTAGCGCGTTCAAGCAAACAAACAAACAAACTCTTCAGCTTAATATATTATTACAGATATTGGTAGATGTACTACTTCTATGTGAACAGGGGGATGATTATCTCAACACAGCGCTGCGTCGATCTCAAAGGTGAAGTTTTATACGGCAAGTTTAAGAAGTCCCGTCGGAGAGTACAAAACACATTTTAGCGCGTGCCTTCTCAATTAGGCAGCAGGCAGGTGAGTCGAGTTCAGTGTCGTATAAAGCTGCCTAATTAAGAAGGCACGCGCTAAAATGTTTTTTGTACGCTTTGAGATCGACGCAGCGCTGTGTTCAGAGTATCACCCCGAGAGTCGCGGATCAAGTCTAAACTAGAAAGTATTTAACAATTACACGTATAAATCATAAAATACGGTTGTCTTAGGTATCATTATATTGTTTTTTTCCTTATTGAATAGTTGCGAAAACAGATATTTACTATCTTGAAAAATATAACTTCTTAATTAAGGGCAAACAGGTTATTGACTGTAATATGTTATTATTTATACTTGATATTATGTTTTTATTTCGACCTTGTCCTTTGATTAAAACATAATTGAACTAAGTACGTTGCCATTTGAGCAATTATTCTATGACACACTTTGGTAAAATACGACCTTAATGAACAAAAGATGTATGACATTATTAAATTGAAGTTGATTTATTCAACAAAGAAATAGTTTCATTAACAGTCTAATATGTTTATATATACAGGGTGTCTCATTTAAATCGGTCAGTAAGGGAAATTCTGAAACTGTAGGACATACGGATCTGTTCTTAGGAACCATGTCATCGATTTTAAGAAGAAGAAAAACTGCATCCATACATTTAAAAAAATACTGTTCTCAGCTGGGAAATCAACCCCAGTTGTTTTGAAAAAAAACTTACACTGTTTCTATTTAGATACCTATCGATTGTGTAGGTCTTAAGCAGTAAATGGTTCTATGAAACATTATGTCTAAAATGAGTAAAATGCATTGTTTTCGCATACTTAATTTAATTTATTTTAGTAAGTGTTTATTTTAGTAGAGACAATTTCACATGCCTGAACTTGTTGAATATTGTAACGGTGCTCACTTCGAACATTTACTAAAATAAATTAAAATATGTGAACACAATGCATTTTATTCATTTTAGACATCATGTTTCATAGAACCATTTACTGCTTAAGAGCTACACAATCGATATCTAAATAGAAATAGGGTAACTTAATTTTTTCAAAACAACCGGGTTCGATTCCCGAGTTAAGGACAGTTTTTTTTAAATGTACGAGTGCAGTCTTTCTTATTATTAAAATCGATGGCATGGTTCCTAAGAACAAATCTTCGTACCTATGTCTTATAGTTTCAGAATTTCCCATACTGACAGATTTTAATGAGACACCCTGTATACTAATATATATAAACACATTTGTGAGTCCACAAATTGTATGGAAAAACATATTAGTATGAAACATGTTTGACCAACTTTTGTTTTGTTCTTCCAATTTTTCTGTCCATAGAATAAAATGATCCTGAAACTGAGTCGATTAATGTTTTTATTTTGTCAGTTTTATTCATTTTCACTGACAACTCACTCATTACCAAAAAAAATAATATGCAAAAAATGTTTTAACAAAAAAGACCTTATATTTCCTAAGACAGTACAGAGTATCTCCTATGGTTACGAATTTCCCAATACGACCCAAGGTAAAAAAACTTGCACTTTTAGCTTGTCCCCGGCTGAAACACCTTTTCCAATATTCAAGTACATTGCTATTGAAATTTTATATACATTATAAAGCTTGTTCCTCGTCGTCCGTTTTTATTTCAAATAATTTACTTAGTTTTTATTATCATTCACAACCATATATATATTTTTTTTATGTTAAGGAGAAGGCACACGAGCACTCAGGCCACCTGATGGTAAGTGGAATCTGAGACCCATATACATTTGAATTCTCAAGACTATAATCCTAAGACCTCAAATGCGATGCCAACCCCGAGGACTAAGATGGAATGCCTCTATGCTAGTAATTTCACCGGTTGTCTTATCCCCACACCGGAACACAACAATGCGAACACTGTTGCTTGGCGGTTGGTTTTTGGATATGATGGTGGTAGCGTAGATGGTGGTGGTGATTTTTAGCGCCAACTAAAACTAACCCGATCCAGTTCAAACGGTTTGAAACCAGTTTAAGGTAATGGCTGATAATTGGAGGCAAAAAGTGATTAAAGAGGAGGAAGCATTTAATTGGGTTCTAGTTACCGGAACCATTGTTATCTTCAATGGTTGTTCGTGTTTACAGTGTATTTTGCGTACACTTTATAGGTCAAAAAAGGGTTTGTTTAGATGTTTTTTTTTATGTAAACGATAAGGCAAATGAGCATGCAGGTCATCTGATTGTAAGTGGGACCTGAGACCCATAGACATTTGTAATCTCTAGACTGCAAATGTGTTGCCAATCCTAAAGACTAATGGAATGCTTTTAATATTAGTGATTTCATCGGTTGTCTTATCCCCACGAGAACACTATAATGGGAACTGTTGGCGGTAGGTTAAAGGTTAAGATGGTGGTAGCGATCCGGACGGACCCTGCACAGGGTCCTACCACCACTACAATTATTCGTATTAATACTTTTATATTTTAGTTACTAGTGTCTTATTCTTAGTAATATTATAAATGTGATAGCCCCGTGTGGTTGCCGGGTTAGAATAGGGCCACTCCATGTCTTCCCGGGGATGTCGTAAGAGGCGACTAAGGGAAAAAGGGCTTGCAGTACTGTTAGGCGATGGGCTTGCAACCTGTCACTAATACACTAGTAAAGTTCTTGGCTCTCTAGCTCTGCCTACCCCACTCTAGGAATGAAGGCGTGATGTTATGCATGTATGTTATAAATGTGAAAGTAACCCTGTATATCTGTCTGTTTGTTACGCTTTAACGGCTAAAACGCTTAACTGATTTAGATGAAATTTGATATGAAGATAATTAGAGACCCAGGGAACGACCTAGGGAACTTTTTATCCATTAAAATTGAACAGTTCCCAAGGGACCCCTGGGAGTACAAAGTCGGTTGAACCGTTTTTGAGACATTGAACTTTTTACAATGAAAAATAAAAATAAGCAAATTTTATTTGTTGAATATCTAAATATTACTAGGTTTTCTATAATAACGAATCAATTAAACAGCTATAAAGACCTATAAATTTATGTTATGTCGTGATATCAAACTTCCTTTTATATCCGAAACCTAAACAGCCTGTTTTCTCAGGCAAGTGACCTCTACATTTAACGACACAAAAACAGGTTGGGTTCATCGGTCCCTGCTAAAATAAAAATGAAATATACATGCATACATAACATCACGCCTTCATTCCCAGAGTGGGGTAGGCAGAGATATAAAATTACCATCACCTCTAAAAAAATTGTTGATAATGCTGTTACTACATTTTGCACAATCGTTTACCAGTGTATTAGTGACAGGTTGCAAGCCCATCGCCTAACAGTACTATAAGCCCTTATTCCCTTAGTCGCCTCTTACGACAAGTTTAACAATTTATAATAGTTTACCTAAAAAACTAAAAGCCGAACAAACATGTTCCGCTTTAATACATAAACTTCTCTGTGTGGTTGCCGGGTTAGAATAGTGCCACTCCATGTCTTCCCTTTCTCCCCTTTGCTGGTTTAGGACTATGTCAAATAATTATTGTAACATTAATATACTTAACTCCCCTTTTTAGGGTTCCGTAGTCAAACTAGGAACCCGTACAGTTTCGCCATGTCCGTCCGTCCGCAGTCTAGCGCAGAGACTCTTAGTACTAGAAAGCTAATTTGGCATGAATATGCATATTACTCGCGCCAACAAAGTGGTTCAATAAATAGTAAAAAAAAATTTTTTAGGGTTCCTCCCCTACACGTAACATGGGGATGTTTTTTTTTGGCGTGTACCCCGTGTGGGGTATTGTTGGATAGGTTTTTTTTTTTTTTTTTAATAAATAAAACACAGGACGATGTCACACAAATTGACCTAGTCCCAAACTAAGCTCTAGGCTTGTACTATGGGTTCTAAACAACGATAAACTTACTTATATAGAGAAATATCACATCACACAATTATTATTTTTTGCGATTGCTTACTTATTTGCAGTTGGTAAACTAATCGCGACCTATTTCGAAGTATCGAGACAACAGTTTTTCAACGGCAAATTCAAGTTTGTCCCTTAATACAACTTTACATTGTTATAAGTTTGTACGGATATTATTCGCATGCAATTTAAAAGGCAACCTATTTGCTATGTGTCAAGGTAAATATTATCTATCATTTATATCTTATCAGTTTTCTCTAATGAATAACAGATCAGGGTTGAACTAGCATAGAGGCATTCCATCTTAGTCCTCAGGGTTGGCAACGCATTTGCATTCTTGTGAATGCGAATGTCTATGGGTCCCAGTTTCCACTTAACATCAGGTGGCCTGTGTGCTAGTTTGCCTTATCTATCAATGCCATTAAAAAAAAAACTTATACCGGAAACTAGAACGAACTATTAGTGTTTTTATCAGTCTCTATCATGGCCTAGGAACCGAATCGATTTCAATGCGGTTTTATAACGTTTGAACTTAAGCGGTTCTTACGTAAGTTATTTTTTTTTATGTTAAGGAGAAGGCACACGAGCACTCAGGCCACCTGATGGTAAGTGGAATCTGAGACCCATAGACATTTGAATTCTCAAGAGATTGTTCTTGTTTTTTTTAAACCAACACACTGTATGGTGCTGTGTAAAGCGGTGTTTGCACGAGGAAATTGTATAGTTACGTGGCATAACTACTGTATGATGTTCTTGTCTTTTAATTGTTTTTTTTATTTTATTTTTGTTTTTATAAGTGTTTTGCATGTGCGATCGTGGCGTCATTGCGCCGTGTCTTCACCAATTGGTCACAACGGAAGAACAGCGCTGGCCATGCCAGCACCACGCTGAGTTGTGACCATTTCGTGACAAATTATGTTTTAATTTCCGTTAATGTTTAAATTGTTTGTACTTGTTTGCCAGTTTTGTCTCGAATAAACTATTTCTATTCTATTCTATTTTAAGACTATAATCCCAAGACCTCAAATGCGTTGCCAACCCTGAGGACTAAGATGGAATGCCTGTATGCTAGTAATTTCACCGGTTGTCTTATCCCCACACCGGAATGCGAACACTGTTGCTTGGCGAGTGGTTAATGGATACGAAGTTTCTTAAATAAAAAAATGATTTAGCTACCTGAGATTTAGCAGCTCTACCTTCAAGTTGGGGATCTATTCTAATGTCACCGTTGTGATGGCTCTTATTCACCTGACAGTAATGGCGGCGGTCCTAATTTAAAAATAACACGATAACATGTCAAAAGCAATACTGTTCTTCTGATATATTTTTTAATTATAGAGATTGCGATCGGTTACGCTTAGACTTCTTTGAACACGTTGGCCTAGTTGGGAGTGACTCTGCCTCCGAAGCCAGCGGTCCTGGGTTCAAATCCCGGTAAGGGCAAATATTTGTGTGATGAGCGCGAATATTTGTTCCTGAGTCTTGGATGTTTTCTATGTATTTAAGTATGTATTTCTCTATATCAGTATGTTTATCGTTGTCTAGTACCCATAGTACAAGCCTAGAGCTTAGTTTGGGACTAGGTCAATCGGTGTGAGATTGTCCCATGATATGTCACACAAATTGACCTAGTCCCAAACTACGCTCTTGGCTTGTACTATGGTTACTAGACAACGATAATCATACTTATACCGGGTGTTGCCTGTAATAGAAGAAATAAATTGAGGGATCGTTTCTACTCTATAAACGTAGCAATTTTTGTTCTACAACTTTAAAAAAATATGTAATTTATTATTTGGGATTTTTTCGAACAAACTACATACATTGCTTGCTTGGAAAATCTAAATTCATTCATATGTAGTTAACAATAAGTTATTTTCAAAAGTTGTAGAATAAATGTTGTTACGTTTGAGGTGTGGAAACGATCCCTCAATTTATTGCTCCTATTACAGGCAACACCCGGTATAGAGAAATATATACTTATTTACATAGAAAACATCCAAGACTCAGGAACAAATATTCACGCTCATCACACAAATACTGCCCTTACCGGGATTTGAACCGCTAGCACCGCGTAGCGAGTCCGCAAACACGTATCATGAATGGAAATAAACGTTCGTTTGAAATCCTTTTCATCACAGCCATAACACGATTCGATTACACATATCATCATATCGATTATTTATTTAGAGGCATTCCATCTTAGTCCTCAGGGTTGGCAACGCATTTGAGGTCTTAGGATTATAGTCTTGACAATTCAAATGTCTATGAGTCTCAGATTCCACTTACCATCAGGTGGTCTGAGTGCTCGTGTGCCTTTCCCTTGTCATAAAAAAAAATAAAAAAAATAATATGAGCTGAATTTACGCTTAAGTAATACAGGAAGTAGAACTGTGAAATGTTGAGGTTAAGTTACTTTTACAACCAAGGCGATTTCTTAAAAAATCTACTGCATGTATATTTTATTGTGTAAAACCATATTAAATTTAGTTTTCCGTGACAGTAATGGCGACCGAGTTAAAAACAATATAATAACACAAAGGTGGGTCATACACAGATTTAGGTTACCGTCTTTCCTGTGGACGTATCGAAAGTTAACGTTTTAAAGGCCTAATTTTCTGGCTAAGCCCATACCCCCGCATAGACGGCGTCAGGACTGCTTTAGACCTATCATATAAATATAGATCGTTATCGGGGGAGCAAAAACAATTCTGTTATAAAACACTGTTTGTTTGTCTGTTTAGTAAAAAAGGAATATTATGCCTACGCATTCTAAACCTCTAAGAAGTTCTTCATATCTTACACGACGTTTTCTTCGGATAGACATTATATGTGTTTTTTTAACGGTTTCATTTAGCTCTACCGCGTATATTTGTTTGCTAGTGGCTGTTAGCTTGAAATCTTTCAATCGATTTAACATACACGTATTGAACCCCGTGACCATGCAGAGTTACGATACCTTCGATCTTTAAATTCTGATGCTGTATACTGCTTAGCTTAATGACATTGATACTAGATGATTCATAAAAGGTTTTAAAATACGTTTTTCACTTATTTCATTGACGATGACGATACTCAGTATTTATAATTATCGACTTTGTATTTTTTAAGGCACCTAGTCGTACCTTTCCCATAGAGACGCGCCACTATGCTCTTAACTATTGATCACAGGAGAGACAACTTTTGTTTTTAAGAGTGTGTATGACCCAGGTATAGTTCTATCCAGTTGAATAAGGTCCCTTGGCTGAGTTGCTACACGGTCAAACCTTGCTTGACGTGCTTCCGTATTGCCAACGTTTTGATAGCTCTTATTTCCTTGACAGCAATGGCAGCCGTGTATAAGACAGGTATCCGTTTTAACTACCTACAGACGTAATACTACACCTATAACACCAATGGGCAGTTACAGTGCAACATTTGCAGCCGCGCGTTCAAGACCAAGTTCGGTGTCGCGGGTCACATTCACACGCCAGGAATTGACAGAATTGACAGGGTGTCGCCGTCGACGGATACTTCGTGGAGGGCATTATATTCATTTCATTGTTTTATAGGCATTAGATTATGTTTGAATGGAGTTCGTTTTTCGCTACTTCTGCAGGAACTATGTATTTATTAAACTACAGTTTTCTGTGCTATGACTACTCGCACTAAAACATACATACATAACATCACGCCTTCAGTCGTGTGGGTAGGCAGAGCTACAGAACTAACAATAACTCAAAAAAGATTTGTTGGTAATTCTGTGACTACATTTTCCACAATCAGGCTAAGATCAGTGTATTATTCACAGGTTGCAAGCCCATCGTCTAACAGTAATACAAGCCCTTATTCCCTTAGTCGCCTCTTACTACATCCACGAGAAGACATGGAGTGGCAATATTCTAACCTGGCAACCACACGGGCAACTAAAAAGGTTTCAATATTTATATTTTGTTCCTATATATGTAAAAGTACCAAGCCTACAAAGCTCATGTGTATTTTTGAATACGCGACATTGAAAATATAAATAAATTTACTAGAATTAACGAATTACTAACCAAATCTACACTTCATATTATAAATGCGAAAGAAACTCTGTCAGTCTGTTACTCTTTGACGGCTACACCACTTAACAAAATTGACATAGAGTTCTTAGGATATAGGATCCTTTTAATCCCAGAAAATTAAATATTTCCCGAGGGAATAACGATAACTGAGTCGCAGGTAACAGCTAGTTCGTAATATAATGTACTCGTATTAATAATTAAAAACTACATACCTTAAATTAAAGCACCACCGAAATCACCAATAAATAATAAATAAATTAAATCACTGTCATTAGTTTTCTGCGGAGATCTATTAGAAATAATACTGATGGTAAATTTATATGCTGCGCAAACGCACGACCTAACTGTATTCGATTCGCGAACAGTGTGTCAACTCGAGCGCTTGCCGCAATGTTGTGCTTAAGCGACAGCCCACAAGCTCCTTAAGGAGCCAGTTTTGTATGGAAATTTACGAGGGTGGAGTTTTTAAATGTGATAGCCACGCCAACTTATCAGCTGTGATTAAAATACGCGGATCCATTTAATTAGCACTTTTTCTGATGATTACAAAATGCTAGTTTCTTATAGAGTGCTTTAGTACAGTCGCCTTTAAATAAACTCCTTTGCAATGAAAAAGGGTGTTTACGAACATTTCGAGTCGTATTCATATAGTGTAGATAAATAAGATTTTATGCTGTAAGTAAATATAAATAAATATTATTACATACATACATAACATCACACTTCATTCCTAGAGTGGAGAAGGCAGGGCTACAGAAATACCAACAACTCTAAAAAGACTTGTTGATAATTCTGTAACCACATTTTGCACAAGTAGGCTAAGATGTTTACCAGTGTATACTTGCAGGTTGCAAGCCCATCGCCTAACAGTACTACAAGCCCTTATTCCCTTAGTCGCCTCTTACAGCATCCACGGGAAGACATGGAGTAAGGTGACACTGTTCGAACCCGGCAACCACACGGGGTATTATTATTAACATGTAACTAATATTTGTCAACGTGATTACTTATCATTGCTTCATTATGTAGCACAAAATCTCATGTAGTTTCCTCTGAGCAAGTGGTCCGATTAGTTGGACAATGCAGTAAATAATTGAATATCCCCATTTTTAGGGTTCCGTAGACAAAAAGTCCGCCGTTTAACTCAGAGACTCTTGGTGCTAAAAAGCTATTTGGCATAGTTAGTTATACATTTAAATTACGCCAATAAACTTATAAAATAAACTGTTTAAAAATAAATTTTCGTTTCGTGTACCTGTAGACACAGTCCCAAACTAAGCTCTAGGCTTGTACTATGGGAACTAAACAAAGATAAACATACTTAAATACAAAAATGTTCATTTTAAAACTATAACTGCAACACTAAATTGTATTGTATTATCAATACTAGCGACCCGCCCTCGCTTCGGTCCGGATTAAAGTATTATACATATAAACCTCCCTCTTCAATCACTCTATCTATTAAAAAAACCGCATCAAAATCCGTTGCGTAGTTTTAAAGATTTAAGCATACATAGGGATATAGGGACAGAAAAAGCGTTTTTGTTTTATACTATGTAGTTATTATCATGCATAGTCAAAAATTATCATACATTAAGTTAAGTGTCTCCTACAGAAACACTTTGAAATCTATTTTCTATCTTTGTCATAGCCATAGTTTGTATGTTGGATTGAAGCATGTTTTTTTATTATTATTTAATTGTATTTAGCTGCAGTCTCATCTTGTTTGCCGTTTTATGTTACCTAAGACCTAGTTTTATTTTGTGTTTGTAAGTTGCGGCAGCTTTACTGGTCGTTTAAAAACCATCTGTTTTTATAATTATGAACTATTTGTACCGTTGTTTGCCCAAATAAAGATTAAAACATCTTTTGGGACAAATTCCATTGTTTATATGATCTGCGCACTTATTACGCAGTCGACGATGAATTAATAGTATTATAGTAGATTATGTCACGTTTAAGTATGAATGTGGATGGCTATACGAGTAGGGGAAGAACAAAGAAACGATGGATGGACTGTGTGAAAGATGATATGGCTGGAAAGGGAGCGACTACGGCGAGGGCGTATATTGAGCGATATAACCGGAGCGAAGAGAAGGATTCTAAAATAGAATCCTGAGCGTAGTGAGGGATTCAAGTGGTAACGCCCAATTATTTATACTCTTGCCCGTGTGGTTGCCGGGATATAATATTGCCACTCCATGTCTTCCCGTGGATGTCGTGAGAGGCGACTAAGGGAATAAAGGCTTGTAGTACTGTTAGGCGATGGGCTTGCAACCTGTCACTAATACACTGGTAAACACCTTAGCCAGACTATGCCAAATGTGGTTACAGAATTATCAACAAGTTTAGAGTTGTTGGTATTCTGTAGCTCTGCCTACCCCACTCTGGGAATAAAGGCGTAACGTTATGTATGTGTATATATTTACACTCTCTAAAAGTCCTGAAATTATCAAAAGTAACAAGAAAAATTATGTTACCAATTTTTCAAGTCGTAACGACCCTGTGACGGTGACAGATGTCACTAACATGGTGTACTGCCTTTTTGCCGAATTATGTTTCGTCAAATTTCATTTGGCAATCAACTTTTCGCCGAAGTTTTATTTGGCAAATCAATCTTTGGCATAATTTTACTTCGTAATTTTTTTATTTCGCTACATTTTTATTTTGCAAAATTTTATTATGTCAAATTTTATGTGGTAAATAATTGTGTAGCAAATGATTTGCTTAGGCAAATAACATATTGTCAAATTTTATATGACAACTTTTTAATTCGCAGAATTATTATAAAGCGTATTATTATAACGCCTTTACACTTTTGGCAGACTCATCATTTGTCAAATCTTTCACTTGGCTTAACAACTCTTGAACGAATAACGTTTAGTTGATGCAACATTTCCCTTTTCATACATTTGCCAAGATAGAAATAAGTAAGAAAAAAAATAACAAATTCTTTGGTTGGAAATTATTATATGTGTGCATGAGCGAGCGAGCGTGCGAAGCGAGCGAGCAAGACCTTCCTGGGCAAAACCGACTCGGCAAGGTTAGGTTAGAAGGCTATGGCGGGAGCGAAGCGCAGCGAGCTCCCGCCTTAGCCTTCGAGGTTATTTTTTTTTGACATCCCTTGAAAAATAAAATCATACTGCAAATTGAACCTTGCATTCTAAAAAATTAGGTTAGATTTCATAATGCCATTCAATATGTTGCTAAATCAAAGTATGCCAATCAATACATTTGACGAAAACATAATTGACATCTTAAAAAAATCCCACGTAATAATTTGTCTAACAATAATTTATCAAATCATTAGTTGGGAATAGATATCAGTGCGAAACGTTGAGTTGGGAAATAAAAATTTGACCAAATAAAAATATGGGATACGTAGTTTGGCGAGTTAAGAATTTGCTAAATAATTTTCGGCGAAACATTAGTAAACCCACTAACATAGATAAAATGAATTACCTTAAAACGCTAAATTCACCAAACTGTATGAAGATTAATATATAGAAAAAAATGAATTAGATTAATAATTAGAGTAACAATTATTTCTGAAACCAAAAGTGCAATAATACTGTAAACATGAATTGATTGCTTACTTATTTGCAGTTGGTAAACTAATCGCGACCTATTTCGAAGTATCGAGACAACAGTTTTTCAACGGCAAATTCAAGTTTGTCCCTTAATACAACTTTACATTGTTATAAGTTTGTACGGATATTATTCGCATGCAATTTAAAAGGCAACCTATTTGCTATGTGTCAAGGTAAATATTATCTATCATTTATATCTTATCAGTTTTCTCTAATGAATAACAGATCAGGGTTGAACTAGCATAGAGGCATTCCATCTTAGTCCTCAGGGTTGGCAACGCATTTGCATTCTTGTGAATGCGAATGTCTATGGGTCCCAGTTTCCACTTAACATCAGGTGGCCTGTGTGCTAGTTTGCCTTATCTATCAATGCCATTAAAAAAAAAACTTATACCGGAAACTAGAACGAACTATTAGTGTTTTTATCAGTCTCTATCATGGCCTAGGAACCGAATCGATTTCAATGCGGTTTTATAACGTTTGAACTTAAGCGGTTCTTACGTAAGTTATTTTTTTTTATGTTAAGGAGAAGGCACACGAGCACTCAGGCCACCTGATGGTAAGTGGAATCTGAGACCCATAGACATTTGAATTCTCAAGAGATTGTTCTTGTTTTTTTTAAACCAACACACTGTATGGTGCTGTGTAAAGCGGTGTTTGCACGAGGAAATTGTATAGTTACGTGGCATAACTACTGTATGATGTTCTTGTCTTTTAATTGTTTTTTTTATTTTATTTTTGTTTTTATAAGTGTTTTGCATGTGCGATCGTGGCGTCATTGCGCCGTGTCTTCACCAATTGGTCACAACGGAAGAACAGCGCTGGCCATGCCAGCACCACGCTGAGTTGTGACCATTTCGTGACAAATTATGTTTTAATTTCCGTTAATGTTTAAATTGTTTGTACTTGTTTGCCAGTTTTGTCTCGAATAAACTATTTCTATTCTATTCTATTTTAAGACTATAATCCCAAGACCTCAAATGCGTTGCCAACCCTGAGGACTAAGATGGAATGCCTGTATGCTAGTAATTTCACCGGTTGTCTTATCCCCACACCGGAATGCGAACACTGTTGCTTGGCGAGTGGTTAATGGATACGAAGTTTCTTAAATAAAAAAATGATTTAGCTACCTGAGATTTAGCAGCTCTACCTTCAAGTTGGGGATCTATTCTAATGTCACCGTTGTGATGGCTCTTATTCACCTGACAGTAATGGCGGCGGTCCTAATTTAAAAATAACACGATAACATGTCAAAAGCAATACTGTTCTTCTGATATATTTTTTAATTATAGAGATTGCGATCGGTTACGCTTAGACTTCTTTGAACACGTTGGCCTAGTTGGGAGTGACTCTGCCTCCGAAGCCAGCGGTCCTGGGTTCAAATCCCGGTAAGGGCAAATATTTGTGTGATGAGCGCGAATATTTGTTCCTGAGTCTTGGATGTTTTCTATGTATTTAAGTATGTATTTCTCTATATCAGTATGTTTATCGTTGTCTAGTACCCATAGTACAAGCCTAGAGCTTAGTTTGGGACTAGGTCAATCGGTGTGAGATTGTCCCATGATATGTCACACAAATTGACCTAGTCCCAAACTACGCTCTTGGCTTGTACTATGGTTACTAGACAACGATAATCATACTTATACCGGGTGTTGCCTGTAATAGAAGAAATAAATTGAGGGATCGTTTCTACTCTATAAACGTAGCAATTTTTGTTCTACAACTTTAAAAAAATATGTAATTTATTATTTGGGATTTTTTCGAACAAACTACATACATTGCTTGCTTGGAAAATCTAAATTCATTCATATGTAGTTAACAATAAGTTATTTTCAAAAGTTGTAGAATAAATGTTGTTACGTTTGAGGTGTGGAAACGATCCCTCAATTTATTGCTCCTATTACAGGCAACACCCGGTATAGAGAAATATATACTTATTTACATAGAAAACATCCAAGACTCAGGAACAAATATTCACGCTCATCACACAAATACTGCCCTTACCGGGATTTGAACCGCTAGCACCGCGTAGCGAGTCCGCAAACACGTATCATGAATGGAAATAAACGTTCGTTTGAAATCCTTTTCATCACAGCCATAACACGATTCGATTACACATATCATCATATCGATTATTTATTTAGAGGCATTCCATCTTAGTCCTCAGGGTTGGCAACGCATTTGAGGTCTTAGGATTATAGTCTTGACAATTCAAATGTCTATGAGTCTCAGATTCCACTTACCATCAGGTGGTCTGAGTGCTCGTGTGCCTTTCCCTTGTCATAAAAAAAAATAAAAAAAATAATATGAGCTGAATTTACGCTTAAGTAATACAGGAAGTAGAACTGTGAAATGTTGAGGTTAAGTTACTTTTACAACCAAGGCGATTTCTTAAAAAATCTACTGCATGTATATTTTATTGTGTAAAACCATATTAAATTTAGTTTTCCGTGACAGTAATGGCGACCGAGTTAAAAACAATATAATAACACAAAGGTGGGTCATACACAGATTTAGGTTACCGTCTTTCCTGTGGACGTATCGAAAGTTAACGTTTTAAAGGCCTAATTTTCTGGCTAAGCCCATACCCCCGCATAGACGGCGTCAGGACTGCTTTAGACCTATCATATAAATATAGATCGTTATCGGGGGAGCAAAAACAATTCTGTTATAAAACACTGTTTGTTTGTCTGTTTAGTAAAAAAGGAATATTATGCCTACGCATTCTAAACCTCTAAGAAGTTCTTCATATCTTACACGACGTTTTCTTCGGATAGACATTATATGTGTTTTTTTAACGGTTTCATTTAGCTCTACCGCGTATATTTGTTTGCTAGTGGCTGTTAGCTTGAAATCTTTCAATCGATTTAACATACACGTATTGAACCCCGTGACCATGCAGAGTTACGATACCTTCGATCTTTAAATTCTGATGCTGTATACTGCTTAGCTTAATGACATTGATACTAGATGATTCATAAAAGGTTTTAAAATACGTTTTTCACTTATTTCATTGACGATGACGATACTCAGTATTTATAATTATCGACTTTGTATTTTTTAAGGCACCTAGTCGTACCTTTCCCATAGAGACGCGCCACTATGCTCTTAACTATTGATCACAGGAGAGACAACTTTTGTTTTTAAGAGTGTGTATGACCCAGGTATAGTTCTATCCAGTTGAATAAGGTCCCTTGGCTGAGTTGCTACACGGTCAAACCTTGCTTGACGTGCTTCCGTATTGCCAACGTTTTGATAGCTCTTATTTCCTTGACAGCAATGGCAGCCGTGTATAAGACAGGTATCCGTTTTAACTACCTACAGACGTAATACTACACCTATAACACCAATGGGCAGTTACAGTGCAACATTTGCAGCCGCGCGTTCAAGACCAAGTTCGGTGTCGCGGGTCACATTCACACGCCAGGAATTGACAGAATTGACAGGGTGTCGCCGTCGACGGATACTTCGTGGAGGGCATTATATTCATTTCATTGTTTTATAGGCATTAGATTATGTTTGAATGGAGTTCGTTTTTCGCTACTTCTGCAGGAACTATGTATTTATTAAACTACAGTTTTCTGTGCTATGACTACTCGCACTAAAACATACATACATAACATCACGCCTTCAGTCGTGTGGGTAGGCAGAGCTACAGAACTAACAATAACTCAAAAAAGATTTGTTGGTAATTCTGTGACTACATTTTCCACAATCAGGCTAAGATCAGTGTATTATTCACAGGTTGCAAGCCCATCGTCTAACAGTAATACAAGCCCTTATTCCCTTAGTCGCCTCTTACTACATCCACGAGAAGACATGGAGTGGCAATATTCTAACCTGGCAACCACACGGGCAACTAAAAAGGTTTCAATATTTATATTTTGTTCCTATATATGTAAAAGTACCAAGCCTACAAAGCTCATGTGTATTTTTGAATACGCGACATTGAAAATATAAATAAATTTACTAGAATTAACGAATTACTAACCAAATCTACACTTCATATTATAAATGCGAAAGAAACTCTGTCAGTCTGTTACTCTTTGACGGCTACACCACTTAACAAAATTGACATAGAGTTCTTAGGATATAGGATCCTTTTAATCCCAGAAAATTAAATATTTCCCGAGGGAATAACGATAACTGAGTCGCAGGTAACAGCTAGTTCGTAATATAATGTACTCGTATTAATAATTAAAAACTACATACCTTAAATTAAAGCACCACCGAAATCACCAATAAATAATAAATAAATTAAATCACTGTCATTAGTTTTCTGCGGAGATCTATTAGAAATAATACTGATGGTAAATTTATATGCTGCGCAAACGCACGACCTAACTGTATTCGATTCGCGAACAGTGTGTCAACTCGAGCGCTTGCCGCAATGTTGTGCTTAAGCGACAGCCCACAAGCTCCTTAAGGAGCCAGTTTTGTATGGAAATTTACGAGGGTGGAGTTTTTAAATGTGATAGCCACGCCAACTTATCAGCTGTGATTAAAATACGCGGATCCATTTAATTAGCACTTTTTCTGATGATTACAAAATGCTAGTTTCTTATAGAGTGCTTTAGTACAGTCGCCTTTAAATAAACTCCTTTGCAATGAAAAAGGGTGTTTACGAACATTTCGAGTCGTATTCATATAGTGTAGATAAATAAGATTTTATGCTGTAAGTAAATATAAATAAATATTATTACATACATACATAACATCACACTTCATTCCTAGAGTGGAGAAGGCAGGGCTACAGAAATACCAACAACTCTAAAAAGACTTGTTGATAATTCTGTAACCACATTTTGCACAAGTAGGCTAAGATGTTTACCAGTGTATACTTGCAGGTTGCAAGCCCATCGCCTAACAGTACTACAAGCCCTTATTCCCTTAGTCGCCTCTTACAGCATCCACGGGAAGACATGGAGTAAGGTGACACTGTTCGAACCCGGCAACCACACGGGGTATTATTATTAACATGTAACTAATATTTGTCAACGTGATTACTTATCATTGCTTCATTATGTAGCACAAAATCTCATGTAGTTTCCTCTGAGCAAGTGGTCCGATTAGTTGGACAATGCAGTAAATAATTGAATATCCCCATTTTTAGGGTTCCGTAGACAAAAAGTCCGCCGTTTAACTCAGAGACTCTTGGTGCTAAAAAGCTATTTGGCATAGTTAGTTATACATTTAAATTACGCCAATAAACTTATAAAATAAACTGTTTAAAAATAAATTTTCGTTTCGTGTACCTGTAGACACAGTCCCAAACTAAGCTCTAGGCTTGTACTATGGGAACTAAACAAAGATAAACATACTTAAATACAAAAATGTTCATTTTAAAACTATAACTGCAACACTAAATTGTATTGTATTATCAATACTAGCGACCCGCCCTCGCTTCGGTCCGGATTAAAGTATTATACATATAAACCTCCCTCTTCAATCACTCTATCTATTAAAAAAACCGCATCAAAATCCGTTGCGTAGTTTTAAAGATTTAAGCATACATAGGGATATAGGGACAGAAAAAGCGTTTTTGTTTTATACTATGTAGTTATTATCATGCATAGTCAAAAATTATCATACATTAAGTTAAGTGTCTCCTACAGAAACACTTTGAAATCTATTTTCTATCTTTGTCATAGCCATAGTTTGTATGTTGGATTGAAGCATGTTTTTTTATTATTATTTAATTGTATTTAGCTGCAGTCTCATCTTGTTTGCCGTTTTATGTTACCTAAGACCTAGTTTTATTTTGTGTTTGTAAGTTGCGGCAGCTTTACTGGTCGTTTAAAAACCATCTGTTTTTATAATTATGAACTATTTGTACCGTTGTTTGCCCAAATAAAGATTAAAACATCTTTTGGGACAAATTCCATTGTTTATATGATCTGCGCACTTATTACGCAGTCGACGATGAATTAATAGTATTATAGTAGATTATGTCACGTTTAAGTATGAATGTGGATGGCTATACGAGTAGGGGAAGAACAAAGAAACGATGGATGGACTGTGTGAAAGATGATATGGCTGGAAAGGGAGCGACTACGGCGAGGGCGTATATTGAGCGATATAACCGGAGCGAAGAGAAGGATTCTAAAATAGAATCCTGAGCGTAGTGAGGGATTCAAGTGGTAACGCCCAATTATTTATACTCTTGCCCGTGTGGTTGCCGGGATATAATATTGCCACTCCATGTCTTCCCGTGGATGTCGTGAGAGGCGACTAAGGGAATAAAGGCTTGTAGTACTGTTAGGCGATGGGCTTGCAACCTGTCACTAATACACTGGTAAACACCTTAGCCAGACTATGCCAAATGTGGTTACAGAATTATCAACAAGTTTAGAGTTGTTGGTATTCTGTAGCTCTGCCTACCCCACTCTGGGAATAAAGGCGTAACGTTATGTATGTGTATATATTTACACTCTCTAAAAGTCCTGAAATTATCAAAAGTAACAAGAAAAATTATGTTACCTATTTTTCAAGTCGTAACGACCCTGTGACGGTGACAGATGTCACTAACATGGTGTACTGCCTTTTTGCCGAATTATGTTTCGTCAAATTTCATTTGGCAATCAACTTTTCGCCGAAGTTTTATTTGGCAAATCAATCTTTGGCATAATTTTATTTCGTAATTTTTTTATTTCGCTACATTTTTATTTTGCAAAATTTTATTATGTCAAATTTTATGTGGTAAATAATTGTGTAGCAAATGATTTGCTTAGGCAAATAACATATTGTCAAATTTTATATGACAACTTTTTAATTCGCAGAATTATTATAAAGCGTATTATTATAACGCCTTTACACTTTTGGCAGACTCATCATTTGTCAAATCTTTCACTTGGCTTAACAACTCTTGAACGAATAACGTTTAGTTGATGCAACATTTCCCTTTTCATACATTTGCCAAGATAGAAATAAGTAAGAAAAAAAATAACAAATTCTTTGGTTGGAAATTATTATATGTGTGCATGAGCGAGCGAGCGTGCGAAGCGAGCGAGCAAGACCTTCCTGGGCAAAACCGACTCGGCAAGGTTAGGTTAGAAGGCTATGGCGGGAGCGAAGCGCAGCGAGCTCCCGCCTTAGCCTTCGAGGTTATTTTTTTTTGACATCCCTTGAAAAATAAAATCATACTGCAAATTGAACCTTGCATTCTAAAAAATTAGGTTAGATTTCATAATGCCATTCAATATGTTGCTAAATCAAAGTATGCCAATCAATACATTTGACGAAAACATAATTGACATCTTAAAAAAATCCCACGTAATAATTTGTCTAACAATAATTTATCAAATCATTAGTTGGGAATAGATATCAGTGCGAAACGTTGAGTTGGGAAATAAAAATTTGACCAAATAAAAATATGGGATACGTAGTTTGGCGAGTTAAGAATTTGCTAAATAATTTTCGGCGAAACATTAGTAAACCCACTAACATAGATAAAATGAATTACCTTAAAACGCTAAATTCACCAAACTGTATGAAGATTAATATATAGAAAAAAATGAATTAGATTAATAATTAGAGTAACAATTATTTCTGAAACCAAAAGTGCAATAATACTGTAAACATGAATTGTAGTCGATTATGTGCATACTATTGTCATATTTCATTGTGTTTAAAAATGTCCTTAAACAGAAAAGTGCCACTTTGATTCCTCCTAGCAGGGAAGAAAAGTCCCCTTTCCGAATAACTGATGTGAAAAGTATCACCTGCTAAAAAGGTCATAGAAGATAAATATATTTCACTTAAACGCTGTTTCAATATTGATTACAATAAAGTGCCAAATCAAGGTCTCGTGATTTACGTATCAATTATAATTCAATTATTTGAACTGTTCGGGCATTTCTTTTCTTTCAAAGCTTAACACATCGACGTTTCTAAAGTGTGATTTTTAATCCCATGGAAAAAATACACGAATTATGTTGAACGAAAAACATTTGCAACATTCGAGATATTTATAATTTCCATATTTAATAGAAATCATCTGTGTATAAAAAATTCTGTATGTTTTATTTTAATGAGGATAAAATAATTTAATTTATTGGTGGCAATCTTTATTTTAACATTTTCGTACGTACTGGTATCACTGTCTCTATACACCCGAGTGAGTACCTTATCAAAGCTATGTCAAATACAGAAAACGTCAGTCACACGCCAATGACAGCTACACAAGTACACACCCGACCTAATTTCAACCTTACCTCAAAGACGCTCAGGTCTTTTTACGCTGTCAACCATGACGGATATATCCGTCGTTGGCGTTGAACCAGTGGTGCGGATATATCCGTCAATGGCGCTGAAAAGGTTAAGGTACTGTTTCCCAAACTCGATAATTTCGCGTAGCAATTTTCCCAGTCGCGTTTTTACCCATTCATGATTTTACCCTGTCGCATATTTCTGCTATGAATTTATGTTAATAGCATATTTTCCGATTACAATGGCACGGTAGGTAGGTTTAGGCTATGTTTTGCAGCAGGCCCGAAGCTCCCAGAAATAAGAGCTCCGTCCACACTGTAAAATTGTTTTTTTTTTTTTTTTTTTTTTTTTTTATTGTTAAGGAGAAGGCACACGAGCACTCAGGCCACCTGATGGTAAGTGGAATCTGAGACCCATAGACATTTGAATTCTCAAGACTATAATCCTAAGACCTCAAATGCGTCGCCAACCCTGAGGACTAAGAAGGAATGCCTCTATGCTATTAATTTCACCGGTTGTCTTATCCCCACTCCGGAAAATATATATATAATTATATTATATTCGAAATAGGCACTCATGTGACTTGGAAAGAGCTGCAATGTAACAAATGCGAGTGATTAAAATTATGAATGGGGAAACGTGTGACCGCGTAAAATCCCGAATAGGGAAAAACGCGACTGCATAAATTGCTTTGTGGAATTATCGAGTTTGTCGAACAGGGGGGTTATTTTAAAAAATATCAAAAATTATAACACCAATTGACCTATAGTTCCAAACTAAGCTCTAGGCTTGTACTATGGGTGCTAGACATCGAGAAATAAATAGAAAACATCCAAGACACAGGAATAAATATTCACGCTCATCACACAAATATCTGCCCTTACCGGGATTTGAACCCAGGACTGCTGGCTTCGGAGGCAGGGTCTCTCCCAACTAGGCCAACGTGTCGTCGACCTAGCTATGCAGTTAATTTTACTGTGAGCGTAAAGGACAGAGCTATGGCAGTTATATTGCTCTGTTCTTTTCTCTGAGTGTAAACAGAACTGCATAGTTATGTCATAATAACCCCCCAGGGGGCCTAATATGCTCGTATTTGTCGATGTGGGTAGACGTGGATAACATATCTGTCACTTTCTGAGTTAGTGTGAGAGTGACGGAAGCGTTATCCACGTTTTTCCGGTAATTCATCACCTTCATCTCAGCCTACTTGTGCAAAATGTGGTTACAAAATTATCAACAAGTCTTTTTAGAGTTGTTGGTGTTTCTGTAGCTCTGCCTACCCCACTCTGGGAATGAAGGCGTGATGTTATGTATGTATGTATGTCATCACTTCATCGAATTTAATTTCATCGAACGCTATTTTCTGTTGAAACCATAATTCTTCCAGGGTATCTTAAACATGGCTTACGTAGGTTAGGTTAGATGTTTAAGATCCCCTGAAAACATGATGGTTTCAGCAGAAAATATCGTTCGATGATATTAAATTCGATGAAATGATACATTCGATGAAAGTTGTTTCGGTGAAATGATAGACACCCCGATTTTCCACTTCGATAAACAAGACCATGTTAGGTCCCCAGGGCCCTGTTTTATAAAGCTGCAAATTACAAATTACAAGCACAAGTCTCTTTCTAGCAAAAGGAGTTATAAAGGGACTTCCGCTTGAAATTTGTTATTTGTAGTTATACAGGGTGTCCGGTGGCAGATTTATATTTTCAAAGTCATTTTACAATTAAAAAAAAAACATGGTTTTTGACATTTGGCGGGAATACACTGTTCAATATTGCGGATTTTATTTAAATCATGTCTCAATGGTCAGAACGCCACCGTTCTTATGCAGTTGAAGCGTTTTTTAAAGCTAAAGATTCGTTTGTTCTTGCACGCCGACAATTTTGTTCACATTACAATATTCGTCGTGTAAGTGACGGGCCGAGTGTTAATTTGATTCGGTCATGGGTGCAAAGGTTCCGAGAAACTTCTTCAGCACAAAATATCCCGAGATCAGGGCCCAGCCGGCTAACACGGACGCCGGAAAACATATTGAGAGTGCAGCGGAGTTTGCAAGAAAATCCACGACTTTCAGTGCGGAAGAGAGCTGCCGGTTTAGGACTCCCAAAGTCCTCAGTTCATGAAATACTGAAAAAAGATTTGAAGTTTCATCCCTACAGGATTCAACTGGTCCAAGAAATTAATGAAAATGATTTCACCAAACGCAAAGTTTTTTGTGACACAATGTTGCACAGATTTCGTACTCTAAGTTGCATTTTTTGGAGTGCAAAATTGTCGCTACTGGGCCCCGCGATCGTCTAATCCACGGTTGAAACACCAAAGACCTTTGCATTGTCCAAGAGTTACTGTTTGGTGTGCCTTATCCATGAATGGAATTATTGGGCCTTATTTTTTTGAAAATGCAAGGGGCCAAGCAATAATTGTGAATAGTGGATTACTTTTTACCTAATTTGCTTGCACATCCGTCCTATTCATCACACACCTGGTTTCAGCAGGATGGTGCTACACCACACACGGCCACAGTGTCGATGAACGTGCTTCGCGAACATTTCCCTCGAAAATTGATAAGCCGCTTTGGAGACATCCCGTGGCCCCCGTGATCGCCCGATTTGACCCCTATGGTTTTTTTTCTATGGGGGTATCTCAAAAGCAGAGTTTATAATAACAACCCACGGTCTATAGGTGATTTAAAAAAAAATCGCTAGTGAAATCAGCAACATTCCGCAGAATATGCTGCAGCGAGTGGTACAAAACGCGAGGCTCCGTTTTGAGGAATGTGCACGTGTAGGGGGACGACATTTAGATGACATAATTTTTAAGTAATGAAATCCGCATTTGTGATCTTCATTATGAGATATAAATAAAGTTTCTAGCTTAAACCGTTATTTTTTTATTTCAAGTTAAAAACATAAATCTGCCACCGGACTCCCTGTATATACTATATATATATATAATTCAAGCCTAGTCGTTCCCCTTATTATAAATAGGTTCAATCACTACGGGAACAACTAAATTCTCGAGAAAATGTTAGGTACATTCGATATTATTCAGGGTGACTTCAAAATCAATGTTTTACACACATTTCCCCTAAACTTAGCCCCTCAATTAAGTCTCATACTTTTAAAATAATCAGAAGTATTTTTATTTAACTTTTAAATTATCCCATGTTTGTTGGTTTAACATGGTTATCCTACCATAATAATTAACAAAGAAGTTTAAAGAATTTCAAATAAACACTTTCCTCTTTGGTTATCAGTCACCTGTCGCAATTTATGAAGAAAACGTGTTTTGATTAGTAATTGTCACTTATCAAAGAAAATAAGATTGTATTGTAAATGTAGTGTAACCACACTTTGAGACTTTAATTATTTGTTTTGTTCGAAAATTAGCATTAATTAAATACAGTTAATTTTAACAAAGGGGTTAATGTATTATACTGTGTGGCATTAAAGCCACAATCAAGTGTTTTGTATTACCAATTTGAAGTCACCCTGTAGACTAATCGAAAATACCCAAAGTTTGATTCGACTATTCGATCATCCGATGTTCACGGTGGAATAATTCTTGTTTCGGTTGAGCGGAACATGGAGGTAGCATTATGTAGTGCATTCATTTGGCGAGGCGGTGTTTGTTAATTGTATCGAGTTAGGAGTTCTAAATCTAATTTATTTTTTCTATTCATTGGCCGTATACGAAATTTTGCGGATTTCCCTTATTAACGTAATTTTAAAGACGTGATTTTACAGTTGAAATACTTTACTTCTACAAATTTTGTATGGGTTTTTTTTTGTTTTCATTATTTTATTTTTATTAATCGACCTGAAACCGGCGACGGTTTTGTGAATTTTGCTGTAGGTAAGAGGTTTAGAATGTCGCATATTCACGAATCGTTATGCGTCTAAAAAAAAAGAAAAATTTACAATTTTCTGCTGTAAAAGTCGTCTAAAAAATGTATGAATAATTTTTTACTACCTTAATATAATTTTTTCAGTTATTTTTTTTGTTAATTTGGTATTTTTTTATGAAAATGGACAAAAATTGATTTTGATTTCGGATACTTAAAACTCTCTTTCAATAAATTAAAACAACAGTCCAAAATCAATCCATTACCATAAAAGAACAAAAAAAAACAGCACTATATATAATGTTTTAAAATAACCTAAATCTCGCTTTATAATACTCGACAAAAATAAAAACGTACCTCGTTCATTCGCATCTCATTTATTCGATCACAACTGAAATGATATTTCATGTTGGGTATTAAAACTTATAGAAAAGCAGTATTAACCTCACGAAAATAAGCAAAACTGGCAAAATTTCGTGTACGGCCTCTAAGATAATTGCAAAATTCGGAAAATATTGTTGTAATTTCAATCATCATAAAAAGACTCTTTATGGAATCATATCGACGTCCTAATAAGAATTATAATATTATAATAAATATTTTTATTTCGGAATCGAATCCATACATTGTTAGTTACAGGGACGCCGTTACGCAAAAATGTGTCATCCCAAAAGTATTTAGCAAAAAAAGGTCCACCTAGAATGATCACACCGAGGGTTGACACTTTATTGTTATATACTTGTGGATTGACACATTATTGCGTAACAGCGTCCAGTCAACAATTTTTTAGACGATGTCACTCGATAATAAATAATTAAAAAACTACTGGACTACATACATACATTACATCACGCCTCATTCCCAGAGCGGGGTAGACAGAGCTACAGAAATACCAACAACTGTAAAAAGACTTGGTGATTCTGTAACCACATTTTGCACAATCAGGCAATGTTTACCAATGCAAGCCCAGGTTGCAACCCCATCGCCTAACAGTAGGTACTACAAGCCCTTATTCCCTAAGTCGCCTCTTGCAACATCCACGGGAAGACATGGAGTGGCACTATTCCAACCCGGCAACCACAAAGGATAAACTACTGGATTACTGGTGGAGAAATACTGGAAAAGGGCCGAATCATTAAGTACCCGAAACCGACGTGCATGCATGACTCGATGTTTGAATATGGAAGAAGCGAAAGAGATTTGTCAGGATCGTAGCAGGTGGAAAGAAGTGGTCTCTGCCTACCCCTCTGGGAAACAGGCGTGATTTAATAAGTCTTTAAAGTCCTCTTCTGATTGCAAATGTTTATTGTATCTCAGATCAAGCTTATTTATCATCAGGTGGCCTACGTGTGACAGCATCACTGATCACTTTATATAAAAAAATGTTTTAGTTCCCTTGAGAGATTTCATTTGACTTGTTTATTAAGATGTATAGAATCAAATATTGTTAACATTTTAAAACGTCTTTTAATGTTTAGATAATTTATGTTTAGATAATTTATAGAAATTAATGTTTTTTTGGCATCCTCATTTTTATTCACGTACTATTTTAATTCAACGATATTGGCTTCAACATAGTAATTTATGAAATAAATGTAAATTTATATTTAAGGTGAATTATTTATTTATTTAATCTTTTTTGCACAATACAAATAAATGTAAAAAGTACAAATGGCGGACTTAATGCTTAAAGGCATTCTCTACCAGTCAACCACATGTTCAACAGAGAAAAAAACCGGTGCAATTAGAGAAATGAACACTAAATTAAATCTAAACAGCTACTTAACATTTAAAAAATATAATACATAAATAATATATGTATAAGTTTATATAATACATAAACAATACTTAAATACATGCGATGAAAACAATGTGTGATGAAGATGATGACACTTACTTAAGTTCTTGCTTGAGGAGATGTTGGCGCAGCTTACGTTTAAATACAAACTTACTGGACGCTTGTCGTATTTATATTTATATAGGTTTTATATTTTTAACATGGAACAACAGCTGTGACGTCATTACAGTCATCGATTTTGTATAGATTGTTTTTGCAGGGCGTCTGAACTATGACCTTTTAAAGCTTCATATATCTTATGAACAAAATACACGACAATTATTTCACGTAAACACTTAGCTCTTTCAAAGCAATTTCCAGACCGCGTAAGAAAAAAAATGCATTGTCCGACTTCCGCATGTAATCAATGTCGTATCGGTGGGTCCAGCTGTAAACCAGCGCTGTGGCTACATGCTGCAGCATTTATGCTGACCTGGTCGCCTTGTTATTGTCTCGAGATAAAAATAGTTATATAAATGGTTTTTGTTTGGGTGTGGAACTCTAACAATGTTTTTGGTTACAGTAAAGTCTGCTGTCGTGTTAACATATATAAGCAACCGAACCGTGTCCTCGTTTTGTTATCTTTTATAATGAGAACTACATTTTGTAGGCAATACATTCAGTGCTCGGCTCCCTAAATTCCACACCTATTGGCCTCAAAGTCGGGTCATTGGCCAACGAGCTAATGGAGCAAATTAACATTGACGTGTGGTTTTGTTAGACTAATTATAAAAGATCGAATAACCAATACAAGTAAATTACAGTAATTCGTTTACTAAATGTACAAATTAACTTAGGATGTTAAAACAAAGGTTAAAAAATTATACATACTGTGTGTTCTGGCTATTCTGGTCAAACCCAATAAAATTAATCATTTTCAATTTCTTTGTTTTGACCAATTGCTAGCTGAAAAATCGCTAGCTGAATTCCCACCAAAAACGTGAACGGCGTGTAAGTGAAACTGTGGCGCTACTGAGCTGTGTAATGCCATATTTTTTCCAGCCAGCGTTGGTTTGTTTTAAAAGGAGGCCGTATAATGGGATTTATTACATTAAAATTACAAATACGAAAGCTTTTGTGTGTGTTTGGTACTTTTTTACGCTGAAACGCCTGGATGGATGAGGAAAAAATTTAATTTAAGGGTAAAAACCAAAGAGTTGGCCACGCTAACTCACTTAATTAAATTTTCTATGAAACTTTTCCGTTGTGACACGAAAATTAGCCATACATTTGTAGGGATAATTTTCGTGTGACAACGGAACTATTTTCACTATTGTTGTTTGCATGGTTAACTACGCTTAACTATGGTCCAACTATTGGTCCTTACCCATAACTTATACCCCGACTTAACATTAACTAGCTAGTATTCCGAAAAAACACTGTTCCCGTGTGATGGTTTACGATAACAAAGTCGCGGGCAGAAATATTAACAATTATAAATCAATAATCAATTTCGTATGCAGGCGATTGAAATACTAAAAAAGCTCTTGCTGGATTTCCCTCTGGACCTCTATTCTACTGGGTTTAAATGATATTGCATTTGACGCGTTTCCGTATTGTCAACGTTTTGATAACTCTTATGTGCATAACAGTAATGGCGGTCGAGGTAAAAACAATACCAAAACGCGTCTACTTATGCGTAAAATTATGTTAAATCTTTCGCGGTACACTCTGTCAAACTATGGAATCGGATAGCGGCCTTAAGGCGTTCTCAGTCAGAGAGCTCGCTTATGTTATGAGTAATCTAGTCTTTGGTAGCTATTACTTCTGATACTCTACGCATCTCACAATATCAAGTTGTATTCATGGGTCATACACACTCCTCAAAACAAAAGTTGTCTCTCCTGTGGTTAATAGTTATATACAGTGATCGGAATAGGTAGTGCAATTTCGCGAGACTTCGGTGCGTAAGTTTAGTATGGATATAGCTTGTAACCCCGGGATTACATTTGCTAAGTGTGAAAGTTTGTGTTTAAACGATTATTTTGCTTGTATAGAATATCGCATTGACGAAATATGTAGACACTTGCAATGACAAAAAGTAAAAAAGTATTTACAGTAACATTTTCCATTTAACTTCAATTAAGGTCATGTAAAGAAAATATTCTGTGAAATAATAGAGTCCCGGAAACTGGGGTCTTATCCGTATTAAGTATAATGTTTAAGGTCATTCACCCGAAATTGCACTTCCTATTCCGATCTCTGGTTATATAGCTTGTGGCCCTATAAGTTATGTGTTAATGTTTTTATATGATAAGTCTAAAGCAATCCTGACGGTGTTTTTGCGGGAATGGGCTCAGCCAGAAAATTAGGCCTTAAAAACGTTAAGTTTCGGTGTGTCCACAGGAAAGACGGTAACCTAAATCTGTGTGTCCTCATGGGGTATTGCAACCGCTATATTTTGAAGCAATTTTCACCATCGGTTAGATATTTTTTCACGGATGGTTTTTATGTAATACATAATGAATTCTTGTTTATGCCCGGGTGATACTGAAACTCACATAACCCGAAGCGAAGCGAGGATTACCTGAAGCATGTTTCGTGATTGCCTAAAGAGTATTTCGAGATTCCCTAGAGAATATCTCATGAATCCCTGTAGAACGTCTCGTGATATTCTAGAGAATGTTTCGTGATTTCCTGAGGAGTGCTTCGTGTTTCCCTGAAGAACGTTTCCATAATACTTTGACCCAGTTTCTAAACGATTACAGGAAGTTGACTTAGGTATATTTTTCAGGCCGAATGTCTTTGATTCTTAGAACTTGAAACTCGCTATTAATTTGTATGCATGTATTATTAAACTATTCTTAATAATTATGTAGTAAAACAAATTTTTTGCAACAACTTTTTCAAGGTTTCAAGCGCTAGATTTTTTAATTATAATGTATTTCCAGTTTGGTATAATTCTAAAGCTGTCCAAAAAGATTGACCTCCTAAATAACATATTATCATTAGAAATGTACAATTACTCGTGCGGTGCGGTTGTCTTATCCCCACACCTGAGCACAACAAGCCGAACACTGTTGTTTGGTGGATGGTTAATGGATAAGATGGTGGTAGCGTTCCGGACGGACCCTGCACAGGGTCCTACCACCACTAAAATTCCCTGGAGCATAATAGATGCTTCTTTGCGGGTGTTACAGAATACTTATATAAACCGAAGCGAAGCGAGGGCAAGTCGTTATTTATCTATAAAATTTCTCTGAGCACTGCGGTTAGTGGGTCTATTTCGTTAGGCCAAAATATTTTTGGTTTTTCATTTACCAAATTGTCATTTGCCAACTCGCTTTGTTTTCTGTAAGTAAATGTATTGAGGATTTTATAAAAACTAACCTAACCTAACCTATAGGGTTCTACAAGATGGTACTAAATAAATTCTGAAAACTTTATGCAACATTCGTTTGGCAAATAAAAATTTTGGCCAATCAAAAATATTTTGGCCAAACGGCAGGCTCCCGCGGCTAGTCTCTGGATTTAACCAGTTAAAACTAGAAACCTCTACTCTGACTCCAATCTACACTTAATACAGCCTATAGTTTCCTCCAAATCAGCAAGAACAATCGTTCAAACGTAAAACTAGCACTGCACCAGCTTTAAGTTGAAACCACCCATATGCAACTTAAGCCATGGGAGATCAAACCCTTTGCTATCAAATATAAAGGTCGCAAATTGGATATCGATTTTGTAGCATACACGACCTTTAATGATGAAAGGATAAACCAACGCTGTGACAAAACTACGAAGAATTATAGAAACTAATCAAACTTTGGAATAAATCGTTCATTTTTGGAACGCGTCAGCCAAAGACTTCTGTCCTGCTAAGACAAATTGCCGTATCTCAGGCAAAACTCCTGTTGCAAATGCAACCTTATTACTAACGAAAGACGATTTAATCTGTTGTGGCTATTGAATTTAAGATACCGCCTATTGGATTACGAGGGCAGTATTTGATCTCTGAATACTTATACCGGAATATCCGGGAATAATGGCGTTTTGAGAGTTTCTGACAGTTTAGAGAATCAGCTAACAAATGTTCTGCTTGGGTTGGTCGGTTAAAAACATTGAGATATACCTGGGATAACTCGGGCCAAGTTCTAAGGATTTGATATCGATATAAAAGATGTCGATGTAATTAAATACTGGTTATGACACCATGAAAAAAGTAAACAGTCTTATAAAAGGTGAGGAAATTTCAATAACCAACATAAATGAGAAATTGGTTTGAGTCATTAAGTATAAATATTTAAAGAATGCCCCGTTGACCACTGTGGTCGTTGATAGAACGTTTAGCAGTTTAAAGTGGATATTTTCATCTAGACGGGAATCATTAATACCATTGAATGTTGAATATATATCATGAAAACTATTTAAAATAAATAGGTACACGTTTTAATCTGTTTCTTTTTTTATTTAAAAATGGGGAGAAAATAAGTAATATTCATTTATGTCGCATAACATTTAGATTTTGGCAGTAACATCGATATATTTGTTGTCGATAAAACGAGATATCCCAGGTATGGATTAGTGTCACGAAAACATCAATCTTAAAATCAATGCAATGAAAAGTTTCGTATGTTAGTAATGTTCATTAAAATATATTATAAAATCTGGTTTTGCCTTTTGGGGCTCCGTAAAACATTCAAAAGGGTTTTCAGTCGCTAAAAAGTTGAAAATTACTGCTCACAGCATCAGAATTTGGGTACAAAATGGGTGGATCAACTTGATAGTATTAGTTTTAGGATAGGGTACTGTAATGCAATAAGGTTGCAATAACCTGTGATCGTAAAGATATTGCATGCTAGCTGTCGCATTTATATTTAGTTTTTCAAAGTCAAGTTAGGAAATGCGTCAGAACGTACTTAGATTGTTTATTTTTATGAAATAACAGAGAGTCGCCCACGGGCCGTGATGCTGCACGGTCATATTCTAAGCAGTATCTATAAGGTTAAAATAAAAGGATTTCCATCAAGCCACATACCAGGTGTGGCCAGTAATAGGAGCAATAAATTGAGGGATCGTTTCTACTATAAACGTAGCAACATTTTGTTCTACAACTTAAAAAAAATATGTAATTTATTATTTGGGATTTTTTCGAACAAACTAAATAGCATTTTCAATGTACTCCATCCAATAGTCTAGTTGACATCTACTGTCAGCCCACGAACTTCGTAGTTTTCGCAATACATTGCTTGCTTGGAAAATCTAAATTCATTAATATTTCGTAAACAATAAGTTATTTTCAAAAGTTGTAGAATAAATGTTGTTACGTTTGTGGTGTGGAATCGATCCCTCAATTTATTGCTCCTATTACAGGCCACACCCGGTATATGTTTTAATAGAAATCGCCTACAGTACCTAGCCTTAAAATACTTTAAATGAGCTAAACTATACAATACGCTGCTCCTTAAAACATCACATTGTGTAGAAATACTGGGGGGTGATTCTCTCAACACAGCGCTGTGTCAATCTCAAAGGTGAAGTTTTATCCGGCAAGTTTAAGTAGTCCCGACGGAGCGTACAAAACACATTTTAGCGCGTGCTTTCTCAATCTCTTCTTCAACTGCGTTATAACGATATCGTGTTTGACGTGTTTTAGTATCGTTTATGTCACAGTCGCCAATATTGTAAATGACATAAGAGTTATGAAAACGTTGACAATACGGAAACACGTCAAATACGATATCGTTAATACCGTGTAGAATCCCAGCCCTGTTCAAAAATTCTCCAGACTACAAAAACTTTTTAACATAGGCTTACAAGAAAGCTTCATTACCGACGGAACAAAAGCTTTGTTTTAAAGGGTCTAAAACAATACGTAGAACACAAAGCTTATTGGCCTCGGATATAGGTTAGGTCTAATAGCCTGGCCTGATTTCGACTGTTGGTAATACAAAGGATTTCCAAGGAGGCTAGCAATTAGACGGCCGCTTTCTCAAATCTTTATTTAGAGCTGCATTTTCTGTTAGATGATTCTACAGCAACTTACTTTAAAACTCGACCGACGAAGTAACCAGTGAGTTTAACTTAGGGTTACCAATTAGTAATTTGAAAAGTCCCGACAAAAAGCCGGTCATTTCGATAACAGTCCGGACTTTTAGTCACAAAATGGAAATATTACTATAGCAGACGCAGGCAATTTAAAAAGCCGCATAAATTGAAAATCCGGACAAAGTCCGGACAACAGTATGACATTCCGGACAAATCCGGACGGGTGGTAACCCTAGTTCAAGTTGCCCTGTCAGAGCGTATAAAAGCAAACAATATTTTACATCGTGCATTATCAATAAGGTAGCTTAAAGAACAGTTCGACAAGAAACCGATCTTAGGGTCAACCTAGTTTCACCATCCGTCTGTCTGTCTGGCCGTGGTTTTACTCAGACACTTTTGGTACCTACTTAACTGTTATCTGCCATATTTACACATTTAAGTGACGCGAACAGGCGATGGGCTTGCAACCTGTCACTAAAACACTAGTAAACTTCTTGGCCTGATTGTGCATAAAGTGGTTCTATAATTATAAACATAACTGTCTAGAGTTGTTGGTATTTCTGTAGCTCTGCCTACCCCACTCTGGGAATAAAGGCACTCTGGGTAATTTGCATGCATATATACGAATATATGCATGCAAATTACGCGAAAAATAAGTAAAATAAAATATTGTAAAACAATTTTTTATCGGGTACCTCCCATACAAGTAAAGCAAAGGTTATTTTGTTTTCCATTATGTCACCGAGTGAGGTGTCACTTTGATAGCTCTTAAAAAATCATTATGTATTCGTATATGTAATTATCAATTTTTAGATTTTTGAGACCGTTTTCCCAAAAGTGTAATTTTCACTAAGTACGAGTAGTAATGTGTTAATTAATAATTAATACACGTAACTCTAGTTTAATTTCGTTTTGGATCAGTAATTCCAGAGATTAATAATAAGATAAGAAACTTACAATTTTACATGTACTTTACAAAACTTCCTCGATTCAGCTAAATATTTCAGACAAACTAAAATTTAACTAAATTGCTTACGTAAGATCCAGTTTCCATACAATATTATAATAAGGTATGCGGGATATTGGATCTATCTGGTCTATTCCAGTTTATTCCAGTCTATTCCGCGGCGTTAGGTCTTACGTGAAGATATATTTTCCTTCAATATACTCACATTACCTGCGAGGATTCACTCAGGGTACTTAATAGGGATGGGATAAGAACTAAGACCTGTCGATATCGACAGTTTAGAATGAACCCCCAGTGATTATAAAGTTCGCACACTCCACATAATGACAAGTGGGATCTGAGAACCTTTGATATTAGCATTTTCAATAATACAGTCTTAAGACTGCAATCCTAAGACAGGAATTGCGTTGCTGAGGACTATTTCACTGTTTATGCTATATTTATGCTGCTACTGCTTTTCGATTGAAATTAACTGAAACCGTGTATTATTTTATGCCTTTTATTTAGTGTCCAAATTTGCTCATGGAATCATACTTTATAGAGACAGAAGTATTCATTCAACTGATTTCCATACAAAATGTACATGATAATGTATGATCTAAACTTCTATACTAATATTATAAATGTGAAAGTAACTTTGTATTTCTGTCTGTCTGTTTGTTACGCGTTCACTGATAAACCGCTGAACCGATTTAGACAAAATTTGGTACAGAGATAATATGAGACCCAGGGAAGCACCGAAAAACTTGACGGTTCCTGAGGAATAGTGATAAACGACTTTTACGCGGACGGAGTGATGTACAATAAACATTATAATATAAGCACAGAAACTTAGGGTAGTATTTTTTTTCGGTGTCCGTATGTTTACAGAATGTATTCTTTTTGCAGTTATTCCATAATATGAATCTACATATATATCCGGACCGATACGACCTTCAAACCTTCAAGAAAACAGCGCACTCTCATTTGAAAGGCCGGCAACGCATCCGTAACTCCTCTGTTGCTGCAGGTGTCTATGGGTGACGGTATTCGTTTACCATCAGGCGATCCGTCTGCTCGTTTGCCTCTTATCCCCGTAAAAAAAATAGGACTGAAAACGTGTAAAAAAGGAAGGCGTAGAACAGGGAAGACTTTGTCATAGTTATATACTTTATTGACTTATGTTGTACATCTCATCTCATCAAAAGATGTTAAAAACGGTTGTACGTTATTTTACAGACAGAAGTTGTTTAGAATTTCATTTTTTGTAAAAAAAATCTCGTATTATCATTTCATAGAATAGTCAATTTATAGAATAATTACTTTGAAGACATTTAAATCATCGATTTTTATTTCAAATAAATTTCAATGTTTCTTTTTTCATATCATATAATAGCAAATTACATATTCTTTGTTCTCATATTATTTAGTTAATATAAAACTTAATGACAATAAAATCATTTTACAGTCTACGTTATTTTACAGACAGAAGTTGTTTAGAATTTCATGTCATATAAATTTTTTCTCGTATTATCAGTGCAATTTTTTTCGCACAGTTTATTCAAGAGATGTAAAAAAAAATAACCTCGAAGGCAAGGCGGGAGCTTGCTTCGCTTCGCTCCCGCCTTAGCCTTCTAACCTAACCTATTCAAGTCGGTTCTGCCCAGAGAGGTCACGGTCGCTCACTCATATTTATATCATACTATAGTATTTAGCTTATAACCCTTATACTTAAAGATAATTTGTATTATGTTGTAATTGATTTTGTTATTATTGGTGATATTGTAATAGTCAAGATTTATTGTAATAGTGGCATTATTTAATGAAATAAAGACAGTGTCTGTTAGTCTATTGCAATCAAGACCAAGATTGTACGTTAGAAAATTAAGCAATTGGTTATTGATAAACATTAAATGTATCGATGACGGTGTCTCGACACTAATGCACCTGCAGGGCAATCTCCCTATTTACGACCTGATGCAGTCTATCGAGTCGATAGCTCGCATGAATTAATATCGATTATCTGGCACAACACTATGCCATTACACCGGGATCGTTTATTTACGGGGTGATGTGAACTTTCTATATACAGGTCGTAGTTATTTAATAATAATATCACGGGACAATGTCACACAAATTGACCTAGTCCCAAACTAAGCTCTAGGCTTGTGCTATGGGTACTAGACAACGATAAACATACTTATATAGAGAAACGCCGTGATATTATTATTATTATTATTATTTGAAGTTAAGTTTTACATATATTTGGTTTAGAACTTAGTTTTTTTAAATGAAATTGTTTAGTAGGTTTGTTGATAACTAAATGTAAACTAAAGGTATCTTGAAGATAAAATATAGACGATTTTATGCAGTGAGTAGGCCGCACGCGCCCGTAAAATCTCACACAAATAGACCTAGTCTCAAACTAAGCTGTAGGCTTGTACTGTAGGTACTAGACAACGATAAACATACTTATACAGAGAAATACATACTTAAATTAATAGGAAACCTCCAAGATTCAGAAACAAATACTATATAATAGAATAGAATAGAAGGCATTTATTCAACGCAAACAAAAAAAACAATAAAAATTCAAAAATAATTAAAATAATAATTAAAAGTATTCATTAACATACTGTAACAATGTGAACAATTCAAAAATATTAATTAATAAACTAAATACGAGTAACTAACGGCTGAACCCTATATTCAAACCGCGGACAGATAGCCTTACTTCGGATTAAAATTTGACACATTTTGTATGGGCAAATGTCAAATTTCAACCCGAAGTAAGCCTTATCTATCCGCGGTTTGATTCGGCCGTAAGTGAACAAACAAACGAAACTGACTAAGCTACTTAAATAACACTATAAAAAGAACATCCCTTATAACAGGTCCGCCGCGGTTTTTTTTTTAAATTTATTTATTATTGTGCTCATCACACAAATAATTGCCTATACCGGGAATCGAAGCCGGGACCACTACCTTCGAAGGCAGGGTCACTACCAACTAGGCTTACGCGTCCTTAAAATCTACCACTTCCCATGCGGAGACCACTGTTGAGAAGTGCCGTAACAAACGCAATAACCAGTCATTCTTATAACATATTACTTATGTATTACAATGTTAATACTTAATCTAGCATTATATAAAACTACTAGCGACCCGCCAGCGGCTTCGCCCGCCGCATTTTTTTTTAATATCACTTAGGGTTATGAAGTATAGATGTTGGCCGATTCTCAGACCTACCCGATATACACACAAAACTTTATTAAAATCGGTCCAGCCGTTTCTGAGGAGTATGGTAACTAACACTGACACAAGAATTTTATTTTAATTTTATATTAGACCTCAAGTCATAGAATTGAATTGAATACCTATTTAGTACTTAAATTTTGCCCGGCAAGTTATGTTTGATTACGCGTCGTTGATCGGGTCGCCACTTTCCCGAACACCGTGATGTTTCCCCGTGTGGTTACCGGGTTAGAATAGTGCCACTCCATGTCTTCCCGTGGATGACGTAAGAGCCTACTAGGGGAATTGGCTTGTAGTACTGTTAGGCGATGGGTTTGCAACCCGTCACTAATACACTGGTTAACTTCTTGGACTGATTCTGCAAAAAGTGATTACAGAATTGTAAACAATTTAGAGTTGTTGGTATTTTTGTAGCTCTGCCTACCCCACTCTGGGAATAAAGGCGTGATGTTATGTATGTATGTAACTTTGTATGGTTGGGGGAGGTGATGGCTGAGATACGCGTCGCTTTCGTGAACGGGTGCTGTCTGTGGGGCCCGGTCTGTTTACGTTTGCGAGCTTGTTGTTCAGTCAATTACTTATTCTAGTTATGGCTTTCGACGTAGAGACGTCGGATTGTTCTCCTAGTTATTTTTAATTTAATGCTATTGAGCTGACGTCCTACTAATATTTAAAACGCGAAAGTTTGTAAGTACGGATGGATGTTTGTGACTCTTTCGCGCAAAAACTACTGAACAGATTTAGGTGAAATTTGGAATGTAAAAAAATTATACCTTGGATTAACACATAGGCTACCTTTCATATCGCTATTCCCTCGGGAACTGATTTATACGCGTACGAAGTCGCGGGGAGAAGTTAATGTAACTTACTTTTAAGTATTATTGTATTTTATTGAAATAAATACCTTTTGCTGGAGTTTCTTGCGCCGCTTCTTCGCAATGATGGTCTTGTCTAAAGCGCCAGTCGATCCACTCCATATTAACGACGCGCGACGTGTAAGAGAGCCCTCATGGTGCCATTTACTGACTACTTTTTTTTTAACCTTGCATTTGAACGAGTTAATACGGACTTTGCCGAATACGAATAATCGGTCGAACGTTCGGTTCAGCTCTAACCTAACCGAATATTCGGTTGCGCCGAGTCGCTAGAAATAGGTTTGGCCTGGTTTGCTTTAATAAAATTTACTTAATTAAAAAAACTGTTTTTTCTTACTTACGCTACGGTTTCTCTTGCAAAATAAATGTATTTATAGTTTGACGCATATGTATCTCGTTTTGATAGTTGGTTAGAATGCTGAAATAGGATGTCATTCCGACGAATTACGAAACAACCTACGCTCGATATTCCCTTTGCTTATTCGGTAAATATCCGGCAATGTAACCGAACTATTCAGCCGAATACGAACATTGAAAAACTTGCAGACTATACCGAACATTTACCGAATATTCGGCCCACCACAATCAACTAGGCTGGCGCAACGCTAGTGGGGTAAAAATAGGGTGTATCCCAATTAAAAATGTAAAGACAACAGGGCAAGGGTAAAAACTTATAACAATGTAAAATTGTATTAAGGGACAAACTTGAATTTGCCGTTGAAAAACTGTTGTCTCGATACTTCGACATAGGTCGCGATTAGTTTACCAACTGCAAATAAGTAAGCAATCGCAAAAAAAACAATGATTCGGGATAGTTCAGGAAAAGTTTCATGACAATCGGCTTAGCCGTTTAAGCGATGTCACCTCTAAAAGAAAGCGACAGTGGATAATCCCACTATATCCAAATATTTAACATTACTAAGTACCTGGGCCTCTATTCAGGTGCGTTAAAACGATATCGTGTTTGACACGTTTAAGAATCGTTTATGTCACAGTCGCCATTATTGTAAATGACATAAGAGTTATCAAAACGTTGACAATACGGAAACAGGTCAAAAACGATATCGTTATAACACAGTTGAATAGAGGCCCTGGACCTCTATTCAACTGCGTTAAAACGATATTGCGTTTGACATGTTTCAGTGACGTTTTTAACTCGGCCGCCATTACTGACAATTATTTAAGAGTTTTCAAAACGTTGATAATACGGAAACACGTCTAAGGCCATACCATTTTACCGTGTAGAATCTCAGCGCTGGTATTTAACCAGGGAATAGCTCAGGGGTTATATACCAATGCGATTTTGCCCCTATTACAATCGTATTGTTGACTCCGCCGCCATTACCGTGAAGATTATAAGATCTACCTATCGTATGTTTTACACACGATAAGAATTGGGGAAAAGTCGATGTAGCCAAGATGCAAACGCTCCTAACGTTTTCCTTTTCTATCGCTCAAGTTTATGGGATGACATTCTCGTGCGTTTCGATAAACCACGTGGTCGACTGTCATGAGAAAAGAAAAACGTCAGGAGCGTTTGCATTTTAGCTAGGGCCCCAGATGTCAGTTTACGATTTTTTCCCACACATGTGTAAGCGAGACCGCGTTACTATTAATGATTGTTTATTATTATCGAATGAGAGAATCGCGAAAAATAGATGCGGGTTATAAAAATTTACTGACATACTTGAAAAGTGTAATTTGATAACCTGCTGTCTTGCAAAAGCTAAAAATATAATCCGACTCTTTCTTAAGTCTCTATCATACAATGACTCCGAGAAAATGTTGTGTTAGCATCGTAGGGCTGCTCCTGCAAGTGGTAAACGCACGCATGCATACACACTCACCCACACCCACATACACACACAAACACACACACACACAGCGATTTCCTTTGATGTTAAGTATTATTTTTGTGAAGGGTAATTCGTGTCAGTCATAATTGAAATGAACAAGTAGCCAAACGTTTGGAAATATAAATAGTCCGTGTGATTAGAATACCTAATTAACCGAAAGTAAAATTAGTTGATTGACATGAACATAGAAGGGGTTATTAGCAAAACGTCTGGAAATTAAAATAGTCCATATATTTAGAATATTTAATTCGTCGAAAGCAAAATTAGTTGACCGTCATGACCACAGAACGAGTGCCAGGATTTAAATAATAGATAATAATTGATTGTGTGGAAAAGAGTTGGAAATTATCAAGTGTCAACACTTGCCATTTAAAGATCCAGACGTTTTGCGAACGGGCTATTTGGCGTTCATGTCTATTTAGTAATTAAGACATTTTGAGATACAAACGTTTCGCTACCGGGCCATTCGGCTTTTATGTCTATTAATTAATAAAGACATTTCTAAGATAAAGACGTTTCGCTACTAGTGTATTTTTAATTGTAACATTCTAAGATCCAGACGTTTTGCTAAAGATACATTTAGCGTTCATGTCTATATAGCAACAAAGGCATTACACAATCCAGACGTTTGAGCTATATTGTCATTTGGCGAAAAGGGAATTTTGAGAGTAACCCATGATTCCCACGATACAGGCTCTGCCTAGTGTGGGGGTCGCCGATTAATTGTTAAACCTGGTTCTTTCTTTATATGGCAATAAAACATTTTTACTCTTTACTTTTTTTTTGCTTCACTATGGCGCCACTGTCTTGCAAATACTGAGGATTTAGTTCGAAACTGCGTTAGTTCATGTTTTCGCCGCACGCGTAATTAAGTTGGCATGTGGCTAAGTGTTAACTTGAAGCGTTAGATGGCGCCACTTCCAGAAATTTCAACAGCTTGAATGAAAGATTATTATGAAAGACTTGAGTTTCGCGAACAGAGCATGTTTGTATAGATAAACTGAGTGATTCCCATCTTCCAACCTAGCCGTCCAACTCAGGTTCGATAGTGGGAATATAAAATATCTTTCAACCTATACCTACTTAGGTACAGTTACTAACAAAAAAAAAACAAAAAGTGTTCAGATTGCTTACAAATGTAGTGTATTGTAAAAATGAATATATTTTGAAATTAAATACGGGGGTCTATATTGTCTGTCATAATTATATTTAGGTAGTCATAACTGTCGTAAGTCAGAAACTTACTTTTCTAGGATTTTTATAACTCAAATCCAACACTTGATAATATGTAAGAAATTTTGAAAAGTGTACGATTCCAGCAACAAAAATATTAATAATTATATAAACGAAGAAATTATGACAAAAAAGCATTATAATTAAGCCAACTGTACTCTAGAAACAGACAAATACAGGTTGGACGAAGATGGTATCTATATGTAAACATTATTAGTTTTTATTAATAAAGTGATTTTATCTTATCTTAATAACTAGACTCATGTATCAAGAACATTACCTATATAAATAAGACCTGCGCAACACGAAACAACGAATCTAAACTAAACTCACTACAAAAATAACGTTTCTGTAATCCTGATTTAGCTATACCCAGGTAACCTACCACGCATACCATGTAACATACATATTATTAATATTAGGCTATTATGTAAACTAACTTCAACTAATACGATTATCAATATTACGTACAAATATTTTAAGACCTAATTAAAACCCTTTTATTACCAAAGCGTAACGAATAAGGATACAATGAAAGCCATCTATTGGTAAATTTTATTACTAATAAAACGTAAGGTGCATACATTTTATTAATAAGAAACTTCGAGAGTTCAAATGATAATAAAGACGAATGTATTTTCTTAACCAAATAATTATGTTGTAGCCAACATTTGATATTATATTATATATAATATATAATAAGATATTATATATAATACGTCTATAAAAGCGACAATGTTTCCAGACCTCTTAGTTCCACCGTGTTCTAATAGATGTCGCAACTAGTATTAATTTTACCAAGATTCATAGTTAACTCGCGTTCATTTTAATTTATTAATTCATTTTAATTTTAAAGTCCTTTCAAAAGGGCAAAAATACCTCGATTATTTCAGATTATTCATCTGAATATTTTATTTAGTAGATAATATACCTACTAGTGCGTACAATTATCAACCGATGGTACAGTCGAAGTCATTTAAATATGTTTACACTTTAGTACCTTGTCACTTTCATATATAATATATGTAATTGTCTCAGTGAATGAAAGTGACAAGGCACTAATGTGTAAACATATTTATGACCTCGACTGTACAATGTTATGTTTTGTAATTTTTACTTACGCTATATTATAAAGATGTGAGACCTATTTAAAGATGGAGTTTCGTAAGCAAAAAATATTTTCTTAATCTATATACATATTCGAGATTAAATCGGAATAAGTTAAAATGCGGAAGAAATTAAATATTAACTACGAGAAGTATTACAACCAACATTGTTTCGTTTATTACACATAACACAGTCATGTTTTGTACTTACTAATTAAAACAAAAAAAAAACCTGACGTCCAAGTACATCAGTTTTACTAGTTATACACTTTCCAAATAGATGGCGTTAGTTGTGCCTCAAATTACTCGAGTTTCCTCTAAACACAGATATTATAAATACATAATATAGATACATATACTCTTGCATGGTCAAAAAAAAACTAGGTAACCAGATTTAGGCTCGAAACTTTCAGATTTTTAGTAACCCGCTTTAATGTCTGTAAATTTATTTATTTTTCGGTACGCTCACTGCAACCCCTAAAATACGATAAAAAATACAAAAAATAAAGTTGTTCATTCAGTAGTTCATTATTGAGTATTTTGTATTACACTTATACATAACCCCTCGTTTATACTGCGTTAATAAAATAATCAGGAAGTCCAGTACATCGGTTTCACTAGTTACAAAATTTGTACATAGATGACATTAGTTGTACCTCAAATAGTCATAGTCAAAAAAAAAATAAGAAAAAAAAATACATTTCTACTAAATAGAGATATTATATATACATGTATACATACATAAACTCTTTCACAGCCAAATAAAAAGGCTAGGTAACCCGATTTCCGCTCGAAATGTCAAGATTAAGTAACCCGCGACATTGTCTAAAAATCTTAATTATCAGAATAGGATAAAAGGACAAAATATCAAAGATGTTAAATTTTGACAAAAAGACACCAGTACTGAGAAGAAGCGCCGCAAAAACTAAATAAAACAATGTGGTTGTATGTTAAAAATGGTATGATTTATGATTTGATATAGGATTTTTGTACTTACCTAAGCGAAATTATTTATAAAAATGCTCGAGCATTTTTGAGATTTAAGTAAGCAAATAAAATTATATTTAAAAAATATGGTATAGAAGACTTACAACTAACATTATTTAGTTTATTACTCATAAAACCCGTTTACTACTTACTGCCTTCAATTAAAAAAAAGAGTTAAGAACATCGGTACATCGGTTTTACTAGTTACATACTTTCCACATAGATGGCGTTAGTTGTACCTCAAATGGCGTTATCATATAAAATAAAAATCGTAATTGCGAATAGGACTCGCGCACGAAGGGTTGCGTACCATTGTTGTATACCCACTTAAATATTAATTTTATTGTTTTTAGTATTTAATTTTGTTGTTATAACTGTAACAGATCGTCATGTATGATAATTTGAACTGCAGGTGCTAGCGGTTCACGGCCTTCGGAGTGTTAGTAATACGGGTTTCGTTTATATCTTTGGGTACGGAACCCTAAATTAAATACGAGTAAAATGCAAAAAAACAATCGATTAAGGTAAGAAAGATTGATTCATTGCCCAAACAGAAACTCACTCACTCAATACATTTAGCTTAAAATAAAACGCCTCTCCCGCTCCCGTTCTTTGAGTTCTTTCTATTACCGGCACTCCGGTGCCGGGAGTGGAGTTAAGCTCAACGACCGAGCTAATTCATTCATAGACAATCATAGAATAGACAAGTGTTTATGATCGGGGCGTCCCAGTACAGGCACCTACCGATATTCAAAAATACGTATGTATGTAAGTATGTATGGACGAGTCAACGTCTCGTTTCCTACTTATGTTTTTCTGGGAGAACAAACGATTGCGCGATCTAAACGACAGGCAGCGCCATCTAGCAAGGTTTATTGTAACTAACATTAACTTAATATTATAAAATCATGCAGTTCTAAATACGAGGGGTATTGTGTGCGTGTGCGTGTGTGTGCGTGTGTGCGTGTGTGCGTGTGTGCGTGTGTGCGTGTGTGCGTGTGTGCGTGTGTGTGTGTGTGTGCCATTGTAGAACCCGAACGGTTGTTTTAAATAAAGCCAGAAGAATGGTTGATATCAGCTCCGCAATAAGGAGTGGTCACTACTGGTCACTATTATATTATAATTATTAGTATCGGGTAAAGGGGTGATTAGAAATACAGCAAAATAATAGTGCTGGAGGACCGAGAGTCGTTCCGGAATAAAACGAATTTTACCGACGATACAACATGACAGATACATTTTTCGCAATCCGTAAACCCATTACCTACTGAAAATTTTCTTCGAAATCGTTTGAGGCGTTTTCGAGAACTAAAAATCGGTGTCAAGACGGAAATAGGTGATAGGTCAGCTCATTAGCATTTATTTATATATTATTCATCTTATTAGATGTCTGTATGTACGTACGTATATTTATAGTTTATGTACCATGTATCCTATATACCTATATTGTATTGTAACTGCTTTACACACTATTTTTCTTAGCACCGACCTTGGCTTTTTTTTTTTCGCCTACTGGGTGACTGGTAGAGAATGACATTGCGCATTAAGCCCGCCATTTGTACTTTATGGTTTTGTGCAGATAAGATTAAATAAATAAATGAATAAATAATTAGCTATCGATTTAACCCCATGTATGTTCAGTGATTTTTTGTACTTTCGGAGTTATTGATCATTTTAATCAGAATTATCAGTTATTATATTTTTTTTATATACATACATACGTACGTATGTATGTATTGTTTGGCTGTTTTGGAGGATGTATGTATGTATATGTTATATAGATGTATAATTGTATGTATTTAGTATGTATTTATTAAATTATTTACTTTATGTATTTATATTTAGTCTATTTATAAATAGTTCTAATTTCAAAATTAAAATAATTTAATTGTTTCTTGTAGTTATTTAGTTTGAGTTCTAAACGAATTAGTTTACACCGCCTGCCATGAATTTGTGTCGTCAGTTATTTCTCATACAAGGTTGTCTGTAAGAGACCGCTATTTAGCGGTAAGACCGCCTGTTGTATACCTATGATTTTAATGTACTGTTCCATGTTCTGTTTTTTTTTTAATTTTTGGTGTTCAATAAAGAGTATTTGTATTGTATTGTATTGTATTGTATTGTACGTATGGGTAGGCAGAGCTACAGAAATACCTACCACTGTAATAGACTTGTTAATAATTCAGGCTTAGATGGTTACCAGTGTATTTAGTGACAGGTTGCAAGCCCATCGCCTAACAGTACTACAAGCCCCTATTCCCTTAGTCGCCTCTTACGACATCCGCTGGAAGACATGGAGTGGCACTATTACCCGGCAACCACACGGAAATTATAATAAATTAATAGAATAAAAAACCGGTCAAGTGTGAGTCAGACTCGCGCACCGAGGGTTCCGAACTATTATAATTCCGATTTGAATTCGATTTTAAATCGAAGCAGTGCGAGCCCAACTCAAACTTGACTTTTTTTTAGTATTTGTTGTTTTTCATCAGAGTTAGTACTATAATAGCAAATTTGATCTTGTATGTTTTGCCGTTTTTACGATAAAATAAAAATAATAATATGCTATAAAAAAGTTTCCTGTATTACTTCACTTTCTTTAAAAATAATTAATTGGTAGTAAATCCACTGTTTAACAACTCTTCTGCAAAAAAACGTACTGTCTATAACGGTATACAGCTAGCTGTTTCCCGCGACTCCGTTCGCGTTTATCGCTTTTCTCTCAGGAACCGCCCAAATTTCATCTAAATCGGTTCAGCGGTTTATCCTTGAAAGCGTAACAAACAGAGTTACTTTCATATTTATAATATTAGTATAGATTTTATGATTTTACATGCTTTTTACTCATCCTTAGTAGTAAAAAGCTCACAGCAACAAAAAGCATCAGAACTAAACGACTAAAAATTTAAAAATCCGTTGCAAACATTCAATTTTAAACTAAGAAAAGCCAGCAAAAGCTCCGCTCGGCAAACAAAAGCTTTGAAAAAGCTTGTTCCCAGCTTCCGCGGTGTTGAATTATAATAAGTTTCTAATTAAATTCATCCTTTGTGGTCCTGTCCGTTGGTTACGCTATGTGGGAACCGGATTTACCTAGTCCCAAACTAAGCTCTAGGTTTGTACTATGGGTACTAGATAACGATAAACATACTTATATAGAGAAATTTATACTTAAATACATACATACATAACGTCACGCCTTCATTCCCAGACTGGGGTAGGCAGAGCTACAGAATACCAACAACTATAAACTTGTTGATATTTCTGTAACCACATTTTGCACAATCTGCCTAAGATGTTTAATAGTGTATTAGTGTCAGGTTGTAAGCCCATCGCCTAACAGTACTACAAGCCCTTATTCCCTTAGTCGCCTCTTACGACATCCACGGGAAGACATGGAGTGGCACTACTCTAACCCGGCAACCACACGGGAGTATACTTAAATACCTACGTAGAAACATGACTCAGGAACAAATACTCGTGTTCATTACACAAATATCTTCCTTTATAATCTCTTACCAGGATTTGAACTCAGGACCGCTAGCTTCGAAGGGAGGGTCACAACAAAAGATGTAAATAAATTAGCACTGTTTGGCACATAACCTAAAATAATCACCAAGCATGATTTTATTAAAAATATCGTATAATTAATAGTTATTTCATCATAAACCTAATAATCCTATGAAAATAATGATCTAGTGTATAAATTATTGCCAAGACCTCACTTGATCTTTAAAAGTACGTGATTATCGAGTAATCATGGTGAATTGCTTCGTATGGTTTTGATTCCGCCTTTTTAAGTTCAATTGACACGGACTTTAGGCCAACGTGTCAACACGGTTTTTTTAGGGGTTCCGTAGCAAAAGCACAAACCGGAACCATATTGCTAACATTCAGCTGTCCATCTTTCCGTCCGTACGTCACCTAGTTCGGCCACGTCCAGTTTTGACGTCGCGTTCGCTTATTTGGTTTTGTTGTGACCGTGCCTATAAAGCTCGGTCGGCCTGGTTCGTTTCCCGGAATAGGTAAATACTCGTATTTGTGTGATGAGCGAGTGGTTTCTGAGTCTTGGATGTTTTCTATAAGTATTTATATTGTTGTCTAGAACCCATAGTACAAGCCTAGAGCTTAGTTTGGGACTAGGACTATGGTGTTAGATTGTCCCCTGGTATTTACCCTTCATTCCCAGAGTGGGGCAGGATATTGTCACGTATGTACCGGCAAAACAAAATACGTTTGAACATGTCCACAGCCGCCGTCACGATATTTTGATATCGTGACGTATAAATTAACGTTATCGTTATCGGCGTGCCGTGGGCAAACGTCCTAAGGTAATTATATTTCCGAGCATGTGGAGAAAACCGATACCGCCTTTGACGTGTTTGTTTTTAACTTGGCCGCCATTACTTAGTGTTACGATAAGTTAAGTAATTAAGAGTTAAATAATCAAACAAAACGTTGTGAAATGGTTAAAATCCGATTAATTAATACATAATAACATAATAATGGCTCAGGCCTGAAATATACGTTTTCCTAAAATGTATTTTTCCCAAAATAACTGTTTTCCATAATGTCAGCACGTCTTTTGCATAACGTCAGCTTCTTATAATGTCTGTCTGTCTGAGTTTTCATATAATGTTCGCTTTTCAGAAAGTGTTTATTCTCAAAATGTCTGCAACCTCAAAATATCTGCCTTCTTACAATTTTTGCATTCGAGAAACGTCTTATTCCCAAAATGTCTGCAATCATGAACGCATTTACAATCTTTTCCTTTTTGGTTTTTAAACAACAGGAAAGGGGCCATTTTAAATAATAATTATCATAATAATATAAATATACTGCACAGTAATTATAGATATTTATCAAAGAGTAAGTATGCCAAGAAATTCCCCATTTCAATTTAGAATTTTAGAACATTGATTTGAAATAAAGCAGACATTATAGGAAATCAAACATAATAAGACGATAGCCTATATACAAAAGTGAACATAGCGGAAAAGCAAAACTTATGATAATGCTAATATTATAGGAATGTAAACATTATGAATAGACGACGGCCTTCTGACACTGTACACATTTTAAATACCAGTCACTTGAGAAAGCTGATAAAATAGAAGTGCTAAAATTGTGAGATTTGCAAGAACGCAGTCGTTTTAACAGTAAAGTTGTACATTATAGGAATACGTTTCAGGCCTGAGCCATTTTAATGATCCACCCACCGGTAGAAACTTTACTAACTTTCATATCATGGTTATTTTATTGGTAACGACGCAGTACACTAGTACAGAAGCCCTTGTTCTTTTTCAAGAAGCAAGACTGACAAAAACTATTTATATGTATGTTTGGTTGTTCACGGACCTGCACGTGTGATTGTGTTGTTTTATGAATACGGGGTAACCAAACGATTGCGCCATTTAAAGTACACCTAACGCCATCTATCTAGAAATTATGTAACTAGTAAAAGTGGCATACTATTAAATATTAGTAATTGGGTAAGGACCAATAACTTGGCCACTCTCACTCTAAGTCACTCAATTGAATTTTCTATGAAACTTTTCCCTTGTGACACGAAAATTAGTCATACATTTGTAGGGATAATTTTCGAGTCACAACGGAACTTTTTTCACTTTTGTTGCCTTTATGGTTAACTACGCTTAACTATGGTCCAACTATTTGGTCCTTACCTATATATTTAAATTCTGTCTTTTTATTATTATTATAAAAGCGAGAGTTTGTCTGTTCGTCTGTCTATTTGTTATACTGTCACGACTACTCAATAGTAGCTTGATTCTAGATGTTGAAGAAGCCCTAGTTTAAGTATGGTTACAAGAATAAAGCTATAATTATGCTATAAAAAATTCAGACCTATTCGACGCCTATTAAAATATACTGCGCAAAAACACACTAAAAACGAATTTCCCATCGTTTCATGTAAGGAACGCGTAACTAGCGTCTCCGTTTATATCATTCTGTAGATTTCATGTAACAAATTTATGAACGCGGTAAGGAATTAAAATAATATAAATCTCTCTAAATGTCCGATTAACAATTGCCCTAAAAACTTGGACTTTTGTGAAACGTTAAATAATCGTCTATTACTTTGTAAAATGATTCGAGTAATGTTAACTTTCTGCCATTAATTATAAGAAATGTTCATCTTTGGTTAGCAAAATGCCCAGTAAAGGTGTGGGCACATTGACAACCGAAAGCGGATCGCGATGGGAGTGATGATAAAGTTGATTAAAACTTTGTTTTTAGGGTTCCTACCCAATGGGTAAAAAAAACAGAACCCTATTACTAAGACTCCACTGTCCTTCTGTCTGTCCGTCACCAGGCTGTATCTCATGAACCGTGATAGCTAGACAGTTGAAATTTTCACAGATGATGTTGCCTCTATAACAAAAAATACTAAAAACAGAATAAATATTTAAGGGAGGCTCCTATACAACAGACGTGATTTTTTAGACGTGATAGACACCGGGAAACTAATAAACGGTTTTATACAGTGTCTAATGTTGTATATGTGCGCGAGTCCGACTGGCACTTGGCCTGTTTTTTTGTAACTAGCGACCCGCCCTCGCTTCGCTTTGGTTTATCTGAGTTTTCTGTAACATCTGTACATAAACCAGAATTTATTATACATAAAAACCTTCCGTGAAAAAATATGTAACTGGTGGTGAAAATCGCCTCAAAATCCGTTGCGTGGTTTAGAAGTTAGCGAAAATACAGACATACTGAAAGGCGTGGAAAGCGACTTTGTTTTATACACCGAAGATAAAGAAGATTAAGCTTAAATTGTTATTGTTAAGCAGTCTGAGAGATCGCTATTTAGCAGTCATTTTGCGTTTTGCACACGTCTTTTATGGATTGTACAGTTATCTTCTCTTTTTGTGGTGATCATGAAAACGAAGGCAATATGGTTTCACCAAGTACAATTAAATAGAGCCCTGAATGTGAGGCAATGCGCCATTTTGGTAATCTCTCTGTCATCGTCAGTAAACTTTCTCATCGCATGTACCCCCTCTATAGTCTTATAGAGAGGTTATACATTTATCATGTCGCTCCGCTCATGGACCCGCTGCCGCTGCCGCTTCTCACTATATCCACTGCCGCCAAATCTGTCGCGAGTCAGGACTTTCTAAATCGACTTTGGTTTCTGTCATAAATCGCTTAGAATAGCTTTAAGTTCAACGAATTTTAGCAAAAGATGCGTAAAGGCTTAATTTAGTTCATGGGATTTTTGCTAGATGGCGCTAGTAGGCACGTTTGTATGTATTATTATAGCCTTTCCTCTTGTGTGTCAGTTAATAGTTTTCGTATCGGGCTGTGTCCTGTGTGCTAAATTATATTAAAATAGCTTCGTTCCGCTGTCAATCCGTTACAAAATCTAAAAATCGTTAATTACAAACTTTGAAGAGAAGTAGGATAGGTAGTGAGGTTTAAATAATGCCTTTATTCAGTCTGGACTCGATCTTTGAAACTTGTAAAGTGACTTAGCTCACCAAAATGGCTGATTCAATTTCTATTTTTTAATGAATTGACCTAAATTCTCACATTTATGATGGCAAATACGAGTGCCCACCCCACAAGGAATGAACATAGAAGCGACATGCCACAAGTTGGTTAAAAGCTTGCATAAATAAAGATCACAATCATCTATTTTCATAATGTCAAAATAATCATGGTACATTGAGTACAACTAACGCCATCTAGCAGAAATTTTTTACAGGTAAATAGTTCACGCAACGCTCGCTAGATGGCGTAACCTGTACACTATTAATCCACGGGAGAGAGATTTGAATGTGGATATTGACTGGTAATATTATGATAATCCCATTAAAAACTGGAGTACATCAATGCCAAATTTCCAGGCATTTGAAAATACCCGATATAATTTATAGATTTCGATGAGTGTACCAAATGTGTCGTTTATTTAAATAATAAATCAATGTGGGATAGATGTACAACTTGGATTCGTGGGCTTTAAGAGTACTGTGAAGCAAAGAATTCCATACAAAATGCGATAACGTTTTTATCCCCATAAACGTAGTCCGATTTATACGATTTTTGAATGTGTTGTAGATATTATGTAAAATATTTATTGGAAAGGAAACAAATAATGAAAACAAAAGCGGAAACGTACAGACCTAGTTTCTCATATTATCTATAACATATTCAAAAATCTTAGAAATCTGATTAGATTTAGGAGGTGAGAAAGGTTATCGCGCGGAGCTTAATTTGTATGGATTATTTTTGACAGCTGGCCATTTTCTTGTCAAAATAAACTGTACCCTAGTTAAAGAAAATTAAGAAACGTTAACTTTTGTCAGTTTTGTGACTAAATTAGCCATATAAATGTATGGCTAATTTCGTCACAATACTGACAAAAGTTAACGTGTTTTAACTTTCCTTAACTAGGGTACACTTTATAATGAAAATGGCCAGCTACGCGGTGTAAGCGTCGCTTCACAATCCTTTTAAGGATCATTGTAAGTTTCGAGAAGAGTTTAAAAAAAGTTACGGGGGCGGGAACTCTTCCTATATTTAGCACGTAGTTACTATAATTAGCACAGAACAACACCTACTTTATCAGACTAAAAAAACGTAATTTAAATTGTGACAATTTCCCCCTGGATTGTCCATTAGCCAGGCTTGTCAGAATTGTATGCAACGCTGACGCTGTGTGGAGCCATCGGCATCTAAAGACTGAGGGGGGCTGCATGTAAATTATGGCTCTCATCGGGATTGCGTCAAATGCCGAACGTTCTCTCACGTAAGAACAGTGATGGGAAAATATCGATAGTTAAAAAAAAATCGACAACAGAGGGGCGTTCCTAGGTTAGATTTTTGGGTGAGGGTGAATAAAAATAACAATGTTAGATGATTTCTACAAATATTGTATGATATGTGTCCGTTGTTCAGTTGTAGTATGTGTATGGGTCTACACTTACTACATGCTTGGAGTATTAGTTTAGGACAAGGTCAATTTGTAAAAGGTGGCCCTCAGTTATTTATTGCATACATACATACATGACATCACGCCTTCTTTCCCAGAGTGTGGTAGGCTATAGCTACAGAAATACCAACAACTCTAAAAATACATGTTAATAATTCTGTAACCACATTTTGCACGAGTAAGCTGAGATGTTTACTAGTGTATTAGTGACAGGTTGAAAACTCATCGCCTAACTACAAGCCTTTATTCCCTTAGTCACCTCTTACGACATCCACGGAAAGACATGGAGAGCACTATTCTAACCCGGAAACCACAAGGGAAATTATTTAAAATGTATTTATAATGAACTCGACCTTTTTGTACTATTGCCTATCTATTGTGCAATTTTCTAGACTCATTAGCAAACAAGTATATTGTTTTTGTTATTTAGTACTTTTTTTAAATAAGCTGCAGTGAGCACTAGGTACATCTCAAAGCAAATGCGAATTCCTATATTAGTAGTAATGTATGAATAATCAATGTATTATTAATGTTGTAAATACATTCTTGTTTATAGACAACTGGACCATACCGCCCACAAAGACAAAAATCTAGTTTTCTAATTTTTGACAGTTCTTTATGTATCAAAAGTCGATATAGTTATCGATAACAACTAGCACACCACTATTATCAACGTAGTTAATCGGTGAGTGCGCTGCACGCATTTTGGCACTTTGTTACGGACGTACGGACAATTTAAATTTATGTGTAGAGATTTTTCTACAGGACACCTGCTGGACGGCTGCGTATAAAAATGGGGGTGACGATATTAAAACTGGTTCACTTGTTTGATTTAGTCTCAACAGATGGCGTTACAATCATCAAAGGTAAAATGAATATATAGCGTACCTACAACATATGTGATTGAGGCATGATTCTTTTTAGCATAGCAAATGGCTTTAACTCCTTGTTTTAACAAGGTGTATTTTGCCAGTGTCGAGTTTTATACAATCACCATGAACTCATTAAATAAATAATTCCATGGATACGAGTAACATACGCGAGGGCAATTGTTTGGTTAAATAGTTGTTTTGTTTTGTGAACTAAACAGAAGTACATGGGGTTAGCAAGGGTCCATATTGGGTTCACTAAAATTCATCACCCGAAATTGATTTTCCTAACGATTTGTACTCCTAATGAACAATGTTCCTTAAATTTTGTTTTTTAAAGTTCAATTATATTAATAAAAACAAATCTACATATAAAAGATATGATGATGAATGACGTTTGTGTAAAAGATGGTTATGTTGAGAAAATATACGGCAAGAAATAGTAGTTTGATAGATGTTTATTGCAACAGACATTATGAAGTTGAATGATTAGGAATTCAGCACGTTAGGAACAGTGGTGCTAGACAAGTTGCATTCGACAAACGTTAGCGATTATGTTTCGATTGATAAATGTATGGAATTGACGTAAGCCACCGAGATAGTAACGTGACACTTACGTGAATTCCATATATTTTTCAATCGAAACATAATCGCTAACGTTTGTCGAATGCAACTTGTCTAGCACCACAGAGTAGTTATGAGTAGTGATTATTAGGATGTAAATTTTTAGGAACAACATTTTCGGACTTCCGACAAGCGACATTGAAATATTTGTTCAACTTTGGCGCACCCGGGTAAAAAAACGCGCTTCTGTCAAATCTGAGGCATGTCTGAGGTTATATTTTTTATTGCGTTGACAGCTGTCAAACTTGGCCTTTTGAAACGACGCTTCTTTTGAAACGACGCGATTATAATGATAATTTTATTTCACACCCCAAGACATTAAACCAATAGAATATGCATATGAAAACTAGACAAACACCGAGTCTGAGATTAAAATTAAGCTAAATCTAATATCGATTTATGATGTGTGATATGTTTGTCTTTGTGTTTATGCCGTGCATCGTAGGTAGTTCCCAAAATACATAGCAAATTAAAATAGGTTATCATACTTATTAGCTCTGAAAGAAGGGATCGAAATTACGTCAGGCGTTTTTTAGGGTTCCGTAGTGAACAAGGAATCCTCACAGTTTCGCTGTGAACGTTTATGCTATAACTCCAAGACTTTAACTAACTTACTATTCTGGAGTACAGAGCTGTAATTTGGCATGGTTTTATAAATTACTTGTATATTACGCCGACAAAGTGGTAAAATAAAAATTTTGATAGAAAAAAAAGTCGGGTTTCTGCCATTAACGTAGAGCAAAGGTAATAAAAAAAAACTTCGATTTAAATATCATTAATTGAATAGCTCTTGAAAATCATTATTATAAGTACTCAAAATTTGAAAAATATCTTAAACAGCACATGTATGCCGTGTGGTTGCCGGGTTAGAATAGTGTCACTCCATGTCTTCCCGTGGATGTCGTAAGAGGCGACTAAGGGAATAAGGGCTTGTAGTACTGTTAGGCGATGGGCTTGCAACCTGTCACTAATACACTAGTAAACCTCTTAGCCTGTTAGTGCAAAATGTGGTTACAGAAATATCAGTAAGTAAGTCTTTAGAGTTGTTGGTATTTCTGTAGCTCTGCCTACCCCACTCTGGGAATGAAGGCGTGACGTTATGTATGTATGTATGTATATATGCCGAATATAAAAAGTATTTCAATCATTCAATTCAATTCAAAATCGTTAATTTCATTAAATGAGAAATGAATAAGGCGTGAACACAGCTTGGCTGGATTTAAGCTCACCCAACGTCAGCCATGGAGAGGTTACATTTAAATAAATCTTAATATTACATTGAAAACAATAGGCAATTACAAAAATTTGATCATTAAACATTATATTCGATTTTACAAGACCGTTAGTATTATATGTAGTGTGTGCATTAAATTTACAATTCAATTCTGAATTCTCTAGCTTAATTTTGTGTCTACACAGGTTCTGAAATAATATTACGTAAATTATAAACCCATACTGTTAGGCGATGGGCTTGCAACCTGTCACTTATACGCTGGTCATCTTAGCCTGGTTGTGCAAAATGTGGTTACAGAATTATCAACAAGTCTTTTTTAGACTTGTTGAGCTCTGCTTACCCCACTCTGGGAATAAAGGCGTGATGTTGTGTATGTATGCATCAACCCAGGTGAAGTCGGGACGGGTCACTAGAAAGGTAATAAAGCGTAGACGGCGCAGCAATAAAAAAATACTTCTGACTACTACGTACTGCATTACGAGAGTTGTTGATTTATTAGTAAACGTCAATAAGTTATTTATGTTGGTCGTGTTTTTTAATATATTATACAGGGTGTGAAAACAATACCCGCAAAGACCTAAAAACATAAAAAAACATTACACATTTTTCATCAATAAAGTAATAGTATTTTTAATTATTCATTGCTAATACACTTTGATACAATACATAGAAAATTAATAAATAGATGTGTAAGAAAGTATTTAACTTGTCCTTTTATGTGTTAATGTAAATATGTTAAAATTACAGATCTATAAGAAAGAGAGCTTGATTATTATATTTTGCAACTTTTAGTAATAATAAGTACTAACTTTGTTGTATGTGGGTTATAAGATTGCTATACCTTAGGGTCCATGTTTAGAACTATAGGTATTTAAATGTAAGACCTCTGTAAATAACATGGATGCAATAAATTTAATATGAATATGCAGAAAGGGGGTTAATTGGTCCTTCGTATAGAGTCCATTGGAAATATATGAAAACCGTACCATGACTTTACGTTTAATAAAAAAAACTTCAAGTGCAACCCTATTTTAAAATCAAAGAGCAAACAACACAGGAAGTCTATGTACATTATTTCCTTATATCCTCGGAGAGACAAAGAAGAATCATCAAAAGGGACAAAATTATAAGAAATAAAACATCTATTACGGCCTAATACGTTACTCGTTTTGCGGGTGATATGACCTTGTGCAGGGTCCGTCCGGTTCGCTACCACCATCTTATCCATTAACCTACCGCCAAACAGCACTGTTCGCATTGTTGTGTTGCGGTTTGGGGATAAGACAGCCGGTGAAATAACTAGCATAGAGGCATTCCATCTTAGTCCTCAGGGTTGGCAACGCATTTGCAGTCTTGTCAATGCGAATGTCTATGGGTCACAGTTTCCACTTACCATCAGGTGGCCTGTGTGCTCGTATGCCTTCTCAATACCATAAAAAGAAAAAGAAAAAACATTAAATTACATAGTATTTTTTCTCAACTTGTGTAATAAATAGAAAATAAAATAAAACAGAATGAGAATGAATGAATTTTGGTTGTGAGAATGAGGAAGATTTATAATTGTGTAACTTAATTCTGAAATCACTATTTCCGAAGGACATAAAGCAAGACTTTCTAGTTTTGCCTTTCTAAATATTTTGAACGAAAAACGGGATAATTATTATAAAGAAACTACAAATACCAATTTAAAAACAGAGATCTTGTGACAATTACTACTTTGTTAAATATACTAATTTAAAAACATACATTGTAAAAATTAATTGTATAATGTAAATCGTATGTTTTGAATTTTGAAAAGAGGTAAATTACAGCGAACACACACACACACACACACACATACACACACACACACACACACACACACACACACTAGATTTTTAAGCCTATCTTATTTTAAAATTATAACTCGTATTAATTACTCTTTATTTCTAATGTATGTACTTGCATCGTTATTGAGGAGCGGTACATCCTGACACAAGTATTTTAATACTTAAAAGGATGTTCCAACCCCAACTTATTGTGTAACAACTTTAATTGTGAAATAAACTATTTTCATTTTCATTTTCATTTTCATTTTCATTAGTAGTAAAACAGAGACTGTGGCGATTTCAAAATCCTACTCCCTAGTCTTTAAAAAGTCTTTTGAATCATTAACTGACTTGATTACATCACAAATATCCCTAAATTTAAACCATATTTGAATTGTCCACCATGTCATTGAAATTACTGCGAAACTTATTTGTAGTAAAAATATGCGTAGAAATGTCTTAAAAGTAATCAAATCATGCTAATGTTAAAAAGACATTAATCGTGTATTTAAATACATTATCTACAAGTTATTTACTACCATAACAAGAATACGCAATAGCGTACGCATTTTTCAACACGTGTAAACTACTATATAAAAGAGATCTAGAAACCATATCCTTATTCCGTCACCCTGTCATGTATATTCTATTGTGTTTTGCCCTCTTCCCTCTGGCGAAGGCCTCTTTCATGATCACCGTCTACGGTGATGTGATGAGAGACACGAAATTCTTCACCAAAACGTACCCTTGGATTATCGATAATATTGGGGGGCACGTGGGAGTAGAGTTCTTCCTTTTAGGGAGTGGGAGGTATTCTGTGCCTCAAATGTGTGCCTTAGAGCAGTTGCAGTCCAACAGCTTTTTGCAGGCTCAGTACCTAAAATGCGAAGCTGAAGGTAATTATTATTTCTAAGCTATGTTCTTGTTGGTTTATTTTTTTTGTATATATAGATTTTTAAGAGGTACACAATTCCGAAGAGTCATATAGGCGTTTTCAAAAAAAAAACCTATAATTAAGGACAAAAATAACCAACCGTAATTTTTCCATTACGTCACGAAAATTAACTACGAGAAATAGCGGCATCTTAGACAAAACTCCTGTAGCAAGTTCGACCATATTACTAACAGGTGAGGTTTGAACCTGCTATGCTTATTTAATTTGAATTACTGCCTGTTAAGCCGCTAGTATATAAATATATATATGACTAATTTTCGTGACGTAATGGAAAAAATACCGTTGTTAATGTTTGTCCTTAACGATAGGTACTTTTTTTGGAAAACGCCCAATTCCGAATTGATCAAAATTCCGAATATTCATAATTCTGAATGTTCTTTTGTGATAGAAGACTTTATTTTTTGATCTCGCTTATAAATAAAAACTAACCTTACCTACGTATAGCAACTAAATTATGCATTTTATTTAAAATAGCTCCATCGTCGCATAGCTTTCGGAAAAAAGAAATATCGGACAAATGAATATTCGGAAAAATATAGTTGGGAATTAAGGTGTTCCCATTTTTAAAACCCCCAATCCGTCTCTTGACTTCCCTTCTCTTCTCTTCAATAGCTCTTATTTTGGCCCGACTGCCAAGAAGAGATATGTTTTTTGCACTTATCTATGTACGTATGAATGTATATAATATATTTATTACCTCGAATAATCCAAAAGGCTGAACAGAATTTTTCAATTAAGTTATCGTCCACACACACCAGACTAAGACAAATCGATTGACATAAGAATCATCAAAAACGGACAACGCGTTTAGTTTTTAGAGCGTCACAAAGGAACAACATACAACGCTGTTAAATACATAACCCTCCTTTGCGTTGCGCAGTCGGGTAAAAAAAGCTTACATAAATTATGAGCGTATCCTAGGATTTAGTACTGTATAAATTAAACCAAAACCAAAACCAAAGGTCACAGACTAGTCTAGCCAGCAACCATTTTTTCAATATTCAATCAATCGTTATTCTACATTAGATCAGGTTTTTCTCTTTGCAGTTAAATTTTTCGAGTATAATAACGACATGACATGTTTTTCAGTCAGGTTTTTTTTTTTTTTTGATCTTCCAGTGTCGATGCAGATCAAATGTTACCTCGTCTATTTACTTCCTTTTTTATGCAGTACCAAAAACTTCTTTGATTGTTGTCAGACTTTTTAATCTCACTGATAATTAGTAATGGGCACTCGTATTTGAGATCATACCGAATACCGTGAGAATTTTAGTCACCGGTGACATTTCGAAATTCGAATTCGTCAAAAAAAAACAGTGAAAATCGGCCATTTTGGTGATTCTTAGTCACAGCATGAGATACCGACCTGCTTTTCATTTATATCCGTTGCCGTTGTTTCTAAAATACTAACAATATCGCTGTGAATAATGCACATTATTCCTATGAATTCGACAGACGCACAAAGATGTGTCTATTATATCATGATGCATAAACATAATTCTGTTCCACAGGTTCCAAAAGCGAACTATGCCTCTGCAGCTGCGGTATAGACCATGACCGTTACCGCCAATGCGTCATGGATAAAGGCTACCTCGCTGGGAAGGCCTCTGAAAAATACGCACAGCTCAAACTTGACGCATCCCCAATCGTCGAACTATGGCCGAAAAACACAGTGTTCGAAGTGTCGGACACGTGGTACTTGAAGAAGATATGCACCATCTTTGGAGAAGATGGCGACATACCACTAGGATGCGTGAAACCTTTCGATTGCAATAATAGCACTAATGGGTTTTATGGTAAGAAGACTGTAGTCGATTATAGCTGTTACAGATATGATAATAGCGAGTATAATGGCGATACTAGCAGTGCTCCAACTACTCCAGAAGACGATGTTATATATTCTTCAACCGACGTGCAACCAGCTTTAAAGTACATATAAATTTATCTTGTTTTCTTCCATTTTGCGTTTTGCCTTGCCGCCTAGTTTTTTTTATTATGCACACATGAGTTTCAAAATTACTGGAATGCATCTATTTTCTATGGAGTTTCAACACAAATATATTATAATGTACTCTTTCGCTTTTAAGGATAATTTTCGTGTTTAACCTGTTAAAACTTTTTAAGTCATTAAATAAATAAATTTAAATCTGTTTATTTTTAATATAGCCCTTGATTTTATGTCATGTTAACAGATACAAATATATATCAAACTTCTAAACAAATGACGACACGGTGGCCTAGTTGGGAGTGACCCTGCCTCCGAAGCCAGCGGTCCTGGGTTCAAATCCCGGTAAGGGCAGGTATTTGTGGGATGAGCGCGAATATTTGTTCCTGAGTCTTGGATGTTTTCTATGTATTTAAGTATTTATTTCTCTATATAAGTATGTTTATCGTTGTCTAGTACCCATAGTACAAGCCTAGAGCTTAGTTTGGGACTAGGTCAATTTGTGTGAGATTGTCCCCTGATATTTATTATTATTATTATTATTTAAATATTAAGGAAAAAAAGAGATAGTAGGACTCTACAGTGCGAAAGTTCTTATAACGTATTTCGAGTTCACTAAACTTGAAGTTTGTTAGTGCGATAAGAGAGCAAATGAAAGAGAGAAACAATCCCGGAGCCAAATAAAGCTATCGCACTGTAACTTTCAGCTTTATCATTCAATTTTGTTCTAAAACACATTAAAAATAATTTCATTACAACATACTTTGCAAGGGGAATGTAAAATATTGATATCGTCTTAGTTTTTCCAGAACAGGTTACGCCATCTATTGGCAGGTTTTTAAAACGCAACAGTTCCACCACTCGGCCATAGATGGCGCTAGTAATCGACTATTGCAATATATTGTACAGTACTGAAGCATAGGCGTTTAACATTATTTTTTATTGATTCGTTAATACGAATTGATATAATGTAATCCAAATATTTAGATAATTATGAGGATTTATGAATCTTCATTGCACAATAATACTATGTTTATCATCCCGCAAAACTCAATCACATTTCTTACCAGTTTCTAAATACGGTTCCCATATCTGCCCTGCTAACATAAAAGGCAGTATCTCAGACAAAACTTCTGTAGCAAATGTAACCTTATTACTAACAGTATAGGATTGAATCTGCTTTGGACATTATATCTGAGATACTGCTTTTTTGCTTAGGAGGGCAGATATGGAACCCCTACTCGTTATTTGTCCTAATAACGTATTTTTGTGCGAATTCCTTTAAATCATAAAGCTCGTTATAATAATAACCTTACATAACCTAACCGCTGGCATTTTAGAAAACTTAAAAAGATGTCACACTCAGGTGAAATTGGGATAAACGTTGCGTTTAGGGCCAAGGGTAACTTTGATGCTGATGACGTCATTTTGCATATCCTCCTAGGGCCCAACGAAAAATTCAGCATGTGGTCACTACGGCCCGTAGTCCTACCAGTAGTATAGATGAATTATAGAGAACATGGAATCGCATTTGTAGTGGTTGTACCATTTGCAACAAAAGAAGAATAATTTTCTTTTAATTTAATAAAATTACATACCGTTAAGAAATGGAATAAGTAGTAGTCCTCTGTTTTTTTTGCTTTTAGTCGCTATCATGTTCTTCATCTGGGCTGTCACAAGTATTGATGATAAGATTGTTTGAAATTCGATCCTTTTCCCCTTCCTGACATCGATATTTATTATTTAACTTTCGACATGGCGACAAATATTTTCCCAGTCCTCAGCAGTAATAGTATTCCTCTCAATTGGACCAAAATTACTCAAATCCATATTTTTTGAAAATTATGAAACACACTTAGATGTATGTATATTGACGACACGGTGGCCTAGTTGGGAGTAACCCTGCCTCCGAAGCCAGCGGTCCTGGGTTCAAATCCCGGTAAGGGCAGATATTTGTATGATGAGCGCGAATGTTTGTTCCTGAGTCTTGGATGTTTTCTATGTATTTAATTATATATATTTCCATATATAAGTAAGTTTATTTATTTCTCTATATAAGTATGTTTATCGTTGTCTAGTACCCATAGTACAAGCCTAGAGCTTAGTTTGGGACTAGGTCAATTTGTGTGAGATTGTCCCCTGATATTTATTTATTTATTTAATACACTTAGTCGTACGGGCTGACACAAAAGTCTGATAATTGTGAGAATGCAATAAAATCAGACGTAAACATATATGCACAACGTAAATAATATTCACAATTTGACACTGACATTATTTTGGCATTTACTTCTTCAATATATAACAAACCTCTTTCTATGCTGATAGTTCGAGAAAATAGAAAATTCAAATATAGAATGCCTGTAAACAATACTACAATACTACATATGCAATTCCATGCTCTCGTTAATTTATCTATACTATTGTTTTATACTCATTCAGACCCAAGTACTTAAAAAACTTAAGTTATTGTGCTTGTGTAATCATAGCGTACCACGGTCTTACCAGTAGGATTTCTAGTAAGTCCTACTGGTAGGACCGTGGTTCGCTATGACTACACAACTGTCGAAGGAGCTGGGTCTGAATGACAAAGTTAGTAAGTACTATGGGTAGGATCTCGGGCGTTAGGAGGATATAGGTGATTGAAGACTAGTAATGGTAGGTTAAACATTGGTCCGTTTATCGCGGAACCGATTCTGCGTAACCCCTTATAAACTTTAAAATGATAGGTAGGTAACAACACCAATGTTCGACACTTTTAGCTGACATGCACCAGTAATCGACAGAAGCTTTTAATTCAAAGATCATAGGGTTTTGAATTGATTGTTGCAAAACAAATGAATAACTCGTATCTTCTTTGAATAAGAGTCAGTGTCGAACATTGGTCCATTGTCGAGTACTGGTGTCTTTACCTAGTCAAACTAAATTCGGCTTTTGGTTGACAATATAATCGGACTCAAACTTCAGTTGGACTGACCTAATTACCTAAAACTTTAAAAGGAGTTATTACTTCCTTTTAGCAGACAGTTTTTAGTTTTTTAATACATTTATTTTATTTCATACCTTTTAGTGATCATAATAATACTGTTAAGTTGTCCACGTATATTTATTCCTATAATTATAGTGCCACTCCATGTCTTCCCGTGGATGTTGTGAGAAGCGACTAAGGGACTAAAGGCTTGTAGTACTGTCAGGCGATGGGCTTGCAATCTGTCACTAATACACTAGTAAGCTTCTTGGCCTGATTGTGCAAAATGTGGTTACAGAATTATAAACAAGTGTTTTTAGAGTTGTTGGTGTTTCTGTAGCTCTGCCTACCCCACTCTGGGAATGAAGGCGTGATGTTATGTGTGTGTGTGTGTGTGTGTGTGTGTGTGTGTGTGTGTGTGTGTGTGTGTGTGTGTGTGTGTGTGTGTGTGTGTGTGCGTGTGTGTGTGTGTGTGTGTGTGTATACGTGGACGACGTAACAGTATTATTATGATAATATTTTATTCCCCCGTGTGGTTGCCGGGTTAGGATAGTGCCACTCCACGTCTTCCCGTGGATGTCGTAACAGGCGACTCAGGGAACACTGGTAAACATCTTAGCCTCCTTTCGCAAAATGTGGTTAAGCAGAGTTATCAACAACTCCTTTTATAGATTTCTGTAGCTCTGCCTAATTTTTTGCCAGCAACTTTTTTTATGTATCAAGTATATATTTTTGTGTTTGTTTCATAATATCTTCATATTAAAAAAAAACAAAGGAAACCGTGAAGAAATATAAGCCCTTCTTATTCAGTAGAAGAACCATGACATAGCTATGCAGTTTAGTTTACGCTAAGAGAAAAGGACAGTGCTATTTAACTGAGTAATTTTACTCAGAAGTGAAATAACTGGAACTAAGAACCAAAAGTTTTATTATAAATTGCCACACGTATTGTTCAATTGTTTTTTTCTATGTTTTTTTTTAATGGTACTAATTTTGAATCATAGATTTTTGTAACAAATGAAATTCACTGTTCCGATGTACCTTAGTATCATTTGCCCTTAGTATCGGCTCGGTTTATTAATAGTATACCTATTTTTAAATTGACTTTCTTGTGTTTCTTATTTTTGGGCAGATAAAAAAAAAACAACCTCGAAGGCCAAGGCGGCCTTCTAACCTAACCTACCTGAGTCGGATCTGCCCTGATTCGTCTTCCATAAAACCACCATAAAAATGCAACAGTTGTACAGTTAACTGAAACAATTACGAAACAAAAATCGACTGAACCTTAAATCTACTAAACGATAATGATGCCATGTCACAACTCTGCTTATCATCTTTCGATGAACAGTTGTTCGGTAAAATGAAACATTTACGAAACAAACACTCTACCGAATATTCGGTGAAACAAATAATAGGCCTAACGAAATTATACCAAACGTTACTCGGCCAAAACAAAGGTCTGCCAATAGTTGTCTGCGAAACAAAAATCTGCGTTATTAAACTCGGCGAAACAACAGGTCACCCACCACTCTATGAATATTGTCAGTTAATGTTCGATTAAATGCTTAACAATTAACCAATCTTAGTTTATAAGTTAAACTTTAGCAACACAATATGTTTAATCCAGTAATAGAAGCTGTTTTTGCCATGCTATAATACTAACTAACAGTATTTTAATTACTGTTTGTGTCCCTTGATAAATAAATAAATAAACAATTTTCCGTAAGTTTTCCCACCAGAATTTCCTCTTGAAGCCCCGCTGCAATTGACATTCATTAGTTTAACTGCAGCTCTAATTGAGTTCGCTGCAGATTTACGAGCCACTTGCATTGTTGCATAGGTATCATGCATGCGCTGCGGCTCTATTGCACTGTAGGTACTCGAGTAGATGGAAGACCTTCATGTGATGGACGGAAGTATAGACTATACACTCGATAGTCGATTGTTTTCAAATTTGAATTCAATTATCGAATACAGGAACATTTGTTTTTTATAACCCTGGGCCTCTATTCTACAGAGTTATAACGATGTCGCGTTTGACGTGTTGAGAAATCGCTATGTCACAGTCGCCATTATTGTAAATGACATAAGAGTTATCAAAACGTTAAAAATACGGAAACACGTCAAAGGCGATATGGTTATTACCGTGCAGAATCCCAGCCCTGGGTTCCTATATTCAAAATGTCTCGTTAAAATGACAAATTATAACGAGACGTCACATTTTAACGAGACGTTTTGAATATAGAAACCCTGGGTTAATCACGCCTATTTCCCAGAGGGTTAGGCAGAGACCTTCTTTCCATCTGCTACGATCCTGACAAATCTCTTTCGCTTTCTACATTCTTACATCGAGTCATGCATGCACGTCGGTTTTGGGTACTTAAGATTCGTCCCTTTTCCAGTATTTCTGCGATTTTATTTAAAAAATGTAGATATACCTCGGGCGGCCCCTATCGACCCTTCCACTCACTTTTCCGCTGTATATCTCTTTCGCAATCTTCTTTCATCCATTATTCGAAATGACCAAACCATCGAAGCATGCCCTTTTCAATCTTAGTTACCACATCTTCATTCAGTCCATATTTCCCTCTGATCTTTTCATTCCTTCGGTCACTAATACCCTAGTAAACTTCTCGGCCTGATTGTGCAAAGTGTGGTTACAGAATAATTATAAAAAAGTCTAAGAGTTGTTGGTATTTCTGTAGCTCTGCTTACCCCACTCTGGGATAGAAGGCATGACGTTTTGTATGTACGTGTCGAAAATCGTTTATGTTAAGGTGGGTACGAATTAGAGCAGCCTCGGGTTGAGGCACGCACGGCTCATCTATTTTGCTAAAATTCGTACGCGCTCACGCGCTGTGCGCGAGCAGTGGGCGAGCGGCGTGCCGCGAGCCGTCGAGAGTCTTTTGGCCGTGCTCAGGCGTCTTTAAATTAACTTGCTGTTGTAAAAAGTACTCACAAACTCTTCACTACTCCCTTGGGAACTGTACAATTTTCGCGGATAAAAACTATGTAAATCGGTTCAGCGGTTTAAGCCTGAAGATGTAACAGATAGATAGACACTTTCGCATTTATAATATTACTAGTTGTTTCTCGCGACTCTGTCCGCGTAGACGTCGTTTATCGCTTTTCCTTCGGGAACTGTCCAATTTTTCGAAATTAAAAGTAGCTTAAGTCCTACATACACAGATAACAACACGCCGTCATTCCCAGCCTACGTTCTATTACGGACTCTAATCTATCTCTGCGCCAAATTTCACCTAGATCCGTTCAGCCACAGAACTATATCGAGATAGAAGGAAAGAGTGTATGTACCTCGCGTGCCGAAAAGAGGTTCTGAGGACTGCATTGCTCGCCGCGATGCTCAGTCCGCTCTCGACCGCTGTCCGTGTGTGACGTTCGAATTTAAAAACAAAATGCCCTGTTGCTCGATAATAAACTGTTTAAACACCACCAAAAAAGTAGGAGCTGTGAATCAAGATATTTCTTTTCATAGATAAGTAGGGTATTATTGGGGATTCTGGATCATTTGTCCTCACTGCGCTCGGATGATCCAGAATCCCCAATAATGATCCAGGATCCCCAATAGTTTCCATCGATCAGTGATTCAGAATTCCATAAACTCAACAGGTAGTGACCTAACGAATGACCTGTCAATCCTTCAATGGTAAATTTGCATATCCTCGCCTCGTTCATTCGACTGATACTGTCGAAATGTAGATACAAAAATGTCTATAACAAAATATTTTGTAAAGAGAAGCAAAACCGGAGTGCCGTATAATTCAATTTTATATTACTTATATTTTTGTTTACGGCACTCCGGTTTATTTTTCATAAATTTATTTCTTTGTTTAGTCAATTTTGTTTATTCATCTTTGTTCCTGTTAACACTTTCCACACAACCATTGCTGTACTAATGTTATAGGATAGTCCCGCTAACAGTTTTCTGGAGTGGCCAATTCCATACTAATTGTTTAAGGACAAGGTGGTCTTTCGATACTAGAACGCTGATCTATATATGCGAGCGATCGTAAAAACTTTGATAGCACGATTTAAAATAAATTCTCCATGTTTGCTCTCTTTCAGCCATTTTCATGATATACTCGTATGTAGCCCCATTATCCTTCTTAACCTTACTTTTGGTTTGATTAAATTTTATTAAAATTGACATTAGTAATTGACGTTGTCGTAATTCAATAAGTAAATACTATTTGATTTGAGAACTCAGGGTTAATTACCTTTATAAGATAATAAATAAAAAGAATTTATAAAACATGTTTATTTAAACACCATTTTCTTAAACAAGTTACATTTCTTAGCGCGCATACAGTTGGATGATATATACAGTTAAACACATCACTTGACAATCTATATTCTTCGTACAAACTTAACAATTTAGGACAGTTCATATCTTCCAGGTTAATAACATCATTATGATCTAAAATAGTTTTAAGCCAGGTAACTTTTTCCAGACCCTTACATAAAATCGTCTTATCAATCAGAAACTCTTGGATATACATTAAATATTTTTCGTAAGGTATAAATCCATCATTCCAATAAATTTTTCTGTTTCTCTGTATCCACGATACTTGTTTACGTTCGGTTGGAGAGAGATTGTGCAGCGGGCAAGGTGGTAGAATAAGTAGGTGTAGTAATTGTTCATTAACAGCTATTGCAACTTCTTTGACAATGAATGAATTGTTGTCCGTTTTAAACCCCTGCACATCAACTATTGCTGTCGACATCATGTCAACTTTCTAACAATATTACTCAAAGGTCTGTACTCCACCAAACGATCGTTAATAATCAAACAGTAAGCACTAGTGTTATCCGGCAAATCCTTTTCTGTTTCGATTTCTAAACGAACGTCAACAGGTCCAGTTTTTAAGTGCTCATTTTGCCTCGAACAATCAATCACATATAATGGAGCTTTTTCCTTAAATTGTATAAGATCAAGCAGCGGATCTATAGGAAGGTTATAATACGACTGACGAAATCTCGCATACATATCGTATAATATACTGTATTTGTACTCATCAAATTTCAAGTTAAGACTATCGTATGGATAATAGTATGAATTTAAAAATAAAGTCACATTTTTAAGATTACAATGATCAAATACAGCGCTATCGTTTAATTTGTTATTTTTTCTATTAGTTTGCAATCCAAAAATTACATACCGAGGCTTTTCTAGTTGCGAAGTGGTTTTTATAGACCATGTATGTTTGGTTGTTTTTGGTAATAATGGATATTCATATAAATCCCAATTTCTAAACGCTATTTGCATAGGTTTATCTTTTTCTAAATGTTTAAGCAATGCAAGCCTTTGATGATCTGAAACTTTAACATGCGGCATGCGCCATTGAACTTTATTTACCTTAACTTCCACTGAATCATCTTTTTCGGTTACAACACCATTAAGATTTGTACTACTTCTATTTAGTATTAGTTCATGTTTACTATTAATAACTATTTTCTTGTAATCCTCCGCAAAACCTAATAGTTTATTAAGTGGTAAAAGAATACTAAATCTTCCACTGTGATCATCAAATCCGTCCACGTTCCAACCCCACATTGCAGCAGCTTTACTTTCTCCACCATTCATTGAGACTAAAGATTTCATTGTAGTAGTGATTCCAACATTTCTAATTCGATCTATTTCAATCCCATTCATTTCATATCTAATATCTTGAAAAAGAAATGATATAGCGTTATTTGTCAACTTAACATTTTTCACTTTTTTTACACCACTCACGTCTTTAGCTGTTATAGAAAAATATCCTTCTATGTATAACGCGCTAGCTGAAGGTAATACGTATATATCTTGCTGATGGATAGGTATTCGTATTTCATCATTTTCATTAAAACTGTTATTGTATGGGTTATAAGTATGGATTTCATAACTTTCAATTGAATTGTCGAATTGCGGATCGTCGGTTATATGAAGGATGCTCATATTTTTAATCCAAGAGCGCGAAGAAACTCTTTATTACTTTTTGTTATTGCTACAACCTTTTTGCGTCTAGTTCGTCTGACGTTGCGCTTGACAGTGGAGTTAGAACGACTTTGTCTTTGTATTTTGTTACAGATATCATCGTTAAAAATTATCATTTTGACTTTCGCAAGTGAAGACTTATATTAATATTTTCGTTATTAAAATTAATTAGATTTCCCTGTATATCTAATATTTTCACCGTAATTGACGAAATATGTTTCTTCTTTAGAGGAAAATATATTATATTTTTAGGTACTTCAATTACTTGATATCCGGGCGGACTGTTAAGCACGAATTCATGAATTATATGTGTAGGCAAACCGTTCGTATAGGAACCTTGGACAAGATCACATTCGATCCGTATCACAGACGCAGCAATAATGCATACAGGGTTGACTGATTCATGCCATTTATTTGGATCCAACATCTCTGAGAACCCTAATAATGCACCTACACTATTTTTTACCTTAAAATTAATCGGTTCGCTGCAAAAAATTGAACATTTAGAAGTATTGTTGTTAGGAACGATTTTAAACTGACAATTGTTCATATTACTTTTGAAATATTCATATAAATCAGACAGGTCATATGCGCCGCAAGGAATTTTAATATCCTTCTGTTTACCGTAAGCGAATACATTGTTGCTGTCAGTAATATTAGGTATTGAATTAAATGTTGAAAAATACAGTAAGCCGCACTCGTAATCGTCTTCTAATATTAAATGAGTATTTAATTCTGATCGAAGAATGGATTCATTTCCAGTGATTGTGAATGTAATAGACATTGTTATTGACTAAAATGTTTTTTGAAAGTGTAAGCTATTTATGAAGATCCCAAAATGAGTTTAAAAAGTCTATACACAAGTGGCCGCAAATGAAAGGATGAGTTTTTTGCTTGTTAACGTAATTATAAAAAATATTTAAGCCAACATATTTTAAAAATTCTTCAGGTGGTTTTAAATTACCATAACTGTCGAAATATTCGATATAATTATTTAATTTTGCATAGGCTACCCAATGAGTGCCAGAATTCCGGGAACTATCAAGATTAATAATTCCGCATTCTTTTTTTAATGGACGTTTTGGCAACTGATCTCGCATGAAAACTCCTCGAAAATTGGGAATTTCTTTGCAATATTCGAGAATGTCGATGTTAGTTAACGCTCGTTTAGGTAGCCTCTGCATTAGTTTTTTTTATTTTTAAAATAAATTCCTAATCCATTCTTGTGCTCTTTGAGATGCAACCCTCTTCCTAAATTTAATTCTTCCATTTTTTGATTGTGCCTCTTGAGTTCTTGAAAACGTTGTTTAGCAGACTTAATAGCTTCTACCGCTCTAGCAATACCAGCTGCGCCACCTGCTAAACCACCTGCAGCAGACAATCCGGCAAAAATGGGTATTAGGGGCAAAACTCCTCCAACTTTTGGCACAGGTATCACCCGGGGAATGTTTACTGAAGTATCTGAATCCCTCGTCAATTCTCGTGCAACAGCAACTGCTAACTCAATAGCCGCTTTTTTACATGTAGGTTTTAACTTTTTAATATGTTTTTTTGTAAGAGAAACAATATTTTTGAAAGTGTTTTTAAAACCAGCGCCAGACTTGGCTTTCTGTGAGGGAGTGAACACAATTTTTTTCTTGTTTTTTCCATTCGATTTAGGTTTTGACCCTACCATTTTTGTTGAATTGTAAATAAATTATTAATAAATAAGTTATTTTTTGTTTCGATGAAATACTCTGTCCAGTTTCAAGTGCGCAATTAAAATGCGCTTAAACTATGATGTTTGCTGCTTATAAGATTTCTGTTTTATCAATCCAACTATTTTCTTGCGAAGGTAGACCTAACCATTTTACATATAATTTTCGACCATTTTTCTTCAATACTTTTTCTACAAGATAAATGTTCTTATATTTAGGTTTTTGCAATTCGTGAGCATAAAATGATCCTAAGATGGGTCGATGTCTAGCATCTTCTATGATAAACGTTATTGGGTTTGTGTTTTGTACTTTCGTAATAGTAAATATTTCAGTTGACCAATTGGGAGTATATCCTTTTTCAAATGTTCCTTTATATTTGCTTATACGAACGGAATCTCCGACTGCAAATTTATTTTTTTCCTTTGTTGAACTCCTCTTTGATAAAAGCTTTTTATATTTCTGTAATACAGCATCCTTATTATTTTCACTGACTTCAATTGGTTTAAGAGCTATTGTTCTATGTATCGTATTATTATATTCATTAATTGCTTCCGAAAGTGTGTTTCCTATCCATTTATAGTTTCCTTTTAAACTAAATTGCTTGTACAATTTATTCTTAAAAGTCCTTATGAATCTTTCCACTATAGATGCTTTTTTAGTAGAGTATGTAGAGTAATGGTTTATTTTATGTAACTCAAGTAATGATTTTATTTTTTTATTATAGAATTCAGTTCCTAAATCAGTTTGCAAGTTTTTGGGTATTCGATTTTTTTGGAACAAATCACAAAAAGCTTGAGTTATATATTCCTTACTCTTTTTTTTTAATGGATATACCCATGCATACTTAGAAAAAGTATCAATAATGGCTAAAATATATTTAAACTGTAAATTATTGTTTGAAACAGATTGCATATCAATAAGATCAGCTTGCCATAAATCATCTATATCTTTCATCACTACATGTCTTCGAGGAAAGTTTTTCCGCGCTTGTTTATGTATTTCGTTTACTACGATTGCTTTACTCATTTCTTGTATTTGTTCTTAAATGAAACTGTTTCAATACTTTGTTGCAGGCTATTTACTTCTGTCTCTAGCTGAGCTAATGTTTGATTAATTAATTTTATTTTATTAAACAATTTATCTGCAGTATTGTCAACATACTGTTTTGTGGCGCAGTCCTCTGGATCGATAGGCTTTCCGATATGTTTAATTATCTTATTTTTTGCATCAAAACAATCGGTAACATTTATGAAAGCCAAGGGAGGTTCATTAAAATTATTCATTTTATGCTTTTTTAACACATGGTGTCCAAACTTATCTACATTCATGTTCAACCAACACAATGAGACTGAATCAACAGTTGGTTCTGAAGTCTTTTTATTCCTTAATGATGTCTGCTTCTTTTAGTTCTTCTATAATCGAAATTATTTCGTTATCATGGTTAGTGTTGCCAGCATCTTTAGAAGCAATTAAAATTTTTAAACGTTCAATCAACTCATTAGGATCATCCCAATATACAAAATCCGTATTTGAATTATATTTTTTTAAGGAAGGCAGATTACCACCTTGCTTTGCCGTGCTGGATTCTTGAAATAGGGGTTTAATAATTTGACAGTATTTCATTCCTGAATTACCTTGTATCTGACCTTGAGGACTAAAACCTCTCTTATGGACATTAGTGTGCACCAAAATATCTTTATAGGTTATTTTATCCTTTTCATTTATTTTGTCGCAATTCGGTTTACTTTGAAATAAAAGCTCTTTTAAACCTGGCGTTAGTTCATAACTTTTATCATTTACATTAATCGTAGATATTTTATTAGGAGAATTCTCCCCATAAGATTTAAGCGTTGCAGGTGAATTTCCTATCATAAGTGTTTCACCGTCATGTCTTACTCCAAAGGCAACATTAAAAGGTTTATTTGGGACTTGCAAATAAGAATCGACATCCTCAAAGCTTTTTACTTTTGCCACATTATTTTCCATTTTCGTAGGAGTTTTTATTTCAAGTATGTTGGGAATATTTATTTTATCCTTTTTGATACAATCCGCGTTTACATCATTTGATAATATATTTTTGTTATTATGCTTATTTTCATTATAAGATGTTATTTGCTTAGGAGAATTATGAAGAAACATCATGGTTTCTAGCGGATCGGTTAATGGTTTCAAAATCTTCTTATTTTTTAATTCTAAATCATCCTCCTCTTGCTGCATCTTCTTTAACTTATTTTTAATATTCTTTACAGATTTAATTAATTGTGTTTTTATGTCTGTCTCCATGGCAAATCAATAACGCGGTCTAAAAAGACCCCCGATGTTTCTTAATGTTATAAATAAAGTGATTTTATTTTAGTCATCATTTATATTTATTCAAATTTTACAAAAACATCGAATGACTTTCTATATCGACCATTATTTAATTTACAATCTTTGTTAATTATAAGACACGCATGTGAATCTTTCCATATATTTGCGGCAAGCGATTTGAATTTTTCCCAACTAATGTCAGAATTTACGTGCTCACGATAAATATGTTTTAAATTGATATCGTCTTGTTTAAAAATTATCAAAAAATTAACATTGTCTCGTATTAATTGCTTTGGCACTTTAGAGTAAGTCTGCGTTAAATAAAAACAGTCTATTCCTTTATGTCTGCCCATACAAAAGTAATTACGAATATTAGTCTGGTTTTCGCAAGCTACGTCATCAAAGATAAATATTGAATTGGGCATCGCCTCATGAGGAGAGATTACCTCTTTTTCATCGTGGATCATAAACAGTTTAATTTCGGGTATTCTTTTAAGAACTTCCTCTAAAAATCTATATTTAGGTTGAAAAGTTGTTTTAGAGTAAATGTAGACATTTCGAAATTTTAACCCATTTTCATGAAGCAATAAAGTTAAAATTATATTTGTTTTTCCACAATTTGATGGTCCACATATAATACATCGTATAGAGTTGGGAAGAAGCATACTATGTCTGTTATTATAATTAGTGCAATGTGATCCATCACTTATTTTGCTGACTTCTATTGACACAGGCTGTTTAATAAATTTCATTTCGCCTTCTGTTCAGTAATTTAATATAATATCAAATAAATACTTGTAATAATATAATCATCCTAAATCAATGAATTATCTTTGTAAGTCTTTATCATTTCTCTAATTACACATTCCTGTCTTATATTAGGCGAAGAATATTATACACCGAGATCTAAATTGCTGCTACTCGAGCGTCAGTCGCAGTCGACATTTGTCTCGCTTCTAACGTGGGTCCAGCGTATTTAAAATATATAGGTAAGTAAATCTATTTTTTATTGCTTCATCCAGTTATGTTGGATTTATTGCCATTTTTATTAAATAAAAACTTATGACACTTTTATATTTCAGATAATTATGGAAGACAGCACGCAGAATGATCGACTTGATTTTGGCAGCATATATGATGTCAGCCCCGTTTTCCACGATGTGCCGGAGGATCATCCTTTTTATTATGCTCAAGACGTTGACGGTTACATGGAAAAAGTGGAAAAAAAGCGGCAAGAGCTTTTAGCCCGTAGAGAAAACATGTGTAACGCAACCGTAACGCGAGAGCCTGACGCTCCGCGGGACAAAAGGGAGTTGAAAGCATTAAATACCAAATCGGGTATTAATAAAAAGGATCGTAGTAGAAAAGGATCATCATTTGTAATTAAAAATAACATTCGCAATGGACGATATTTAATTAAAATAAACATTGAGACAATGGACGAGTGTTACAGTGATCGTTCAGTTAGTGCGCAATATCTCGTGTGTGATCCGTATGATGAAGTGTTGGACAGCACAGAAAATGTGTTAAAAAAAATTATGAAAAAACTTGAAAGTGATTAATTTCGGTGTTAGTTATATATGTATAATTGTGACTTATTTCTATTATATCTCCATGTTTATTTTATATTATAGTTCTGAATTATAAAATCAATTTATGCCAATTATATTGTTATTTACTTACTTTGTAGAGCCAATTAATATAAGTTATTGTCAACGAAGTTTGAATTAAGGAAGAAAAATAGTAATTATTATTATTTTTCTTCCGTAATGTAATTAATGTAGCGTTGTTTTAATTTTATCATAAATTTCTTTAATTTATGTTTATTTATAAATAATTTGGCGTTATAAATATGTTATTTTTTGTCTCATTAAGTGTAAATTAGTAAAGACAATGGTTTATAAGAAGTCTGCCTGCTATTTAATTATTATTGTTGTACTTTCACCTTATTAAGTTTAATATTATTATCAACCTTATTTTAATAAATGATGTTCATATAGAATGTGGAACTTATTTTACGTGCAACCAAAGTTAAATAAACAGAGATAACACGTTATAACATGTCATGATTTGTTTCCTCTGCAACAGTATTGTAGCGGAACTACAAACCGACATTAAATTTTTATTATTTAACTTGGGTCATACACTAAGAAGATAAAGTCGAATTGCGCGCACGCCGCGTCAGCAACTCTTTACGTAGCCACATTCCTACGCGCCGAGCCAAAGTTAAACAAGCAGGGACAACTCGTTTTAACATGTTATGACTTGTTTCTCTGCAACAGTATCAAATTCCTTGTCTGAATCTCAATTATAACGAAATAAAAGAATAGCAACTTTGTTTAATTAAATTCTTAAAGTTAATCAATATTTCAGCCACTCTATTGGTGACGTGGCTGGCTTAGTTGGTAGAGACCCTGCCTACGAAGCTAGCGGTCCCGGGTTCGATTCCCGCTCAGAGCAAATATCTGTGTAATGCATGCATGAGTATTTGTTTCTGAGTCTGGGGTGTTTTCTATGCATTTAAGTATTTATTTCTTTATATAAGCATGTTTATCGTTGTCTAGTACCCTAACACAAGCCTAGAGCTTAGTTGGAACTGGGGTAAATTTGTGTGAGGTTGTCCCATTTAATAATTTTTATTAATGGCTCCTCACTCTATATTGTCTGATTGTTTCCCTGTTGCTAACGTATTATCAACGTTGTGATAGCTCTTATTGACTTGACAGTAGAAGCGATCGAGTCATGATAATACGATTGCAATAGGTGTAAAACTAGCGTAACTCAAAATAAAAAAAGCCAACTTATTTTAAATCAAGAGTGCGTCTTGAAATATGGAAATATTAATAGTTTTGAGTTAGGCGGGTTTATTACTAAGCACGTGATTAATTAGCTGGCGGAGGTAAATGAAAGAAAAACAATAGGCATACATTCATCATTTATTGTTTTTATAAAAATAATAAAAATGTTACAATTCACACGTTTGCATTAAATTTCTATTACTTTACAGTGCTGCCACATTAAAATGCTAATTTGTAATGTCCCCAAGGCAAAGTCGAAACATTATCTTCTAATACACACCTTTTATCATCATCCCTTGTAAGAACTAGCTTATTGATTTTTTGCGTGAAAATTTTATGATTTTTTGATTTTATTACACACATATTATCTCTAAAACATTCATTTTGAAATAAAGCATTTTTGTATTTATTAATATTAAGTTTTTTTGTAACACACTTTTTTATTCCCTTTGCTTTCCTGATTGTTGAAATTTGGGTATCTATGCAATATAGTTTTGCTCTCAAACCTACAAATTCCTTCACGATCTCACCCCCCATTTCGTCTTTAAAATATCCTGGAATTTTACAGTTCACTAAGGGCATATTAAATATGTTGCTAGCATCAAAATTGCTAGTATCAAAATACTTTATGTGTGTTTTGATATCTTCATAGAAATCTTCTGTATGAATTAAATACAAAAGACTATCAGTGTCCGTATAACAAAGATGAATTTTATTTTTATAAACACGTTTCATCACATCATAATGAAAGCGATACAAATGACTTTTGGCTATTTCTAGAATAGAGAAACCCACGTATATGGGTCGATCTAAAACGATTTTTGTCTGTTGCAACTGAATTGCTACTAATGAATCAGATATAACTGCCAAGTTTTTGAAGTTGGGAGCACTTATGTATTTTTCCGCGCCGCAAAATTTATTTGTGTTATTTGAATGATCTTTCCAGATATTAACAAGTTTTACATCAACCTGTTTTCTTTTATTTTCAATCGTTTTGCCAAATATTGAATTGTTTTGCTTTTTGAAAAAATCCCTTTCATAATCTGAGCTAGCATTTTGTCTCAAGGTGGTATTTAAAGATATGTATGGTTCTAAAAAGTTACTTTGATCGAAAGCTAAAACTTTATATGTTTTTAACAAAACAAGACCATTTTTCAAACATTCTTTTAAATGCATGTAGTGAATAATGTATCTATGTTTGTCGTAGAGGCTAGCAATTAATTTTTTATTTTTGCTTCCTCTAGGAGCAAATTTTTCAGCTGCAAATGGCATATCTGAATGAGACTCATGAAGTTCAACCGGATAGTGAAGGTCGACTTCAAGTATAAAACCGGTATCAGAATCGCATGACTGTTTTTCAACGTTAAAGTTTGCTAATTCATCATCGTTAAGATACCTGAAATTTCCTGTTGGCAGATGCTGTATCATTGCATATCCATATAAATTTACACAGTCTAAATAGGCTAAAAAGCTATTCGGCTCGTTAATGTTAAAATCTGGAAGATATTTATTATTCGCCTTTGCGTATCTATGTGAACATTGAGCAAGACCTCCTCTTATTCCGTTTTCCAGCATTTGATACATATCTATATCGGAGAGTAGATCCAATTTTACTTTTGTGTATAATAACATAGCATCCCAACTTAATGATGGTGACGATACGTAATAACAGGGATCAAGATTGTAGTATTTAAGGCTCATGCTTCGAAATTTTTCAAAAACGTCACATAGAAGAAGCACATCACATTTCAAGTATAAATCTGTATATTCTCCTAAGTTTTTAATAGCAAAAGTTTCCCAAACATGTAAGGCATGATTATAATCCTCAGAAGATACAGATTCTGATGAGAGTTTACTAAAAAAATTGGAAGCCTGAGGCAACTGGGTTTCTTCATAACGTTGCCAAGAGTTTATATAATCGTAACAATAGACACCCTTTCTTCGCACTATATCAAACTTGGCCCCATCTCCAAAAAATGATTTTAAATGTTGGAAATCATCTTTTTTCATTGTATTTACTAAATTGTCTAAACTTGAACTCAAAAAGTTGAAAGAATCAATAAATTTTAATTGAGCTACATTTTGCTGGTCTATTGGAATGAACTTCGTAAACGAAATATACTTTTCTTTATTTTTTGGGATAAGGTTTATTCGACCGCATACGTTTGTGAGTTCATTAATAAACAAATGGCAGTCATATCCGGAAAGGTTATGAAAAATTATTGGTATAAATGGGCAAGGTTTTGAATTTAAATTACAACTATTGTGAGCGGGCCCTCTATATCGACCTGTGAAGTGATCATGATCCTTTACAATGTTATCACTAGATGAAAACTTGTCTTTACAAATATGACAAGCAGTGCTAGTTTCAAATGATAGCTGTTCCTCTAGCGTAAGCGGAATCATAGGTTTGCTGACAGATAATATTGAGTACAATCGCTGCACATCATTACATATAGACTCCACAAACTTTTTCGAACAGTTGGGACCGCGATAAGAAACATAGTCGTTTAAATAAGGCTCGCTTCTACAACAAATGTAATATGCAAAGCAAGATGCCTCATGCAATTGAATATTTTCCACGTACATAGATTTACTTTTATCTGAATACTCTCGTAATAAGCTTTCGAAGTCACCATAGATCACAATAGGCACCTCCTGAGTTCTTTCAAAATTAGAAAAAAAAAGTTGTGTATTTGCCTCTGGTAAAACAGTTTGTACCCCTGCACAACTATGCTGAATTAATTTTTCCTCTGTTGAAAAATATAAAAAACAATCTTCACACAAATGTATCTTAGATTTATGTTTAGTTATTTGTTTGCGAACAAGTTTCTCAAAGTTTTTTATTAGGCAAAAGTGTGCCTTACTATTTTTAGTTATTAATAACAAGTTGATGTGCTGTAATTTACGATTAGCGGTTTTATATAAAGGGCCCATAACACTACCATTTTTTGTTAAACCATAGATGTTAAAACTAATATCAGTATTGTTGGCTTCGAACCACCTTATATCAGAGATGCTTGGTGGAAATGCCATGCCGGAAGTGTTTAAAACATTTTGGTATTTGGGATAAGATGAGACTCTGTTTGAGTTAACCTTGCTAGGATACAAGTGAGCCATTATAGACCATATAAAACAGTGATTATCCTCATTATTTATATTCAAACAAGCTTTTGTATTAGCAATATGTTTTGGTAATGGTATAAACGATCCAGCTCTCAAAGGATTGTATTTTACTATGTTTATCTCTAAGTGACTAACTGATTCGATTGTCCATCCTGATTCCGAGAGCTCAAATTCCGCACATTTAGTAATTAGTACATCAGCAAGTGATTTATATAATGATAAAACGTCTGTACTCTGCAAAACTATATCGTATTTAGTGTTAAATGACTTAATGGAACTTTCACTATTTTTTGGCAAACAATACTTTACGAAAAGTTCCAAATTAACTTTGAGTGAGACATGCTTTTGTAATGAATCTTTAATAAGTTGTTGTGCTATATCAGAGTTTTCACATAAAAATGAATCTGGGGTAATATTCGTATTTGAGGGATTGACTTTATAACTAACAATTCTACTCCGAAAAGCATTAGCTATTATATAAACGTTTTCAAGCCGCGTACTTAACAAACTATTAGACTTGTGGATATTAGTCTTTTTATGTGCTGCTAATTTTGGAACGGAAACATTACATACATCGCAAAAGAACATCTTATACTATTTTTGTTCTATGTAAGACGTGCTTTGTTTTGTAATAATTACATTTGTTGAAAACCGCAAAAGTTTTAAATTTGCCTTTAAACCGACTGTAAAGTAGCAGATTACAATAAACACATAACTAAAATTAGTTAAAAAGTATTTGACGGGTACAACACAGGCTGCACGCCTTTATACTCTTCTTTAGCAGCCTGAGCAACTTGTCTGACCGCTTTGAAAACTGGGCTATTATTATTTACAGCCCCTTTATATGTGAAAAAGGCATGTTTCCACCTGGTTGCTTCCGTCGCTACCGGCTCAAGCTCCCGCGTGGTGAAGACTCGGAGTTCGACGTAGTACTCCCCGCGCCGGCTGGGATCTCGTTGCAGCGTGTACCCGGAGCCCGTCCTTCTTGTCAAAAAATTACGTAGCGGAGCGGCCCTGATCGGTTCCTCTTCGTCACCCTGAAATTATTTAGCAACCTTATATTATTCACCTTTATAAATACAATTAAGAAAATCACTTAAATTATTAAAAAAATCCAGCGACAAACTGTTATCATGACCGAGGTCAGTCCAACTGAAGTCGGTTTAAAGTTGGGTAAAAACAGTTTTAATGAAATCATCATAATAATAAATCAATCTTACACAAATTGACCTAGCCAATAGTTGAGAACAAATACTTGCGCTCATCACACAAATATCTGCCCTTACCGGATTTGAACCTGAGACCGTTAGCTTCGTAGGCAGGGTCACTACCAACTAAGCTATCGTATCCTCGAAGTATGTTTCGATAAACAATCGCGCATCTTACCTCGGAATCAAGAAACACAGCGACTCGTCTCTTTTTCGGTTGAGCAGCTGATGCATTCACGACGCTGTCCAGGTCTGAATCACAGCCGTGCAGTTCCGCCGCCTTCTTAGTTCTTCTCTGCTTCGCCTTTACCGTCTTAACTTTCGCTGCACTCGTAGAAGCGGTAGATGCAGTCTGTTGCTGGGCACAGCTAATCTCCTCATCGGAATCGAACGGATTGAACACTGCCGACCTATTTTTATTAAAAGTATTTGAATAAGCATCACTAACCAAACACAATCAACATAAATAATAAAAAATAAAAAATATTACGTACATACTTGCTGCTTCTTTTTAATTACTTGTCTCACTCACTGCACTGCCACTACCAATTGAATGCTCAAATAAATGGAAGCTCCATTTATAACCCTATAAACTAAGGCTGCATTTAGATGTTACCAATTAAAATTATTAGTAATATAATTTTATTTCAAATGAGATTGTCCAAACAAAATCAAACCTTAATTCTGCATTACAGACGTTCATCTATTAGAAAATAAAATATAATTATTGTGAATCACTCCCAATCCTTTACACCTATAAGGCGCGGCGCCAGCTTGTTGCGTTAACCTGAAACCTTATTCGTATTTGGTAGCTGCATGTACTTTAATGCGTTTCTATGTGCCGAATGTAGCCTAACTATGAAGACGATATGATGCGTTAGCCGAGTTGGTAGGGACCCTGCCTACGAAGCTAGCGGTCCGGGTTCGATTCCCGGTATGGGCAGATATTTGTGTGATGAGCACGAGTATTTGTTCCTGAGTCTTGGATGTTTTCTATGTATTTAAGTATTTATTTCTCTATATAAGTATTTATATCGTTGTCTAGTACCCATAGTACAAGCCTAGATCTTAGTTTGGGACTAGGTCAATTTGTATGAGATTGTCCCCCTGATATTTATTATTAAAAAAAAAATAAAAAAAAAATAAGGAAATATAAAACAGGCACTGGTTGGCTTGAAGACAGCAACGACTTACTATACTTATTGTTTAAATAACTTGTTTAACTCTCAGAATTTGTGAATCGGCTTTAGCTATAAAGAAGAAAGAAAAACACATATATTTGTTCGAATCATGTGAAGCATGAACATAAATTACTTACGCTTCCTATTATTTACATGTCATACAGCATGCTATGTAATGGCTCTCAAGGTTCGAAATTATTTTACTTTATTGCATTCATGCACACAATCTTAACATTGATTAACGAAGTTCTTAGTAAACAGTAAAAACATCGTGCTAGTTTCATATCGATTATTTGTATTAATCCGCGCCATCTTAACATTGATTAACGAAGTTTTTAGTAAACACAGCGCGGAGTTTCTTGTCAATCAGCAATAAAGTTGACACTTGATTTACCTAAATAGATGTCGTAACAATGTTCGAACTTTGATGTACATCGCGAACGATTACAGTGTTGAGATAAACTTAATAGTTTCAGTCGATTTATTTATTAAAGTTTCAGTTCACCTACGAAATTTTTACTTTATTAAAGACCGCAGATTCATTTCACTGTATTATTCCATTCAAATAGCATTGTCAAATAGCGCCATCTTACGCTAACAATAACATTGAGCAGTTCTTAGTAACAGTAGCGCGTGAGTCACTTTATCGTCAGACTAGCAGATGTTAAGTACCTACCTTTTTAAATAGATGTCGTAACAATCTCTCATTACTTGAATAATACACAAATATTGGAATAATTAATGTATTTCACTTTAATCAACACTTTTAATAATGTGGTTTTTAATAACAACTGAAGATAGCTTGAAATCAAAAAAAGTTTGCAGTTTTTATTTTGATTTGACAGTAATAATTGAAAAAGACCTGAATCACGCTATCAAAGTTTTTACGATCGGTCGCATATATAGATCAGCGTTCTAGTATTATCTTGGTTGAGTAAATATCAGTACAGAGGAGGCGCCCCTTTGGAACGTATCGAAAGACCGCCTTGTCCTTAAACAATTAGTATGGAATTGGCCACTCCAGAAAACTGTTAGCGGGACTATCCTATAACATTAGTACAGCAATGGTTGTGTGGAAAGTGTTAACAGGAACAAAGATGAATAAACAAAGATGAATAAACAAAGAAATAAATTTATGAAAAATAAACCGGAGTGCCGTAAACAAAAATATAAGTAATATAAAATTGAATTATACGGCACTCCGGTTTTGCTTCTCTTTACAAAATATTTTGTTATAGAAATTTATGAGGCGAGAATATGCAAATTTACCATTGAAGGATTGTCAGGTCATTCGTTTACCTGTTGAGTTTATGGAATTCTGAATCACTGATCGATGGAAACTATTGAGGATCCTGGATCATCCGACTAGATCCCTGATCGATGGAAACTATTGGGGATCCTGGATCATCTGACTAGATCCCTGATCGATGGAAACTATTGGGGATCCTGGATCATTATTGGGGATTCTGGATCATCCGAGCGCAGCGAGGACAAATGATCCAGAATCCCCAATAATACCCTACTTAGATAAGTACTCTTTTCCCTAAAATATCCGTTATTATTTATAAAACAATTTATTTTGTTGCATAGTATTAATTTCATATAAACAGTAACGGGCGAGTCCGTGTCTACTGCTACTTTTCCATTGCGGCTTTAATTTGACGCGCCAGACTTGGCATGCATTGAAAACCAGCAAAGAAAATAAACCAATCCAAACTGTCGAGCACTTGTCGAGACGCGTTCAAGGTTGATTTCTCATTTTTCTGTCAAAAGTAAGATATAGTGTTGTACCCGGCGATTTTCAATGCCGATTTCTTAGTCGATTAAAATAAATTTTGAAAACAGAAAAAATGATAATTATTTTTACAAGCGTTTATTTCACTTGCAATGTATGTATATGCGTATGTAAGTATGTATTGATTTTGCAAAAAAAAGTACAGTCGGCAGCAAAAACTTGTCCCAAAAATGTTTTTTTTACTATTATGTAGCCGTGAGATGAAGTAGTAGTCAAAATGAAATATTTTTGCCAAAAGCAAAAATTTTTGCAATTTTGTTTCAGTTTTCCAAAAGATCCTATTATAAAAAATAGATGGATAGAAGCAACGAGTCGATAAAACTGGTTTCCTACAAAACACAGCCGGATTTGTTCTGTACATTTTCACAAAGATACCTTTACCTACTGGCCAATCAAAGTACCGGCGAATAATCAGTACAGCTTATCCGACTATAGATGTAGTAATAATGACAAATAATGAAAAGTTACCTACATTTATACGTCACAATGAGTGTGTGTGTGTGTGTGCGTGCGTGCGTGCGTGTGTGTGTGTGCGTGTGTGCGTGTGTGTGTGTGTGTGCGTGCGCTCACGCGCGCTTTATGCTACAGACATAGTATTTTTTATGCTACAGATAAGAGGATCACCTTCTTTAGAGAAGGACTCTATCAAGACCACGCCAAGGAAAAGAAAGCTGGAAAAAGTGATTTTACTATAAAATGATGACATACTAATTGGTTTTAAAATTTGTGTAATTAGTAATTTTGCATTATTATATTTCGACATATATTACACTTACAGAATATTAATGAACCATCCACATCAGACGAAACTTTAATTCATACACCAAAGAAGAAAAAAATTATGAACCAATTGAATAACGCAAGGCAAATGATAAAAGAAAAAGACAAACAAATTTAACGCTTGAAGGAAAAAAACCGTCGAAAAGTAAATAAAATACTTTCCCTAGTGGCATTGCTGACGCTCTTCCGTTGCGACTTGCGATCGATGACACCACAGATTAGAAACGATTTTGTGTATGTTGTACACATCACTAAAAGACTCGCGTGACGTCAAAGTGCCTACGCAAAATGTTACACGCTCGGTTCTCATATAAAACGACGAACTCTTTCCTTCTATCTCGATATAGTTCTGTGCGTTCAGCCGTTCCTGGTGTGTTTCAGTAACAAACATCTATCCATCTATCCATCCAAATTCTCGCTTTTATAATAGTAGTAATTAGTATGGATAGAGTAATTATATTATAGTAAGTTTAGAAGAACCTCCTAACCAAACCATTGTGTAATCGGATCCAAGCAATTCTCTATAGGTTCCAAAGATAATGACCGTTAATAACGACGATAATTATACGATAACAATGCCCGTCATTATTCTTTAAAATAATGGGCCAAATTTAAATTACAACCGGCAAATCTGGAACAAAGATTGCACAGTAAAAACAGTAGGTCGTCTTCAAACAACACGCAGCGTGCATGTGATAACACGAGCAAAATCAATAGGACGGACCGAGCGGGTTTAGTTGGGGCAACGCCGTCGCCGACAAAAACTCTTAGAATGATAAAAAAAAAAAATTGGCATGAAGATAAAATCATGAAAAAACTTTTTTTTAATGGGACGTTTCCTACATGTAACCTGGGGATGTTTTTTTTTCTCGACTACCCCATAGTGTAGAGTGTTAAGCTTTAAAGCGCTAATTTTTGTTAGAGTTAAGTGTCCCCCCCCCCCCCCCTCTACAGCCAAAACTACAGATACAAAAAACCAATACATAGTCTGTTTTTTTAAATAAAAGCGCATATCACGAATTTAAAAGAAAAACTATCACTACTAAGACATTATCGGTTCTTGAGATACAGGCGATTAAAGTGTTTAACTACTAAAATCATCTAAGACGGCGGATTTAATTGACTTTAAATAGAAAATTTGTTATTGTTGATTTTTATGTTTCAAGTACTTAACGGCTTCGAAACCCTATACTGAGTATGGTCCGACATGCTCTGCCCGGTTTTATTCTTGTGTGAGCGTGGCATTTAAGGCTTGAGAGTTGATCCTACAAAGCCTAATTGCTGTGAACTCGTCAATGCAGAACAACTGTCGGCGGCAGTGATCGGATCGGACAGGCCACATGTCTGGACAAGGCTGATACGGAGCAGTAAACATGTTATAAACAGCGTGTCAACCATTGAGAGGCCACATCAAGCCAAAACATAATTCTGCCCTTATAAGCCAAAAGGCGGTATGTCAAATTCAACAGCCAAAGCAGATTCAACCCTCTTCCGTAAATGATAAGGTTGCATTTGCCACAGGAGTTTAGGCCGAGATACCGCCTTTTGTCTTAGCACGGCACAATTTGGGTAGGGTCCAAAAAGTTGGGCACGCTATCTCAGTCATTACTCATATTGCTTTCAACTCGGCCGCCATTACTATCAAGTGAATGAGACTCATCAAAACGTTGACAATACGGAAACACGTCAAACGCAAAATCGTTTTAGTTGAGAATAGAGGCCTTGATCTATTTAAGATAAAATAAGATGCTATTGCTTGATTCCCGCTAACGATGGTGAAAAACTTAAAGGAGCTGACTATGCAGTTTTGTTTACGCTCAGAGAAAAGGACAGAGCTATAACAGTTATATAGCTCCGTCCTTTTCTCTGAGGGTAAACAGAACTGCATAGGTAGGTCATGATAACGCCCCTGTTGAATGTAATTGTGTACAAACTAATATGGAATTTACGTCAAAATTCAAACATACGTAGAATGTCGAATGGTCTATACAGACAACAGGTGCTTAAGAGGCCGTATATGCAATTTTAAAGGTTTTGCTCCTTTTCGTGATTTCACAGATAAGATACTGTTTTTCTATAAGTTTGAACATAATTTCAGTTATAATGTAATAAATGAGTTACGAATGAATGAGCTACTTTTTATTTTTGTCGAATACGCGAGATTTAGGTTGTTTTAAAACATAACATGAATATTGCTGGATTGATTTTGAACTGAAGTTTAAAACTGTGGTTTTAATTTTATTTACGAGAGTTTTAAGTTGCGGAAATCAAAAAACTTTTTTGGCAATTTTCTATTCACACAAATAAATTTTTACACAAAAAAATGTGTCAAGGTGGTAAAAAGTGATTCATACATTTTTTAGACGACTTTCACAGCGATAAATTGTAAAGTTTCATACCTTTTAGATGTCAAAACGATTCGTAAATATGCGATATTCTAAAAATTCAGCAAAATTCACAAAACAGTCGCCGGTTTCAGGACGATTAATCAAAATAAAATACATAGTGTTGGGCATTAAAATTTGTAAAAGTAAAGTATTTCAACAGTAAAATCACCTAAATCAGCGAAATCAGCAAAATTTCTTATACTGCCTCTTAAGTTTGTAACCTATAACGTTTACCGAGAGAGAAACCACTTACTATAATGTGAACTGTGGCTTTCTCCGAGGTATAAAAAAAAGGTGACTAGATAGTTTTTATTATCCAATTACAAGCTACAGTACACTTAATATTTATTCGACTGCGGCAAAGCCCAAAAGAAGGGTTATGTGTTTGACCTGTATGTATGTCCGACTCTATGTTCCCTCGTAGAAGCTGGATGGATGGGCCGATTTCAACAAGCGAGGTATCGTTAGATTCGTCTTAAGGTTGCGAGTGTCACTGGGTACTTACAACAAAAACAATATAGCGGCACAAAAAATATCCACGATAAGTAACATATATAGATGACATTATTTAAATATGCAGTCGGGTTTTATAAACTTGCTTTTTAGGTTCCGTAGTCAAACTAGAAACCCTTATATGTTCGCCATGTCCGTCCGTCCGTTTATTTCATTAGTTCGAGTAGTGTATTGTTTTGTTGTATTGGTTCTCGAGCTGTGTACTGCGCCCGCATGTTTGCTAGCGAGCCATTACTCCACAATCAGCTGGCGGGGCTCGCCGGACTAAACCGGTCTGTTCCGACAGCAGCTGCTACACCAGAACAGGGCGCATTGTTGTTACTGAAACAGAAGACTGGTTTTAAGCGAGAGAGCGGAAACAAATGAAAATCCCCCCATAGCGACACGCTGATGACACGCTGGCCTAGTTGGTAGTGACCTTGCTTTCGAAGCTAGGGGTCCTGAGTTCAAATCCCGGTAAGGACCGATATTTGTGTGATGAGCACGAGTATTTGTTCCTGAGTCTTGGATGTTTTCTGTGTATTTAAGTACCTATGTGTTTCTCTATATAAGTAAGTTTATCGTTGTCTAGTACCCATACATAGTACAAGCCTTGAGCTTAGTTTGGGACTAGGTTAATTTGTGTGACATTAAATAAATAAATAAATAAATAAATATCAGGGGACAATCTCACACAAATTGACCTAGTCCCAAACTAAGCTCTAGGCTTGTAATATGGGTACTAGACAACGATAAACATACTTAGATAGAGAAATACATACTTAAATATATATAGAAAACATCCAAGACTCAGGAACAAATATTCGCGCTCATCACACAAATATCTGCCCTTACCGGGATTTGAACCCAGGACCGCTGGCTTCGGAGGCAGAGTCACTCCCAACTAGGCCAACGTGTCGTCATTGTCATGTGATATCTGTGATATTTATAGCCACCGCCGCGACTCGTGGCCTACTTCATACCTAGCTATGCATTTGTTTTTGCCGCTTGACGCTACCGCTGTCGCAGTCGCGCAAAGTCAATGCCGACTGTAAGTGTCTAAGAAATATTGTTACAGCTAGAAAAGTTAGTGTGAAGTTGTCAGACCTAAAACTGAAACCACTTACTGTTACCACCAAGTTATAAAAGAAAAAGTTGACTCGATAGTTAATGCTACCCAACTATAAGCTACAGTGAACTTATTATTATTACCCGACTAGTCTAGTGTCTAGTGGTGGTAGGACCTGTCAGGATCGCTACCACCATCTTATCCATTAACCACCCGCCAAGCAACAGTGTTGTGTCCCGGTGTGGGGATAAGACAACCGGTGAAATTACTAGCATACAGGCATTCCATCTTAGTCCTCAGGGTAGGCAACGCATTTGAGGTCTTAGGATCACAGTCTTGAAAATTCGAAAGCTATGGGTCTCAGATTCCACTTCCCATCAGATGCCTGAGAGCTCGAGTGCCTTCTCCTTATCATAAAAAAAGACTGCGGCAAACCCCAAAAGGAGAACAGAAAGGGTAACAGAAGACTGGTTTCAAGCGAGATACTTAATACTTATGAAGAATATTCTGCAGTGGGAGTAAGCGGCGGTCGTAAACAAATGTAATTCCATACTCGTTGAATGCTTCATACCCATTCTTCCATCCATCGTATACTCGTACATATAATACTCATACATAATACATTACTGTTATAAAACATGGTTATCTATAAATAAATACAAATAATTAATTAATTAGTATCCATGTCTGCCTGTAGATGTCGTAAGAGGCGACTAACGGCTGAACCCTATATTCAAACCACGGATAGATAAAGCTTACTTCGGGTTAAAATTTGACATTTGCCCATACAAAATGTGTCAATTTTTAATCCGAAGTAAGGCTATCTGTCGGGGTTCGGCCGTAAGTGAATAAAGGCTTGTAGTACGTTAGGCGATGGGCTTGCATTGCAACCTGTCACTAATATACTTACTAGTAAACATCTTAGCCTGTTCATTCAAAATGTGGTTACAGAATTATCAACAAGTGCTTATAGAGTTGTTGGTATTTCTGTAGCTTTGTATACCCGTCTCTGGGAATGAAGGTGTGATGTTATGTATGTAATTAATATACCTAGAAAATCAAAAGCAGAGTCTGAAACGTGATGACTGATGATATAAGCTAAGCCGTACACAGGGTAGAACGCTTCAATGTCTTGTTCAAGAAAATGCTTCCGAAGCATTCCCTTGAAAGAAAGCTTGTTAGAGGCTCGTCTAATAACTTCTCTGGTAATGGCGGCCAAGTTAAAAACCCTACCAAAACACGTCAAAGGCGTTTATTGTTTGACTCCGTAGAATGCCTTGGTTGTTGTCCCATCTGCCGCATGCCATGTCACTACAAAATCGCTATTAAATCGCTTGCATATCACTCCGTATACAACGATGACGTGATTCAAACGTGGTAATTAATGCCGACGCTGGCCCGACTTTGATAAATTGCGAACTGATATATCCTGTGTAAGGACTATTGTGGATAAGACAAAGATAAAGTACGATAGAGAATATACAAGGCCTCTATTCTATTGAGTTAAAATGATATTGCGTTTGGCGTGTTTTAAGTATTGTTTTTAACTTGCCCCCCATTATTAAGCCTGTATCAATTGAACTTAACAAAGATGTACGCGTAAACAAAACCAAAACAACCAATTCACCATGATCTCTCAATAATCACATACTGTTAAAGATCAAGTGGTTTTTGCAATGAACTGGATCTAGACGAAATAACTATTAGTTATACGTTTTTTTTAATAAAAACACACTTGGTGAACATAAAAATAATAATAGTATGTAAATAAATAAAATAAATAAATAAATCACAGGACAATGTCACACAAATTGACCTAGTCCCGAACTAAGCTCTAGGCTTGTACTATGGGGTATGGGTATGTGTCAGACTATCGAAACGTTGACAACACAAAAATATGTCAAACGCTATATCGTTTTTACCATGTAGAATTTCAACCTTTGCAGTCCAGGATAACCTGCATAATGTTGTTCAACGTGCCTTTCCTCTATCTAAACAACCTAACATGAGTCGAGTAAAAGTCTTACAGGGCCTCTATTCTACTGCGTTATAACCATATCTGGGTTATCTCGGGGCATCTATACGAAAGTGATGTAGCAAAATATATTATAGACAAAAAAATATATCGATGATACTGCCAAAATCTAAATGCTATGCGATATAAATGATAATTACTTATGTTCTCCTCATTTTTAAATAAAAACAGATACAAATTAAAACGTGTATCTATTTATATGTTTATTTTAAAATAGTTTTCATGTTATACGTTCAATATTTTTTCCATATTCGATGGTATTAATCATTGCCGTCTAGATGAAAATATCCACTTTAAACTGCTAAACGTTCTATCAACGACCACAGTGGTCAACGGGGCATTCTTTAAATATTTATATTGACTCAAAGCCAATTTCTCATTTATGTTGGTTTTTGAAATTTCCTCACCTTTTATAACACTGTATCAAATCCCTAGAACTTGCACAGAGTTATCCCAGGTATGGTTATAACGATATCGCGTTTGACGTGTTTTAGAATCGTTTATGTCACTTACTAAGTGACATAAGAATACGGAAACACGTCAAAGACGATATCGTTATTACCGTGTAGAATCTCAGCTTTGCTTTTTATATTTTGCATCTTGATTCAGTTACCTCAATCCCTTTTACAGAACTTGAGGATAAGTCTTAATAATAGTTATGAATTTACTATCGCTGATTGGATACATATCACAATTTTTAGCAACTTGTTTAAGCAACGTTTAATCAAAGACAAAAGCTTGGTTAAGAAAGTTGTATGGCAGAAAAAAGCTGTTTGTTTTTCAAGCCATGCCAGGACACAACAATGCAAAAGCTGCTTGGCGGCAGGTTAAATGATAATGTAAACGTTTTTCGAAACCTGTCATAAGCGCTTGACATTTGAATTCTCAAGACCATAATCTCAAGACTGCAATCCTAAGAGAGTGGTGTTAGGACCTTGTGCAGGGTCCATCCGGATCGCTACCTCCATTAACCAACCGCCAAGCAGCAGTGTTCGCATTGTTGTGTTCCGGTGTGGGGATAAGACAACCGGTGAAATTACTAGCGAGGCATTTCGTCTTAGTCCTCAGGGTTGGCAACGCATTTGAGGTCTTAGGATTGCAGTCTGAAGATTATAGTCTTGAGAATTCAAATGTCTATGGGTCTCAGATTCCACCTACCATCAGGTGGCCTAAGTGCTCGTGTGCATAAAAAAAGACCTCAAATGAGTTGGCAACCCTAAGATAGAATGGCTCTATGCTAGTAAATTTCACTGTTTGTCTGATTCCCACGGAACAACAATGCGAACATATGACTGAACAGCTTGACGGTAGGTTAACAGACGCTTTGTCTCGGCCCATTGAAGGTGCTGTTCCGGGAAACCCTGCTCAGACAAGGTACTTACCACTTTTTTTTCGGTGGTTTACTTTAAGTTATATTTCGTGTTAATAAATAGGAACAGTCAAGATTTAAGAGTACGCTCCTAAAAATGGACTTATCTAAATTTAATACCTCCAAAACGCTTACATGTAATTCCAAAAATTGGTAATTTTTTTTAAATCTTTATTTTATTGTTCACAAGAAAACATTTTTAAATCATCCTTATTATTCTTATATTAATGTATGTGTCTTATCCACACAACAAAACTAATTGCAATGCGTTTGCAACATGCAGATTACGTACAGGGACGTTGAAATACTGTTAAAGCTATAAAAAACCTCGAACTGGTTTGCAATGAAGAGTGTGATTATAAACATTATTGTTTAACTGTATAATAAACGTGAAAAGAGATTCACGATTGTCGATTACTTTAATGTAATTAAAAATATACTAATTATTAAACATCGTTATCAATCACCTATCATGGCACCCGATAAGGGTAGCAAAAAAAAATATCTAATATTTAATGAATTAACGTTTGTTTTCTGTGTTACTTAACTATAATTTGTTAAAGAAAAACCCTGGTAACTATTCAAATTGTAAACCAACTGTCTAAATGCAAAGAGTTTGAAATACGAGCAAGTGTAAATAAAAATCTGTTTTGAGTACTTGACTTACCTTCCCATGACCTCAGTCAGTGTGGGAAGGTCATTTAGTCATTTGAAACCTATATATTATGACAAACGTCAAAAGTTGACGGCAAAATCCATGGAACAAATTTTAGTAATTTATTCAAACCTTACATTTATAGCGTCTTGCTTTTTCTTGTGAAAAATAAAGGTTAAAAATACTAGGTGTATTTGATTGTATTTGTTTTTCTGCAAACCTTACTCTGCCATGAAACTTGAACGTTGATACCGTTCCTTACTAATTATATTAATATCTTGGACACTGTATGACTGTACGTACATATACTGAACTAAGATAACTTGTAGCTACTTTATATTACTACTTTTTGACACAGTTCTAACCTAACCTAACCTAAGTACAAAAAAGTACTTAAAATGCATGAAAACAAGTTCTTTTTAATTTAAAAACACTATTCGTACTAATGCACGTTCCTAACAAAATACAGCGAAGTTGGTAAGCACATTTCGCAGAACCTGTATTTCTTGGACGCGGAACTTCGTGGAGTTTTCATACAATTGTTTACTTTCCCAGGTTTAATTAGGGACCGTTCCCGCGGGAAGAGGAAGCGCGACACAAGAAAGGACGAGTTTAAAATTTAAATGTGTTATGCACATCACATAACATCACGCCTTCATTCCCAGAGTGGGGTAGGCAGAGCTACAGAAATACCAACAACTCTAAAAATACTTGTTGATAATTCTGTAACCACATTTTGCACAATCAGGCCAAGAAGTTTACGAGTGTATTAGTGACAGGTTGCAAGCCCATCGCCTATCAGTACTACAAGCCCTTATTCCCTTAGTCGCCTAAGTTTTAATTGTAAAAATATGGTAGGTATATATAGAGCTACAGAAACTAAAATGCTAGTTTAGTCTAAATGCTAATATCAATTTTGAAACAAAACAAAATTAACTTTATTTCCGTTATAATATAGTTTAAATTAAATTGCCTTGATTTTGTACCTCCCTTGGCTCACCAGGGCGGTTATAATGTCAAAGCTATGCAGATACCTTGTGTGGTAGCCGTGTTAGAATAGTGCCACTCAATGTCTTCCCGTGGATGTCGTAAGAGGCGACTAAGGGAATAACGGCTTGTAGTACTGTTAGGCGATGGGCTTGCCACCTGTCACTAATACACTGGGACTAAGCCTATTTGTGCAAAATTTGGTTAGAAAATTATCAAGAAGTCTTTTTAGAGATGTTGGTATTTCTGTAGCTCTGCCTACCCAACATTGGGAATGATGGCGTATGTATGTAACTATGCAGTTCAGTTTAAGGCGAGCGTAAAGGATAGGGGGCCTAACATGGTCGTGTTTATCGATGTAGATCAACGTGGATTACATACACATCTATCACTTTTTGACCAGTATGTCAGTGCGAGAGTGACGGAAACGTTATCTACGTTTTTCCACGTCGATAAACACGACCATGTTAGCCCCCAGAGCTATATAACTGACATAGATGTCCTAACGCTCTCCGTAAAATGAACTGCATAGCTACGTATCTTCTTCGTAGCGTATCGACGGCGCAGACGCATAATTAGACAGTTTTGCATTCGCACTACCAACACAACACCGTAAATGCGTTGCTAACCCTAAAGTCTATGGTGGAATGCCTCTCTGCTACTAATTTAGTGGTGGTGGGACCCTGTGCTGGGTCCGTCCGGATCGCTATCACCATCACATCCATTATTAACCTACCGCCAAATAGCAGTTTTCGCATTGTTGTGTTCCGGTGAGCGGATAAGACAGTGTTGGCAACGCATTTGAGTTCTTAGGATTGCAGTCTTAAAGTAATAATCTTGAGAATGTATATTTCAGGTTCCACTTACCATCAATTGACCTGAGTGCTTGTGTGCCTTACACTGCCATAAAAAAACCGGTCTTATCCCCACACCGTAACACAACGTGAACACTGCTGCTTGGTGGCAGGCTAAACGATAAGATGGTGGTAACCATCCGGACGGTGGACACGATCCTACCATCACTAAACTAAAGTGAGGAATTTATTGCAAACGGTCGGCATAAATTCTTTGTTGAAAAAAATTTTATTTTCCTCAGTTCGTTGGTAATTTCTCGTGCCATATTTGATCAAAAGCTTTGCTCCCCTACATTTGTACCCCAGAGCGTCTCAAAGCAACTCTAAAGAATGGAAATGAATGGAATGTGGTTCATCTAAGAGTAATTCGCGGCACTTCTTCGTCAAAGGGTTGCGGTCATGTTGAGTATTGTGCTTTCCTAAGTTAAAAGGACACATTTGCAACTTCAACCTTATAGCAATTTAAATCTTTAGTATATTTGAATAAGGTTGTTGGTTCTGCGGAGGTTTTATAATATGCAGCATTTTTTACTACGTAGCATTGTCAAGACTGGCGCAGTCGGTAGGATGGGTGCTTTTGTTTTAGAAGTGTCGCTTTGAAATTAGATAATTGTGCGTTACTTTGAAAATAGATCTTTTTAGGCGCAACAAACGCAAAATAAACAACGCAATTTACATTATCGTGTAGGTGATCATTTTGAGTTTTTTTTCTCGTATTATTCGGAAAGGAATGTTTATTTTTGACTAAAAGATGTTATTTAAATATTATGAAAATTATAGCTAGTTATTTTATTTAAAACAATATTATGTATGTATGAATGTAAACTCTTTATTGCACAAATAACAAAGTAAAAACAAAACAAAACCACAAAAAGTATGGAAAACTCATCTTTTAACTTTTGAGCGATTGAGAAATTAATAAAAACAGCGAATGGCTAAACCGTGTTATATTATATTATACATACATACTATCACGCCTTCATTCCCAGAGTGGGGTAGGCAGAGCTACAGAAATACCAACAACTACAAAAAGAGTTGTTGGTAATTCTGTAACCACATTTTGCACAAACAGGCTAAGACTTTTACCAGTGTATAAGTGACAGGTTGCAAGCCCATCGCCTAACAGTACTAGAAGCCCTTATTGCCTCAGTCGCCTCTTACGACATCCACGGGAAGATATGGAGTGGCACTATTCTAACCCTACAACCACACGGGCTCTATACTATATTATATTATACTTCTTTTAAATTCGTTTTGAATGAGCCAAGATGTCTTGAATAACCTTTTGTATGGCACTTTTGAAGGTAAGTAATAAAATTGGTAAACCATAATTATTTCGAATTTCACTTCATTCGATAATATAATTTCATCAAACACTAGTTTCTGCTAAAACCGTTATATTTTCAGATGATGTTTTACATTTAATACGTAGTTTACGTAAGGTTACACTTGTGACTACCAAAAAAGAATTGCGTCGGGTAACTCATCGCTTCATTGAATTTCTCTTCATCGAATGTATCATTTCATCGAATTTCATTTCATCGAACGCTATTTTCTGCTAAAACCATAATGTTTTCAGGGCATCTTAAATATTAATTACGTAGGTTAGGTTGGGTTACATGTTTAAGATACCCGGAAACCATTATGGTTTCAGTGGAAAATAGCGTTTGATGAAATGATACATTCGATGAAAGGTGTTTCGATGAAATGATAGACACCCTTTGCGGCGAGAAATACCGTTTGCTGAAATGAAAATTCAGCGTAATTATATGTTTGTTGAAAGTTGTTTTGATGAATTAATATAAAAATTAAAATGTTGTTAGGTAACAAAGCTGGAATTACCAGTTATTTTGGTCACGAAATGGGAAATACTTTTCCGCCAAAACCTTACACTTATTTGGGTAATCCGTAAATTAAAAACAACAACATTCGTACGGGTCTCAAATTCGCATCGTGCCTACAAATATAATTTTGAACCAAGCAAGTCCCAAGACATTTTCTTAGAATAAGTTTTTACGTACCGGAAGCGCGCCATCAAGCACAGTACACGACGCCATTAGCCTACCGGATGCGCGGCCATTTTTCTGACTCGCACTTCCTGCCGCCTCCTGATTTGTAATACGTGACAAGCGGTGAGCGATTTTGAGTTTGGGTAGCATTGATCTAAGTAACAAATAAGAAAGAGGAAAGTTAATTAAATAAAATATATCACAACTTGAAGACGCTGTTGATCAAAAGTAAGGGGTGGTAAAGGGGAGGCAAACCTTTCATTTGAATGTCTTTTGTATTACCATAATTAAAATGATTGGTATCCATTACAATGAGACCACTGCTGCTTGGCGAAAGGTTAATAAATAAGATTGTCGTAGCGTTCCGGACGGGTCCTCCACAAGGTCCTACCATCACTAAAACTTACCCTCTATAAGTAAATTTTAATCTTTTACCCGGATTTCCTTCAGTAACAAAACTGGAATCTCTAGTTTATAACTCCGGTATCCGTTGCTAGGTAAAAATACACGAGAATCTTCATTAAGCAGTCTAAGGGGAGATCCGATTGTCTTAAAATTCAATTAGGGAGAAGTCTTTATGTTCCGATGTTTATTGTTGCGTGGATTTCGTGTAATTAATAGTGTGCTTGATTAAATGATTCATTATTTTGGAGATGTTCAGTATATTATATATACAGGATGTCTGCTGATAAAGTTCAAGGGTGTTGTTTTGATGAAACATTATACTTTCATGAAAGGTTGTATGATTATTTTGTGTTCTTAAATATATATCGTTGTGTTCTTTAAATAGTACAAAAGTTGCTTTCTATATGTCTGTCTGTCTGCATATCCGCTAACATCTCCTAAACCACGCAACGGATTTTGATGCGGTTTTCACCATCAGTTAGACATTTTTTACGGAAAGTTTTCATGACATTACACAAAACTTACGTAAATCAAAGCAAAGCGAGGGCGGGTCACTAGAAATAAATAAATGCATTCGTTAATTAAAAAAACAAACTTGTCCAATAGTCCCACACCAGGCAAAGCCAATCTCGAAAAGACGTCATAATTTTTTTTTCTTGTATATGTATAAATTTAGCGATACGAGTATTTTAACTAGTTTTATACTCCAAAAAAATCCGGGATACAAAATTACCCTTATCCATTCCTAGTCTATCAATTATCTTTGTACAGTCGAAGTCATAAATATGTTTACACTTTAGTACCTTGTCACTTTCATTCACTGAGACAATTTCATAATATATACCTATTGTATATAAAATTGTCTCAGTGAATGAAATTGACAAGGTACTTAAGTGCAAACATATTTATGACTTCAACTGTACCAAATTTCACGTTTAAGCATTAAAATGTAGGGATCGTTACCGGTATTCTGACTACCGGTTCTAAATGAGGTAAACCGGTTTTAATTGCATTTCGCTATTTATACCGCTAAAGCTCTGATTAGCGGTATAATTAATACCGGTATTCAAGTATATTATCGGTTTAGCCAATATGAACAATACCTCTATTTGATACTTTACCCATAAAACCATAACCAGTAAACCTGTCAGTGTCAATATACTCGTTTATTTGTTTCTGTAAATGTTTTCGGTGTTATTACAAAAAACTCAGACACGCCTTAGACAAGTCTGAAATTACAATTAATTACAGTCTTATTGACATATTACTTATCAGGTGCAATGAATGTCGGTATTTAATACTGTAAATAGTGTATACATAGCGATAAAAACAAAAGCGGAATGACAATAGTAACAATTTGTCAATTTAAATGCAGGTATTGAATAAAACCGGTTTTGCAATCCCTGTTAAAATGTAACAAACAAACAAACTTACTTTCTCATTTATAACACTAGGCTCTGCCCGCGACTTCGTCCACTACGAAACTTTTAAATTTTCCGGAATAAAAGGTAGCCTTTGTGTTAATCCAGGCTATAGATATCTCCACCCGAAACATCTAAATCCGTCCAGCATTTGCAGCATGAAAGAGTAACAAACAAAAATTTTAGTTGCTACCGTGTGGTTCCCGGGTTAGAATAGTGCCACTCCATGTCTTCCCATAGTGGTCGTAAGAGGCGACTAAGGGAATAAGGGCTTGTAGTAGGTACTGTTAGGAATGTTAAGCGATGGGCTTGCAACTTGTCACTTATACACTAATAAACTTCTTGACCTGATTGTGCAAAATATGGTTACAGAATTATAAACTAATATTTTTAGAGTTGTTGGTATTTCTGTACCTTAATTAACCGGTTTATCCAGGAGCGACGAGTCGAGAAACCAAAAGTTTTGTATGAATAAAAACACTAAGCGAAGCTTGTTTATGGTGCGTAACGTATGTCTGGAATAACCGGATTTTTCGCTCAAAACCGGTTAATTCGAAAAGAACTTATATAAAGATTTCTCCAAAACTGGTCAAACCGGTTAAAACCGGTTAAGAAACCGGTTTATGCAAATTTAACCGAAATGAAAAGATTTTGCGTCACAGGTATCCGAACTGTGGCTCTGCTTACCCCACTCTGGGAATGAAGGCGTGATGTATGTATGTAGAATTTGTAAAGTAGTACAGATTAGTGCAAAACTAAGTTTGTTTAATCATATTGTTTCCCAACAGCTTAACTGAAATATGGCTTTAGTATAAGCCATTAAAAGTGGCAAGTTCTAGCCAGAACAATGAACGACTTGCCTAGCCGTAACTATTCAAAGTTGGGCAATAAATTTAAATATGAATATGTCGTTTAAGGAAGGCACGAGAAGGCAAAAAGATGTTACACCGTAAAAGACTTTATGTAATTAAACTTAAAAAAAACTAGTTTTTGAATAAAGACCTTGATCTAAAAATCACAGCATTGGAACTTACAAAGGCGAACTAATCCCTTTAAGGGATCTCTTCCAAATGAGGAAAGTAAGAAAGCAAAAAGTGACAGAGTAGACATGAGTACAAAATAAAGTTATCGGAAACTGTATGAACTAGAATTAAAACCTAAAATAAACACTAACAGAGACATGTATAGAAGTAAAAATATTAAATATCAACATAATAATATAATAATATACACATACTTACGTTTAAAATACACATATATGATAAAAATACAATTAAATGTACAAATTAATTCAGCCCCGTGTGGTTGCCGGGTTAGAATAGTGCCACTCCATGTCTTCCCGTGGATGTCATAAGAAGCGACTAAGGGATTAAGGGCTTGTAGTGCTGTTAGGCGATGGGCTTGCAACCTGTCACTGATACACTGGTAAACATCTTAGCCTACTTCTGCAAAATGATATAAAAATATATTGGCTAATGTAATCTTGTCCCACGCTTAGCAATTAAAATCATAACGCTCAAACACCCGCGAATAACTCTTTACTCGACGGTTGTACCGTCATGTTTGCATTACTTTAGGTAAGTACGTTAGTTTTGCTTCGGTATTCAAGTGGAGTAGACGCGTTACAACGGATTATTAAGTGTCTGGAGAGGTAAGTCTTTTACGGGACGTAGTTTGGTTCACTTTAACGTCATTTCCGTGGGATACTATTTGAGGGTCAAAAAAAAATTGATTCCAGTTTATCTTTTGACACTTAAAATCATATTTAGTTATTATGTCTAGTTAAAGTCTGTATATTCATAGCATGATTGGTTTAGCAGTAATCGTCAAAATACTCGATTGTCATCATTTCGCTGGCGTCATTTCCATGGTGATTTTACCCAGCGAAATGACGCAGTGACAGCGAAATGACGAACACAGTTTTATTTGATACAATAAGTACAGAAAATATTGATTAAATGTAACTTTAACACGTTCAAAATGTGTTATTACTAAGACAAAAACGAATTGCGGTAAAATTACTCAATATGAATACTAAGTACTTATACGAAACTATATCAAAAGGGTCCAATATTCAATACCCGAACAAACTGTGTTATACAGCTAGTAAAAGCCGTTTAAATTATGTGTAATTTGTTAGCATACAATTAGATAATTAACAGTTGCGTTACATTGAAATATTTCTAAGGGCAATTGAAAAACATACGATCAAAATGAAATAATCTATACATATACAATTAACGAACTTACAAAGCTTTATAACTACTTTTTTTTTTTTCAAGTTAAAACATGAACAATGGCCAAAACAAAATAAGATAAAAAAGAGCATACATACATACATTACGTCACGCCTTTATTCCCAGAGAGGGGTAGGCAGAGCAACAGAATACCAACTACTCTAAACTTGTTGATAATTCTGTAACCACATTTTGCATAGTCAAGCTAAGATGTTTACCAGTGTGTTAGTGACAGGTTGCAAGCCCATCGCCTAAAAAAGAGCAGTTAGAGAAAAATAAACTTGCTGAGAGAATAAGGAGAAATAAAATAAAAAGTGATCCTGTTCAGTATGAGTTATTAAAAAAGAAGGATAGGGAAAGATATTTTGAAAACAAATCAAGAAAAAAGATTCTCAATATCACAACTTACTTGTTTTAATAAATAATGCCGAATGATTATACTTTGTTTTTTTGAAATACGTGCCCCAGAAGATATCGAATTGATATGATTTTTACACTAGTTATTAATGATTCGTCATTTCGGTGTTGCCCACGTCATTTCGGTGGTACTTTTTTTTTTCCAAATTTATTTACTGCTAAATTATTAGCTTTTGTGAAGTGCCCTAAAAAGCATAGCAACCCTTATGTTAATCTTCATCCAAACCAGTGACTTTAGATGCTAAAATCTTGAAAAATAAAAACCCCACCGATATGACGTGAAAATATTGTTTCAAAAATTCACCCATATCTACTAAAATCATCTAAGACGGCACCAAATGACTTAATAGAAAATTTGTTATTACGTGTAGGGTTTTATGTTTGTCAACGGCCTCGGAACTCTACACTGAGCATGGTCCGACAGTTTCGATAAATTTTGTCTTGTAGGACTTTAGATGGTTGCTTGCTTGATAAAGAAGTGAATAAAAGGGTTACTAAATGTACTAAATGTAACGTAAATGGACAACTTACATACATACATACGAACGCAGTGCAAGCTAAATAAAATCTTGTTAAATAAATAATCATATACCTACTCAGGTGGCGCCGGTGTGACGCGCGGCCGCCAGGCGAGCGGGAAAATTGTTTTCTTCGCAAACTCCCAACTTATTTCAGCGCTAATGGGTTAATATTTTCACCTTTTGTCGTCAGTTTGTACACAGGATGATTTTCAGAAATTCAGCTCCCAGCTGTCCTAGTCGAGAATTATGAAGTAATTTAAATTTGTATAGGGGAAACTATGCAGCGGCGCCAAGGGTTAACAATGAAAAATAATTAAATGAAATGAATTTCGGAGTGTTAGAATGTTTGTGATCATAAATTTCATCATTTTTGAACTGATCATTGTTTAACATAATTTAACATAATATGGACACTGGATATGTTATAATAACACTTATAACTTAAATTCTGCATTATACATGTACATGTTCGATCTCTTATTTCAAGTATGTATGTATGTATGTAAACTCTTTATTGCACAAAAATATAAATATTACAATTATAACACTGAATTAATGTACAAAGGCGAACTTATCCCTAAATAGGATCTCTTCCAGCTAACCCTGAAGCAAATGAGTAAGGACAATGCATGGGGTTGGACACATACAAGTTTGCACAAAAAGTAAAAAGAAATGATAATACTTATAAATAAATAAATAAATTTTAAACAAATTAGCAAGTACACAAAGTAATATAAACGTACATGTATAATACACACATATATACATATATACATACATATATATATATACCTACATAAATATATAAATAACAACTCTAGTCATTATAGGAACCTGACTTCACGACTCATTCAGCCACAAAGTTTTTAAATTCCTCTTTAGAGAGACTACAGAAGTCATGTTAAACAACGATCTGGGGGGTTATTATGACATAACTATGCAGTGGGGCTAGACAAGGTGTATTCGACACTCCCTAGCGATTATGTTTCGATTGAAAAATATATGGAATTGACGTAAGTGTCACGTTACTATCTCGGTGGCTTACGTCAATTCCATACATTTATCAATCGAAACATAATCACTAAATGATTGTCGAATGGAACTTGTCTAGCACCACAGTTCTGTTTACGCTTAAAGAAAAGGGCAGAGCTATATAACTGCCATAGCTCTGTCCTTTACGCTCACAGTAAAATGAAATTCATAACTAGGTCATAATAACCCCCCAGTTAAATTCTTGAACAGTTGCAATAAGGTTATTTGTGGTATCATTACATACCTCCCCTACACGTAACGTAGGTAGGGATGTATTTTTTTTCCTGTGTACCCTATAGTGTGGGGTGTCCTTGAATAGGTCTTTCAAAAATATGACGGGTTTGCGAAAACAATATTTTGATTAAGCAATCCGTTTATGAAATATTAAGCTTTAACGCGACATTTTTTGTAAGAGTCAAGTGTCCCCACCCTATAGCCAAAACTACAAATACTAAAAATCTGAAAAAAATCTTAAATAAAAGCACATATCGTAGTTTTACTTACTCAAACTCGTATCTGCATTATTTTTTTGCTGTTGGTAAACTTATTGCCTCTAAGTATTACTAAATGAAAATGATATTACCAACAGCAAAGAAAATATGCAAATATGAGTTTGAGTAAGTAAGACGACGATATATTAAATTTTACGAATTTTAAAGGAAAACTATTACATTGCATATCATATTGCTGTGCTTTACAGTGTCAGCGTGTGGTCCTGTAACTTAAATAGCTATTAATATTCAGATGATAGATTATAACCAGTGCTCTGAAAAGGTAGTGCGATTTCGGGTAAATGACCTTAAACATAAAAGTTAATATGGATAAGACCCGGGATCTCCGGACTCGTAATTTTTCACAGAATATTTACTTAACATGAACTTAATTGAAATTTTATGGGAAAAGGCAAAAAATAAAAGTTTATTTGATTTTTAATACTTTTTCAAATCTTTGTCATTGTAAATGTCTATTTGTTTTGGTGATGCGAAGTACTATACTAGCAAAATTATCGTTAATATTAAAAATTTATAACATTTCTGAACCAAACACAAAGTTTAAAACTTTGCAAATACAATCCCGGGGTTACAAGCTATATCCATACTATGCTCACACACCGAAGTCTCGCGAAATTGCACTACCTATTCTGATCGCTGATTATAACATAAATATATATTTATAAGTAGGTAAGTAATATAAGGAACTAACTTACTAATAGATGCCTTTCAATGAATAACTACAATAGTAATAAATTGAAATGTGCCATAAATATAAGTAAGTAATACCTAAGGAAATACTAATTAAATATGTTAAGTGAGAGGTGCCCCACGCCTAAGTATTGTCGTGCCCTACAGGGTCCATAATGATCCTACAACTATTAAGTTAGTTTAAGTACAACCTGTATACACATTATGGAGAGCAATAAACGATTGAGTATTGAGTACATATTCCTTTGATATTTATTTGATCACTCCGTTATCTACACATTTTACACCTTAAGTGATGTTAAATTAAAAACCAATAATAAACGATAATAATCTAATATTTATAATAATTATAATCTTCTTGGCCTGATTGTGCAAAATGTGGTTACAGAATTATTAACAAGCTGTTTTAGAGTTGTTGGTGTTTCTGTAGCTCTGCCTACCCCACTCTGGGAATAAAGGCGTGATGTTATGTATATATGTAATAATAAACGAACTGTGTTAAGTTAATTAATTCAAAATATCTACGTAATTTGATTTGAAATGATCCTAAACTATTAAATTACTGATGAATATTCATTTCGGTAGCCATTAAGAACTCAAAAGATTGAAATCGCAGATCAAATTATTTTAACGAAATACGATTTTAAATTGGATTCTATTTTTGGTATTAAAAAGTTTTGGTAATGAACAATATTAAGATTTTTTATCAAAATTCTTAAGATACTTCAAGATTTTTGTAAAAATTACGACTAATTTAGAAAAAAGGAAGTAATGAAACAAAGGACACATTAATATCATTTACAAAGTTACTAACCATAAACAAGTCAGTGTGGCGGGCTGTTAGCAGTGTTTTAATTAAAGACTAGGTTAGCATATCGACGCTTGAAAGGCGAAATGGGATAAGCGACATTTTTTGAGTTACATATATCGTTCAAATCAGAAAAATCTGCTGATTTGAAAGATATATGTAACTCAATATCACAAAAAATGTCGCTTATCCCATTTCGCCTTTCAAGCGTCGATATTATCCTTTTACTTACCGTGTTCGCATTACTGTGTTCCAGTGAAATTACTAGCTTAGACGCATTCCATCTTAGTCCTCAGTTCTAGGATTTTAGTCTTAAGGTTGTAGTCTTTGAATGGGTGTCTATCATTTCATCAAATGTAAGTATCGTTTCATCGAATTTCATTTCATCGAACGCTATTTTCTGCTGATACCATAATGTTTTCAGGGTCAAAATCAAAATGTTTATTCAGTAAATAGGCCCCCATGGGGCTCTTTTACACGTCGGTAATATGAAGTGAATTTACTAGCGCTTCAGATAAGACCATCATTGCGGAGAAGAAGCGCCAAGAAACTCCAGCAGAAGGTCATTAAGGTATCTTAAACATCTAACCCAACTTAACCTAACCTACGTAATTAATGTTAAAGATACCCTGAAAACATTATGGTTTCGATGAAATAAAATTCGATGAACCCTTGTTTTGGCTTTCTCCATGGCTTTGGCTTTCAGTCTATGGCTTAAAAAAAACAATGGAAATCACTCCAACAATAGCGTCTTTAACCCATTGCGAGCTACGCACTACGCAATATCACGTACCTAGTAAACGTTACAAAAACATAATATTCCGAAACTTGCACTAAATTGGCTATGAAAATGATGATTAAGAAAAAACTGATTGCAGATTAATGAGGTAAAGATAAAAAAATGCTCAAGGTAGTCGAGTAAAATGGAGTGCCGAGTTATTTTTCTAAAGGCGTTTAACCGTCCGGCTGCCGCGACTTCGGGACTCAATTTAATTTATTTTAATTTTACTACCGTGTTTCGCTTTCGGAAAGCGTTGAGGGATTTATGGGGGAAGTTTCGGTGGACCTCGTAAATCTTTTCTTCCCTTGATTTAATTCTTTTTGTAACGGGTAATTAAAGATTCAGGTATTAAATCAGGTCGGTAATTGGTTCTGAAGGACCTTAGGACAGCTTAAAAAAATATTGTAAGCGCTAACAGCATTGCTTGCGTTTTATTTAGGATTTTCTGTTTTTTCTCCTTGTGATTTTCTGATGGACAGTCGAGCAGGAAAACGTGTCAAAACTCAGAATTATCACAAGAGCAAATAAATATAAAAAAAAAAATGTTTTACTTACCTATGACGCAAGATATTGAACCATTAAACAAAGTGAACATAGTTTCAGTCTCAGGAAAGGACATAGGGTACTTTTAATCTTGAAAAATCGGACGATTCCCGAGGCAATAGCGATAAATAATTTCTATACGGACGGAGTAATGGGAAAAGCTAGTATAAATGGGTCATACACACTCTTAAAAACAAAAGTTCTCTCCTGTGGTCAATAGTTAAGAGCTTGTGTGCATATAGTAAAGTTGTGTTTTTATATGATAGGTCTAAAGCAGTCCTGACGGCGTTTTTGCGGGAATGGGCTTAGCCAGAAAATTAGACCTTAAAAACGTTAATTTTCGGTGTGTCCACAGGAAAGACGGTAACCTAAATCTGTGTATGACCCAAATATAAAATATAGGTACATTGTTGCCGAGGGTAGAAAGTAGGCGATTAATGGACGAGTCATGTCGAGAGCCGAAATGTAGTTAAGGCCTTCTAGTTTTAAGAGTTCATACATTGCACTTTCTGCCTAGGCAGACATACTGCTTTTCTCAACTGCTGTGAGAAAATAAAATATTTCTGAGGGATGAGTACAAATTTTCTTAAATCTAAGTATGCAGTTTTTCATGGCACTAAAATCGATGACATGTTTCTGAAGAACAGATCTTTTATGGGGAATCATTTCATAACCAACGTTTCACAAATGATTCATTTCACAAACATATCATTTGACAACCCGCGTTTTTTTTCCGAAACTGTAAATAATTCTGGATTTATTTCAGGACCATCGCGTAGAACCCTGAAGGTTATGATAGGTTAGTTTTATAAAAGTCCTGAAATATTTGTTGTCATAGATTAAAATGTGGGTTGGCAAATGAAATAGGTTGCGTAACGTTGCATTTGTCAAAGGTAACGTTGCATTTGTCAAAGATTGGTCGACGAAAAGGCAGATAACCATTTGTATGTCTTATAGTTGCAGGCTTGCCTATACCGACTGATCTATATGTGCCACCTGTATAGCATTCTACTGGTGAAGGAATCGTCAAACTAATAGTAATTTTTGAGTTTATTCATTACAAACAAACTAAAAGTCAAATGTTTCTCTTTATGTTAATATTAGTTTAGACAAAATCACCACTCAAATGATTTTCCGCGAAAAAGACGTAATTAATAGTCTTACGTCGTACTTAAATCATATATAAACTCGTATCCCCATCTGAAAACCACGCCATTTGCAAATCACATCAGATTCAGATGCGGATCATGTACATCTGACAATTGTATCGAAAAAATATTTCGTCAACCAAATTCGTGACGTATTCGAGACACGCTGTTCGGTACATGAGCTTTACTGCAAATGGGTCTTACGATCTACATATGCAGTCGGTATACGTATGGGGGATGGACACGTCGCAGTGGTCCTTCGAGCCGTATATGGAATTAAAATTATTTATTTCCTTTAATTTCCCTTACTCGGTGGAGTTCTTAAGTGAAATATTGTTTGAAACACTCACTCACCGTAATTGGTATTACACTATACTTATCATTAATTTGATTAACTAAATCAAGAAATTTTGTCTCGTGTTTACCTTAAACTTTTAACCATTTAAAAAAAGTTGAGTAAGTAAGTTTTTTGGTCTTTTAAAACATTTTTGGTTATGGTTTGTCCAAACCTAATCTAAATCTTGGCTAAAACATGTCAATGTTTAATTAATTTAAAGACTTATTTTAATTTTTAAACAGTTTTCATCATACTTTTATCGCTGTACGTAAGTTGAACAAAAAATAAGTCACTTTCTGATTCTCTCTTTCTTTCTGTAGCTATTCTGTATTCTGACAAGTAGGGATAGCCAAGATGCTATCGCTGCGAACGTTAATAAACGTTTCTCTTTTCTATTGATTTGAAATATTATGGAGTTTATACAGGGTGTCCCAAAATGGGCACGTAACCCTGACACCGAGGATAGCTTATCCTTAGACCTACCAAACCAGCCTAACATGACCTCAGTAAAAGTTGCACGGTTTTCAAGATATCGGCAATTTAATGTTTTTTCTAATTTCGCTCCTTTTTTGGCATTCTTAGTCCCAGATTTTTTTGGAATGGCCTTCGAACTTAGTTTTTTCTACATGAATGCTGTCTTGAATAGTTATTTAAGGCGACAAAATTATTATTTTGACGATAAGTACCTACTGTGAAAATTGGAAAAATACTAATTTGGTCTTGACTCAACTTTATTAGCAAAACATTCACTTTGACTTCGAACATCTCCCATGTAAAAAAAATACTCGTAACGAACTGAGCAAATTACTTTAAAAATTTGCGTATGGTATGCATATTCAGAAATGATATGATACAATGTATCTTAATACAATAAAGTAGACATTCACATCACCATTTCAACGGCCTAATTAAAGTAAATAAATACTAGGAAGCCCGAAGCCGTCGATACTAATGTAAAAAAGGTGTACCCTGCGATATTTAGTTTCGTACTTGGCCTTTTTATTATTTGCCCATTGCATGAGAGAAAAAGAGACGGAAATAATATCGTTTCTCTCCTTTTTTGAAGATTGTTTGGCTTGACGAGTAAAGATGATTACTGATTAAAAAACAGGTTTAAATTTTATTGCTTTATTTTAATATCTAAACCTAGCTTATAATAAATTCTCGAATTGTTTTCCTCCGACCCTTATGCATAAATGACATCTCCTTATAAAGTTTCGGTTTAATTTTCTCAAGCTAATTTCCGATATGGTGCGTGCTGCGGCGAAGACCCGTTGGCGTAATTCTTCTTGGGATCTGATTGGTTTCGCGTAGACCTTATCTTTTAAGCATCCCCAATAAAAAAAATCCAATGGGTTGAGGTCTGGAGAACGCGGTGGCCATAAAACTGGTCCCAATCTCCCAATTCAGCTGTCACGATACGTAGTATCGAGGTGCTGGCGGACTAGCCGGCCGTAGTGTGCCGGGCAGCCATCCTGTTGCAACCACATCCTTTGCCTCAAGTCCAGCGATGTGTCCTCTAACAAAATAGGCAGATCGTTTTCTAAAAAGTGTAAATAATTTTGTCCGTTTAGAATTGCTGGTAACTCGACGGGTCCTAGTATCTGACCGTTAAAAATTCCGGTCCACAAGTTTATTTTAAATTGATATTGTGACTTGTCTTCTCTTGTTTCATGTGGGTTAGTTAGCCGCCAGCTACGGATATTGTGCAGATTGAGGTATCCGTCTCTTTTGCAGGCCGATTAGTCGCTCCATAACACCTCATTAAAAAAATTAGGATTCTGCCTCCACTTTTCAATCATTTTGCGACAAAATTCGACACGTTGTGGGTAATCAGTCGGAAGAAGCGTTTGGACACGTTGGATGTGGTACTGTAACGATACCGACCCCACAGCAGTCAAGAGTGAGTCGCAAAACATAAATAAATATATAAATAAATAAATATCTACTTATAAAATAATTGGCCAGCGTGATCATCTAGTTATATAAAGGTAGGACCCCAAGTTGAACCCGTGTGTAACCAGTTCGTTTAAGGAATACTCGAGGTGTGTTGGAAAAGTTTAGGAAACATTAACTTTAATTTACTAATTCAGAGGCTTCTACTGTATATTACCTACCTAATTTTATATATTCCATTATAATCTAATACCTAACTTTACTTAGATAATATTTGATTCAACAATTCATCTTACAATCTTTCTTAGTACCCTACCGTGTGAATCCAACCATAATAAACCATGCCCTATGTTCGACCTAAGATAAACATATTAATGTGTCAGCAAAGTTACTAACTTAACCCATCTAATTAATTTATTCAAGTTTGAACAGGAAATGTTGTTCGAATGTCCTAGTATTATAATAAATCTTTCACATACAGTAAAGCTCAATTTTGTATGAACTTCCTACAGTTTAATAATCTTAATAACTATAGTCCTAAGCTTCAAATTCAATTAATCTTTCATAATTTCGTTTCCGAAGTGAGATAGCTTGTGAAACTGCTAGTTCTTTTAATGTAGATGTAAGTTTTCTTGATTAATGGAACAGAAGGAGATAACTAATTCCCTATGGGTCCCTTTTGTAAATAAATACAAAGAGAAGGGCAGGCCCCTCCTAGCCATTACACTTAGGCATCATCCGCCTGCCCCTGTGCGGCTCGACAACCTGACGGGGCACCGCTCCACCCAAAGCAAGAGTTGCTGTCCCACTTACAAGGTTAGTAATGTCAGTGTAAGTTAGTCAGGTCTCCCCAAGAGAGATCCTACCCCAAGGTCCGCGTTGAACTGAACCGGGATGGTGATATAATGTCGCTACTATTAAAACTAGTGAGTCTCCCCTAAAGCCATCTAAATTCGAGAGCATAATCAAAGGACCTAGTTTTGCCTCAACTAATGAAGGCCATCTCAAGGAAGTTTGGCCTCATTCAGACGACCTAAACTTGGGAGAGCGCCTTTAGTAGTTACCAGGTTCCCTAGGCAAAGATTCCTACCTGATCTAGCGCCCTTTAGAAGAGACTTTTGTAATACCCACGTACACCAAGAGACAACCTAGCCCAATACGGATCAACTATGAATTGTCGACCCTGCAAGCAGCAGCCGCCCATTCCATAGCCAAGAGCCGATAAATTGCCGCTAAATTATCACCCGTGTAACGGGCGAATCATTTGTCCAATTCTTATATTACATTAGTTTGTAATTGTCAACCAAATGTTGACTAAAATGATAATTGAACAATAACTCGATATCAAACTATGCGACTTATTAATACGGCATCCACGGCATTCTTCAATTTATACCACCAGCCCGGAGTCATTTAAAGGTAAAACTCGAAATTTTGTTTCATTGAATTCGTGACAACCAATTAAGTATTGTAAATATTTTGAATGACTCAAAATTTCGATATAATAAATCCAAAAACGTAAGAATTTCTTTATCTATGGTTTTAATCTATAAATACCATAGTTCGGACCTTAACGGACTAAGGAGAAGGAATTACTTCCAACTGGAATGTTTACCTGTAATAAAATGATTGAACCCCACTCGCTATCTCACTCGGACTCAAACTATCTAATCATTCTGATCTCAAATTTCGTGTGTTCCTTGCTACCTTAACAATGGATCGAATCCGAATATACTGTATTATAAATCCCTATAAACCATTGCTATGAAATAATAATTTCTTTATTACTCCCAATTACATATACCAACTTTTGCAGACAGACACACGAACAAATAACATGATCTCCTTGTCTAAGATAATCAGAAACAGGCTTAGTCCAACTAAGCTTGTTCTTAATACCAAAACTACACCACCTGCAAATTTTGAACATACGACTTAATCGTATTTCTAATACCACATGTACAAATTCATCTTTTCAGCTTTCTATTTATTAATATATATATATTTTAGCCAATCTATTGACATAACTGTCGTTAGCCAATAGCATTCAACGCATTTGTCACCAATATCTGTCTTTCATATTAATTTATATCATAAGTTAACCCTAGTTCCTAAATTATACTTATCGATATTGCGACTGCTACCAAATTATGAACATACTACCTCTCATTCTCTCCTAGGTCTGTATGCTTCCTTTCAAACTGTATATAACTATATTTTATCGATCCATATCTTATCTATAGTGTAACGGGATCAATATTATAGGTGTTGGTTCCCTCCAAGTTGTATCCACTTATCACATACATATTGGTCATGAATGATTTATATAATTCCTGTTACATTTTGCACAAGGCGATTTAACTAGCATTGATTTCATGTAATACTTCCAGATTCTGAACTCAGTATCATTATTTCCTGTAGTTACTTATAAATATAAACATGATTTAGCCTCAAAATCTTTGATAACGATCCGAACCGATTTAAAGTAAACTTCATAATTACTATTCTATAAAACCTAAATTAGGTATAACAACTTATCATAATTTTCATTTACTTAATCTTTCATACAAAATCATCATAATCATAGATAAATATCCAACATCCAACATTCGCAGCCTCCTAAAGTTGGATTCACAATGAATATTTACCAACGATAATGTAAATTCTAAAATCGCAACTATAAAATCTAGCCTCGCTAACCTTATCCTAAATTCGAACTCAAAACTTTATTTCTTTAATTATTAGACCTACTGAATTCTTATAATTATGACATAAACATTAATCTTTGGCCTAGATTTGAACTGACTCAAATGTATTTCTCTATATATATTTACGCAAGAGATGCAAAATTAATCGTATCCAATACTCTAAGTCTTTGGTCAAGTATCGAACTGACATTATGTATAGTTCCCTAAACTTCTGAACGTATGCATTGCCAAATAACTAAATAACTATATAATTTATTCCTACTTATATAAATTGGCTAAAAGCCTAGTCCTTAAACCTGTACGTTACAATAGTCTGTGAAGGTACAATAGACGCGCCACAGAATAAGTTCTTGTACTTAATCTGTGAGACGCGCAACTAATCACAGACTACTAAGGGATTCTATGATCAAATAAAGCACTAGTCTATTTTGGGTTTTCTGTTTAGACTTCTCGTAAACTATTGAACAAATAGATTTTTAATGAAATTTCGGTAATTATCCTTCTATTTACTTCCTAACTGCTTATCTTCGATCAAGTTATTACTACCTAAATCTATTCTAATTTTAGAACTCGGGAAATAAAGTTCCGCTTGGCTGAATTAATAAATACCCCTTTGCCTTATCCCCATCCTGTTCACCTTAAAACCCTCAAACAACCTGTAGACTCTTAACTTATGTAATCTATACATATAATAAAATCTACTTAATAATCTTATACTTCGTTAACGAATTTCTTGTAATTGGATGGTACATCCAGAGCTATTCACCCGGACACAAATCAAGCAAAGCAAATTCCCTACTCTAATTCACGCCTGGATTTCACATAAAAGATTATAAGTGAAACATCAATACAGGTTAGTAAATACACTCGTTAAGCATTTCTACTTCGCCCTGCAATAAGTAAATACCCTATGCCTATTTGTTCACTTTGAACATTTCAACAACCTACCAAACTAAAGCCTTTATACATAGTGTTATTAATGGACTAGATATTTTTATTCGACTGTCGAAAAATAGCTTCTTTCATATGAATATAATATTAGGCACTTATGTTTTGATAAAACCTTCTTCTGAAAGTAGGTTAATACCTTTTACTTCGTTGTTAATTTTAAGAATCATAACCTCCCAAATTTATTTCAGTAATCCATTTATACGTTTTGAATCAAACAAGCACCGAATCACAGTATCACTCAATACATAATAATAATTATACCCTTCGTTCGACTTTGTGGTCTCCTGATATACAACTAATACTAATGTCAAATGTAAGTACATAAAAACCCCTATTTGCTATAATAACTACTTAATATTTAACTGTAAATTGGAACCCCTTGTTATTAATAATCTTACAAACCGAATGCAGAATCTCAGGCTTAACTCTTTTCCGTGAAAGTTAACTACAACCCTTTCCTGTTGGTTTTGTTTTAGTACTCTAAAGCCCATAAATATCATTGTTTCAATTAAAGGTATCTGAGATGGTACTTAATGTTATTTCTTTGGGAAAACTAGAGCTAGGTATTACCTATAGCTTTTATGAGTAAATAATGTACTATCTATGATAACATCTACTAGTTAAATATGTAAACGGTCCCGTTATTAAACAATTGTTATGGTAGGCATATATAACTAGAAACCTTCTCCTAAAATGACTTGAAAATAATTTAACCAATTTGTTTCAGGACTCTGCTTGTTTATTGAAAATGTAGGAGCATCTGTGGAATTAAATCTTACTACATGGTACCTAACCCTGAATGCATATTGAAAATATATGAACAGCTGCTGAATGAAGTTCTACAACAATGTATTGGTTCCTGAATAAAATACCAGAATATTACCATAGATGTTGGTATTCCTATATTTTTACTCTTTTCAGGTATCCCAAATTTATTAATTATACTTCCTAATCCCCTTTCATAAATAATTCTTGTAGTAAAGGTTAAGTGACATATATGTTAAAAAGGATAAAGGTGACACACAAGGAAGTTCTCAAACATTTTCTGCCTTACTTAGATTGATCCTAGTGGAGAAGTCCCAGCTGAGTTTACCTCCAGTCTCTTTGTACCAATTAATTACTGACCATTTTTACCTCTCGGCTGGTACTTCAATAACTGAATTTAAGTCTGAACATATTGTTTCTATTAAACTATTTTGTCGCACTAAAATGATATTCCTAACTAAGGCAGAAATTGCTAATATGAGATTAATATATCACAGTTTAAATTTCAAAAGCCACTTACCTTACCGTTGAGCTATTAAAAGGGTATATGTACAACATAAGTATTTTTACAACATCTAGATTATGAAGTTAATATTTTAGATATTCCAGCTTGTATCAATAAATATAACAAGTTAGATCAAAATTAATTAAAGCTTACCGCAATTCCTATTTTATGATTGGAAGGTCTAATTTCTATACTTTAATCTTGCTTTTTTGTAACATTAAATAATAATTGGATAGAATTAAATATTTTGTTAATTGTAATGAAATGTACATATTCCCCTTTTGCACAAAACAGCAATAAAATATAGGTCAATAAAACACAAATCTCAGTATATTTATTACACAAAATATCATCAAAATTCAAGTAAATTCATAGGATATGTGCACGAATTTTAATTATTACTTTATAGTAACATAATAAGGTTTACTTCTTTGATACTTCATCCTGGAGTTATTAATTCAAAATTTAATCATGATTACACTGCAAATAGTCACAATGCTTTCATGTTTGTTGGGAGGTCAAATGCCTGTACATAATCATTAAAGAATGATAGTAAATAGCTAATTGTATTGTTAGATGTAATTGATTCGTGCACATTTCCCTTTTAACACAGCACAAAAAATAAAACACATCAAAAGGAATAAATGGCAAATCACAAAATAAATAACAGTAAAAAGGTAGTATCATGCACATCCTATCCAAAAAATCACTAACTCCCTAGCCCTACATTCCGAGAGACTACAAACAGTATAGCTGCATGCCCTAACTGCCTGCCCGAGTTCCTAAAGAAGCCCTATCAGCCTACATTATAAAAGGATACTCTGCTACCCGAAACCCAGACTCAGATTCCGGACCGCTATAAAAATAGCAGCACTAAAGGGGTCTTGGTTCAGCAGAGGTATACTCACCCAATAGGTCCTGGTTCCCCATCCAAGCACTCCGAACTTTAAATTAAATATCAGCGAAGCTCTTCTCCGTCCTCTCCGTCCCGCGTCGTGCTAATTCCAAAAAAAACTTTGCTCCCCCTCCATCCGTTTTATACTCGAACCATTCCCCCCACCGACCCTAACATTCAGCGACCAGAAAACCTAGACCCGTACCAATAACGGAAAGGCTCCCCGTAACGATTCCCCATAGTCCCAATAACGAGTTAAAACGTAAAAACGTCCCAACAACGTCTCGTTAGTTCTCTTTATACTGGTCGCTCTTGCTTCCAACAGATTACGTAAGTTTAGTATGGACAAGCGCAATTATAATCTGAATATTTAGTACCTATGTAACCGAGCCAGATAATTTGTCCTTCCTTAATTCCGTGTCCAATTACATAAAAGGTTGTTAAACCCTACTTCTTCTTATATTTGCTAAATAACATAAACAACCTTTTCTGAGATTAGGTACTTATTGTTATATAGCGACCCGGCAATCAACCAAACAAATATAATATATGTTCTAATGGAATCGAGATTAAATAGGTAAGAAATGAAGGAAGAGGTACTTTTATTTTGCAACCTGTGTTCATTAATTATCTATTTTAGGTATTCTTGATTATGTTCTGCGTACTGATTACTGTTTAACTGTTTGTATGGACCTGAGCTAACAAGAAGATACCACGGATATTTTTATACGCTCCTACGATTATTTAACCATTCATCTTTCCTTTTTTTCAATCTTTAATATTGTTATAAATTATTTCAAGCTTTATAAAAGTAAACGATAAATGTATAAACCGATTTTGTCAAGGCATATCCATAATAACATTCTATACCCGCATAATCCCGCTCTTTCTAACTACCTTCTTTTATTTTCTTACAAGCCAACAACATCATCGTACCCTATCGCTCTGATCCCCGTAACAAATTAGTATGACAGTTCAAACATAACGTTAAAGCGACAAAGCACCAACGTGTCTATTCTTATCGCCGCCTCGCCAGTTAATTGGTCTAGGCTTTATAACTACCCTACTTTATTTTGCTAAATATAGCCGCAACGCAACTGTACCCCGTCGCCCCAACGCTTCTAACAAATTAATATAATAGCTCAAACACAACGTTAAAGCGACAAAGTACCAAAGTGGTTTTTCATATCACCATTCCGCCATTTATATGTTTTAAGCTTTATAACTTATATATTTGAATACGACGACATATTGTACTAATATTTAAGTACACATCTGACCTATTCTATTGTTTAAAAACCCAGTATTATCTCTCGTAAACATATTTATACCTTTATATGATCAGACAAATCCTAAGCCTCCTATTTATAATAAGTGACGATATATAATTTATGATTATGTAAGCAAAAAAAAATTATACCCTAAATATATATATCTATATATTTATACATATGCTGGCTGACTTGGGGTCAGTACATCACCCCCCTTTGGCCTTAATAATTTTCGGATTTCGTAGAAGACGCACAATTAATAAGACCAAATCTACTTATAGGATCCTACATAAACGCAAAATTCAAACCATGTATAAATATGTATACCTCCCCATTCCTACCTACCTATTCTTTAACTTTAAATCCTCTTCTTTTTTTTTTTTTCCTCCAGTCTCTTTTACTCCTTTAATTTTTTTTATCCTTACTGTGCTTTATTTAATTTTTCTTCTAGAGTGCCTCGTGGTCAATCTAATAAAACCAAAATATAAATTTTATCTTACCTCGTTAGTATGCACTATTGTTGATATACTTATTTTATAGTTACCTAGTACAATTAAAAATTCAACGACCCTTTATTACTCAATATAGTTAGATACTACAGATTGAGTATCTAAATTATGCCGACTTCTATTTTACCTACTCAGACTGTTATTTGCTACTAATTTGACACCTTACTTTCCCTATCATCCATCCGACAAATCTTCTACAACAACCCTACATACACACTTATGTAATTCATACATATTTGTATATTTTCAATATCACAAGTAAATCCCACTTCAACCCAAACAAACATTATGTCCAACACACATACCTATACACATCCAAGCAGCTATACTTATTCAGTCAATTATTCCCGCGCATTCGCATTCAACTCTAAAATATAATTTAGGTACTATGCTTTTCCGAAATTTATAGGCTTAAAGATTGGATAAAACTTAATTTTTTTTCTTACTCTATTCAACCTACCTTACTATCCTAATGCTTAATACTAATTTATTAATTCTCTCCCACAACTATAGTGACCTATTGTACTAAAGTAATTAAGACATGAGTTTATAAGCGTCCACTCTTTGTTCAACCAAATAAAGGTCATTCTTGGCAATTAAAACGGGGAAATAAATTGTTATTGTTTAATAAAGATCAACATTGAAAGATTTACCTATTTCATTTTCCCAACTTCCATAATAGTATTTCAATATCTGGTTATTAAAATAATGAAACAAGTAAGATATTTTGAATAAGTTAAGTACCCCATAATGGTCTTAGAATAAATATATGTATTCTTTTGAAATATGTGATAAAAAAAATGTTTAGCATCCCAACCTAATTTAACCTAACCTTCTGTTTATTGTACTAAATTGTAACCTCCCTAATTTCAAAGTTAAACCTATATTATAATAAGTTGTATTTTGTACATGTAACCATAACATAGAATTAATATAAAGATAGGATAGATATAAGTCAACATATTATGTTTACATCTGATAAAGTAGACTTAAGCAAACCTAATGTGCTTAATTTTTCGTATTTTACTTATAATAATCAAGAGTAACTGAATTCCACCCAAATTCGATATATCATTTGTTCATAAGTACCGACCTTTATTTTAATTATAACTACCTATACTTTGCGAACTTTCCGAGCAAATGTTCACCCCCCGAAATACTTAATATTTTAATTTCTAAAACACCTATGAAGCGCTAATCCATTTACAATAATTAAACTAACACCTTATACTACTTTAACCAACAATAGGTTAGACTAGGGTTCAAGTTCACCCCCCTAACCATACAATTAACTAAATCCTTAAACCCGCTATAACCTATCAAATTTTTACAAGAACTGCTAACTGACCTCATCCGTGCAACCTCGTCTACCACGGATCTCGAGGGCATCGCGTAGCCTATGCACTTCGACGGAACCCAAGCTAAACTCCCAAATTTCAATATATTCCAACGAAACCGGCACAGCCGCTTTCCCGCAAAACACATCAACCAAACTAACAACCAGGGCCCACTCTCGCACTTATAATACCAGTATAGAAACAAGGATTTTAACCTTAACCTACTTAAAACTCCCTTAAAGTTAGTTCATAAGTGAACTCACCCCCCAGATTAGTTACTATTTTAATTCCTAAACCCCACCTAGAAAATCTCTAATTCTACAACGTTTCTTAAGTTGTACTAGCCTTTCCTTTTCCGTTTAATTCCTAACTATAGTTTCAAGTTTTATAAATAATCTAACCCTGTAAATCGTCTGTGGGAGTCTAATAATTACTCTCAATAATAGTAGACTACTAACGCCATCTAACCCCACACGGAAGATCTAAGGCCAGAAAGTCACTTATTTAAGTAATTAGTTCTAAGTCGCACAATGGAAGTCACTTTAACGGTAAAGTGATTTCCTACATGGCGCTGACAGGATTTTCCCAAATTAAAAGACCTTCCCGCTGCAGTGACATGTAAACATTGGTCTTCCTAATCTAAACCAGACTTTGCCTACCCTTTATCAGTCGCACTCGAAAGTTTTTACTATCCTTTGTACCTATACGATAATACACCAAACATTATTTAACCTAATAAATCCTACTGAATAACCGCTAATAAATTAAATTAAAATAAGTGTGTGTGATATTTTATTTCAAACCTGACAGAAGTAGCAAATACAGAATAAATAACCTCTCCAACACACCTTTTTCGACCCACTCCATTTCACGAACATCAAATGTAGGCTAGGACCGAGCTTCACAAGATTTCCTTACGGATCTCTATAAAACCCAGCCAAAGCCTATTAAAATTTAGCCATATTGACCCAGAATCTAATCCTGGTCACGGCACCAAATGTAACGATACCGACCCCACAGCAGTCAAGAGTGAGTCGCAAAACATAAATAAATATATAAATAAATAAATATCTACTTATAAAATAATTGGCCAGCGTGATCATCTAGTTATATAAAGGTAGGACCCCAAGTTGAACCCGTGTGTAACCAGTTCGTTTAAGGAATACTCGAGGTGTGTTGGAAAAGTTTAGGAAACATTAACTTTAATTTACTAATTCAGAGGCTTCTACTGTATATTACCTACCTAATTTTATATATTCCATTATAATCTAATACCTAACTTTACTTAGATAATATTTGATTCAACAATTCATCTTACAATCTTTCTTAGTACCCTACCGTGTGAATCCAACCATAATAAACCATGCCCTATGTTCGACCTAAGATAAACATATTAATGTGTCAGCAAAGTTACTAACTTAACCCATCTAATTAATTTATTCAAGTTTGAACAGGAAATGTTGTTCGAATGTCCTAGTATTATAATAAATCTTTCACATACAGTAAAGCTCAATTTTGTATGAACTTCCTACAGTTTAATAATCTTAATAACTATAGTCCTAAGCTTCAAATTCAATTAATCTTTCATAATTTCGTTTCCGAAGTGAGATAGCTTGTGAAACTGCTAGTTCTTTTAATGTAGATGTAAGTTTTCTTGATTAATGGAACAGAAGGAGATAACTAATTCCCTATGGGTCCCTTTTGTAAATAAATACAAAGAGAAGGGCAGGCCCCTCCTAGCCATTACACTTAGGCATCATCCGCCTGCCCCTGTGCGGCTCGACAACCTGACGGGGCACCGCTCCACCCAAAGCAAGAGTTGCTGTCCCACTTACAAGGTTAGTAATGTCAGTGTAAGTTAGTCAGGTCTCCCCAAGAGAGATCCTACCCCAAGGTCCGCGTTGAACTGAACCGGGATGGTGATATAATGTCGCTACTATTAAAACTAGTGAGTCTCCCCTAAAGCCATCTAAATTCGAGAGCATAATCAAAGGACCTAGTTTTGCCTCAACTAATGAAGGCCATCTCAAGGAAGTTTGGCCTCATTCAGACGACCTAAACTTGGGAGAGCGCCTTTAGTAGTTACCAGGTTCCCTAGGCAAAGATTCCTACCTGATCTAGCGCCCTTTAGAAGAGACTTTTGTAATACCCACGTACACCAAGAGACAACCTAGCCCAATACGGATCAACTATGAATTGTCGACCCTGCAAGCAGCAGCCGCCCATTCCATAGCCAAGAGCCGATAAATTGCCGCTAAATTATCACCCGTGTAACGGGCGAATCATTTGTCCAATTCTTATATTACATTAGTTTGTAATTGTCAACCAAATGTTGACTAAAATGATAATTGAACAATAACTCGATATCAAACTATGCGACTTATTAATACGGCATCCACGGCATTCTTCAATTTATACCACCAGCCCGGAGTCATTTAAAGGTAAAACTCGAAATTTTGTTTCATTGAATTCGTGACAACCAATTAAGTATTGTAAATATTTTGAATGACTCAAAATTTCGATATAATAAATCCAAAAACGTAAGAATTTCTTTATCTATGGTTTTAATCTATAAATACCATAGTTCGGACCTTAACGGACTAAGGAGAAGGAATTACTTCCAACTGGAATGTTTACCTGTAATAAAATGATTGAACCCCACTCGCTATCTCACTCGGACTCAAACTATCTAATCATTCTGATCTCAAATTTCGTGTGTTCCTTGCTACCTTAACAATGGATCGAATCCGAATATACTGTATTATAAATCCCTATAAACCATTGCTATGAAATAATAATTTCTTTATTACTCCCAATTACATATACCAACTTTTGCAGACAGACACACGAACAAATAACATGATCTCCTTGTCTAAGATAATCAGAAACAGGCTTAGTCCAACTAAGCTTGTTCTTAATACCAAAACTACACCACCTGCAAATTTTGAACATACGACTTAATCGTATTTCTAATACCACATGTACAAATTCATCTTTTCAGCTTTCTATTTATTAATATATATATATTTTAGCCAATCTATTGACATAACTGTCGTTAGCCAATAGCATTCAACGCATTTGTCACCAATATCTGTCTTTCATATTAATTTATATCATAAGTTAACCCTAGTTCCTAAATTATACTTATCGATATTGCGACTGCTACCAAATTATGAACATACTACCTCTCATTCTCTCCTAGGTCTGTATGCTTCCTTTCAAACTGTATATAACTATATTTTATCGATCCATATCTTATCTATAGTGTAACGGGATCAATATTATAGGTGTTGGTTCCCTCCAAGTTGTATCCACTTATCACATACATATTGGTCATGAATGATTTATATAATTCCTGTTACATTTTGCACAAGGCGATTTAACTAGCATTGATTTCATGTAATACTTCCAGATTCTGAACTCAGTATCATTATTTCCTGTAGTTACTTATAAATATAAACATGATTTAGCCTCAAAATCTTTGATAACGATCCGAACCGATTTAAAGTAAACTTCATAATTACTATTCTATAAAACCTAAATTAGGTATAACAACTTATCATAATTTTCATTTACTTAATCTTTCATACAAAATCATCATAATCATAGATAAATATCCAACATCCAACATTCGCAGCCTCCTAAAGTTGGATTCACAATGAATATTTACCAACGATAATGTAAATTCTAAAATCGCAACTATAAAATCTAGCCTCGCTAACCTTATCCTAAATTCGAACTCAAAACTTTATTTCTTTAATTATTAGACCTACTGAATTCTTATAATTATGACATAAACATTAATCTTTGGCCTAGATTTGAACTGACTCAAATGTATTTCTCTATATATATTTACGCAAGAGATGCAAAATTAATCGTATCCAATACTCTAAGTCTTTGGTCAAGTATCGAACTGACATTATGTATAGTTCCCTAAACTTCTGAACGTATGCATTGCCAAATAACTAAATAACTATATAATTTATTCCTACTTATATAAATTGGCTAAAAGCCTAGTCCTTAAACCTGTACGTTACAATAGTCTGTGAAGGTACAATAGACGCGCCACAGAATAAGTTCTTGTACTTAATCTGTGAGACGCGCAACTAATCACAGACTACTAAGGGATTCTATGATCAAATAAAGCACTAGTCTATTTTGGGTTTTCTGTTTAGACTTCTCGTAAACTATTGAACAAATAGATTTTTAATGAAATTTCGGTAATTATCCTTCTATTTACTTCCTAACTGCTTATCTTCGATCAAGTTATTACTACCTAAATCTATTCTAATTTTAGAACTCGGGAAATAAAGTTCCGCTTGGCTGAATTAATAAATACCCCTTTGCCTTATCCCCATCCTGTTCACCTTAAAACCCTCAAATAACCTGTAGACTCTTAACTTATGTAATCTATACATATAATAAAATCTACTTAATAATCTTATACTTCGTTAACGAATTTCTTGTAATTGGATGGTACATCCAGAGCTATTCACCCGGACACAAATCAAGCAAAGCAAATTCCCTACTCTAATTCACGCCTGGATTTCACATAAAAGATTATAAGTGAAACATCAATACAGGTTAGTAAATACACTCGTTAAGCATTTCTACTTCGCCCTGCAATAAGTAAATACCCTATGCCTATTTGTTCACTTTGAACATTTCAACAACCTACCAAACTAAAGCCTTTATACATAGTGTTATTAATGGACTAGATATTTTTATTCGACTGTCGAAAAATAGCTTCTTTCATATGAATATAATATTAGGCACTTATGTTTTGATAAAACCTTCTTCTGAAAGTAGGTTAATACCTTTTACTTCGTTGTTAATTTTAAGAATCATAACCTCCCAAATTTATTTCAGTAATCCATTTATACGTTTTGAATCAAACAAGCACCGAATCACAGTATCACTCAATACATAATAATAATTATACCCTTCGTTCGACTTTGTGGTCTCCTGATATACAACTAATACTAATGTCAAATGTAAGTACATAAAAACCCCTATTTGCTATAATAACTACTTAATATTTAACTGTAAATTGGAACCCCTTGTTATTAATAATCTTACAAACCGAATGCAGAATCTCAGGCTTAACTCTTTTCCGTGAAAGTTAACTACAACCCTTTCCTGTTGGTTTTGTTTTAGTACTCTAAAGCCCATAAATATCATTGTTTCAATTAAAGGTATCTGAGATGGTACTTAATGTTATTTCTTTGGGAAAACTAGAGCTAGGTATTACCTATAGCTTTTATGAGTAAATAATGTACTATCTATGATAACATCTACTAGTTAAATATGTAAACGGTCCCGTTATTAAACAATTGTTATGGTAGGCATATATAACTAGAAACCTTCTCCTAAAATGACTTGAAAATAATTTAACCAATTTGTTTCAGGACTCTGCTTGTTTATTGAAAATGTAGGAGCATCTGTGGAATTAAATCTTACTACATGGTACCTAACCCTGAATGCATATTGAAAATATATGAACAGCTGCTGAATGAAGTTCTACAACAATGTATTGGTTCCTGAATAAAATACCAGAATATTACCATAGATGTTGGTATTCCTATATTTTTACTCTTTTCAGGTATCCCAAATTTATTAATTATACTTCCTAATCCCCTTTCATAAATAATTCTTGTAGTAAAGGTTAAGTGACATATATGTTAAAAAGGATAAAGGTGACACACAAGGAAGTTCTCAAACATTTTCTGCCTTACTTAGATTGATCCTAGTGGAGAAGTCCCAGCTGAGTTTACCTCCAGTCTCTTTGTACCAATTAATTACTGACCATTTTTACCTCTCGGCTGGTACTTCAATAACTGAATTTAAGTCTGAACATATTGTTTCTATTAAACTATTTTGTCGCACTAAAATGATATTCCTAACTAAGGCAGAAATTGCTAATATGAGATTAATATATCACAGTTTAAATTTCAAAAGCCACTTACCTTACCGTTGAGCTATTAAAAGGGTATATGTACAACATAAGTATTTTTACAACATCTAGATTATGAAGTTAATATTTTAGATATTCCAGCTTGTATCAATAAATATAACAAGTTAGATCAAAATTAATTAAAGCTTACCGCAATTCCTATTTTATGATTGGAAGGTCTAATTTCTATACTTTAATCTTGCTTTTTTGTAACATTAAATAATAATTGGATAGAATTAAATATTTTGTTAATTGTAATGAAATGTACATATTCCCCTTTTGCACAAAACAGCAATAAAATATAGGTCAATAAAACACAAATCTCAGTATATTTATTACACAAAATATCATCAAAATTCAAGTAAATTCATAGGATATGTGCACGAATTTTAATTATTACTTTATAGTAACATAATAAGGTTTACTTCTTTGATACTTCATCCTGGAGTTATTAATTCAAAATTTAATCATGATTACACTGCAAATAGTCACAATGCTTTCATGTTTGTTGGGAGGTCAAATGCCTGTACATAATCATTAAAGAATGATAGTAAATAGCTAATTGTATTGTTAGATGTAATTGATTCGTGCACATTTCCCTTTTAACACAGCACAAAAAATAAAACACATCAAAAGGAATAAATGGCAAATCACAAAATAAATAACAGTAAAAAGGTAGTATCATGCACATCCTATCCAAAAAATCACTAACTCCCTAGCCCTACATTCCGAGAGACTACAAACAGTATAGCTGCATGCCCTAACTGCCTGCCCGAGTTCCTAAAGAAGCCCTATCAGCCTACATTATAAAAGGATACTCTGCTACCCGAAACCCAGACTCAGATTCCGGACCGCTATAAAAATAGCAGCACTAAAGGGGTCTTGGTTCAGCAGAGGTATACTCACCCAATAGGTCCTGGTTCCCCATCCAAGCACTCCGAACTTTAAATTAAATATCAGCGAAGCTCTTCTCCGTCCTCTCCGTCCCGCGTCGTGCTAATTCCAAAAAAAACTTTGCTCCCCCTCCATCCGTTTTATACTCGAACCATTCCCCCCACCGACCCTAACATTCAGCGACCAGAAAACCTAGACCCGTACCAATAACGGAAAGGCTCCCCGTAACGATTCCCCATAGTCCCAATAACGAGTTAAAACGTAAAAACGTCCCAACAACGTCTCGTTAGTTCTCTTTATACTGGTCGCTCTTGCTTCCAACAGATTACGTAAGTTTAGTATGGACAAGCGCAATTATAATCTGAATATTTAGTACCTATGTAACCGAGCCAGATAATTTGTCCTTCCTTAATTCCGTGTCCAATTACATAAAAGGTTGTTAAACCCTACTTCTTCTTATATTTGCTAAATAACATAAACAACCTTTTCTGAGATTAGGTACTTATTGTTATATAGCGACCCGGCAATCAACCAAACAAATATAATATATGTTCTAATGGAATCGAGATTAAATAGGTAAGAAATGAAGGAAGAGGTACTTTTATTTTGCAACCTGTGTTCATTAATTATCTATTTTAGGTATTCTTGATTATGTTCTGCGTACTGATTACTGTTTAACTGTTTGTATGGACCTGAGCTAACAAGAAGATACCACGGATATTTTTATACGCTCCTACGATTATTTAACCATTCATCTTTCCTTTTTTTCAATCTTTAATATTGTTATAAATTATTTCAAGCTTTATAAAAGTAAACGATAAATGTATAAACCGATTTTGTCAAGGCATATCCATAATAACATTCTATACCCGCATAATCCCGCTCTTTCTAACTACCTTCTTTTATTTTCTTACAAGCCAACAACATCATCGTACCCTATCGCTCTGATCCCCGTAACAAATTAGTATGACAGTTCAAACATAACGTTAAAGCGACAAAGCACCAACGTGTCTATTCTTATCGCCGCCTCGCCAGTTAATTGGTCTAGGCTTTATAACTACCCTACTTTATTTTGCTAAATATAGCCGCAACGCAACTGTACCCCGTCGCCCCAACGCTTCTAACAAATTAATATAATAGCTCAAACACAACGTTAAAGCGACAAAGTACCAAAGTGGTTTTTCATATCACCATTCCGCCATTTATATGTTTTAAGCTTTATAACTTATATATTTGAATACGACGACATATTGTACTAATATTTAAGTACACATCTGACCTATTCTATTGTTTAAAAACCCAGTATTATCTCTCGTAAACATATTTATACCTTTATATGATCAGACAAATCCTAAGCCTCCTATTTATAATAAGTTACGATATATAATTTATGATTATGTAAGCAAAAAAAAATTATACCCTAAATATATATATCTATATATTTATACATATGCTGGCTGACTTGGGGTCAGTACAGTACGGGTGGTATTTATTTCTCTTTAAAATTCGTTGTGCGGACGATTTGGTAACACCAGTGCGACGTTCAATTATTCGCACCGAAGTTCCTGGATCCTCGTGCACTTGATTTAAAACAATGTTGTCGTCAACGGTTCGTGGTCAGCGAGAACAAAGACCCAAAGAGCGAGGAGCGAGCGATTTGACTTTCCTTTTTAGCAACAATTTTTTGCTTAACAATGGCTTTGACTCGTGGTGATTTGTAGGAAAAATTAAAAAACATTGAATGTGTTATACCATTTATGAATTGGCACACCATACGCAATTTTTTAAAATAATTTGCTCAGTTAGTTTCTAGTATTTTTTTTACAGGGCAGATGTTCAAAGACAAAGTGAATGTGTTGCTGATGAAGTTGAGTCAAGACCAAATTAGTATTTTCCCAATTTTCACAGTACTTATCGTCAAAATAATAAGTTTGGCACCTTAAATAACTATTCAAAGCAGCGTACATGTAGAAAAAACTAAGTTCGAAGGCCATTCCAAAAAAATCTGGGACTAAGAATGCCAAAAAAGGAGCGAAATTAGAAAAAACATTAAATTGCCGATATCTTGAAAACCGTGCAACTTTTACTGAGGTCATGTTAGGCTGGTTTGGTAGGTCTAAGGATAAGCTATCCTCGGTGTCAGGGTTACGTGTCCATTTTGTGACACCCTGTATAAGCGTTCGATGCGATCTGTAAACAGTGGTGCTAGACAAGTTGCATTCGACAATCGTTAGTGATTATGTTTCGATTGAAAAATATATGGAATTGACGTAAGTGTCACGTTACTATCTCGGTGGTTACGTCAATTCCATACATTTATCAATCGAAACATGTTGATTGTCGAATGCAACTTGTCTAGCACCACAGCTTGCATCAGTATACTTTTTGTGGCCTAAAGCTAATGTCGGTTGAAAAAAAAAACTCAAAAAATAATAAGTAGTGGCCCTAAGGGCTGATTGTTTCCTAAGTAGATAGTTAACTGAACACTGACACTAACTAAACTGACACGTCGGGGACCGCAAGTAGCTGGGGTAATTTATGTTACCTCATTTACTTAGCGGTCCCCCGCCGCTATTTCACGCTTTTTAAACTTCTCCATCTGAGCGTCTGTTTGTGGCATCGTAGCTCCCGAACAGATGAATGAATTTGGACGCAGGATTTTTTAAAATAAAGCTACATTAATGAGGATGGTTCTTAACATGATTTCATGATAATTGGTTGGGCCGTTTAAGAGATATCAGCTCAGAAAGTAGGTGTCGTCGTTATTTTGGGGGCTTTTAACCCCTCAAAAGCTCAATATCTCAAAAACGGCTGAACCGATTTTTATATAACATGTCTAATAACCACCGCTAGAAAACTTGCTTTCATTTTAAAAAAACGGCATTCAAATCGGTTCATCTTACACGTCAAACTTATAACACTCTTCTCTTTGCGTCAGGGGTTAAAAATGGATGTTCGACAAGATTCGAATCCGTGTGTCAACGTACCTCGTCATACGAGCAGAGTTCTTCGACCGAGGCAGGCTTACTGCCACCATCGGTGTTTTTGGGCATTCCGCATTTGAAAAAAAACGAGATTCAGCGCTTTTAAAAACTGCGTTGGAAAGACAAAAAATAAATCAAACTTCAACTTTTTAACAAACATTTGCGGGATTTTATTAAACTTAACCTAGTTACACATACATAACGTCACGCCTTTATTCCCAGAGTGGGGTAGGCAGAGCAACAGAATACCAACAACTCTAAACTTGTCGATAATTCTGTAACCACATTGCATAGTCAGGCTAAGATGTTTACCAGTGAATTAGTGACAGGTTGCAAGCCCATCGCCTAACAGCATCTATTACAAGCCCTTATTCCCTTAGTCGCCTCTTACGACATCCACGGGAAGACATGGAAGTGGCACTATTCTAACCCGGCAACCACACGGGTTAGGCTTAACCTAGTTAGTTGTTTGTTTATCACTTTGTTGATATGTTAGAAAGGAAATGTAGCAAGTGGGGGTTTTCTTATTCTCGGGAATCCCTAAAGATTTAAATTACTGCCAAGTTATTAAGAGCTATTATAACGTTGTCAATATAATGACATTGCAAAAAGCAGTAAAGTTTTATAAACGACTTCTAAAAGGGAGGAGATTCTATGTTCCACTGTATTTTTTATGTATGTTCACCGATTTCTCAGTCAATTGTGGACCGTTTTACTGAAACATTAAGTATTAATTTCAATTGTAAGTATGTAAACAATGCTAAGAAGTAAATTTTAACCTAGTTCTTAGTGTCGTATTGCTTGATGACAATACTGTTAAATTGTTTGATAATGAAAATTTTGAATTAACTTACATCCTCAATAACACTTTTCGATATACATAAATAAAAACTATCAGATGGCTATATTTATTCGTATAAAATGTACAAATAGCCCATGGATTTGCGACTGTATTATTATTTAATTAATGACGGATCGATTAGAGATATCGTCTTACTCGATGAAAGCGATAACGCCCAGATAATATTATTTCGATAATCCTCGATTAATTATATGCATAGGTAAGGCATCAAGTTCTTTTTAATTAAGTGGGAAAGGCCAATAAAAATACAATTCTCTCCAATAACTCGCTTTTTACCAACTGTGTCAGAAGTATGTATGTATGTCTATTGTCTATTTCTGTGGAACGCCCTATAGCCTAAACGTCTTGATTGGTGGGTGCCATTAGATTCATCTTAATTGTGAGAGTGACATAGGTTTTAATATTGTAATCAAAGTTATAAGAAGGGGGTTAATTCTTTAACGTATGTTGACACTATGACGTTTCAAAAGAGTTTATTATTTGTAAACCTACTTGAATAAAGATTATTCTGATTCTGATTCTAAGGAATACATCAAAAAATACAGTAGAGTTCTTTTTATTAGACTTGTCAAAGGTAAAATTTAGGCTGACTCCAAAAATAATCTACTGGGCTTTGATCTTATAATCAGAACTCTACAAATAATAAAAGAAAACTGGAAAAAGCATGTCCAAAAAATCTTCAAAGGGACTATTTTTTTGTGTCTCCAACATTTTGTGGTTACGTAAGTAATTATGTTCCCACAATAAACGTGAAAATATGAGTAATAATAAAACACCAATAACCCTTCTTTTTTATTGGGAGTTAGAATGGCAACCCATCATTTTATCGAATTTCACTTCACCGACTGTAGCATTTCAGCGAACGCTATCTTCTGCTGGAACCATGATCATTTTAGGATATCGTAAACATTAAATACATAGGTTAGAATATGTGAGACCTGTAACTACCAAAAAAAACCATGCATGAGAAATGCCTTTCGATGAAGAGAAAATTCTGCGTAATGATACGTAGAATATCGTTTGCCATTTTTAATCCGTTCGAATGACGAGTCTAAATATAAACTAAAGAAATTTTGATCTGATAAAGTGCTTCATTATGAAGCAGCTTATATCATTGCGTCGAAAGATCCAGATCGCAGAAGTCATGTTTTGGGTTGCAACTTTACTTTTGTTTGTAAGCGTTGCTAGCGCTAAACACGAAATCTATGATGGGTAAGATTTTACAAGATGTAATTTATCTTTACATGGTTCGTTTGAAACTTTAGTAATTTTGTGAGTTGTTTTTGAGCCAGTGGTACCTAGATATGATGCATTTGGCGAACTTTATCGTTATCGAAAATTTACAGGATTGACGTAAGCTGCCAGACGGTCTCGTCAAGCGCTTATTTCTTTAATCGTATGGCGTATTAACATAAAAGTTTTAATGATTTTGTTTTTTCTGGCCGAATATATCGTTTCCCAACGTTCTCATGTGCAAAACCGCTTCTTTTTTGAAACTGTAAATATTTCAGGATTTTTATAAATTTAACTTTACCTAAGTTATTGGAGAAAACCAGTTCGTCAAGCTGTTCTAATTTGACAATCATTCAGATGAGGGTGTTCAATCACCCTGTCACCAGGAGTTCAGAACCTGCTAGGGTTTAAACTGGCTTTATGGTCAAGCAGAAGCTAATACAACCTATAGAGTTCAACATGATGAACCTAAAATAATTACTGAAATATTTATAGTAAAGGCAAAAGGTCTTTTGGACGATACATTATTCCAAAAGGCAGGATCACATTTCAAATATACATAGCTAAAAAGATTAACTCTAGTTCCACATTCAGGTCCCAAGCCACAATATAGTTTCAGCTGTTATTTTGCACAAATCTTCTGGAGAACCCGAGTAGGAGTGGCAAAGGCATCGTTTCGCAACCGATTCATTTGCCAACCCGCTTTTTTTTCTGTTACTACAAATATTTTTATAAAACTAACCTAACCTAACCTATAGGGTTCTACTTCATGGTCCTGAAATAAATCCAGAATTATTTACAGTTTCGGAAAAAAACGCGGGTTGTAATTGATAATTATATCTGATATAATCATCACGTTGATTATGAAATGATAGGATTCCGTGTATTACTTGGATTTTGTTTACAGGTTGAATTTGGGAATTCCTAACGTAAGCCCAATGATATTGTTATATTATGGCGTCAAAGAGCTGACCAAATGTTAAAGTTTGGGAGGTGTCAACAGGGAGGCCAGGCAAGATGCTTAACGCTATAGTTAACGTTATGTGTCTTGATACGCCTGGATAAGCCTTCAGATTGTCCTTCATAATGTATCTACTCCTTTTTAACATAATAATATTACATAACAATTTGTACATTTCAGACACAAAGTTTTCAAAGTCTCCGTATCAAATGCGGAAGACATTAAAACTCTGAAAGTCCTGGAATCCCAGCTAGGATTGGATATCTGGACAGAACCAACTGTGGATCACGCTGGTCTTTTAATGGTTGGAGAAGGCAACATCATTCAGTTTCAAGATGCGTTACACGCTGGGGGTATCCAGTTTAATGTGGAAGTTGACAACGTGAAGGCGTAAGTGTTGTTTTTTTCTTGTAATAAGGTAAACGAGCTCACAAGGTACCCTAGTTGTATCTGAGTTTTGTGGATCATTTTGTCTTTTCTAGTATGTACCCCGCGTTGATGTGATTGTCAAATAAACATTTTTCTATTGTACCATATAAACTCAACGTTAATAAAGGAAGGCATGTGAGAAAAATTGGTGCTGTGTGGATTTTTGGTATTTTCAAATAGGTTTTTGGGATAATTACTTAAAACCTAAAGGATAATGATAACATCGTTAATCCATAGCAAACTGATAATGACCTTTCTGATTGTACATTTTTCAGATTGTTGGACTTAGAAGATCAATGGTTTAAAAATGCTTCAATTAATTATCGTACTCGGTCAAAAGCATCGGCTCTTCCTTTGGATCGGATTTATAGAGTTGATGAGGTATGTTTTACTAAAATTTCGATCATAGTTTGTGGAAGTTTTATAATATTTGACGTTATTTTGGCCTAAACGGTGGAAGCATTTAATAATTTCAAAGTCTTAAATTGAGAATGTGACTGTTTTTATTTAAATTAGAAAAAGGAAGAACAAAAAGGTTATATTTGAGAATGGTCAAAGTTTTTAAAAAGATGAACATACAAAATACAGTAATAAATAGTCTTTTTGAACAAGGTGAATTAGGTTATATTTGTCACTATAATCATCACCGTCAAACAATTATGCAGCATAGACTATGTGTATTTTCTTGCGTTTAAGAAGTAACATTGATTCTAATACATTTATTTGTAAATATATATTGCTTTTGCAGGTATATGCCTACCTAGAAGAATTAGCAAGACAATATCCTGAAGTTGTGACTTTAGTAAATGCAGGAAAAAGTTTCGAGGGAAGAGATATTAAGTATCTGAAAATATCGACCACTAACTTTCAGGTATTACATCTTAATGAAACATTAAACAGTTGCAATTGTAACCATACGAGGTTTCTGTTAAGTCTGACATAAGGGAAACACGGAAAATATCCAAGAATTTCCAATAATGACCCGAAGTATGATCAATATCCAAAAAAACAACGATTATATCGCCTTTTCATTAGAAAGCGCAATAAATAAAAAGGTTTTTTCCAGGATTTAAGCAAGCCTGTAGTGTATCTCGAATCACTGCTGCATGCGCGTGAGTGGATCACTCTGCCAGCTACACTGTACGCTATCCAAAAGCTTGTCATTGACGTCACGGAGCAAGATCTGTTGCAAAACATTGACTGGATCATCTTGCCTATCGCCAATCCTGATGGATACGAGTTCACTCATACTGATGTAAGAATACGTATATATGAAACTCTTACGTGATGATAGACAACACAGTCTAAATTGCTTAACCTAATGACTTAGGATAGTAGGAGGAGAAGCGGAAACACTTTTACGATTACGAGTACGAAAACACGGGTGTTTTCTATTACGTAATTATAAAGTATCGACCTCCCACCCAACTACTTCATTTATCATGCATTGCCGTGTGGGGACCAAGCGACATCTAGCGACCACTTATAACAGCCAACTTGACAGCGCCTCCAGTGCCATATAGCAAAACTAAATTTGATAGTACGCAATATCGTACTAATGAAGTTTCTTCTCTCAGTTGACTTATATACTACAACGTCATGTCATCCCAATAGGCTTCGGTCACCAGGCAAATCACCCACTTTTATTGTCTTATCCCTTAAAAAAACGGTTACCTATCACAACCATCGAATTGTCGTCCCTAACTATTGCTTTTGTCCGAAATTTCATAAGTTAGAAATGCATTTTAAACTGAAACTGTTTAACTTTTCAGGATTGTTAAAAACATTTCGTAGTAAAACAACAAGCTAGCTTACAACCTGTGTTACTCTTAGTGTTACATGTGAGCAATAAAAAAAAATGGTATCATTATACATAGAAACAATTAGAGCAAATCTGATGCCCTACTTGGACTTACCAATTTTTACTTCGACCCAGTACTTTATGAGCGAATATAGTCTCTATAGGTTACTTTAAATATTTTAAAAATTAATGGATTTAGAAGATTATGCATTTTTTACTTATGAATTTGGACCAATGAAATAGTTACTTACCATCGAAAACATTAACCTTGCTCTTCATTAATTTCGTGGATAATTTGTTAGTGGCTCAAATTATTTTACTGTTGCTGACAACATCTCTGACGTACTTTCAGCAACGACTTTGGCGTAAGAACAAAGCGACCGGCTACATGGCGGGTGACATCTGCTCCGGAGTCGACCTCAATCGCAACTTTGATATTTTCTGGTCCGAAGCTTCCAGTAATTTCGTTTGTACCGATACCTTCCACGGCAGAGCACCCTTCTCTGAACCAGAAACCTCTATCATCAGGGACATCGTCAGTGAGCATGGAGACAGAATCGAATTGTTCCTTGATATCCATAGCTTTGGAAGCATGATTCTTTACGGATATGGATCTGGTACTCTCCCACCTAATGGATTAAATCTTCATCTGGTCGGTGTCCGTATGGCTCAAGCTATAGATGCTGTTAAAATGAGTTGGAACAGCAATTACATAGTAGGTAATGTCGCTTTAGTATTGTATGAAGCATCGGGTTCAGCAATGGATTATGCCAAGTCTGTGGGTGTTCCGTTGGCATATACCTATGAGTTGCCAGGTCATAGATTTGGACTTGGAACTCCTGTTGGGTTCTTGGTGGATCCAGATTTCATTGAACAAGCTGGATTTGAAACCTGGGAGGGACTTAAGACAGGTGCTAGAAACGCCGTGACGAATTTCAGATTGAGACGTAATGTTTAAAGTGAATATTGTTTAAAGAATTTTCTTTTACATGCACCTACTTCCGAATTCAGCTTTATATTATTAAAATAAAATTTTTTTGGTATTTGGTTTTACTTTATTTCATATGTGGCTTTCTTCACGACTTATGGCCATATTAATAAAATCGTCTTGGTTTAAATGCCCATCTCAAGATACGTCAAAGTAAACAAAGAAAACTGTAATTTTTGACATATCTTGAGACATTTAAACCGAAATCAGTTTATTAATACGGGCCTTAGAATGCTTAGATCATACCCTTTTTTAAGTCAACAAGCCCTACAAATTTCAGACCTATTTTGATACTACACAGCAATAAGTACTGTTTTTGAGAAAAAATAATAATAATCATTAATCATACATGATACTTACATACATAACATCACCCCTTCAATATCAACAACTCTAAAAAAGCTTGTTGATAATTCTGAACCGCATTTTGCACAATCAGGCTAAAATGTTTACCAGTGTTAGTGACGGGTTGCAAGCCCATCGCCTAACAGTACAACCTTATTCCCTTAGTCGCCCCCTACAACATACACGGGAAGACATGGAGTGGCACTATTCTAACCCGGCCACCACACGGACAAAATAATCCTCACACTTTAATTAGTAAAAGCTACTCCACGGCAGTCAATTCGGATGTACCTAAGGACGCACTGAATGTAATTCGAATTTTTTGTGCTCTATCCAAGGCATTTGATTGTGTTGATCATGTAATGTTAGTGCGCAAGTTAACCTTGTATGGCATCAAAACAGTGCACGTGATTTTATTATATCTTACCTTGCTTACAGAGCTCAGCAAGTAGATATTAACAGAACACATTCTCCAGGGTCATCTGTTGCTATGGAAGTGCCTCAAGGCTGTATTTTAGGGCCGTTCTTACTTTAAATCTATATTTACGAATTCCCATATTTAGTTCGCCATAAACATAATTTAGTCTTGCTTGCTGATGATATTTCACTTATTTTTTGTTAGCAATAGCAATTAAGTATTTGGATTCGACGCTGTTATACAGGCGCGCGAAATTTCTATCCATCTCACGTACTTCGCGGGTATGCACATAAAGCCATCCCTTTTTATTCTTGTATGGGCTTGGCAGCATGTGGCCTTTTAAATAAAGACGCTCTTGCATATTAAACTAATATTGAATTTACGACAAATTTATAGTAACCAATTGGACGTAAACTAGTAAGTTTAGACTCAGTAATGAATAATATCTTCGGTTTACTGAAATTGACCCTTGTGACATACACAAAAACATATTTAACTGACTTATTAGACGATGGTTAGAGACAATAAGTATAAATCTATTTTAATTCACTCGTCACGGTTTGGCTTTGCTACAGAATAAGACCTCAAATGCGTTGCCAACCCTAAGGACTAAGATGGAATGGCCATATGCTAGTATTTTAACCGGTTCTTTTATCCTCACACCTGTGTACCACAATGCGAACACTGCTGCTTGGCATAAAACATTAGGGATATCTAGACACGCGGGAGCGTGTCAAGCCAAGTTCAAGAAACAGAACTGGCGAGCCGCACCGTGTGTAATATTACTCGAACCATTTGGAGCCACTTTTGACCCCCTCATAAATCAAAAACTATTTTACATAAACGTATCAAATTTGGCTCATATATTGAAACTTGCGAGATACATATGTGTTATAAATTTCATAAGCTTATCTCAAACGGTTATTTAGATATTAATGTCCAAAATTCCTCATTTTTATCATTGACTGACCTATAGACCAAAACTCTAACCCAGTTCCAGATGACCTAGAGAGTTAAAATTTGGTATGCAGATAGGTAATTAGATGAATACAAAGGAATAAATAAAAAACCGGCAATTTTTAAATAATTAGATTCTATTATGAACGCTTAACATAAATACCTAATATTACTTAGGGTACCTACGTTATTATTAACTGGGATTAATTATTATTTTTATATTTAGCGCACATCAATAGTGTAAAATCATTACCTACTCATAAATAATGATAAAATAATAGGCATTTAGATTTTCGGTATATACACGACGCGCGCGTGCCGAGTGACGCCGGAGCGGCGCGGGCGGGGTGGGTGGGGCGCTGTGACAACCGAATCGAACCGTTGACGCGAACGTGGCCGAGCGAGCGGCAGCCGCGCTCATAAGCGCGAGCGCCGTCTTGCTGTCCGGTTGAGTCTCGATATCTGACCTATAAGGTTGCGATTTATGCTGCGAAATTGCTAAGTTTTCTTAAGGAAAACTTATCATTTGTAGTAATATTATTATTATTACAATTTCTTTAATAAGTAGGTACGTACGTATAGTATTATAGTATCCCACCAAAAACATAAATGTAAAAAAGGAGAGCCAAAGTTCAATACAAAAATTATTCTCTGCTGTGGGCTTGGCAATGCAATTGTTTTATATTTATAAAGTCTACTTTTATTTTTGAATTTGTCCTTTTAAAAGGACCCACGGCGTTACGAGGATATGTACTTACCTACAAAAAGTAATGATATCCCACCAAAAACATAAATGTAAAAAAGGAGAGCCAAGTTCAATAAAAAAATTATTCTCTGCTGTGGGTTTCGCCGCAAAAAGAATGGAGATCTGAGATTGAGTGCCAAGTTCTATGCAAAATCCAAATATGTAGTCTAAGGGCTGACTTGGCTGGTTTTCCCATACGAATTATATAGCCTTCGCATGTTCTAAACCTGTTACCTTTCGGTTCTTATTTTATTATTCCGAAAATTTGGCTAGCTGGTAGAAACTACCCATCGAACATAAGGCTCTTCCATGACTGTGTAAAAGTAGGTACTTAATAATAATTCGTATGGGAAAACCAGCCAAGTCAGCCCTTAGACTACATATTTGGATTTTGCATAGAACTTGGCACTCAATCTCAGATCTCCATTCTTCTTGCGGCGAAACCCACAGCAGAGAATAATTTTTGTATTGAACTTGGCTCTCCTTTTTTACATTTATGTTTTTGGTGGGATCACCATTTCTTCGTTTGGTTATAAATTGTAAAAGTAAATAATAGTAGTAATAGTGGTGGTAGGACCCTATGCAGGGTCCGTCCGGATCGCTACCGCCATCTTATCCATTAACCACCCGCCAAGCAACAGTGTTGTGTCCCGGTGTGGGGATAAGACAACCGGTGAAATTACTAGCATAGAGGCATTTCATCTAAGTCCTCAGGGTTGGTAGTCCATTTGAGGTCTTAGGATTAAAGTCTTGAGAATTTAAATGTCTATGTGTCTCAGATTCCAATTACCATCAGGTGGCCTGAGTGCTCGTGTGCCTTCTCCTTATCATAAAAAATAAAAAAAATAAAAAAATGTTTGGCATAAATCATGGCTTGTGTTTACCAACAATTAAACGGCCGGTTAGAGCTTAGACGGCTGACCAGGAAACTATCGGTTAAAAAGGTTTGAAAACGACAAAGCGAATATTAATCTGCCATGGGTGGTGATGCAAATGTTAGTCTCCAAGCATCCTTTATGTGAAATTGCGTTATCGGTACGAACAGTTCGCTCCCTGATGAACTAACTCTAAAGGTGACAACGCTGTTCTCTACGTAAATCCCATTTGGAAATATTGAAATTTGGTTGGAGCTTTTATTAGTCTTGATAAGTAGATGAAAACGGAACTCGCGCACTGAGGGTTTCGTACATACATTTATGTTTTTCGTATTTTCTCCTGTACATGTGATAAGACCTTCCTTCTTGCCAAATTTCATGATTCTAGGTCTATGGGAAGTACCCTGTATCATATGATTCCCCTGCGAAGTGTTAGAAAATATGATATTTTGACAATCATGCTAAGGATATGATATAAATAAATTAAACTAATCTAAAATAAGGGTCGAATCTCCTTCTTATCTTTGATTGCATTGACTTAGAAGCTTGACTTTTACGGCATCAAGACACAGATGTAAGTATTTGATGTTAATTTCATCTTTATATCTCCACGTCTTACTGACAAAAAGGGTTTTGATAGACAGATAGGCCGACAACCAAGTGATCCTATAAGGGTCCGTTGTTTAGGGTTCCGTAGTCAAACTAAGAACCCTTATAATTTCGCCATGTCCGTCCGTCCGTAGCCTAGCACAGAGACTCTTAGTACTACAAAGATATAATTTAGCACGACATATGCATATTAGTCACGCCAACAATGGGTAAAAAATGTAAAAAAAAAAAAAATGGTACCTCCCCTACACCTAACTTGGGGATGTATATTTATTTTGTTTCTCGTCTACTCGTCGTCATGTGTGGTGTTGTTGGATAGGTCTTTCAAAAATATTACGGGTTTGTGATAACAGTTTTTCGATTAAGTTATCTGTTTATGAAATAATAAGCTTTAAAGCGCAAACTTTTGTTCGACTCAAGTGTCCCCCCACCCTACAGCCAAAATTACAAATACTAAAAATCTGAAAAAAAAAACAAATGAAAGAGCATATAACGAATTTGAAAGGAAAACTATCACGACTTAGTAGCATCATTGGTTGTTGAGATACAGGCGATTAAAGTTTTTAACCCTACTTAAATCATCTAAGACGGCACCAATTGACTTTAAATAGAAAATTAGTTATGACTTGGTGATTTTTATGTTTGTAGTACTTATCGGCTTCAGAACCCTACACTTAGCATGGTCCGACATGCTCTTGCCCGGTTTTTTATTTTGAGGTACAGAACTCAAGTAAAAATTGCTAAACTAATTTTTTTTGACTGAAACATTATCAGTTTCAATTGTAGGTACATATAGAAATCTAAGAAGTAAATTTTAATCTTACTGTCGTATTGCTTTAAATAGTTACAATACTGTCAAACTGCTTGATAATGAACATTTAAAATTTCCACAAAAAATATTATTATCTTAAAAAAGCTGAAAAATTTACAAAAACCTATAGATTTGCGAAAGTATTATTATTTAATTAATGATGGATCGATTAGAGATATCGTCTTACTCAATGAAAGTGACAACGCCCCGATAATATTATTACGATAATCCTAGATTAATTATATGCATAGGTAAGGTATCAAAAAATATTTTTTTTCATGTGTGTCAGGCCAATGAAAAACAATTCTCTTCAACAACATTCTTTTATCCCGACTGTGTCAGGAGTATGTATGTATGTATGTCTAAATGGCTTTTTGGATTTTAACATATTAGGTGTCGTTAGATTCATCTTGGTTGTGGGAGTGACATAGGCTTTAATATTGTCATCAAAGTTATACGGGGGGGTATTTACTTAACACATACATAACTTCACTCCTTCATTTTCAGAGTGGGGTAGGCAGAGCTACAGCATAAAAATAACTCCAAACTTGTTAATAATTCTGCAACCATATTTTGCACGAACAGGCAAAATTAATTATTCATGACTACATCAAAAACACACTAGAGTTTTTAATGCTCGCTAGATTTAGGCTAAATTTGGGCTAGCCCCAGAAATAATTTACTTGGCTTCGATCTTTTTATGGTTTTATCAGAACGCTACAAATAATAAAACAAACTGGAAAAGAGCATCTCGATAAAATGTTTAAAAGGGACGATTAGGTTATACCTGTGACAAAGAAAAACCATGCCTGATGCCTTTGCCATGCCTTTCGATGAAGAGAAAATTCTGCGTAATGATACGTAGAATATCACGCGGCTGTTTATGTACAAGTGCCATTTTAAAGCCGTTCAAATGACGAGTCTAAATATAAACTAAAGAAATTTTGATCCGATAAGTGCTTCATTATGAAGCAGCTTATATCATTGCGTCGAAAGATCCAGATCGCAGAAGTCATGTTTTGGGTTGCAACTTTACTTTTGTTTGTAAGCGTTGCTAGCGCTAAACACGAAATCTATGATGGGTAAGATTTTACAAGATGTAATTTATCTTTACATGGTTCGTTTGAAACTTTAGTAATTTTGTGAGTTGTTTTTGAGCCAGTGGTCCCTAGATATGATGCATTTGGCGAACTTTGTCGTTATCGAAAATTTACAGGATTGACGTAAGCTGACAGACGGTCTCCTCAAGCGCTTATTTCTATAATCTTATGGAGTGTTAACATAAACGTTTGAAATGATTCTGTTTTTTCTGGCCGAATATATATCGTTTCCCAACGTTCTCATGCGCAAAACTGCTTTGTTTCCGAAAGTGTAAATATTTCAGGATATTTATAAAACTAACTAACCTATAGGGTCCTTGGAAAAAACCGGTTCATCACGCTGTTCTTATTTGGAAATCCTTCAGATGAGGGTGTTCAATCACCCTAACACCAGGAGTTCAGAACTTGCAAGGGTTTTCTCTCAACTTAAGACAACCAATAGGGTTCTACACGATGATCCTGAATTAATTCCTGAAATATATACAGTAGTGGCAAAAGATTAGAAAACTGTATATTCGGCCAAAAGGCAGGATCCCATTTCAAGTACATAGCGAAAAAGATTAACTATAGATCACCTGTTACTTTGCACAGATTGTCTGGAGAATCCGAACCAACCCGCTTTTTTTCTGTAACTAACTCTACTCGATGGTCCTGAAATAAATCCAGAACAATTTACAGTTTCGGAAAAAAAACGCGGGTTGGCAAATGATATGTTTGTGACTTTAATCATTTGAGTAACGTTGGTTATGAAATGATAGGATTCCGTGTACGGGGCTTATGTCAATTACTTAAATTTTAACAGTTTTCGAAATTCGTGTACGTTATCTTTAAGCGTCTTGTCTGAGCCCAATTTCCGTTTACAGGTTGAAATTTGGAATTCCTTACGTAAGCCCAATGATAATGTTATACTATGGCATCAAAGATCTGATCAAATGTTAAAGTTTAGGAGGTGTCAACAGGGAGGCCAGGCAAGATGCTTAACGCTATAGTTAACGTTATGTGCCTTGATAAGCCTTCAGATTGTCCTACATAATGTATCCAACCCTTTTTAACATAATAATATTACATAACAATTGTACATTTCAGACACAAAGTTTTCAAAGTCTCCGTATCAAATGCGGAAGACATTAAAACTCTGAAAGTCCTGGAATCCCAGCTAGGATTGGATATCTGGACAGAACCAACTTTGGATCACGCTGGTCTTTTAATGGTTGGAGAAGGCAACATCATTCAGTTTCAAGATGCGTTACACGCTGGGGGTATCCAGTTTAATGTGGAAGTTGACAACGTGAAGGCGTAAGTGTTGTTTTTTTCTTGTAATAAGGTAAACGAGCTCACAAGGTACCCTAGTTGTGTGTGAGTTTTGTGGATCATGAGTATCAGATGGAGATCAAAGACTGATGTGTCTTTTCTTGTATGTATAACCTTAATGTTAATAAAGGAAGGCATGTGAGATAAATGGGTGCTGTGTGGATTTTTGGTATTTTCAAATAGGTTTTTGAGATAATTACTAAATACCTAAAGGATAATGATAACATCGTTAATCCATCGCAAACTGATAATGACCTTTCTGATTGTACATTTTCCAGATTGTTGGACTTAGAAGATCAATGGTTTAAAAATGCTTCAATTAATTATCGTACTCGGTCAAAAGCATCGGCTCTTCCTTTGGATCGGATTTATACAGTTGATGAGGTATGTTTTACAAAAATTTCGATCATAATTGTGGAAGTTTTATAATATTTGACGTAATAAGGGCCTTGCGCGACACCAAACGGTGGAAACATTCAATAATTTCAAAGTATTCAATTGAGAATATGACTGATTTTATGTTGCATATTTAATATAGACTATGTGTATTTTCTTGCGTTGATGTAACATAGATTCTTATACATTTCTTTGTAAATATATTGCTTTTGCAGGTATATGCCTACCTAGAAGAATTAGCAAGAGCATATCCTGAAGTTGTGACGTTAGTAAATGCTGGAAAAAGTTTCGAGGGAAGAGATATTAAGTATCTGAAAATATCGACCACTAACTTTCAGGTATATCTTAACTAAACATTAAACAGTTGGCATTGTGATCATACGAGGATTCTGTGAAGGCCAACATCAGGGCACAAATACATAGATAATATCCAAGGCATGGAAATAAGAATTCGTGCTCATAGCATCAGTCAGATGCTTTATTAACTTTATAAGCTTTGAGACCGCTAGTTCCGTAGGCATCTCTAACCACGTTGTCCTGAAAATTGCAGATTTCCAATATTAACCCGGAGTATAAATGATCTGCTATCAATATCCAAAAAGAAATGATTGTATCGCATTGTCATCACAAAGCGCTTTTTTTCCAGGATTTAAGCAAGCCTGTAGTGTATCTCGAATCACTGCTGCATGCGCGTGAGTGGATCACCCTGCCAGCAACACTGTACGCTATCCAAAAGCTCGTCATTGACGTCACGGAGCAAGATCTGCTGCAAAACATTGACTGGATTATCTTGCCTATCGCCAATCCTGATGGATTCGAGTTCACTCATACATATGTAAGATAAAATATGAAACTCTTGAAGAAAACGCAGTCTAAATTACTGAACCTAAGGACTTAGCATAATAGGGGGAGGAGCGAAATTTACTTTTACGAGTACGAAATCGCAAAATGTTTTCTATTACGTAATTATGTAATATACCGACCTCCAACCCAACTTCTTAATTTTTCATTCATTGATGCAATCGAGCAACGTCATTATACTGGCGAAAACTTAATATAATAATATTATTAATGGCTATTTGGTAAATTACTCCAAGTATAAAAGTATACTTAAATCTTGAATTCAGTCCTAAATATAACTGTGCTAATCTAATAACTAGTCTTAATAGAGTCAATCAGTTAAAATTGCCCCCATTACGATCTTAACACACAAATAACATTCACACTAAAAATAAAATAATATAAGTATACATGATGTTACATTTATATAAACGTCATACACCACACACCGAAAAATTATTTCACATCATTTTACTGTTGTTGACAGCACCCCTTATGTATTTCCAGGAACGACTTTGGCGTAAGAACAGAGCGACTGGCTACATGGCGGGGGACATCTGCGCCGGAGTCGACCTCAATCGCAACTTCGACATTTTTTGGTCCGAAGCCTCCAGTGATTCCGTTTGTGCCGAAACCTTCCACGGCAGAGCTCCCTTCTCCGAACCAGAAACCTCCATAGTCAGGGACATCATAAATGAGCACGGAGACAGAATCGAACTGCTCCTTGATATCCATAGCTTTGGAAGCATGATTCTATACGGATATGGAACTGGTACTCTCCCACCTAATGGATTGAATCTCCATCTAGTCGGAGTCCGTATGGCTCAAGCTATAGATGCTGTGAAGTTGGTCTGGAACAGCAATTATGTAGTAGGTAATGTCGCTTTAGTATTGTATCAAGCGACGGGTTCCGCTACGGATTATGCCAAGTCTGTGGGTGTTCCGTTGGCATATACCTATGAGTTGCCAGGTCATAGGTTTGGAGGTGGAACTATTCTTGGGTTCTTAGTGGATCCAGCTTTCATTGAACAAGCTGGATTTGAAACCTGGGAGGGAATTAAGATAGGCGCTAGGAACGCCGTGACGAATTTCAGATCGAGACGTAATGTTTAAAGTTGATGTTGTTGGAAGATTTTTTTTCCTACATGCACCTTCATCAAAATGCAGCTTACTTTGTAATTAGTTTGTTTTTTTTTCATAAGTGGCTTTCTAGAGAACAAAGAAATTTTCTTATGAGAAATTGTTTAAATGAAGGAATTGAACAGGTCCTTGAATTTTACATAAAAAGGGAATGTGCAAATATATAACTTACTTTGAATTAATTGACAAGTTGTTAGTGAAGTCATTTTACTCAATATGTATATATAGGTAAAAAAAAAAAATAAAAAAAAAAAAACAAATCATGTTCCTATTTTCTAAATTCTTACTTAGTTAATGTAATGTTTGGTGTGTTATTTAGCAGTTAAAAATAATAAAATGTAAATCCGTTACTGGCCGGTGATTTGTATACATAATACTTTTTTTTAAAATTGTTATATATTGAGCTGTGGATTTTGTTTCAATAGATAAATAAATAAATAAAATAAATAGGTCATGACTATTATTAACCATCTTTTGCTTCTTCAAATACTTTTTCACCAAGCTACAAATGAATTGTTACTAACCTTGAAATACTTTTGAATGAATCTTCGGACTCTACGATTTGTAACGATGATTTTTGATTAAATATTTGAGTATCAATAACTTGTTAATCTTCTTAAACCATTATTTAAGTAAATGTTGTACCTAATTTTAAAGTAAACAGCGTTTATGTTGGTTTGACGCTGCCATCTATACGCAGCTAAACTATTCCCATCTCACGTTCTACGAGCGGATGCACATTAAGCCATCCCTTTTACCTTTAGCAGCGTAATTCTTGTCGCTTCCCCTCGATACTCTAGATACCTATTTCACACTTTCTTTTTTCCCAAATCAATAAGGAGCTGATCACAGAGGCCGTTATATTTCAATTAGTATAATTAATAAAAATAATAACCGGCCAAGTGCGAGTCGAGTGCGTACAATCGAAGACACTGTTAACCGTAAACAATCGAACATAAACCTTATCGCAACCTATAAAAGTCTATGAGTGGTCAGTTAACAGTGTCTTCGTTTTGTACCACGCCGAAATTATCGCGTGGCGTCTACATACAAAGTAGAGCTCGGTCGTCTAGGTACTATAATGTAATGATTAGCTATCGTATAGTTCAGTCCGATATGAACACTGTATTGATGATAGAGGACGCCAGCGACTTTGTACTTTTGTACATGCACATACATACATAACATCACGCCTTCATTCCCAGAGTGGGGTAGGCAGAGCTACAGAAATACCAACAACTCTAAAGAGACTTGTTGATAATTCTGTAACCACATTATGCACAATCAGGCCAAGAAGTTTACTAGTGTGTGTAGTGTGTGTGTGTGTGTGTGTGTGTGTGTAGTGTTGAAGTGTACGTTTTACAAAAATCCCTTCTTACTGCATCCCTAGAAAATCCAAGGAATATTCCCTCTAAAATTCTAGTCCCTAGGTCCAACGGTTTCGGCTAAGCGCTACCTGTCAGTCAATCTCTCAGTCAAGGTAATTTTCATATTAAGATAACTAACACTAACAATATAGGTACACGTAAATATCAAAAACGTGCCATTTCCAATTGATAAAATTATACAGCGTGTAAATTTCATACGGGCATATATTTTAACAATAGTTAATATACACCCTAATTAACATAAAAACGTGTGTAACAGCAACATTAGTTGTATTTCTTTTTTTCTTACTAATTAACTCAGCAAGCAATGTATGACATTGCGCAATTAAATTAAAGCATCTACATAATAGTCATGTTATGCTCACGAATTGTTATGGTTCGCCATTTGTTTACTTCGCCCATGAAAGTCAAAAATTTCGGTGCAGGCGGTGCACTCGCCTGAGATTGGTATTTAGTTTCCACACATTTTGTCCTTGCACTTGGATACAGGCGATACATTGACGACCGATGGACGCTCGCACACTTCGTACATTGCTCCTAAGACAAACTTTAAAAAATTTACTGCTCCTCAATAATAAAAGTTACCAACAAAATATCTTTCTCACATGATTTGTATGATCGTTAACTACGTCAGGATAAAATATATGCCCGTATGAAATTTACACGCTGTATGTACCAATTGCACGCATTTATCAGCTGCGGTAAATGCTTATCATCGAATGCGCATGCGCCACCAAGTTTAACCAACGTTAATCTAATTTCCCTTCCCTTGGTCACAATATCACGCGTGAACGGCTTGACCGATTTTGCTAATTATTTTTTTGGTGTTTTTCGTTAGGAGAAGGTTCTTATGAAAAAAATAAATTAAAACTCCAACTGGAAAGTCAGAAATTTACAGCGGGGCGAAGCCGCGGGCCGACCGCTAATAAGAACAGGTTGACTAGGTTGAATACTAAGGTTACGTGAATTAGGTATCCTTTCGTTTCCCATTAATTCATATGTACTAATTTCATTTTCCATAATAGACACTGGGCATAACCTTCATTTGCCATAATTTTTAAATGCCATAATACTCAAGTGTTATAATGTTCAACCTCCATAATATTGGATACCATAATAAAACTTTCCATAATATTTACTTTCTATAATATTCATAATCCCTATTATTTTATGCCATAACTATTATTTGCCATAATTACGGAAAAAGCAGATCCAGTGTGTACAGTGGATATAATGTAGGGGACAAATTAATTTATGGGAAATGAAGGGATCCCTCTAGGAAGGTCTCCTTTAGGTACGACGACGAGCGAAGCGAGGAGGAGTGTTAGATGGAACCGTGACCTTGCAGCTCGCGAGCCGAGCGAGCGAAGCGAGCGTGCCGCGGCAGCGGCCGGCGAAGCGTCAGAACCGATACTTTTAATAATATTATACTTACGACATAAAATAAACAACACACACTCGACACTTTATGTTCAATTATAAGGATTGAATGCCAAGAACTGACAACGCTCATAACAAAATAACCCGGCTACCCTACATTATAAAAATTATACAACTAACAAGCGCCTGGAGAAAACGTGCCAGCAACATTACTCATTCTGACCGTGTTATAGCGAATAATTATTATGGCGATTGAATTTTATGCCATATAATTTTAGCACATTTAAAAGTAGGGAAAATGAGATGTATGGCAAACGTATCGTTATGGCATCTAAAAGTTATGGGAAATGAAAATATTGCAAATGAACATTATGTTATGGCATATAATTTGTTATGGAATAAAAAAATGTGGCAAATGAAATTCGGGCATGTTAAATTTTTGCATATGACTTTCGGGCAAACGACAGAGAACCCGTGAATTACCATTCTTAATTATAAATTTATCATAAACACAAAATATTATCGTAAATCCGATGTATTGATCAATCCTATCTTGACAGGTGGATACATGTGTTCAACTCGTTAACTAATTCACTTGTATTTTAATGTGTAGAATGTTGATGTTAATATTTTTAAGTTTTATTCCTTTTGTGGTTGGTAAAAATGAGTTATACATGGGGTAAGTGAATTCTAGTTAGTATTTGTATTTTAATAATAGTAGATTGTTCAACAAGGGTCCAAAGTAAGTAATATGTCTATTTAGTCTGTAGTTAAACACTTTACTTTTCACTGCAAATGCAAGAATTAAAAAAAAAAATATTTACGAAAAGATGCAAAAAAAATATAGAAGACTGCTTATCAATAGATACGAGAAATTTAACCAACAACCACCAGTTGGAATTGAAGTCTACAGTTAAATTCGATTGCGAGAAAATAAATCTTGAATTATAATTGTTTTAACATTGACATAAAAACTATTACAACTTATAAGCGCTATCATTTTTACTATCAATCCATCACAAAAAGGTTGTTTTTATGGGTAAGAACTTAACAAATAGTCCGTAGACAATATTTCCGAAACGAAAACCTCGGCGTTGACGGCGGTGGAGGTTGTATGCCTAGCCCCGACCTGCCCCCAGCGGCTCCACCGCGCACTCCGACAACAAGGGTGACATCATCAAATGGCAACATATATCTAGGTGTCTGTGGTTTTCCAAAGCTTGTAATTATGAGGAAAATAAAAAGAATAAAGTACTTTGGTCCCTAGGGTGTAAAATGTCACTTAAGCCCCTAGGGATTAAATGCATTAGTTTAGTCCGCCTAAACATGGCTATTATCCCTTATATTAGAGCGTGAGAAGTGGAAAAATGTGAATGCTGTTAAATTTATAGCTATAGGATAGCAATTAAATGTGTCGATTCGAGATTAAGTTACGTGAAGTTATTTTTCAATTGTAAAATACGTTTTTGACCGATCAATAGAATTAAGGACCAACAATTTTATTAATATGCCAGCCACTCAATATAGAACCTAATGCCATACATTTTGTCAGTTTTCGAAAATCATTTTGTAAGCGTTTCATAATATGAAGTCCAAAATATACATAATTGGTCATAATACATAAAGGTCATGTCATATATTGGTTTTACTTCTGGTAAACCGTAATTTTTTCAGATTTGTTATAAAACAAGCCAATACGTTTAAATATTATAATACCTTTTTTACCTAACCAATACCATGGCTTTTAAAAAAGCCTGAAAAGTTTACGGTTTCAGAAATAAAACGATGATATATTGTGACCATTATGGGTTTGACCCATCGGGTATTTTGAACTTTATATATTATAATTCGGTCCCATCTTGTCTAGAGTTTCTATACTTCTATTAATCAAGCTCAAGTATCTTTGAGTCCCTTATTAATATGATCAACTGCCATCAGATCATTTAATGGTGGTAGGCCTTGTGCTGGGTCGTCTGGATGGCTCCCACCCTATCCTTTGACTACCGTAAACCATCAACGAGCAGAACCCGCATTGTTGTGTTCCGGTTTGGGGATAAGACAGCTGGTGAAATTCCGGTCCATCCGATCTAAATCCTCAGAGTTGGCAACGGATTTGCAGTTTGAGATTGTATTCTTGAGAATGTAAATTTGTTTAGGTCTGAGATTCTACTTACCATCACGTGGCCTATGTGATTATTTGTGACCTCTTTATGGTAAATAAATCGTTATTTAATCGATATGGAAGGAGTAACTGTCCTATTAATCTCGTGATGCCCACCATGCTACAAACAGGGAGATTTTTCAGGGAATTTGAATCTAACTGCAAGGAAATAAAGTTCAACTACATTTGCTCTGAAATACTATTTTCAAATTTGAAAGAAATAAAAACGAAATTTGTAGGCACTGAAATAAAGTTTAAACTAAATTGCCTTTGTTTTGTACCTCCTATAGCACACGAGGTGTCACAAGGTCAGTGTTTTTATCTAGTCTTACTAATATAATCTTACAGATACAAAGTATACCGGGTGAATTTGTCAACACAAAAACAACAAGATAATTTTCATTTACTCAAGACGGATATTATCGACTACTGGGTTAAACCTAACTTTAAATACGGCATCACTGGTTTGGCCATGGTACCACCATCGCAGTTTGACAATTACGAAGAGAGACTAGAAGAGATGGGTATAGAAAGAGATATAGCTATTGAAGATGTTTACGAGTAAGTAAAACATGATCGTAATTTTCATTTTAACACTGCCATTTAAAAAATAAATTTGAATGCATGCAAAAGTGCAAGAATTATGTGAAATAATTATCTTTGCAGGGAGCAATTAGAGATATTTTTATTTATTTATCGATAATGCCAGGTGTTAATCCTTCAATCTTATCAAAACATCAATTAATAGTCATGGTTTAGATTACATTATTTATGAATGCATACATACTTTCACGCCTGTCTTCCAATGGGGTAGGCAGAAACTATGGAACAACAGGACTAAACAATCAACTTTCGAATCAAATCAAATCAAATCTCTTTATTTTGCCTTAAATGTGGTACAAAAGATGTTACAGTTGGAAGAGTCACACACATTTTGCCAGTATCTGGCATGCAAAAATATCATAATCATTCAATAAAATTGTAAGCGATGTTAATAAATTCCTCAGGACTACATGGGTCGATAGTTTATACATGTATAAAATTAATTCATACTTAATCATAATAAAATAAATTTAAAAAGTCACAGTCAATGTTTAAAGGAATCAAAATATTCTTCAGTACTATAAAAGCGTTCCTGCAATAACCAACTCTTAAGTTTAGTCTTGAATAGTCTAATAGGCAATTTTTTAATTTCGTTTCCTCTACATACATCAACCTCTTCATGCACGTATGTCGGTTTCAGGTACTTTTGATTTGGCTTTAAGATACAATTATAAACGTTAATTCAGTCTCTATTTATTTGAGTTTTTAGAAATAACGTAGCAACATTTTATTTTTATTTTAGATATTTACTTCAAAAAGACATTTCAAAGAACGCAAGGCTTGATAACAATGATGAAGGTAGAGAAAATTCAACTGACGAAGACGCAGACGGCATTAACACTGAGGAAAATGAAGATAACAATGAAACCGACGAAAGTAATGTTAATTTTAGTTACGACGACTTCTATCGCTATAATCAAGTTAGTACTTAATTAAAAATTAAGGTATTGAATAAATGGAAATCGTGCTTCTAGACAATTGTATTTAAATTTTAATAATGATTAGTGTCCTGTTTCAGATTTTGGATCATATTTATAAACTAAAAGAGGATAACGAAAATTCAACTGATTTATCCGTTGACGTTATTGAATTTGGAAGGACAGAACTTAACAGGCCTTTGATTTACCTTAAAATAAGCACTAGCGATGCTGAAACAAACAAACCTGTTATCGTTATCGAAGCAGGAATTAATCCTAGAGAATGGATTACTATTCCAGCGGCTTTAAATATAGTTGATAACATTTTGGAGGATAATCAAGCAAGATATCTAAATAATTTTGATTGGATTATTATACCTGTTTTAAACCCTGATGGATATGAATATACACACACTGATGTAAGTATATGTTAAATAATGGTACAATTTAGATAAAGTATTACTATTTAATATAACAACCGCTGATACAATCTCCATAACGCCTCAACCGATTTTCTTGTATCCTTTAAAAAAACCTGTTTAAATAACCTTTCTTTAGAGAAAACTGCGACCAAATCAGTCCATCTAATTGGGAGCTAAAATACCAAGACAGATACACGTATACAGCTGCACAAATGCACACTTTAAAATACAATATTCAATGATGTATTGTATCTGTATTAAGTAAGAAGAATGAAAATATTAGTAACCAATTAATTTATATTTTTATTTTCATTTTAGTGGTGATAGGACCCTGTGCAGGGTCCGTCCGGATCGTTACCACCACCTTATCCATTAACTACCCTCTAAACAACAGTGTTCGCATTGTTGTGTTCCGGTGTGGGGATAAGACAACCGGTGAAATTACTAAAATAGAGGCATTCCATCTTAGTCCTCAGGGTTGGCAACGCATTTGAGGTCTTAGGATTATAGTCTTGAGAATTCAAATGTCTATGGGTCTCAGATTCCACTTACCATCAGGTGGCCTGAGTGCTCGTGTACTCTCTCCTAAACATTAAAAACAAAAAACTTACTTCTATTAGTACACGTCCCTAGTTAAAATCACTTCGTTTATTTTTCAGCTACGTTTCTGGGAAAAAAACTTTAGTACCAAATCTAACTGGGGCTTCATCTGTCCTGGAGTCAACCTCAACAGAAATTTCGACATCGATTGGTCAAGAGCTGATTCCAGTTCCAGCCCTTGCAGCCATCTTTATGCTGGCGATGAAGCATTTTCAGAAATTGAAACCAGACTCGTGCAAGACATCATAGAAACCTATAAAGACCAAATAAGTCTTTATGTGTCATTACAGAATGGTGGCGGTTTCATCTCTTATCCTTGGCAATATGAGTTTGCTGCTAGTGGAATGTTTAGACAGAACCACTTGCTAGGTATGGAGATGGTCGCAGCTATGCAGGACGAATATAACCTCGATGTTGCCTCAGTAGTTACAGGAGATAGGGTGTCTGGGACTAGTTCTGATTATGCTCGAATCAATAATGTTTTACACTCTTTAAATATTGATATTGTAAGACGGGGCACCGATGGAGTAATTGTGCCTGAAACTGAAATTGTTGATATTGTGGAGGACGTTTGGAGAGCTGTGGCTGTTGCTGTCGATTACATGATACAGTGAAAAGACGACAATTGTTTTAATTTTAATTGTTTTGTCACATTAATTCACTGAGACAATTTCATATTATAATATATGAAATTCTCTTTGTGAATAAAAGTGACAAGGTATACGAGTATATACTTAATATAATATGAAATTGTCTCATTGAATCAAAGTGACAAGGTACTAAAGTGTAAACATATTTATGACTTCTAATGTATGGTGTATATAAATTAAAAAATGTTTTTTTTTTTATTTCATGAAACCAACATAAATATTTGTAGTGTCATTACACACTGACTTTACTCTGATTTTGTTTTGTTTTCATATATTATTATCCGTGCTAGTAATTATGATAATAAAGAAGCATGCTCAAATCAATCGCTCACATAATTATGTTGAAAATAATACACTGTATTTTTTATAGCATAGCCGAGCCTGATGGTAATTGGACTCTGAAGTTCATAGACATTTGCAACCTTACGTAGACGATTTAAGACTGCAAATGGGTTGCCAACCCAAGTCCTGTTTTCAGCAAATAATTATGTAGATGAAGTCACTGACTAAACAGCATTGCTATAACGGTCTTAACATCTTATTTAATAATCCTTGCTGCTTACACTTACCCGATGCGATACATGGTTTATAAACAAAATATCTTTAAATTTCTCCTTCGTATTGTCCTTCCTCCTTTACTAGGGTTCCGTAGTCAAACTATATAGTTTCGTATCCCTTATAGTTTCGCCATGTCGTCCGTCCGTCCGTCCGTCCGCAGCCTAGCGCAGAAACTCTAAGTAATAGAAAGCTGTCATTTGGTATGAATATGCATATTAGTCACGCCAACAAAGTGGTACAATAAAATTAAAATATTTAATTTTTTTTTGGGTACCTCCCTACACGTAACTTGGGGATGTAGTTTTTTATGTCGTCTATCCTATAGTGTGGGAGGTCGTTAGATAGGTCGAAGAAGTAGAATGAAAGCGTGACATTATGTTATGTTAAGTCTTAAAGCGCAAATTTTTGATAGACTCAAGTGCACCCCCCCCCCAACCCTACAGCCAAAACTACAAATACTAAAAAACTGAAAAAAAATCTTAAATGAAAGAGCATAACAAGGAAAACTATCACGACTAAGTAGGCATCATTGGTTCTTGAGATACAGGCGATTAAAGTGTTTATACCTACTAAAATCACCTAAGACGGCACCAATTGACTTCAAATAGAAAATTAGTTATTACTTGTTCATTTTTATGTTTGTAGTACTTAACGGCTTCGGAACCCTACACTGAATATGGTTTGTCATGCTTTTGCCCGGTTTTTTGCTAATGTAAATACGTACCGGTAGCTATTTTCTATCCTCTATTCTGCTGGCTGAAACCATATTGCTTTTTACATGTTATCGTATTGTTAACATTACGATACCTATTATTTACTTGATAGTAATGGCGGCTTAGTTAAACAATTCGATTGTCAAAAGCAACATGGTTTTATCCAATAAGGTTTGGCCGTGCTGGCGTGATTGAGTAACAAACCAAACTATGGCATTTGTATTATAAGTAAGATATTGCAAGATTAAAATAATGTAGAGATATTTTTATGTGTGTACTTAACCACCGTTTTAAAAATACAGGACACAATAATGTACATTTTGTTTTTCTTTTATGGCAAGGAGAAGGTACGTCCACAGGCCACCTGATGGTAAGTGGATTCTGAGACCTTTGATTTCTTAAGACTAGTAATTTCACCGCTTGACCCATCCCTACATCAGACCACAATGCGAACACTGCTACTTAGCGGTAGGTTAATGGATAAGATATTGGTAGCGATCAGGGTCCTACCAATAATAAAACAGTTTGTCCCGGACTCCCTTATTTTTTCTCATATTGCCGTTAGCGCTGCAATCATAAAAGTAAAATTCTCCAAAAAATATAATCCTTGTTACATACTTTCAAAGAATTCCTGAAATTTTTGATTTTATCGGGAAATAGATTTAAATGTCGGTTAACGAAATGGTTGATGGAGAAATGTTTCTACAGTGTCAAGGATTATGTAAATTTTAAAGAAATTTGAAATCCAATGCTTTAAATGATGATATTGACCATAATAACAATTTATTTATAAATTAGTAATGTTAATTAGAAAATAGAATTTGAATATACCTACGACTAACATTTGTACGCCTGCTTGCATGCTGAATACAAGTGCAAAAATAACTATAACACCTTATTACTGTATTCTGACAAATAAATTATTTTGATTTGATTTGATTTGATTTGAAACTAAAATTCTTAATGTAACTAAATTAGATTCTTGTGCGTACAACAAAACTGAAAGTGAAATATTTCACCAAATTGAAAACCGATCTGCTCACGACAAAAGGGAAATCTCATTTTAAACTCCGCAATAACGACCCCTCCTTCAAAATTTAATACGATCCGATAAGATTTGTTACTGCAGTATCTTCTTCAATAAAAACTGCTTTAGAAAATCTATTATCGAGAATTGTGAATATTGGATATGATTGAGCTTTGGTTCTTAGAGATAATGTTTTCTTGGAAGCCTTTGTTGCATGGAAATTATTTAATAGAGTTCCATTTGTCGCTTTGAGTGTCGAGTTTGGTGTTATGAATATTAATGGAAATATTCCTGCTGTAAATGGGTCATTCTTCTTTTTTACCGACAATTGCCTGTCCTCATTTTACCATACGTTATCAGTTAGAGTATTGTTTTTTTTTTTAGTGTTTGAATATACGTCCAAACATTTATTCTTCTATTAGTACTAAATAATCTTTCACTTTCTCTATCCAGTGTTTTTTTTTATAAGTTTGTTTTCCATAGAATCGCGTGACAGAGTGGCAAAACGGCCACTCTGTCACAGTATATTCTGAAAAACCAACCATAAAGAAAAAAAACCTTATCGCCACCAAAATAATCATTAATTAGTCCAAATAAAAATTCACGCAACGTAATTTAAAATAAAAAATTAAAACCATCATTATCAATAGTTGAAAAAGGCAAAATATAGAAAAATGACGATGTATTGTCGGTAAAAAAGTAGAACGACCCAAATACTGTTTTTGCACTAGGTAAACATGGTTTGAGATACGATTAAGGAATTAATTATGGAACAGCATCATGTTATTCAAAAAGTATTTTGTGGAACAGGAGCTTGCTTGAATTGACATAAATTCCAATTTCAGATAATGTCAGAACTTGTTCGTATTTTTGCCTGTCATTTAGAGTTTTGGTTTGAAAAAAGACCGAAACGCATCCGAAATATTAAATTGTTTAAAACTATTATGAATGTAGTATTAAATAAATAAATATCCCAGGCCCCACACAAATTGACCTAGTCCCAAACTAAGCTCTAGGCTTGTACAGTCAAGTTCAAAAGTATGTATACACTTTAGTACCTTGTCACTTTAATCGCTTGGATAATTTCATATGGCAGTTTAAACATGACGTTAAATAGACAAGGTACTAAAGTGTATACATACTTTTGAACTTGACTGTACTATAGGTACTAGACAACGATAAATATACCTATATCGAGAAATACATAGAAAACATCCAAGACTCGAGGCAAATATTCGAGCTCATCACACAAGTATCTGCTGCTGTTATTTAGTCTTCCCTTTTCTGTAAGAATAGCAATTCAGTCCATGTTTATCGGATAATAAATTGGTTTTAAACAGACGTATCATAAAAAGTGCGTCGATCGTCCAAACTGGAGTAATTTTATTGAAAAATTTAGTCTACATCAAGGTATAGAACTTTTACAGCAACGCGGGTGTTTAATAAAAACAAAAACTAAAAAATATATCGGAAATTTCAAGATGTTTAAGCGTTTAAGAATTATCCAGGACAGTTTTTATTTAAAAAAAAATGTGATTGTAATTTATAGCGACTTCATTATAATAAAATAATATTGCAAAAAACAAAACAACCTCATTTAGGCCAAATGTACCAATTCCATAGGCTAATTAAGTATTTGAACAAATTGAAATTGTAGAAGATATACATTTTCTCAGTTCTAAATTATTGTCGTTCGATAAAATGCAACTCGTCTCAAACCGTTATTGAGTGGAACTGAATTGCGAATCGAAATAGATTGAGCAAACGATTCCAAGTCAATTGTACCTAACAGTTCACTTTTAGAACAAAACAGCACAATCGTAAGACAACGAAAAATTTCCTACTCACCTTCGAGTTCTATTGCACGTGTTTCGACTTTAAAAGCCGATATTTCTTGGTTTGTTCAAAACCAGTTTTGTGAAGAATCGATATTCGCTTCTCTTTTTAAAACCGTCAGCGTAACAGAGATGGAAAATAAGTGAAGCGTGATAGTGTTTCTGGTGCGAATCGGTTCCGGATGCACGTAGTGATGTAATTTATCGATACTATTTGGGCGTCTGCATTTTTGAACAGGATCTATTGAGTTCCAACGCGTCTGGTAGACTAGAGTTGAATTGAATCCTTCAGAAATGCATTTTTTTTTTCTTTTTTTGATATTTTTACGTCATTCACTCCAAGCGACAAAATATAATATATGATAAATATAAAAATGCTTTAATAAAAATATATTTACGATGCACTTCTAGCTTTTTACAGCTTTTCGTTGTTAACGACAACTAATATTGTTCAAAAATATTACCCTTTTTAGGGTTCCGTTACCGGACCCTGTTACTAAGCCTCCGTTGGTCGTCCGTCCATCTGTCAGCGGGCTGTACCTCATACATACATAACGTCACGCCTTTATTCCCAGAGAGGGGTAGGCAGAGCAACAGAATACCAACAACTCTAAGCTTGTTGATAATTCTGTTACCACATTTTGCATAGTCAGGCTAAGATGTTTACCAGTGTATTAGTGACAGGTTGCAAGCCAATCGCCTAACAGTACTACAAGCCTTTATTCCCTTAGTAAACAGTACCTCATAAACAGTATTAAATAGCTAGACAGTTGAATTGTTCACAGAGCCGCTAGCATGGCCGCTATAAATAAAAACAATAAAAACAATTTTTAGAAAGACATGAGGAGGTATGGAATTTTTCGCCCATGCCCCGTTTTTTAGGGTTCCGTATTCAACCGTCCGTCCGTCCGTCGGCGGCCTAGCTCAGAGACTCTTAGTACTAGAAAGCTGTAATTTGGCATCAATATATATATTAGTCACGCCAACAAAGTTCTAAAACGAAATGACGAAAAAATATTTTTTTTGTACATGTAACGTGGAGACGTATTTTTTTTCTCGTCTTTTCAATAGCGCTAGCGTTAATTTTGGTTCGAGTCAAGTGTCTCCCCCCCGCCCCTACAGCCAATACTACAAATACTAAAAATAAAAAAAATAGTTAAATGAAAGCGCATAATATAACGAATTTAAAAGGAAACCTATTACGACTACGTAGACATCATTGGTTCTTGAGATAAAGGTTAGATTACAATCTAGAAATTATAAATTTCCATCGGCCTTATAACTCTCATATGAGAGTTGTAAGCCTACTCCATAAAAAACTAAATAAAATAGTATCGAAAACTTGCTGTTGGGAGTTGTATTGGTCGTTTAAAAAAACTATCGACGTCCCGCCATTTGTAATACAGGTGTTTTATCGACTTCCCCCCTCCCTCTCGTCCCGTTTGCACTGCACGTCTAGCCTCCGGGCAATATTCCTCCTGCCCCGTCTACGTCCGAGAGAGGCATTCACAGAATTCTACCTTGTTATTACGTTACTGAGGAAACAATTGGCCAGTACGAATTAATGGGTGCAGTGTGGAATTCTATTTGTAAATGGGTTTTATTTTTGAGACGTGATCTTTGGATATTGTTCATTCACTTGCTAATAGTTCCGCATTTTGGTGTAATTCTCTAGTTTTTTAATTCAAATTCAAATGTTTTATTGCATGTCACATTACAAGTATTTAAAGATGGATTTACAAAAAGGTATTCATGTGAAGCCCTGCAAGGGCATAGCAACATAAGACAGTAGAGTTTATTATTATTATTTACTTACATAATTATGTTACAATATTATGTACATACATAAATAACATCACGCCTTCATTCCCACATGTTAATAATTCTGTAACCACATTTTGCACAAGTAGGCTGAGATGTTTACTAGTGTATTAGTGACAGGTTGCAAGCCCATTGCCTAACAGTACGACAAGCCTTTATTCCCTTAATCGCCTCTTACGACATCCACGAGAAGACATGGAGTGGCACTATTCTAACCAGGAAACCACACGGGGCTTCATTATTCATTGCCAAATTTACTATAAAATAAAATCACTTATACCACAATTGTCGACTTGGCTATGTTTTTGAGAGAGTTTGGTATGTGGTTATACATTTTTATCGCCATTTGGTGGGGACTGGACGCAATAATTTTTAATTTGGTAAAACGGTTATTTTAGTTTATTCTGATTTCGATCATTTGTTTTAGTAATTGTATGCGCCTGATATCAGGATAAGCATGCAAGTCGTATAAATGCAGTAGAAATGCGATCTTTGCGTAGTATGTGTGGTGTGAAACTGTGTAATAGAGTAAGGAATGAAAACATCAGAGAGAAGTGTAGTCTGAAAGAAGATGTAGTGACTAAAATTGAAAAGGTCATGCTTCGATGGTTCGGTCATTTGGAAAGGATGGATGAAAAACGATTGACGAAAGAAATATACAGTGCTAAAGTGAGTGGAAGGGTCGGAAGGGGGCGCCCTAGGTGTACTTTTTTTAATCAAATCGGGGAAATACTGGAAAAGGGCCGAATTTTAAGTACCCGAAACCGACGTGCATGCATGACTCGATGTATGAATGTGGAAGAAGCGAAAGAGCTTTGTCAAAATCGTAGCAGGTGGAAAGAAGTGGTCTTTGCCTACCCCTCTGGGAAACAGGTCTGATTTATGTATGTATATATGTATGATATAAATGTATGTGCTCTCTAACGAATTTACATGATTCTAAGATAAAGATGGATGTCAGGGTGAGTATTTTGTGTTTTAGTTATATTACGTTTGTTTTTACAAACTATTCGTTGTTTTCGTGAATGTTGTACCTGTTATTGAGGTACAGGCAGGCCTTGCCCTGAATTTATCAGTATTATTAATTGTATTAGCTGAGTAATTTGTGTGTGATATAAATTCAAAAATATGGTTCTTTTATTTAAGTTTCGTTCATAAAAATGCCGACGTAATAAATGTAAGTTACCAGAACTTTGGATTCAATATGTCGCTACTTTAATTGTGTATATAAAATCTTTCATGCACACAAAATAAATAGTCTGACTCGCACACGAAGGGTTCCGTGTGATACTACCTCACGTTACGTACACGTTTGTTAGATGGCGCCTCCTTTAATTTTTAATTTTATTTTATTTCTTGCTATAGCTGCAGTAAAAATAAACAATTAGTGAAAATTAAATAATTAGTGAACATTTTAACTGCCTGCCTAAAATGGTTCATGAGATACAGCAGCTCACAGACAGACAGATAGACAGCGGAGGCTTAGTTAGTACTAAGCCTCCGCTGTCTACGGAACCCTAGTAGGTTCAGTTGGTACTTTGAGTACGGAACCTTAAAAAAGAGAAACAGGAACACAGAAGGTTTGTACAAAGGTGAACTTATCCTTTTTAGGGTTCTCTTTGAGTTAACTTCGCCTAAACTGAGAAGCTAGAAAATGCAAGTCGTGTCCGCCTCATTTAGTTTGATCAAAAACATAATAAAATGCAGAAAAAATATAGGTTCCTTAAAATCGTAAAATTGACTTTTCCAAAAAGGACTCTGAATTAGTATTAAAAAAGCAACAAACTGCTTAACAAAACGCAAAGTGAAACGGCAATTAGGCGATGGGGGATTTGAAGTCGTCTGTTGCCGTTTCCGCTGCAACGATGCACCTAAATTCATCGGGAAGTTCAGGCCGGATTACTTCACATTAGCATTTGGGGCCGCGGAAAACTAACGGAAGAACTTTAGGGAGTTCCATATCGATAAAACTTCGATATCGATAAAAAAATATCTAAACTAATTGTTTCACTACTGAGCATTGTCGTCCCAATAAGGCGAAGTGTTTAAGTAATCTGTGCATACATTGCATATTACTATGCACAAGCCACGATATTAAAATAGTTCTGCTTGTGCATCAATTATAATAATATTATGTGTGCATAACAGCATTACGGGAATTAATAAAAGAAAACTATACATTTATCACACCACAGATCAATTACTTTTAGCCCGTGTGGTTGCCGGGTTAGAATAGTGCCACTCCATGTCTTCCCGTGGATGTCGTAAGAGGCGACTCAGGGAATAAGGGCTTGTAGTATTGTTAGGCGATGGGCTTGCAACCTGTCACTAATACACTAGTAAACTTCTTGGGCTGATTGTGCAAAATGTGGTTACAGAATTATCAACAAGTCTTTTTAGAGTTGTTGGTATTTCTTTAGCTCTGCCTACCCCACTCTGGGAATGAAGGCGTGGTATGTACAGATCAATTACCTACTAAACAAAGTATATTATAAGAGTTCTACTACAACAGCTTAAGACTACGATAAAACTAGTAAACTACGTCTCACAGCGTTGAGAGAATCGCAGTAAACATCGAGCTGGTAACCTCTAGCCAAGGTGTTGTACTGGGTTTGAAGCCGGAAAACTATCAAACACTTATCCAAATTGGCTCTCGCATGGTAGTGAGTCACGTGGATCATAAATCGTTTTACACTTAAGAATTTTTGTCGCTTTAGCATCAGACAAATTCATTTTGCAGCTTAACCTGCCGAGTCCCCAGGTTTGTTGAGGACAAAATACCGAACATGTTACTGCGATACCGGGCGTCACTGCGATATGGTGGTAGGACCCTGTGCAGGGTCCGTCCGGATTGTTTCCACCATCTTATCCATTAACCTACCGCCAAGCAACAGTGTTATTGAGTTCCAGTGTGGGGTTAAGTAAACCGGTGAAATGACAATCATAGAGGCATTCCATCTTAGTCCTGAGGGTTGGCAATGCATTTGAGGTCATACAAATGTATATAGGTCACAGTTTAAAAAAAAGGTATCAAAGGTTGTGATCGTTGGTACGTCTATAAAATTAGATCACTGCTGATATAATATTCGTCCATGCGCATGCGACGCGTCAGCACATAGGCGTCGAGCTGCTGCTGCTGGATCATGTAGCCCGTGGGCAGTGTCACGTCCAGGACCGCCAGCCATGGTTATAAATCCACCGTTTTGGTTTTTTCATATCAAAGTACTCAGTGCCACATTTGACGCTAAGACAACAACTCCTTGTTTGACCAACCGTTTCGTTCGTTACAAGGGGACAAAGAACCATAAAGTTATACCCACACCCAAACATACATATCCAAACTCATTAAGATCCTTCGTCGGCAGTCAAGTAAAAAAAACAGAAAAATATTTTTTTTTTTTATTAAACACTCAAACTGCTAGAAAACTTTAATCAAATCATTTCTTCATGTACCTCGCACGGTAGCTATCTACAGCATATCTAGCACCAGCTTTAATTCCTTCCCAAGTTTCATACCCAGCCTGCTCAATAAAATCAGGGTCAACCAGGAAACCGTTCAACGTAACTTGGTCATTCCGATACGCTGGTAACTCATATGTATAAGCCAAAGGAACTCCGGCAGCTAAAGCGAAGTCTTGAGCTGATCCTGATGCGGGGTATAGGAGTAAAGCACTGTTACCAACGACGTAGTTGATGTTTGAGGGCCATTTGACAGCATCAATAGCTTGTGCCATCCTGACTCCGACCAGGTGAAGGATTAGACCATTAGGAGGCAGTTGACCATTGCCATAGCCATACAACATCCAGCTGCCGAAGCTGTGGATATCAAGGAACAGCTCGATCCTGCTGGCATGTTCCAGGACAATATCTCGAATGATGGCAGTCTCGGGTTCAGAATACGCGCTGTTGCCGTGGAAGGTTTCCATGCAAACGAAGTTACTAGAAAACACGGACCACATGAAGCCGAAATTACGGTTTAGGTCGACGCCTGAGCAAAAATCTCCGGTAATAAATCCGGTAGCACGATTTTTACGCCAGAAACGGTTCTGAAACATAACATATGATGTATTAATGTCTAGTAAATGGACGGATTTTTTCAGAATACCAACTGCTATTATTTTGTCTATCAACATTTCAAGATTCAAAGCAATCGGTCACCGTTCATGTATCTATCTTGATAATTTATGTTGACGACATGTTGGCCTAGTTGGGAGTGACCCTGCCTCCGAAACCGGCGGTCCCGGGTTCAAATTCCGGTAAGGGTAGATATTTGTATGAAGAGCACGAGTATTTGTTCCTGAGTCTTGGATGTTTTCTATGTATTTAAGTATTTATTTTTCTATCTAAGTATGCTTATCGTTGTCTCGTACCCATAATACAAGCCTAGAGCTTAGTTTGGGACTAGGTCAATTTGTGATATTCATTTATTTAATTTTGGACTATCCGTGTGGTTACCTCTTCAGAATAGTGCCACTCCATGTTTTCCCATGGATGTCGTAAGAGGCGACTAAGGGAATAAAGACTTGTAGTATTGTTTGGCGATGGGCTTGCACCCTGTCACTAATACACTGGTAAACATCTTAGCCTGATTGTGCAAAATGTGGTTACAGAATTATCAACAAGTTTTTTTTGGGTTGCCTTAACTCTGGGAATGGGCATGACATTATGTATGTATGTAATTTTGGACTATTTTTATCTTATCTTACTTACATGAACTCGTATCCTAAACATTTTACGACTCTATTGGATCTTTACTTACCTAATACCAAATGTTTACTTACCTAAAACCAAATCAATTAACATTCTAACATCGTATTTAACGCAAGTGCAGGTTTCATAAGAATACTTTACAAGCTTTATTTAACTCGGCTTGTTAGAATGGGTAAGGTTTGACAAATTTATTTCGAACCACTTTCCATTATCATTATAAGCTCAAATTTGGAATGCTTATGTAAACCCAATGACAATACAATATTATGGTATCTAAAAACTGATCTGATGATGGAATCGGATGGTGGCGACAGGATCTCCGCTGTACTTAACGCAGATCCACCGTCTGTAGACTCATTAGTTTGGTCTCAATAAGCAGACAATGATTTTACAAACATACACATACATAACAGCACGCCTTCATTCCCAGAGTGGGGTAGGCAGAGTCACAGAAATACCACCAACTCTAAAAAGACTTATTGATAATTTTGTAACTACATTTTGCACAAACAGGCTAAGGTTTACCAGTTTATAAGTGACAAGTTACAAGCCCATCGCCAACAAGTCTTTATTCCCTAGTGGAACCATTCTAACCCGGCAACCACACGGCTTTGCAAAGAAAGTATACCTACACTTGGCAAAAAAAACTTGTCCGAAAAATATTTTCGAGTGAAACTGATTTCTAAAGCTCTCAGGAACAAAGTGGCCACCGGAGATCAAACTCAATAACCTGCAAGTAGACACCTCAAGGCACAAGGCCAACGCTCTAAGTGTCAACGTGATACTTACGCTGTTATGGGTCCACACATAGCCGTCAGGGTTGGCAATGGGCATAATGATCCAGTCGATGTTCTGCAGCAGGTCTTGCTCCTGAACATCAATGACCAGTTTTTCGATGGCGTATAGGGTTGCCGGAAGGGTGATCCATTCACGTGCATGAAGCAGGGATTCCATGTAGACTATTGGCTTGCTTAAATCCTGCAAGATAGTTTAAATTTCAATAATGGTCATTTTCATATATTGTTACAATCACAGTTAGTAGTTTACAACAGACCAATCGAAATTTTACTTTCTACCAAGGCCTTCAATTGATTTAGTTGATTATGAACATAAATTCAAATTGATTGACTCGTCGTGACTTAAAAACTCATTTTTATATACCTAAGTAATTGGATGTACACTCTGCAAAATTAGTTAAATTATGAACATTATCAACCAAATTCATCATTATGGCTCAAATTTATTAGTAAGATCTTCCAAAATAACATCCATTAAAACAGCAATTATCCTATAAATCATACAAAAACTAATTTTCTAACCTGAAAGTTGGTGGTGGAAATCTTCAAGTACTTGATGTCACGTCCCTCTATACTTCTCCCAGCTGAAACTACCGTCACTAGGCTAGGGTACCGGTTTCCCAATTCGACAAGATATGCATCGACCTGAAACCATTCCTCATCATCATTACCATCATCGTATCAGCCTACCAGCACACAGGCCACCTGATGGTAAGTGGGATCTGAGACCTATACATTTCGCTACCACCATCTTATCCCTTAACCTACCGCCAAACAGCAATGTTCCCATTGCTGTGTCCCGGTGTGGGGATAAGACACGCGGTGAAACTACTATCATAGAGGCATTCCACCTCAGTGTTTGCTACGATTTTATAGTCTTAAGACTGTAGTCTTAATAATACAATAATCTTAGGATTTCAGAACCTGCTGCTCGTTAGCTATGTCATAAAAAAATGTTTCGTTTGCATTGTTAACTTTATGAATAGGTATAATTTAAGCTGACATCTTGTGTACCTACTCTTTCGTTTCTTCTTTTTTAGTGACTCCTCCTTCAAGACCACCCTAGTTAATCATTATTTTAGGAAAATTATTTTAAGTGAGTGTATTATCTGCATACTATATTCTACTAGTGTATATTCTACTTACTTCTTCGTATGTGTAGATAGTATCAAACGAAAGGCCAAATCTGCTAGACCTGTTACTCTTGGCAGCAGCTGCAGCCAAGAGTTGATCTTCCAGGTCCAATTTCCTAAAATACATGTAAATAGGAAGTTAAATCCAGAACCTTATATAATTCTATCATCCTTTGTTACAAATCTATTGAGAGACATAAAATCTCGGAAAAATCACGAAAAATCCTAAAATATTACGTAAAAATAAGTTTTAATGTACAAACAATTATAAGAATATATATAAAGCAATAATACACAAAGGCCAACTTCTAATTTAAAGAGATCTCTTCCAGTTAACGTTTGAACGATCGAAAAATACATATTATAGTTGAATATTCTACAACTGTCACCAAGGGTATAGAAAATAAATGTCATTTTGTGTAGGCGTTAAATACAAACGCTTTCTTTGAAGCTTCCTTCAATAATAACAGTGCAGATAGAGAAATGTACGAGAAACAAACTTAATTTTTTAATTTATCCATTTTATTTTTTGCTTACAAAATTTACCATATACAAGATTTAGGTGTCTTTTCCAGTCACATCAAAAACCTAAATAATCAGCGCTAACATGAGCTAAGCAAAATGCTGACCAGCTCCCTAGAAGTTGGACCTACGATCTGGTGAAAATTGCGGGAAGCCGATGGAAGCGATTGGCGCAGGATCGTTGTGGTGATCCTCGGAGAAGGCCTGTCCAGTAGAAGTCTTTTGGCTAATATGATGAAGATGATGACTTGAGTAAATAAATAAATATCAGGGGACAATCTTACACAAATTGACCTAGTCCCAAACTAAGCTCTAGGCTTATAGGTACTAGAAAACGATACACATACTTATATAGGTAGGCTTTTATATTTTGTGGTGGTAGGACCCTGTGCAGGGTCCGTCCGGATCGCTACCACCATCTTATCCATTAACCACCCGCCAAGCAACAGTGTTCGCATTGTTGTGTTCCGGTGTGGGGATAAGACAACCGTTGAAATTACTAGCATAGAGGCACTCCATCTTAGTCCTCAGGGTTGGCAACGCATTTGAGGTCTTGGGATTATAGTCTTGAGAATTCAAATGTCTATGGGTCTCAGATTCCACTTACCATCAGGTGGCTTGAGTGCTCGTGTGCCTTCTCCTTAACATGAAAAAAAATAAAAAAAATAGAGAAATACATACTTTAACTTATACAAAACATCCAAGACTCGGGAACAAATATTAGCGCTCATCACACAAATATTTGCCCTTACCGGGATTTGTACCCAGGACCGCTGACTTCGGAGGCAGGGCCACTACCAACTAGGCCAACGTGTCGTTGTGCCGTGTCATGAATTGAGAGTTGAATGCAGTACTCACTGCAGCACAGCACTGGCTCTTTATCTCAGACCATAACTGCATTCAACTCGCGCGCCATCTGTAGATTTATCAATGAATGACCTTATACATCAACTTACTCTTTAATATTTTCCACCACAACCTTGTACTCGATGGCAACAGCGTCCATCATCGATTGTAACAGCACACGAGCATTTTTCGGCACTAACACCTGGGCTGGTGTGTCAGTAGATCCGTGAGACCAGACATCCAGGTTCAGACGGGTTTCAAGACCTTGGATGAGATGCCCATGCTCTTCAGAAACCAGACTGATTTCATATAAGGCGTGGCTGGAAATGGAAAATTCCAAGTGATTCAAGAGTACTGTGATTGATATTGTCGTGGTTGGGGAAATCCATGGGAAGCAGGCGTTGTGGTTATCTTGGAAAGGGAGACTAACCCAAGGTTCTCGACGATCTCTATATAATAAAGGCCAAATTGTAACCACAGACGCTCTAGATATTTAATCACTGAGTCTAATTTATATTACTGGAGTCACTACGCATTGGTAGTGGCAGGATCGATTGGAAACAAAAAACTCAAGATTGAGTTCAGTGACGTACCATTAGAGAGGCCCGAATCTAGCAGTGGATGGAAGTAGGCTGATCATAATGTTTACGCATTGCAATCGTATTTGCGGTTCAAACCGGCTGATGAATAGCATTTAAGTCTCGCCTTTGTAGCCTTAACTATCATGGTATTAAGGATAAAGAAGAGTTAAATACGCTAAGGCTGCGTTAATTTAATTGTTAAAATCGCAGGAATTAATTACAGGTGTTCTTTTAGACGTGACCATACCTGCGGGAACGTGACGCGTTACTGCGTAAGTTACGTCAGCGTATTTTGAGCTTCAGTGTGGTCTATCCTTTACAATTTATTATCCTTGGACTGACATGACATAATGACAATGACGATGATGAATATGATTGGAATAATGATTTCATCAATTTTCAAAATATATGTTACATTGTCAATGTAATATAAAAATAATATGAACACTCACCCATCATAGATTTCATGTTTGGCCAAAACGGCGCATAGCGACAAACAAAAAACTAACGTAGTTCTATACATGTCCCCTAACTGACTCGGGCTTAGTTAATAAAGTGTTTAATAAATCGGATCCGATGGCGAAATAGAGTATCTCGCAGATAAAAAGATAAATGAAATAGATAACGCAATAATTACTACACAATCAGTTATGTATCCAGATTAAGGCGATTTGAATGTGACATTTAAAATATTCAATGTCAACTAATATTCATTGATTTAAACAAGTACAATTGATTTAAAAATGTCTCATGTTTCGCCAAGTAAAAAAGCGCCATCTCTTAGATTTTTGTCAAATTACGTCGCACTAATCACTGATTTCATATCAGATTATTATAATTAACGACCTCGCGTGTTTGTAGTCGACGCGAGACAGTGTCGTCACTGTGACGTCATGTTGTCACAGCTATAGATTTTACACTATTTTATTGTCCACATTCATTGTCCAAGAGGCAGGTCCATACGAAGTGATATACAATGCGTCCCTAGAGAAAGAAATTTCAAAGATTTTTTTTTTAAATATATTTTTGGCGTATTTTTTGTCTTGAGGAAATGCTCTAGGATTAAAAAAACGTTTATTCCATCTCAATAGGACTCATATAAGGCGAGATATTTCACTTTGTAACGATAAGGTTGACTGCAATAAAAAAAAATAACATAAAAGGAATGGCACCATTTTTTTATTATTATCGGTGAGTCTAGTTTCATATCTTTTCGTTTGTGCACCTTATCCAGGGACATACTTTAAAAGTCTAAATTCTTTTCTATAAACTTGTATGGATGTTTGTTTCTTAATCACGCATTATTTATAATCTAAACGGATTTGGATCAAATGGCACACACGTCATGTAGTCCTTATCATGTATTAACAGCAGAATGCTTTATTACCCGGAAATGTTCTATAGTTGTTAAGGGAAAGGGACATAAACGAGGTCTATTACTATCGCTAATAAAACAACCAAACAAAGAGTGGTGGTGTTTTAGTGGTGGTAGGACCCTGCGCAGGGTCCGGATCGCTACCACCAACTTATCCATTAACCACCCGCCAAGCAACAGTGTTCGCTTTGTTGTGTTCCAGTGTGGGGATAAGACAACTGGTGAAATTACTAGCATAGAGGCATTCCATCTTAGTCCTCAGGGTTGGCAACGCATTTTAGGTCTTAGGATTATAGTCTTGAGAATTCAAATGTCTATGGGTCTCAGATTCCACTTACCATCAGGTGGCCTGAGAGCTCGTGTGCCTTCTCCTTATCATAAAAAAAAAAGATTTTTAAAATTTAATTTGCATAAGTGTGAAAGCATAATATAAATACATTAAAGTCGGAACTAACATTCAATCTGATACAAGAACCTTGACGTGTATACGTCAATTTATACCACGATATTCCGAAAAGATAATGTTTTTTTTAAAGGCATGGATAAGGCAAACGAGCATACAGGGGATTATTCTGAGATATCTACGCTGTTCATTTTACGGCGACCGTAAAGGACAGAGCTATAAGACTTGTATAGCTCTGTCCTTTTCTCTCAGCGTAAACTGAACTGCATAGCGATGTCATAATAACCCCCCAGATAACATAACGTCACGCCTTCACTCCTAGAGTGGGGTAGGCAGAGCTACAGATTACCAACAACTCAATCTTATTGCAAATTCTGTACTTCTGTCTGGACTTTGGTCAGGGTAAGATGTTTACCAGTGTATTAGTATAGCATACAGATGGTAAGTAAAAAAGCCTTTAATGGAACCTCGAGCTTGCAATTTAGCGCTGAAAATCTCAAGACTGTAATGCGTTGTCAATCCTTTGGACTTCGATGGAATGCCTCTATGCTAGTCAATTCACGGGCTGTCTTTCCCCCGTACCATCACTGCTACTTGGTTAAAGGATAAGATGGTGGTAGAAATCCGGACGGACCCTACACAAGGCACTACCATAAAGTTATAATCGTCTTTTGCTGCTGAAAGTAATATTGACCTTTCGCTAAATATAAATCTCAATATAAGGTTATTTTAACAGCTATTGGTTTTTTTCGTATTCCCGAATAGCCCGCAGCCTCCATAATTCCTTGTTCTCACGCTACATCTAATTTATTTCAGTATAAGTTTACTCAACGAACGCGGGTGTTAAGACGTGTCACGATAAATCCTTGAGTCTCAGGCAAATTATCGGAAAGCCATTAAGAGCAAGATTGTTGTATTGATCTGGTATTTTTTTGTAGATAACAATCTATCATATGTCTGATGAGCCTTCCATGAAACATTGAACATTTGTTTAAGTAAAGTTATAGTGTGAAATAACCGGTAAAGTGAGACTTGGTTTTCAACTGTCTATCTTTTAGTGGTGGTAGGACCCAGTGCAGGGTCCGTCCGGATCACTACCACCACCCACCAAGCAACAGTGTTCGCATTGTTGTATTCTGGCGTGGGCATAAGACAACCAGTGAATTTACTAGCATAGAGGCATTCCATCTTAGTCCTCGGGGTTGGAAACGCATTTGTGGTCTTAGGATTATAGTCTTGGGAATTCGAATGTCTATGGGTCTCAGATTCCACTTACCATCAGATGGCCGAAGTGCTCGTGTACCTTCTCCTTATCTTTAAAAAAAAAGGAACCCGAATAATAAACAGATTGGTGGCCGGTGGATAAGATTAGGTCGTAGATCAGTGGGCAGACCAGTATTAGCTTGTTGGTCTAACGACCTTAGCACAAGACTGTGGGTAGATGTGGCTAAAATAATGATGAAGATAAAAGCAGGTGAGGACTAAATTAAGCCATTACAATACTCAGGATGAAAGATGGATAGGATGCTTCGGCTAAACTTTCTTGCTGCTGGATAAAAGCACTGCCTTTCTTCATCCAGAATTATTATTCTAATACAGACTGAAATAAAAGACCACTTTTAAAAACGAATAAAAAACTTTATTAAAACCATTAACGTCTAAAGAGCTCTCCAGCTCGTCTAACACCCACCGCGACACCGGCCCAAGTCTCCCGGCAAACTTGTTCAATAAACCGGGGCTCAAGATGGAACCCTCCGAAACCCCCGGTCAGACCAGGCAGCTCATAAGTATAGGACAACGGCACACCAACCAAATGAGCGTAATCTTCAGAAGCACCTGAGGCAGCGTAGTTCAAGACAAGGACGCCATTACCAACTATGTAATTGGGGAAGTTGGATAGGGAATGAGAATCAATTGTTGTTGCCATGGCTACGCCAACCGTGTGGAGTGCAAAGGCGTTGTTGGAAAGAGTACCATCATGACCCCAAGGGTAGAGGATCATGCTGCCGTAGCTATGCATGGTCAGATACAAGGGCATACGGTGAAGGTACTCTAAGATGACGTCGCGGACGACGCGGGTTTCAATTTCAGAGAAGGGGCGGGCGCCAGCGTAGGTATCACCACAAGCCGTGAGGCTGGTTCCAACGGTATTCCAGGCGAAATCGTAATTGCGGTTGCCATCGATGCCGGGGCAGAAGGCGCTCAGCGGGCTGGAGTCAGTGGAACGAGTCTTACGCCAGAATCGCTCCTAAAACAAGAGGTAATGAGATGGATTAATCACATTTGTACCGTATCATTGAAGTTAGGGCGAACAGAATGAACAGAACTAGAGCCACCAAACGAGATACCAAAGGGCCTACGCAAGATGCATGACGCAAAATATCGCATCTTTACATTCTCAATCTCTTATCTGATGGAAATAATCGAATAGTTTGATAGAAAATTCGTCTTTAAACTTCTTGGAACATAAATGATTTTCCTACTAATCAATTAGATACGATACGAGGTTGAGAAAAGGGACGATTTGTGATTAAATTTACAAATTTGACATAAGCTGATTACAGATTGCGTCAATCGCTTATATCAACTCCATACATTTCAAATCAATAGAAATAAAAAAAAAAGTATACGGGTTTTTAAATTATGTAAAAATATATAAATCTCAGGTCGTAAGTAGTTCGAATTTTAATCGGCCTATGTTGTTCCATTACTCCCTTTATTCTTGAGCTATCAAAACATCCATTACCTTCAGAGCAATATGACCGCATAACAAAGCTATGTGACGATAAATAAGTCAAAATCATTTTCAGTAGCGCACGTAATCTTTATAGCTCTTAAAACTTGCCTATAATAACAAAGGATTAGGTAATCAGCAATAAGCTGGTATATTTAAGATAAAAACAATAAAATATTTAATTAATACTAAAGACGAAATTGAAATTCATTGCCACATGTGAGACACTCCTCAAAGATGTGCACATGAAGCATCATGCTGCTATATGTTTTTTTTATGAGGAAGATAACTTATTTTTATTCTATTCTTCCTGTTATTCATTAATTTATAGTATTTTAATATTTTATGTAAATAGATAATTAAAAAAACTGTACTCTTGTTCTAATATACATACATCTTGTGCTAATGAAAGGTTGCAAGCCCATCGCCTAACAGTACTACAAGCCTTTATTCCCTTAGTCGCTTCCTATGACATCCACGGGAAGACATGGAGTGGTACTATTCTAACCCGGCAACAACACTCTTCTTTATTATTTATCTTTTTGAATGTACGAGTCTATTTTACTTACCGATGTAAAGGTGAAAGCATATCCATCAGGGTTGACAACAGGCAGTAAAATCCAGTCAAAGTTCTCCAAAAGATCAGGCTCAGTCACATCTTCAGTCAGCTTGTGAATCATCCAAGTCACTGATGGGGGGGAGATCCATTCCCTGGCGTGGATGCCACTGTCGATGAAGATGACGGGTTTGCTTTCATCTTCGAAGTTGGTAGTGGAAATCTTCAAGTATTTGAGGGGACGACCTTCGAAAGAGTCAGCGGGATGGACTAAAGTTACGGTTTCGGGAAAGCGGGCAGCGATGTCGTCGAGGTAAGCATCTATCTAAAAAAATAAAAGAATTTAACAGTTGAACAGAAAAGGCAAAAGAAGAGATTCTCCACGTTTCTGAAGAATCTCTCTACAATAAACGCACCATTCTAAAATATTTACATCTCAACATAAGTATAAAAACACTATATTATTTGATTATGATTTTAGCTTTTAAAACTATACTAAAAAGCAAAGAATGAAGTTTGTGGCTTTTGAGTGGCAAAAAACAATAATTAATAGTCCTATTCAAGACTTAACAGTCTTTTCTACTTACGGTTTCATAGAAACATTATACTAGGGCTCTATTCTATTGGGTAATTCCAAATTGCCTTTGACATGACGTTTTCGTATTGTCAACGTTCCAATAGCTCTTATTTACTTGATAGCTATGGCCAAGTTAAAAACAATACGCAATATTGTTTTACCCAGTACAATTATAGGCCCTTTTTTAAATTCTTTTATAGTAGTAAATCGTCACTACTTTAAAAAAACCTCGTATCACATATTTCGTGATGTACGATTTTAAACTTAAACATGAAGGGAAATAAGCTTTAAAATCGTTTATCACGAAATATGAGATACGAGGTTTTTCCAAAGTAGTGATGAAATGCTTTCTTTTAATATACTTACTACTTCAAAGGTCTGGTAGTTGTCGTAGGGAAGGCCGTTCTTCCCGGTCCTCAGAAGAGTTTCCGCGTTTTTGGCGGCAATGAGCATATCATCATAGTCAAGTTTACTGTAAATTATAATAAATAGTACATTAATATTACCCATAAGCCTGATTTATAGTATAAAGCTAACTATTCTCTATTCCAAATAACATTAGACGAAAACTGCCGTTAATTCAAAAACATTGAGAGCAAAACGATCAAACAATGTGGTAAAATATGCCGAATGTCAACTTTTTCAAAAAATAAAATGCAGAAGCTATAGAAAACAGTACAATTTACTATTGATACCGTTAATATACTACGATTTACGAATCCACCCGTTACTAGACTAATGTTATTTATAATGCTTCGTACAGTAAAGGTATACTTTTGAGTTTCTTTATTACACTGCTGCTACCTTTTTGCCGATGAAAATCATTACGCTGCGGGGAAAACAGTGGTAATGTTAACTTATGTTGACTAAAAAGCTTAAAGTGTCTGTGAATGCCGTTCTCAGCGTAGTCTCGGAAAACTCTGCTGTATTTTTGCCCACATCATCTAAATCTACTTTTGAATGCTTAAACCGTCTTTTAAGGAAAATTACCGGACCAGGACTTGCACGGTATTTAGTGATCCAAAAAATACAACTGACTTGATACTTATAAATACCGATGCTTGTTGTGTGGGTATAGGTGTCTACTTTAGCAAAGGTGAGGGTTGGATAATTAAAGGCATCGCTACACTCATTGAATTCGCCAAGAAGACAGTCTACAAATGGGTGTCCCCTAGTTTTATCGACACTCATTTCATAGAACGTATCACTTCACCTAATTTTATTTCATCGAAAGTTATTTTCTGCTAAAGCCGTGCTGTTTTTAGGTTATTTTAAATTATAGTAACGCAGGTTAGGTTACATTAGACTTGTGATTATCACAAATGAAAATGACAAAACAAGGTTAAACCCGACAAATTACTAGCGCAGAGGTATTCCATATTAATTCTCAAAGTTGGCAATGTATTTGCAATATTAACACAGCTTGTATCCGTGGCTGTAGCATCTGGAGTTTTACAATCCTCGTTTAACAATAAACAATACTTACGCCTTAACATCCTCAGCGTAGACTTTATGTTGGATATCCATAGCGTCCAGGGCTGCGATGAATGCGGTCTGTTGGTGAGGAGGAACTAACACGACTCCTTCGCGAGACACTGTGGGGTGGCTTAGTACGTCTATTTCATACTGGTCTAGCACGAGACCCAGGGTTTTCAGCTGGCTGGCAGATGCTGGTCCCACGGAGTAGGACTTCCACCTAGATAGAAATAATGATATTATAGTCCATTTGCTTATACATTTTCGTCGCCTTTGAATCGCGGCGCCTTGGCACGTGCCACCTTTTGTCAAAGGATGCCGCCGCGTAAACAAACAATGTGAGCGGCATACCCGCAAGTGAATTTGTTACAATAACCACAATTGCGTGCGGGCTGTAGTGACACTATCTAAGCGCATGTTTAAAGTTATATTGTTGATAAGTTGCTGGCTTACATTATTTTTCATAACACGAAGCAGGAGCTCTATTGTAAAGCCATCTTGCTTTTTAATTTTGTTTAGTTCGGATAGCTGCTGTATTAGGCGTTAATACAAATTTACCAATAACAAATTACAATATAAGCAAAATTCCAAGCTTCCACACGTTCGTGTATTTTTTTTATAGTTCGGCCGCCATTAATGTCAAGTAAATAAGAGCTATCGTAACGTATCGTACGATGTCATGTCTAAAGTAATATAATGTGTCAATACTCTAACTGGTAATGAGGAGTAATTTTATGTTTCATTTTAATTGTAGTTATTTTCGTTGTGTGTTGTTGTGTAATACTGCGAGGTACCGTCGCGACCCGTAACTTCGCCTGTGCTACCCAACTTCGCCTAATTTTGTATAAGTTGAAATTCCCAGAATATTTGAAGGACAAGCTACTAAACTAAACTACTAAATAGTAAGTATTTTTCATTTATGGCAATATTTTGCGAATAATTTGTGGCTAACTTCACATTGTTGGTCACCAGTGCATTTTTTCCGCCGGATGAATTGACACGTTTTTTGGTTTTGTGTTTAACTTCAGTTGGTGGCGATACTACAGAGCAGGTAATGCTAAGCTTTTTATTTGATTATAACCTACAACTAATATCCTATCATATGACATTGTTGTTTTATATCTAAGTTACGTTTAGAAGCTATAAATGAAAAAAACGTTGCTGAGGGTACAGTATCAGCCATCTTGTTGCCAAACTTCGCCTACCCCTAGGGTTGTCAATTCTGTTGTGGGTGAATTTCAAATATATTATACGTACCTAGTTAAGAACTTGATTGAGACGTTAACTTTCTTCCATTGTGTAACGGAAATTAGTTATACTATCATTTGGTTAATTATCGTGACACAAAGGATTAAATTACGGACTTTTTAATTGAGTCCATAACTACGTAAAATATTGTTGAAATTCACACTTGTAGTCATATTTATGTAAATTAGAGTGGAACCTACCTATGGAGTTTATGGTGATCAAATTGATTGTCAATAGGTAGGTACTGAAAATTACCTACCTACTGAAAATGCCAAAAATGAACGAATTAGCAAAGACACGGAAAAAAAGGTCATACACTACCGAGCATTCGAAAGAATTAATGGAACTGGCACTGGAAGCCTTACAAAAGAAGACTATGTCTTCGTATGAAGCGGAAAAAGTCTTTGGCATTCCACGTTTTTTGTTCGAAACTTATTATTTACTTTTTAATATTAAATAATACCTACAACAATTTACGGATCTTTTACTGTACTTAAACCATTAACTCCCTTTATTTCGAAGTCAAGTAAGTTAACATGATTTTTGGCAACCCTATCAGCATTATAGCAAATGTATGGAACCAACTTCAGACTGCTTCAAACTGTTACCTAACTTCGCCTACCGCATGTTTTTTTAAAATGTAACCTATTTTCCTAAATGTAAGATTCATATTCCTCTGTTATTCTAAATTGATTAGACTAGATGTAGGTATGCCAAACAAATGTAAATGTTTGAAGCTTCGGCATAGTGTAGGCGAAGTTAGGAAACAATTCCCTAACTTCGCCTACTACTTTAAAGGCAATTTTAAGACAGTTAAGCTATGAAATTTAAAGCGTTAATTGCCTGTAACGATAGCCTAAGATATGTAAAATATTTTTTTAATCATGAAGATTCAAAATAACTTGAAACCTGGATGATTTTTTGCAAAAGGTGTCAAAACCCAGGCGAAGTAAGGGGTCTCGACGGTACTTAAAAGTTGTAATGCAGTTAATACAATTGTTATATTATGAAGTCCCATAAATGGTTTGGAGTTAACTATTGTAACTTTTGGATTTCCTCAAAAAACATACTACAATAAAGTAACGTGCTAAATAAGTCACGGTTGTCTGAAATAGTATTTCAATAATGTCGAATGTACATTATTATAACACTGAAAACGACACGTAATCGACCATACTTATTCATTAAAATATTCCTAATTAATAGCAGTATAAAAAACCAGTGTACAAGATGTGATACTTGATCTAATCAAATAATTTAATTGAAAACCATAAAACAGGTAGAATATATACAAGAATTCAAACACGTTTAAGAAAGAAATTAAAAAAATATGCTTGGATAAGAAGCAAAAAAAAAAACTAACTTACAAGCTTTATAAGTAGTTCCACTAGGCATAGCAGGCAGTATTTGTTCCTTTTGAACTTTTTGACCTTTTAGACTATGTTTTAATCACTTTACTCACCAGTAATATCGTAAACATACATGTTAATTATAAAACCATTTTTTTGTTATAACTGTCATAGAAATACCTATGTGAAAATTTCAACTGCCGACCCATTACGGTTCATGAGATACACAGCCTGATGACAGAGACACAGATGGACGGGGTGGAGGATAAGTTTATATAGGTAATTAAATTCGGCAACAAATGCTCGTCTCAAAAATAAATTTATGATAGAAACTACCATCACGCCTTCATTCCCAGAGTGGGGTGTAAGTCTAAAAAGACTTGTTTATAATTCTGTAACCACATTTGCACATTCAGGCCAATTTACTAGTGTATTAGTGACAGGTTGAAAGCCTATCGCCTAACAGTACTACAAGCCCGTATTCCCTTAATCGCCTCTTACGACAACCACGGGAAGACGTGGAGTCGCACTATTATAACCCGGCAACCACACGGCAACAAATTAAAAGATAAGTAAATATAATATTTCTTACCCTTGGTACTTTTCATGTTTGGCATAAGCCACAGCAAGTAATAGAACGAATGCCAAAGCCCTCATGGTGTCGAATGCTGTATCTTATCCGAAGACTTGTATATATGTTCATGTCAAACATGATAAACCACAAGATATAGATAAGAATCAGTAATCTTAAGTGTAAGGGACAGTTTGTACAAAATAGTCACGATTCACTCACGATTTAGGTTTTAACATATAACTAGCTTCTGCAGGCGACTACGTTGATTATCGTTATTCCCTCAGGAACTAAATTTTCCGAAATAAAATAGCCTATGTGTTAATCCAGGGTATAAGCTCTCTTCATTCCAAATTTTATCCAAATCCGTCCAGTCGTTGCAGCATCAAAAAGTACCTAACTAACTAACTCACACTCAAATTTTCGTATTTATAATATTAGTAGGATGTTATCTGAATTAGGAGAAGGGAAAAAAGTACTGAAGTTGTAGGTATTTATAGCACGTGAAAGAAACAGAGATATATAACTCCTATTAATCATATAATATCCTAATATCATAAATATATAAAGTTCAAAATACATAATGGTTCATAATTATACTACAAAATGATCATAATTTATAATGCTTATTTTTCTGAAACCGTATTTTTTTCAGAATTGTTATAAACCTAACCTAACCTAACGGGTTATAAATAACGGCCTTTTAAAAAATAGAGAAAAGTTCATGGTTTCAGAAACAAAGCTATTATATATTATGGCCATCATGTATTATGAACCATTATGTATTTTGAACTTTATATATTACCTCGTGTGTTCATAAGTTTTGAGACGAAATAAATATTACATAAAAAATTAAAGCATAAAGCTGTATTTATAAAATTTACAGATAATGGTAACTAGACATTAACTAACAACTACAAGCAATTACTATTCAAAATGTCCACCCCTATTTTTAATACAAGCTTTTAGTCGTTCCGGCCAGTCATCGATCGCGGCACGAATCTTCTCCAGTGGGATATCCTTCGCTGCTTTGATGAGGGCTCGCTTTAAAGAATCTAAGTTTGGGTGGGACTTTTGGCAGGCCCTGAGTTCCAATTCAGTCCACAAAGAATAGTCCAGTGGATTGAGATCAGGGCTGGAGGATGGCCATTCTTCCGCCGCGATGAAGCCCGGCAAATTTTCCCTTAACCAAGCTTGAGTCGTTTTAGCCTTACCTATGTGCGGGTGCTGAGTCTTGCTGGAAAATCCATTCTTTGTTGTGAAATAAAGTATTAGATAGGGGTTTCACTACAGTATCTAAAATGTCACTTTGATAATTTTTTGCTTTAACCTTGACACCTTGTTGGCAAAAATGGAGCGGAGTGACACCTTCGTACGAAACCCCCCACCATACCATCACACTCGCCGGATGATGGGCACGCGAGACATTTCGTGCTGTAGCAGGAACATCTTTGCTGCTTTTGGCATAAACTTTATTATTTTGCCGGTTAAACTTTTCTTCGACCGTAAAGATTTTTTCGTCGGTGAAGAGTATCTTTTTCGCATCGTGTCTCTTAAGCAGCATCGGACAACGTTTGCGACGTAATTTACGAAGGCGATCATTTAGAAAATGAACTTTTCTACGGCTGTAAGCCTTTACTTTCAGATCGTATTTCAATATTCTGTTGACTGAAATACGCGAAATTTTAGTCTGCAGAGCGAGTTTTTTCTGGGTGCGACATGGATTTCGGCGAAGTCGCTCTCTGATTATTTTGATGTTAGCAGCCGTCCTTACAGACCGCGGGCGACCACTCCTATGTCGATCTTTCAAAGAATCAGTCTCCTTGTAGCGTTTAATGGTGTAATATACGAAGTTGCGGCTTACCCCAAAACATTTTATGTCACGGAAAATTTCCATTGGTTTTTTCCCCGCCATATGTAGTGAAATGACAGTCGCACGCAATTCTTTCGTTCCCTCCATCACAAGAAAAACAATAGAAATGAATTTTCAAAACATACAAATAGCACACTAACATTCCAAATTCAAAATTGAAAAGAATATAAAATAGGTGCCAGTATTATTTTCTTTATTTTATAAACTAAAAAGTTTGTCTCAAAACTTATGAACATACGAGGTATGTTACGATCCCAAAATTTCATCATTTTACAAAAATAATAAAAATGTTTAGATCAACGAATGAACAATGATTTATTTTCTTTTTTGCCTTTTGAAAATGCCCGAGAGGATCCAAGGTATTCAGAGAGACCAGCTCGTTGCTCCTGCGATCTTTATTCTTTATTGCCGGTGGTAGGACCTTGTGCAGGGTCCGTCCGGAACGCTACCACCATCTTATCCATTAACCTACCGCCAAACAGCAGTGTTCGCATTGTTGTGTTCCGGTTTGGGGATAAGACAGCCGGTGAAATAACTAGCATAGAGGCATTCCATCTTAGTCCTCAGGGTTGGCAACGCATTTGCAGTCTCAAGATTGCAGTCTTGTGAATGCGAATGTCTATGAGTCACAGTTTCCACTTACCATCAGGTGGCCTGTGTGCTCTTTTGCCTTCTTGATGCCATAAAAAAAAAATGTCTTTTGAAAGTCTCTCAGGTTTATTTTTATTAGTGGAACAATCTTTACCCAAGCATGCAAGATGGCAAACGAGCGGGTCTATTATTATCTGCCATTATCATTTTAAGTCATACGTATTTTAGCTAGACAGGATCGTGCTAAAAAACATGGTTCATATTTTGGTCAAATAACGATAGATTTCCTACAAACTACGTCGCGCTAAATGGCACTGTCACACAGATTTCAAAATTTGCCGTATAATTTTAAATTATTTTATTGACTACCTGGCGTTCTTTTTTTATACAATAAGGAGTAGGCAGACGAGCACTCAGGCCACCTGATGGTAAGTGGAATCTGAGACCCATAGACATTTGAATTCTCAAGACTATAACCCTAAGAACTCAAATGCGTTGCCAACCCTGAGGACTAATATGGAATGTCTCTATGGTAGTAATTTCACCGGTCGTCTTATCCCCACACCGGAACACAACAATGCGAACACTGCTGCTTGGCGGGTGGTTAATGAATAAGATGGTGGTAGCGATCCGGACGGACCCTGCACAGGGTCCTACCACCACTAAAAAAATGCGTTCAGAAGAAATTATGTTTAAAACTTCAGAGTCTGCGTGTCACTGGAGCACTTCATTGTGATCATGACGTCACAAAAAGCTATAGTTTTTTATTTGGCCAGATTTATTTTCCTAAAAAAAAAGTTACATAAAAGATTGAGTGAGCTTTCATTGGATAGCTCTTAAAAATGTACATGTTACCAGGCTTGTAGTACTGTTAGGCGATGGGCTTGCAACCTGCTGTCACTAATACACTGGTAAACATCTTAGCCTGACTATGCAAGATGTGGTTACAGAATTATCAACAAGTTTAGAGTTGTTGGTATTCTGTGGCTCTGCCTACCCCACTCTGGGAATAAAGGCGTGACGTTATGTATGTATGTATGTTACCATCAATTTTCAGGTTTGGGGGTCCGTTTAGAATTATATTGGACTTGAAAAGGGTAATATTCGCTTGAGTCATGTTGGCTGATTAAAGATGTTCGCCGTACTCTCTCTTCAGAACACGTCATTCTGCCGTAATACCAAAAAGCCGTGCAAGAGCATGTTGGACCATGCATTACGTACAAACAAAAAAATCAACAATTAATAACTAATTTTCTATTTAAAGTTAATTGGTGCCGTTTTACATGATTTTAGTAGGTAAAAACACTTTAATCGCGTATTTAGTAGTGTTTGTAGTTTTTGGGGGGACTCTCGAGTCTAACAAAAATTAGCGCTTTAAACGTTACGTGTACAGGAAGTACCTTAAAAAAAACTAACACTTATATTATATTCATGCCAAATTACAGCTTTCTAGTACTAAGAGTCTCAGCGCTAGGCTGCGGACGGACGTACGGACGGACATGGCGAAACTATAAGGGTTCCTAGTTTGACTACGGAACTCTAAACAGGCGGCTACCTGCAGTGGAAGTATTTTATACTCTATTGATAACCACATTAAATTTAAAATGCTTATAATGTTAATATGCAGTTCGCTGCCTTCTTTGGTATTACGGTGGTATTGCTGAGAAGCGCAAGAAAGGAAGTCGATCATTGCAGATAATAAAAAAATACCTAATTATAAACAAAAATGATCTGTACAATAAAATGAAGTAAACCTACTTAAAGGTAAAAAAACCCAAGGATTATAAGCGGTAAATTACGCTATGATAAATGTCGATAACATAGTAGGAGAGGTTATGGTGATTTCAATAGAAGTGCTTTGGGCATGGACATTTTTTCAATCTTGCCATTTGATATTTTCAATATTGAATATATTTTTGATTATTACTATACTAAAAAATAATAAGATCAGGAAAATTCTGAATGACCTTCGACTCTGGAGACGATATTAATAATGTCAAGAAGGATAATGGGTTAAAAAAATTGCTTACAGATGGTTAAAAAAAAACATAGTTTACTATAATTATTGCTTTCTTCCACGTACAAAAAATCTTAAATTGTACTTTGCTTCAACATCTTCTATCTTCATTTCTTATCTTTTAACCTACTGACAAGCAGCAGTGCTCGCATTGTTAAGTTCCAATGTGAGTATGAAACAACCGGTAAAAATAAAAGCACTCCATCTTAGTCCTCAGGGTTGGCAACGCATTTGCGGTCTTAGGATTGCAGTCTTAAGATGTAGCCTTGGGAATGTAAATGACTACGGGTCTTAGAGATCCCACTTACTATCAGGTAAATACCCTGTTTGTAAACATGTATTAATTGAATGATGAACAAAATAATTAGGTATAGCAAAATCTGTGTGCCAAGATGAACTCTCCCAAAATGACTGCTGCCTTCTATCTATAGATATACATAGATGCCGCTATCGATAAAACGATGGCCATAAATTAAAGATTTACAATAATCAGCTATTTTAATACGAAATAATGTGTAGTAGCTACTAGAAATCCTTTAGATAAATTCTACTTGTTTATTGTGTAAGTGGCATATCTTACGACGTGGTTGAGTTTTGGAGGTTATCTTTTATTTTCATTGAAATACATATGTATGAAAAGCAAAAATTATTAATACTTTTGGCGTTGGGTGACTTTGGGTATTGACATATTTCGAAAGGTAACCCATTATTCTATCGATTCTCACTTTATCATTCGTTTCATTTCATAACACGTTAATTTCCTTTCAAATTAAATTTCACTTTAAAAAAAAATCGGTAGAGTATAAACGGACGTAAGTTGGACAAGCTTCACAATCGTGTAGTAATCTATCGCAAAACGTTAAGGTAAAAAGTCGTATCAGTTTTTTATTATCTAAACAATAAAAACGCACGTTAATGTAAGTATTTAATATTTTTTACAATGTTCCGCCATATTTGAGAAAATCCTAAAATTTTGTCGCCAGATTCTCAAAACCTTTGAAACTGACATGCGTCCTTTTTAGGACGGCAGCTTTGAGGCATAATCCGAACAATGCAACACATAAAATTTGAAAGGTGTGGCGTGTTTTTTTTTTGAAAATAAATAATATTTTGAACAAAACCAATTACGTTTCTTAAATCGTGACCAGGGGCCCTAGCCAAGATGCAAAATCTCCTAACGTTTTTCTTTTCTATCACTCAAAATGTATGGGATGACATTCTCGTGCGTTTCGATAAACCACTCGGTCGACTGTCATCCCATACATTTTGAGCGATAGAAAAGAAAAACGTTAGGAGCGTTTGCATCTTGGCTAGGGCCCCTTATTTTAACTTTACGTTATTGTGTTTGGGTCAAATCTTGCAGTTCGATTTTAAACCAATATCGGTACGGGCTGAAATTGGAAATGTATATATAAAATGTAGATCCGATAACAATGCAAAATTATGAAGTGAATGGTGTTTTTTGGTATACCACTTCAAAATTAATTAAAAATTGATCTGATGATGGAATCGGGAGGTGGTAACAGTATCTTCGCTGTATTGTCCTTCTTTATAACAAGGAAGCACGCGCAATTAAATAGCCAAAACAAAAATTATGAAATAAGGTTACTAATACAATACGCGGTTTTATGAGACATACGACCTTTTTTCTAAGGAGGACAGTGTACTTAACGCAGACCCACCAAGTTTGGACTCGTTAGTTTGATCTTTACAAAGAAAAGAAAAAACAGAAATTTATACGATTTAAATTTATCGAAACACCACCATCACTAGGCATCTTCAACGCGAATAGAATACTCTGAATTGAAAATTGATCCCGCACCAACTTTCCGCCAGTGATGAGAAAATTCCAATTAAAACTGAGGATCTACATGCACCGACTTAGGAATATGTAAATCAATGAACAACTTCAGTAATTAAGGCAAGCGTCTTATTTACTTTGCTTCGAAGATTCTGGAAATAAGGAAGCGTCTTCTGCATCGGTATTTTGGACCTTTCCAACGTTTTTTTCGCCTCCTATCATTAGTCCGAATTGCCATTTTTTTAAGTTAGACTTTTTTTTCTGTAACCGCTACAACTTTTCAACGTTGTTATAAAACCTAAGCTTACTTATAAGTTCTATACGTTTTTACATATTTTTTTTAATCTGTTCAAATATGAATTTTGACCTATAAAAATTTGGAAACAATTGGAAAAAGTCGGAGTAGATGACCTTTTTAGGGTTCCGTAGTATAATGACAACAGAAAACGGTCCTGGGTTCAAATGTCGGTAAGGGCAGATATTTGTGTGGTGAGCGTGAGTATTTGTTCCTGAGTCTTGGATGTTTCCTATGTATTTAAGGATGTATTTCTCTATTTAAGTATGTTTATCGTTGTCTAGTACCCATGGTACTACAAGCCACGAGCTTAGTTTGGGACTAAGTCAATTTGTGTGATATTGTCCCCTGATTTATTTAATATTATTATTATTATAATTGTTAAAAGTGAGAATAGTCGCGAGAAGAGAATGCCATTTTTTTACGGTTTTGTCAACCGACTTCTTATGGATCTCAAGAATAAGGTTTAACCTTGTTTGGTTTGTAACTATATCGCACATATAGAATTGTAGTGACCCAATTCAAACATTTTCAGCTTTCGATTTCGAGTCATAAATTTAGTATTATAGAGACCTAAGTCTAAAATCAAAATATGTGTATTAGGTCACTATAATTCTAAAGATGCGATATGTTTTAAGGGTTACGTACTTAAATAGAAAAAAAACGGAGCCCTTAAAGGATTACTTTTATGCAGGGATTGTAACACCAGTATTATTTAATACCCTGTATTTACATTGACAAATTATTACCGCCAAAAACAATACCTATATTCGAATTAGAGGTATTGTTGTCATTCCGCTTTTGTTTTTATCGCTATGTTTACACTATTTACAGTAATTAATACCTGTATTCAATACCGCTATTCATTGCACCTGATAAGTAAAATGTCAATTAGGCTTAATTAGCTGTAATTTCAGACTTGTCTATGGCGAGTCTAAGTTTTTTGTAAGAGCACCACAAACATTTACATAAGTATATAAATAAACGAGTATATTGACGCTGACTGGTGTTACTGGTAATGGTTTTTAGGGGTAAAGTATCAAAAAGAGGTAGTTCTCAATTGGCTAAACCGATAATATACTTAAATACCGGTATTCATACCGCTAATCAGAGCTTTAGTGGTATAAATAGTGAGTCTTATAACCGGTTTTACCTCACTTAAAACCGGTAGACCGAATACTGGTAACTATCCCTGCTTTTATGTCCGTCCTTCTGTCTGTCCCTTTATCTCGAGAACGCGTTGACGTGTCAAGTTGAAATTGAAACAATAAACTAAAGTCTATAGTTCCTTGAAGCTGTGAAAAAAACAAACTCCAAAGTTAACTTATAAAAAAGATCGTTTATGCCATAAAAACGTATATCGTCGCCTTACTTACTCAAACTCGTATCTGTATATTTTTTTTGCTGTTGGTAAACTTATTGCTTCTAAGTATTACTGAATGTAAATGAAATTACCAACCTCAAAAAGCATAAGCAGATACGAGTTTGAGTAAGTAAGACGACGATATTTCGACACTCGCAAAGGAATAAAAATAGGGTGGACCATGTGTGCGGCAAAGTGGTGACTCGATCAACGACGCCGCTGGCCATAACGCATCTTTAGAATTATAGTGACCTAATCCACATAATGTTGAATTTCGACTTAGGTCTCTATGTTACTAAATTTATGACTCAAAATCGAACGCGGAAAACGTTTGAATTAGGTCACTATAATTCTAAAAGTGCGATAAGTCGACCTTCGAGTGAGCTTGACACGCTGGGCTGTCTCGCAGTGGAAAAAACCCATTATTGTTATGTTCTATTCGGGCACGAATACGCAAGTGGATTAATTTGTCTAATGTTTTATCTTAATTGCCTTAATACATTAAAACCATAAAGATAAAATAATATTGAAAGATATCAATTTATAACTGCCTCTGATTATTTAAGTTTCTGATATTTTCTGTTTTAATCCTCGATGTAAATAGAGGGGAGTTATTAGTTTAACGTGTGTATTTGTGTATTTTTCTGTCGCATCGTAACTTCCGAACAGATGAACTGATTCGGGCGCGTATGCGCACTGCCGACGAAGCTACCGGTTTCGTTATAAAATAAATGAATAAATATCAGGGGACAATCTCACACAAATTGACCTAGTCCCAAACTAAGCTCTAGCCTTGTACTATGGGTACTAGACAACGATAAACATACTTATATAGAGAAATACATAATTAAATACATAGAAACATCCAAGACTCAGGAACAAATATTCGCGCTCATCACACAAATATCTGACCTTACCGGGATTTCAACCCAGGACCGCTGGCTTCGGAGGCAGGGTCACTTCCAACTAGGCCAACGTGTCGTTTGATTCTTAGAAAGGGTAAATATTAATATTCCTCAGTCAAGATGTTTTCTATATATGTCAGTTTTTTTCATTTATTTATACAATAAACAGTGATCGGGGAAAACAGTGCAAAACTTCAACAAAGTTTACATTAAAAGCCGTGAAAATATTAATTTCCTTATACCAAATGCAAGACTTTCATATATAGTTAAATTCAACACTAATCTGCCAATAATATTATTGTTTTTCTTGGTTGTAAGTTCTCCTTTATGTCAGCTTTACAAGTATTGTTCAAGTATTGCACCGTTTTCCCCAATCACTGCATTATAAAACAAAATTCGATACAACGATCTGCCAAACTGCGTAACAGTTTGTTGGCAGAAAAAGTATACCTACCGGGTGAGGCCTGTAATAGGAGCAATAAATTGAGGGATCGTTTCTACTCTATAAACGTACCAACATTTATTCTACCTACCTACCAACATATATTAAGATTAACAACTAACTATCGACTAGAGTACCTACCCGAACTTGACTGTGACGTTAGCCACACGTTGTCAGGGCCAAACTAAGTCTTTTTTTCGTGGAATTCGCTATTTCTATATATATATTTTTTATTTATTTATTTGGTAGTTGCCGGCCATGTGGCGTTCGTTTTTTACACCCTTGATCCTTCGTCAGCGTAGAATGAGTTATTCTGCCATCCCATGTTGCGGGGAACGGTATCGTTATTTCCTCGGGAATTTATAAACTTTCCAGGATAAAAAATAACCTACACGTTAATAGAGGATATAAGCTGTCTCCATCCCAAATTTCATTCAAATCCGTCCAGCCGTAGTAGCGTGAAAGGGTAACAAACGAACAGGTTAATTTATATAACACGAGCTGTTTCCCGTGACTCCACACGTGTAGAAGTCGTTTATCGCTATTCCATCAGGGAGCGCTAAATTTTTCGTCCATAAAAACTACCCTATGTCCTTTTCCGGGACAAAAACTATCTCCATACCAAATTTCGTCTAAATCGGTTCAGCGGTTTATCCGTGAAAGCGTAACAGACGACAGACAGAGTTACTTACTCAATTATAATAGACTAGCGACCCGCCTTCGCTGCGCTTCGGGTTAAAGTATTATACGTACAAAGCTTCCTCTTGAATCAGTCCATCTATTAAAATACCGCATCAAAATCCGTTGCGTAGTTTTAAAGATCTAAGCATACATAGGAACAGATAGCGGGAATCAACTTTGTTTTATACTATATAAAGTGATAGTTTGCAGAATTTTAAAATGCACCAAAATACTGCACCGAAATTTTACAAAATCTTTTATTAGAGTAAGCCACCGCAATACTCCGAAACGAACAGCTGCAGTCCATTCCGTTGATTAGGCGCCTTATGATCAAGATTTATCTCAAAGGAAATCGGGAGAACCAGCCGAAACCGGAATGAACTGGATAAATCCAGAAATACATGTATTTCCGTCTTTGTAAGGCTACTTGTATTGGTAGTATGATTTTTTCCAAGCGTAAATAAGTAAAAAATATTATTTGCCAGAATTGTTTGTTCTTGGTCAGTATCATTATTGATATGCCCAAGAGATAAATTGACTACTAATTCTATAATAGCCTAAGATATTCAAAATACCCTTCTGATTTTGTTACTAGGTGGTAAAGCGGAAAACTGATCTAAACTAGTAAAGAGAAAAGAGTGATTTTTGTTTGATTGTGGGTATACTCAAAAACTACAGGACCGATTTTGAATCACTAACAATTTCTCATATTTCCCGTGCTCCAAAATGTTTGTATGGATCTTCTAATATAAACAAATGGTACGCATAACGATATAGAACACACCACCGCAGATAAAATTGAATGTTGTAATTTTGGTCATTGCTCACGGGTTTTAAATGACAAATGACAAATGACAAAATCTTTATTCGACATCACAGAGCATGGTGACAGAAGTACAAAAGCAACTCAATGGGTAACTAAATAATAGAATCTACAGAGGGCATAGATTATTACATACAACAGAGTAAGCGTGTACTGTGATGCCTGAAAAGGGGCTGGACTCAGCATTTTGCTCCAGCGTGTCAACGCTGCAGCGCTGGTTTTCAGCCAGACCCTTACTACTTAGGTGGCTATTAAATAAACAAAAAGCTTGTCGGCACGGAATAGGCGTGAGAATACAATATTACTTGGATTAAATGCATTATAGAAACTTATAATATATGTGTGGATTAAGATTTGTTAAAGTCTGGCAAACGAAAGCGTGACCTGAGAATGCGCGGCAATTCAAAAAAGATACATGTGGTATTAACTAATTATAGTAGGAAAAAGTGTTTTGATTCTTATATAAGTCCAGGTCACGGTTTCGATTGTCAGATTTTATCAAAACATTTTTTTCCTACTATATACTATATTTTTTGAATTGCCGCGCTTTCTCAGGTCACGTTTTCGTTTGAAAGACTAGGTAGCTTAATAACATATCGTCGGTGATAATGCAATACCGCGTAAGTAATAAATTCAATAAGTTGCACAATGTACCTTACTGTCGTAACTTTTAAGGTGTATTTTGCACCTTATTTCATTTGGTGGTTACGCGGTATTGCACTATCACCGACGATATGTGTACAAATCAAATCGGGGTAATGTGTACATAACAAATAATTGAAACCAGCCAAATGTGAGTCGGGCAGTACGGAATGCTAGACCGGTTTTTTAAAAACAAAACTTATATGAACTCCACACGAATGAACTCAAAGGCACAGCTCAAAGAAAATTCCCTTTCCAATTCTCGTTTCAATACAATTGTCAGTGAATTTGGAAGTAAATAAAAGAAAATAGGTTTCGCAAAAGTATGGCATCGGCAGAGCACAAACGTAGAAATACCTGAACACAGGGAGCGGAAATACCTGTGATACAGCTTACATAACAACAGCGTATTTTACCATACACTATTCTGCATGAGTATTTTTTTTACTGCGTGTTCTAAATACAATAAAAATCAAATCAATAAAACCAGATATTTGTGTGGCCAATTTCAGTGTTGTATAGTTAATGTTACATAAACCCATATCGCTTGTCTCAGCGCAATTTAACGTGTAAATACACTGTGAGCCCGAGGGACCCGAGAGATTTTAACCACACATTCCCCAGTCAAAGGACGATGGGTAAAAATGTCCCCACCCACCAACAGTGATGAAACATGTGCCAGTTTATAGATCTTGGCAATATGATGTATTTTTTCTATGGCGACGATCACCATATGTATGGGGTTTTCTTGAAAAATCATAATCTTATCGTATGGAACTATGGAATTTGTTTGAAAATGAACACGTATGTAGATGATTTGCCTTGCCTGGCCCTTTGTTTTCATTAAAAAATTCCCATTGATTTTGCTACGAAGATAAGTATTTTGTCTTTTATTGGGTCCTAATGAACATATAGACCTGCAGCCTGTTACATTACCATGCAAACTTCCACCGTAAATTGGTTTGAACGAGACCTAGTAAGTAGTTTTTTTTTTAATACGTCATAAAAACATTGATCAAATCTACAACGAACTTTTATATTATGTTACTTGCTGCTACGGAACCCTTCATGGGCGAGTCCGACTTGCACTTGGCCGCTTTTTATTTACAAAAATCGAAAAAAAATATTTTTTTCCTGAATTTGAATTAGCTTCGTATGTAATTTTTTACTCCTAATGACCTCAGGTTCGCGTGGTCAAAATCTTTCGAGTTCCTCGAGCCCACGGTGTATATTACATCGAAACGTTACAATGTTCAAATGTTCTTATTGATACTAAAAACTAGTGGTTTACTTGGCACCCCTCACCCTTGCCCTGGCCAATAACGAATCCTTGACCTTATTATTGCAACTTTTAAACCGAGGGATTACATTTATTTAAAAAGGGATCCTCTTGACTTGAATCACCGATACTCATTTCATCGAAAGTTTCATTTAACCGAATTTCATTTCATTGACAGCTTTTTCACACTGAATCCTTTTTGTTTTTAGGTTATATAAAGTATGGGTTACGTAGATTAGGTTAGGTTAAGCCTTCCCCCACCGTAACTTCGTCCATCATGGTGCACCAGAGTTCTGAGGGCGCCTCGGTAAACCAAGGTACCTTGAAGTACCCTCATAAGTTGTAGGTGTCGAGATGCCACAGCCGAATGCGCTTGCCTGTGGTCAGGTTTACCGCTGGAGTTCTAGTGGGTATTCCGGCCGTTTTCGGTTGGGAAGTCCTACATAACCATTCCAGGACCCGCCAGGCCCCAGGTCAGGTGGTATGCGTAAACAAATTTCCCCAGCGATAAAAAAAAGGTAGACCTGTGACCACCAAAAAAAAAAACTTGCTCGTGATGCCTGTCGATGAATTAAATTTATAAATATAATTATAATCAGAGGGACAATCTCACACAAATTGAATTAGTCCCAAACTAAGCTCTAGGCTTGTACTATAGGTACTAAATACATAGAATACATCCAATACTCAGGAATCAATATACGCACTCATTACAGAAATATCTGCTCTTACCGGGATTTGAACCCAGGACCGGTGGCTTTGGAGGCAGAGTCACGTGTCGGCCATAAGTAGGCCAACGTGTCGTGTGTGTGTGGAAATTCGGCGAAGAAAACATTCTATGAAATATGTGTCGGTGCTTCAAGGATAAACCATTTTAAAGTTGTATCTCTATTGTATTAAGTGTTTCCTCTGCATGTGTGCTCTGTAACTAACAAAATATTCGCTGAAAGGAAATAGAGCTGTCCTGTCAATCGATTCCTTCCGCGTTGGGAATGGATTCCCTGACGCCACGCAGCATGTTGTTATTTAACTGGGTTGTTCTTTTAAGTTTATTTAATAAAATAGCATCAAAAATTAAATACGTTCACTTGACAAATAAAGCAACGATTTACAATAGAATAAAAAAATACTAATCTTAGGTAGACTAGTATGTGAAGGGCCCACTTACGTCTAGCGTTTTTCGAACGCCACGACCCACGACGCCGCCGCGACGAAGTACTGTTTTTCGAACGCCAGCGTCTCACTAACGCCCGCGCAGCGTCGACGCCGCATTCGCGCAGCGCCTCCGTGACGTTGTAACACCTGTTTTTTTGCTAAAGCTTTTTCTGATAGCAACACTACCGCTGGCAGGGATCTGCACCAAAATCGAGAATCGAATACACATTAGTTGTCCTTTTCACTCTCTAAGGTACCGAATGAATAATGAATGAGACGAAGCATTTTAGTATTTTAGTCAAGCGTGATCGTGCGTTACGTTACACTGCTCCTGCGCTTTGACATAAGGGCTATGGCTCGGATCATTCGATACTTTTCTGGCATGTAAAATTAGATTGTTTCAGGATTCATGAAGTATCTGTAGGATTCTCTTTTGGATTGTTTTAGATTTGTTTTGAGGTCTAAATCGTTAAATCAGTGAACGAGCGCTGCCGGCATCTAAGAGTGAAACGGGTCTCGTTCTTGTAGACTTAGCCACATCATCTAGGCTCGCTCTATTGTCTCTGATTCGGATTTTGCTTTTACATTAGGCAGCATTGCCTTCCTCATATTTAATTAAATAATCTTTACAAATGGACGATTAGCGGTGAGTTTCGGTGCTCATTCGATGCATCTTTCCATCGTACCCAAGTGGGATTTGTTTTTACGTGAATTTACATTTTGTTTCAGGCAAATTAAACGATGAACGAACTTTTAACTGCGTCTCGCCGACTGAATGTTTTACGAACATACATAATAATGAACCGATGTAAAGCGTAAGTAATCTCGCATCTAACCCTGTTAAAGGTGTATTTGTTTTACTTGTCTTGTCGTTCACGTAAACCTTTTGTTATAGCTAATCGCAGCCTACCGATTCCCAAGCGTGGACTCCTGCCTTGTAAAACAGGATCATCAGGCCAGATGCGTGCCTGATTAAGGTGAGTATCATGAGAGGTGAGCATCATGCTGTCGGCAAGCACAACTTTGAACTTTATCCTAATAAGCTACGTTATTTTTCAGCCAGTGCCACGTTGCATGGAGGCACCGTGCGTATGCCGGTCTCAACTAGCCTCACGTTAAAGATTTATAAAAACCACTTTGTGGTAAGTGCTTACCTTTACCTCATGGCTAGGTGTGATAGGATAACTTTTAATCATTGTTCTTTTGTTTAATACTGCAATTCTTGTTGCAGGGTTTTTTTATTTTTCTTTACAATTCTGGATTCGACCGTGAAGGTCGCTCGACTCAACGGCGTGGGCGTGGTCTGCTTGCCACGTGTTGCGACCTAGAGAGGCTTGGTGCATTGGCGCGCCTCTTCGCTTAGCAACCACGACTGAGTCTTCGCTTGCCACTTAACTTCATCTTCATACACACTTGACCTCATGCATACTTCACCCTAGATAAGTGCCTGTTCTGTCTTAATAGTAAATAGTGCTACCATTATTAATGTAACCTCATCGGCGAGCTACTGTAACTACAGTACACTTATGTGATGTGTGTGTGATTCAACATTATACCAGAGAGAATACCACTGTTTGTTTTACTTTTAACAAGAAACCATTCTTGTTCGCAGTAAGTTTACCCAGGGCGCCTTATTTCATATTAAATTCGAGGTGACTTACTCCCAGGCCTATGAACCCGCTGGCCCTCATATAGTCTTATGCCTGTTTGCCGATTGAGGTTGTTTCAACGTCAGTGGCGACTATCGAACGTCAGAACGTCTTGTCTGTCTTGTCGAAGCGCCCACGCAGCGTCCCTCCCCCCGCATGACATGACGTGTATTTCCTGTGGTGCTAACGTTTAAAGACTGGTGAAGTGAGACGCGGCGGCTGCGCAGGCACGTTTTGACGTTCGATAGTCGTCACTGACGTCGCGGAGGCGCTGCGCGATCGAATAACGTTAGATTTTTGCACGCCATTTCATGTTTTTATTTTTTTTATTTTAGTCTATGGCTGACGTGGTAAAACTATTAAAAGTTAAAACACACCGTGTCCGAATCGTTTCATTCTTTTGGGAGCTATGATGCCACATACAGACAAACAGATACGCAGAATTATTTGAGGTTATAATTGGTTATCGATGACATCTGTCAGGTTTAATTTCTTATCTTACTGGAACTATAACTATAACGTGTATTTAACACACACACACACAGTCTGTCACTTACAAACATATCCATGTGCTACGTTGTTAAAATTGTTGCTTATTTTGTATTAAATGTATTTTTGTGGACATCTTTTATTGGCTTACTGTTTTGTATCATATGTTACTGATTCTATAAAATGTATCGCTGTTGATTACCCAAATAAATGAAATAATAAATAAAATTAAGAAATGATATAAGAGAAAAACATGGAGCTAACACCACGTGCTTCTATTTCGTCCACCAGAGTAAATATTATTTTAACTAATAATTGTCCTCGCTTGCAGGCTTAGATCAGGACATGGTCGCTGTAATTTCTTTCGGCATAATGGGGTTGGCGTGATTCCGACCTATGTGATTGTGGCAAAGAGGCCCAAACGATGGATCATATAATGTAGCGATGCGATGCCCAATATATTCATACCCGGGACCCATAGAAGACATCTACAACCTTACTCAAGACGCAGCTAAAAAAGCTGAATGTGGCCTTATAATAATTATCTATGTATTTGCCTATTCTACAGATCGCTATACGAGTCCATGGTGACTCTCTAAAACTGGAAGATGGCGAAATTCTCGGACACTGTTAAAACAAAGAGTGATGCTATTCATTCTAAGAAAGAACATGAAGATAGAAAACAAAGTTTGCAGATATGAAAAGCTTCATTAAGGCCCTGTTCCTGGCTTATAGATGCCTCCGGAGATCCCAGAGCTGGTGATTACCTCTTTCAAAGGATCGGACTGGCTGTCCAGAGAGGTAATGCAGCCAGTGTCATAGAGATGCACTCCTTTGTGAGCAGAGGGGGCGTTTCACAAAAAGGCCGACTGGCTGTTCACAATGGAGCATTGGCCCCTACTCTGATGTGTGGTAGTGAATGTTGGGTGTGGCAGGACAAGCATGAAAGTCTTATAAATGCAGTTGAAATGCGCTCTTTGCGTAGTATATGGGGTGTGAAACTGATTGATAGAAATGACAAGATCAGAGAGAAATGTGGACTGAAAGAAGATGTAGTGACTAAGATTGAAAAGGGCATGCTTCGATGGTTTGGTGATTTGGAAAGAATGGATGAAAGAAGATAGACGATAGAGATATACAGTGCGAAATTGAGTGGATGGTCGGAAGGGCCGCCCTAGGCGTACTTTTTCGAATTAAATCGGAGAAATTCTGCAAAAGGGCCGAATCTTAAGTACCGGAAACTGTGGAAGAAGCAAATGAGATTTGTCAGGATCGTAGCAGGTGGAAAGAAGTGGTCTCTGCCTACCCCTCTGAGACACAGGTGTGATTTAATGTATGTATGAACATTTTAAAAAATATTGCTCTGTAATTTAATAATCTCATATATGTTATATTTAAAAAGGCGGCAGGCCACATGATACGAACGACGGGTGAACGATGGACGAAACTGGTCACAACATGGAAAGGTCCAAAGGGTAAGCGAGCCAGGGGTAGACCTGTAGACCGATGGACTGATGACCTACGAAAGGTAGCAGGAGATAATTGGATGGAGACAGCAGAAGATAGAGCACAATGAAGACAGTTGGAGGAGGCCTACACCGGAGAGGGGCCATGACTTAATATTTTTTTACATATCTTTATTTCTATTTTGTATTTTGTTATGTTAGGATTAAGTCAAGGAACAATAAAGGCTTATTATTTTTTTTTTAATTTATTTATTAATCACAAAAATACAGTATCTAACTTATAAAAAAATGTCCCGCAAAACAATAAATAAAGTTGACAATAAAGTTATTTGCAAAGTATTGATTAAAATTTCTGCTAAGATGTTACAATTTATAATTATAGTCATTTTAAGAATTAAGTACCTCATAAAATTTCTGCAAGGCAACGCATTTGTAGCACCCGTGGTGATTCTTTTTTTTTTTAAGAGAACCAGACGCCCATAGCCTATACGCTAAAATTGCCGAGAAGTGCATTTTCAATTAACGTTTTCCATTAAGTGTGCCTAAGGCGTATTCGACATTCATTGACTATAAAAAAAATCACTACACAGAAAAAATCTAATGAAAAGTACTGTACAAGAAGTGTTCAGTTATACAGTTTAGCTATTTAAGATGAAGTATGCTTTGTCACTTTCTGTTATATCCACTCGTCACCATAAAAAACTTGCATTTATGAATACAAAGAAAATCTTTTATGTTATTCTGTTTGCCTAAAAAACAGGATCACTCTAGTTAGTTCAGGCACTTGTGTAATAATATTAGTTGTTTGTAAACATAAGCTATGTAATCTTATCCACCTTTTAAGTAACATCTCAAATTATATAACTTCAGTTCCTCGTTTAACAGTAAAAGGAAGCGATACTTTCCCTAAAAGGATTTCAAACTTGTTTAAAAAAGTGATTGTATTATATTAGCATAGTTTTCTTGTAACCTGTCGCTTTTAATGTAATTTATTAGATTGAAACGGGTGCTAAAATCATGTTTTTAGTAGCAGAAAAAAGTTCTGGTTTAAATGCACCTTTTCCATGAAGGCTTTAAGGCGTATTCAAAATACTTTGAGGATAAATAAAAACAGTACACAGAAAAACACTGTGATTAGTATACAGTTTAGGTATGCTTTGTCACTTTCTGTGAAATCCACACATCACCATAAAATACTTTGCTTTCATGAACACAGAAAATCTTTGATTTTAATTCTGTTTAAATGTAACACAAATATTTTCAATACTTCACAACTTACGTTGTATTATATCACTTAAATTAAACGTGTTAAATTGCATTCGCTGCGCGAGAATGAATGGAGTTTTTCAGCGCTGCAGGATTAGAAAGAGAATTTTTAATAAAATCTAGTTTAGGTTACAAGAAATTAAAATAACATATATAACCCTTTAGAATGTAAGAATAATGTAATATTCTGTGTCAAGGCTACAATTGAAAAATAAAAATATATTTAGTAAACGCTCCATTTATGACCAAGAAACTATTGGAATGAGAGATTTTCGATTTTCTCTCTGATACTAAGTGAGCGTAATGAAAATTAGCGGTGATATCGTTTACGAGTGGCTGGGTACACTCGTGTTGGTATCACATGCGTGAGAACTCTCCTTAGATATTAAAAAAAAAAAAAATCTGGAAAATCTCTTCATCAAACCCAGGATATTAAATTGCTTTACTTAACATTATTTTATCTTTCGAAACTATGGCTGGCTCTTTTACAAAACATCCTGTAAAAAATGACAAACTTTCCGATAGATGGCGCTATGTGTCGATTACATCGCACAATCGTTTCGTTTCCTCAATTTAATAAGAGCGTGTCTCACTGCTGTACACTTCGTGCCTCAATCTAATGAGTAAGGAAATTATTGGGCCTTGATAACATCTCGGCAATGCTCTACGTGGGCGAAACTATTTTTGCAGTGGTACAGGTCGTCCCCTTGAGTTGCGCGCCTACTTTGCGCGCGGTTCGGGTGAAGCGATCTGCCTAATATAACATTAAAATACACGAATATGTACAAAACATCACACTTTCAAAGCCAGAATGTGGTAGGCAGAGCTAAAGAAATACCAACAACTCTATAAAGACTTCTTCATAATTCTGTAACAATATTTTGTACAATCAGGTTAAGATGTTTCCTAGTGTATTAGTGACAGTTGGCAAGCCCATCGTTTACAAGCCCTTATTCCCTTACGGCCGAACCCTATATTCAAACCGCGGATAGATAAGGCTTACTTCGGGTTGAAATTTGACATTTGCCCATACATAACGTGTCAAATAATCCGAATTAAGGCTATCAGGGCCTCTATTCAACTGCGTTATAACGATATCGTTTTTGACCTGTTTCCGTATTGTCAACGTTTTGATAACTCTTATGTCATTTACAATAATGGCGACTGTGACATAAACGATTCTTAAACGTGTCAAACACGATATCGTTTTAACGCACCTGATTAGAGGCCCAGGGCCTCTGTTCAACTGCGTTATAACGATATCGTGTTTGACACGTTTCCGTATTGTCAACGTTTTGATAACTCTTATGTCATTTACAATAATGGCGACTGTGACATAAACGATTCTTAAACGTGTCAAACACGATATCGTTTTAACGCACCTGAATAGAGGCCCTGTCCGCGGTTTGAATACAGGGTTCGGCCGTTAGTCACTACTTTCTACATCCACGGGAAGACATGAAGTGGCATTTTTCTAACCGGGCAACCACACGAAAAATTTAAATTAAATATTAATGATAAAATTAAAAACATTTAAATTATTCTGGATGGAGATGGGCTATTTTTATTGGCTTAAACAGCAGCGAAGCAAGGGTATTTTGACCTTAAACTTATTTAGGAAGTACGATGTTTTTAAAAGTAAATAGCCCTTCTTGGGTCACTAGGATAATAAGTAAAGTTTCACTGACTTATGTGACTTAAACAAGACGTTTTAAGTTTCACAGCCGACTGTACTTAGAAAGGCGAAGTTTCAAGACTGCACTCAAGCACGAGGTTAAGTGTAGATTTGCATGAATAAAACATTAAGTAACATTTTAAATTATAAAACTTCAGTTCCTCGTTTAATGGTAAATGGAAGCGATATTTTACGTAAAAGAATTTTCACGTTTAGAAAAAGTAATTGTATTATATTAGCATAGTTTACTTGTAACCTATAGCTTTTAACGTTGTTTATTCGATTATCATGGCCTTGAGTTATTATTTATACGGAATAGTAAAACTAGGAACCCTAAGTTTCGCCATGTCCGCCCGTCTGTCCGTCCGTCCCAGCTTAGCTCAGAGACTCTTAGTTCTAGACAGCTGTTATTTGGCATGATATACATATTAGTCACGCCGTGCACTTTTTTTTTATGTTAAAGAGATGGCACCCGAGCACTCAGGCCACCTGATGGTAAGTGGAATCTGAGACCCATAGACAATTGAATTCTCAAGACCTCAAATGCGTTGCCAACCCTGAGGACTAAGATGGAACGCCTCTATGCTAGTAATTTCACCGGTTGTCTTATCCCCACACCGGACACAACAATGCGAACGCTGTTGCTTGACACTGTTGTTGTCTTGAAACCTTGAAAAATAATGCTACCTCCCCTACGTGGGTATAGTTTTTTTTTCTTGTGTACTTCATGGTGAAAGTTGTCATAGGATAGGTCTTTAAAAAAATATGGTAGGTTAATGACAACTATTTTAAGATTAAGGGATACGTTTGTGAAATATTAAGCTTTAAAGTGTGAATTTTTGTTGAGTCATGTGCTCGACTTTCTCTTACCTGCAGTTTAACAACAAAAACTACAAAAAAATTGAAGAGAATCTAAAATTAAAGCGCATACTTAAAATTAATTTCAAAAGAGAACTATCACAACGAAGTAGGCAGCATTGGTTTTTGAGATACAGGCCATTAAAGTGTTTATACCTACTAAAATCATCTAAGACGGCACCAAATAAACGACATTACCTACATAGAAAATTAGTGATTACTTGTTGATTTTTATGTTTGTACTTTACGGCTTCGGAACCCTACACTGAGCATGGTCCGACATGCTCTTGCCCAATTTTTTTGAACGACTAACGAGAATCTGATGGAAAGTGGGATCTGAGACCCATAGACATTCTCAACATTACAATCTTAAGACTGCAAATGTGTTACCAACAATGTGGTGGTCTTATCCCCACACCAGAACACAACAATATGAACACTGCTGTCTGTAGTATGAGGATAAGATGGTGGTAAGGACAGTAATGGCGACCGAGTTAAAAACAATACTAAAACACGTCGAACGCAATATCACTTTAACACAGTAGAATAAAGGCCCAGGAACGCAAGATACACTCGAAACAAATGCTATCTCTTTGAAAGTTTCAGTATCGAAGAAACTGAACCGTATGTATTAAGAAGAGGATATAACCGGTTTCAATACAAGTTTTATACTTTAACTCCAGAATACTTTTCAAATAGAACCAACAAATTATCTACTTAGATACATTCTTATTAGGGATGGGAAAATTGTAACGTAAACACTAACATAACATCGATCGAAGATTAAAGAAAATTAAAAATATTTTTAAAATACGATTTTTCCCATGTACGTTGACTTTTACTTTATCACTGACAAGTAATGACAAATGAGCGAAACTAGTAATATGTGGGCCTTACGCCCATATACAATTTTAATAAGGAAGTCAAAACTTAGGCGTTTTGCAAAAAAAGTGTGCATCGAAGTACAAAAATTAAGATAATTTGACTATTCCATTTCGTCACGAAAATTAGCCTTTAGATAAGTTAATTTTCGTGACGAAATGGAAAAGTGAAATTTACTTCATTTTTGTCTTTAACGATGTACTTTTTGAAAACTGCCCGCCTACACTACACCAGCATTTAAGTATATTTGACTGATAATTCATAAAAAAAAAAATATTTCAAAATTAAAAGTTTCCTTCTCATGATTGTCAAAAACAAATAAAAAAAAACAAAATTGTAATTCATTACTTTAACATTGTATTTGAGTTTAATTATTACGTAGAAGAAAGCTTTAACATACATACATACTTCAACCAATAAGGATTGTCATCACAATTAACAATATTATAAAGTACCTGTTCGTGCCCGGCTTGGCCCGCGTGTAAATTTGTACATACAAATCTTGCCCTGATAATTACGAACAAAACAAAGACTTACCAAGAAATACAGGGATTTATTTTTATATAGATAGATTAAAATAAAATATCAATCAAGTAGTTTCTATAACCACCGTGCACCCTCTCATCGCTAAATCTTCTAAAATTATCAAAGTTTACTGAAAATATCGACGACCGTAATCTAAATTGACGTAACGGACAAATGGCTACTTTTCAGGAGAGCCAAAAAACAGTATTTTTTTCTTTTAAAATTCATAGTTTTGTTGTTTGTTTACGTATCATGTAACTAAAAATAGCCAATTACTTACATTTTTCCACTCTTTAACTACAAATAACTCAATTTATCATACAACGGTTAGTTACTGAGATAGCATGTCCCTTACGTCAAAAAATAAATTCATAATGTCCAATACCACCCTTCTCCAACAGTTGACTTTAGAGTAAATTTGATGTATCTACAAATAAATTTAAAGAAATGAAATTAAAGTGATCGTAACTCCATTGAAAGTAATCAATGACAGGGTGTAAAAGGTACATGGGAAATTATCTTAGGTGAAATAATAAACGAAAACATAAAATGTAATTGTGTTATTTATTAGGATAATTAAGAGATCAATCATGGAAGTATAGACATAATTATCCAGAGCTCAGAATCGCAATTATTTAGTGGTATTTGAGTGTTTACAGGACTTTCATTATTGAATCTTAATTTTTCTGTTACTACCAGCAATATACGAGGTTCGTAATTAAAGTAAAGTGTTCTGAAGAACATATACTTGGTTTTATAATTATATTTCAAAGATACATCACTACATACGCCATTATGAGCTCTCATTAATATGTTGATAGCTAGACTAGTAACAAGTAATAAAATAAAACAAAATACACGATTCGGTGTAAAAACGATTAGAGATAAAAAAAAATAACCTAAACAATTTTAATTCGACAGTATCAATTAGAACCTAGGTACTAATAGTAGTACAATTAGCAATAGGTCAAATCCTATCTTAATTTTCATCACTGCTTTCATTATCATCGTCAGTTTCAGCTAAAGTAGCTGTTATCATTTCAGAGTGAGGCAAAGTTAAATATTCGTTATGAAAACGCTTTGGGATAGTACCTAGAAGGAATTGGTATTTAATATATTTAGAAACGTGATAAAGTATTTTGGTCCTCATAGCATTTCTAAAGACTTGCAAAATAATATACCTACATAAGTAGACACAAACACGGTAATTGCATGTAGCCGACAATTTGATATTTTATTAAATAAAATACTTTGCAATAACTTGTCTCGATCCCGCAGTAATTTATTGCGTCGAGCTAAGAGTGATTCAATACTGTTTATATTCATCGTTATCTCAGTTGCCTTCCTTATTATTAAGTACTTGAAACATGCGTGAAGACGAGTGCTCGTGCAAAACAGAACTGAGCAAGCAGCGGCAGCACTCAATCCAGTGTAGCCAGGTGTAATTTGAAAAATGAATAGTTTTTTATCAGTCGAAAATACCTTTGAATAAACGATTAATAATCTGGTTTTTTTTCTTGTACGTATGTATGTATGTAAAAGCTTTATTGGAAAACTAACAATTGAATTATAGTGCTCTCATTAAAATTATTTTATTTTATTTCAATTGAAAAAAAAATAGTTATCACGTGTCGTGTTCATCGTAAATACTTTATAATCTGTTAGCACAAATAACTAACCCTTGGAATATTATTTTAAATGCATTTATAGGCATATTTTCAATCGATGTCCAAGGCTCAAAAATCAATAGATTGTCAAGAAAATTCAGTAGATTTCGTAAAAATCAGATGAACCGGTAACACTGTCAACCACAACCAGCAGCGACATGCTCTTTCTAAAATATTTTTTGTCGCGTACAACGAGGTGATAGTCAGATCTCTTTCACCCTCAAGCAACTTTAAATGCGTGAGAGTGATTTAGCTATATTAACGAACACTGAGTATGTCATCTAACGAAAGAGATAACGCTAACATTTTAATGTAAGGGACGGTAGTTTTATGATAGTAGTTGTGAAAAAATGTCGTATATACTCTTAGCAAATATTTGATACACTTACAAATTACCGTAAGGGTCACTGTTGCCTTACATTTGTGAAAGCAAAACTGCGTATCGTACGATTGCTTACAGAATAATAGTCTTTTACGACGCAGGTAAATTTAGAAAATGATAGTTACGTCTAATTGTGATAGAATCAATTTTATTTTTGTAGATAATTTTGAGAACGTTAAATGATGTATCGTACCTTTACTTATTTAATGGCGCCTTACAGCGTTAGGTAAATTGCGAGATGAAGGTTACACCAAGAATAAATTGCAGTTTTTTTAATTGCTGTAGATACGTCGTATTTTTTTGAAATACGGAGTCAAAGTAACATTTTTTTAAGGCTGTAAGGGGCATGTTTTTTAAGGCTATGGAGACGTCACCTATACCAATCGATAGAGAAAAAAAAACTGAATAGAACTGCATTCATAACTCATTTTCGCCATTTTGTCCCTTACATCAATTTAGATTACGGTCGTCGATATATTGTGATGAAAGTGATAGGTTTTATTACAATTCAATTCAGGTCAAGCATCAGTGAAACTAAATCAGCGTCTTACAATATTAAAAGAAGCCTAGTATGATTTAAAAAGGTGATGTTAATTTTTTTAAATCAATCTTCCTTGTCGAGAAATCCAAAAAATACTCCCACATCCCTATCCCTAAAGTCCGGCAAAACTTTTAATAAAACTCGTTCAATAATCGACTTCTTCCCAACTCGCTAGTCAGCTCGATTATGGGAAGGTAAAATATTCCCCTGGCAGCGGCGGTTGCTAAAAAAATGAAATTTTAAAACTTTTAATGTAAATATGACATCTGGCTCTGGAGGATTTGCAAGAGCGGATAAAACATACCGACAGAAACAGACGGGTTTTATAAGTTAAGTGTGCATCTGTGTATATATCTGACACTTTGAAGTCCCTGGAAGAATGAACTAATTTTGACGCGGTTTTGTTTAAAAGAAAGTTATTTTTTTTCTACACGTAATCCTTTATCCTGTGTAGTGACCGGGTTAGAATAGTGCTACTCCATGTCTTTCCGTAGATGGCGTAAGAGGCAACTAAGGGAATAATTAATAAACGCTTGTAGTACTGTTAGGCAATGGGCTTGCAACCTGTCACTAATAATATACAAGTAAAGATCTTAGCCTTATTGTGCAAAATGTGGTTACAAAATTATCAAGAAGCCTTTTTAGAGTTGTTGGTATTTCTGTAGCTCTGCCTACCCCACTCTGGGAATGAATGCGTGATGTTATGTATGTATGTGTGAAACAACACGTGGTTGAGACCGTCCGACAGAAAGATAGGTCTAGTGGTAGGCTGGTCTTAACTGGATGGTGGCAGCCAGGGTCTGATAGAAGGATGAGCTAAAGGTAAGATAATGATAAAATGTTCAATAGGCAGCAATGGAACTCTGACCATAAAAATTGTCCCAGTGACGTTATGAATTATACGTAAGAATTGTGAAACAAAATGTCACTGCGACACAGTTATGTGGTAATGGATTCTATTTTGGCAATTTTTACCTATTTTAAATTGACACCTATCATCTGTCACTGGATGTAAAATAGAACTTTCAACAGAAAGGACTCCTAGGTTCATTAACGTTTTCAACCTCTGGATTGCATATTTGGATTGTGAATGCGTTGCCAGCTCTAAGGGCCAAGAATGGAATGGCGATTATGCCAAGCGATATAGACCCATCGTACCCAATATTGGTGGTAGGGATTTCAACGGACCTTCCTTCTGTAGTAATTATTAAAATTTGGTCTAAAGTACCTATTGGTGATTTTGGCGGTATTATCCTCTCTAAGTTAAAGCGATTGAGCTAAAAGCCGTCTTCGATTGTTATTAACTTTTTTAGTTTCCTCTCATCATAAGTCGGGCGAAGACTGAAACGAACTTATTATAAAACTCAATACGGACCCGTTTCGTATTGGAAAATTGGATTTAAGATTTTCAAATGTTCAGGCATATTAGTTCGAAGTTTTTTCAATAAATCTTGGATTTAGCGATTGAAATATTGCTTCGTTTTTATATCTTCTGGCTTCTGAATGTCTTTTCTGGATTAATTCGTTTTTAACCCCGGAGAAAAATAGAGGGGTGTTATTATAAGTTTAACGTGAGGATCTGGGTGTCTGCGTGGGATGATTTTAACGCGGTTTTTTTTTATTTAAAAGAAAGCTTGTACAATGGGCGCCAGTGGCGCCGTAATTACTGTTTTTGTGTTTTCGAATAAACTGAAGTATTATCTTGTGACGACACGTGGGCCTAGTTGGAAGTGACCCTGCCTCCGAAACCTGCGGTCCTGGGTTCAAATCCTGGTAAAGGCAAATATTTGTGTGATGAGCGCGAATATTTGTTCCCGAGTCTTGGATGTTTTCTATGTATTTGAGCATATAATATAGTGGCACTGTTCTAAACGCAAATGTTCCATAATTTAAAATAGAATAATGCCACCTGGCTTGGTAGTAAGCTACTCGCCTGGCATACATTCAAGCACTAATGAGTTGGCAGTCGACTTCACTTTGTTACTTGCCTACTAGCAAAAATCGGTCAAGTACCAGGCTACTTGGACTTCAAGTCACTATTAAAGACTATTATTATACGGTATTTTGATATATTTTTACTACTTTTGTGTATTAAATAAAGTTTTTTTTATGTTAATAAGGTTGTTTTTCCTTCCTTGTAAATATATCTATAATATCGATCGCATTGATGTTTTTATGGTTCTTACCCTAAAGGTGCCACAGGGGACCCGATTACTAAGCCTTCGCTAAAATATAAGGACCTTCTAAAGAAATTTGCATTTAATTTCTAGATTGTGACATAAACGATTCTAAAACTGTCAAACCTGATATCGTTATAACGTAGTAGAATAGAGGCCCAGGACACTTTCGTAGTTCTAAACGGGGTCATACACACTCTTAAAAACAAAAGTGGTCTCTTTTGTGGTCAATAGTTAACTTGTGTGCATATAAGTTATGTTTTTATATGATAGGTCTAAAGCAGTGCTGACGGCGTTTTTGCGGGAATGGGCTTAGCCAGAAAATTAGGCCTTAAAAACGTTAACTTTCGGTGTGTCCACAGGAAAGACGGTAACCTAAATCTGTGTATAACCCAAATAGCGATGTTATACAAGATAACAGCATTTCTGAGAAAGAAATATATGCACCCCACTTTTTAAGGGTTAATAAATTTAGCGCAGCCGTAGGATTATCTATAGAAATTACTCCAAACGTTGGTGCGAAGGCGGAAGCATGCATAGCTCGTTAAAGCCGAATTAGACACACAAAAATTAAAACCTCATGTTACACGAGTTTCCTGTAACCAAAGTATCTTTATTACCCGAGAACGTCACACAAATTTGTCCAATTTGTGCGAATCAAAGTCTTAAATTCAATTCGACATCAAAACGTTTCGCCCTGGGCGTTGCTTGGCAAAGTTACAATTTATGTGCGAATCGAGAAATTTATTATAAGTATCAAATTGAATTATCGGACTACAATATTCTTGGGTACAACGTTCCAAGTTACCTTACGCTTTGAATTGTTTAGTTGCTTTTGCATTTGGGTGTCAGTTTAATTTTAATACACACACTAGGTTTATGAATATTAAATAAAATACTTTTTAAAATCAAGATATGATGGTAGAAAATTTATGTAATTCAAACTGGCGACCCCTCCTACGTATTTGTGAAAACATTTTTACCCGACTACGACGAAGCAAAGGGTAATGATTTTGATACCATATGTATAAATAAATAATAAATAATAATCAGGGGACAATCTCACACAAATTGACATAGTCCCAAACTAAGCTCTACGCTTGTACTATGGGTACTCGACAACGATAAACATACTTATATAGAGAAATACATACTTAAAAATATATTGCAAACATCCAAGACTCGGGAACAAATATTTGCGCTCATCACACAAATATCTGCCCTTACCGGGATTTGAACCCGGCTTCGGAGGCAGGGTCACTCCCAACTAGGCCAACGTGTCGTCGTATGTTTCTATGTACATATGTACGTATGTCTGTAGGTATGTATGTATGCATGTGTGTATGTATCTGATCACTTGGGGCCAAATTTAGGAAAATTCAACACATTGGCAGCAGGCATCACCTCAGAGTGGAACTCCATCCATTATGATCGTCATCCTGTCTACTAGCAAGCTATTAAAAATATTTTTCGTAGTCGAAGGCCAAACTGCGATGCTTATTGCTATAATAATTTCTGGCCTACGGCTACAAACTGTATTTCTTACGGCAATATAGTTTTTATAGGCCCAAGTGGCACATTAATTTGCTTACTCCAGACAAAAATGCAACTATGCAGTATTGCTGCACAAAGTGCATTTAGCTTCACAGCTGCATCAGTGTCAGTGAAGTGACAGCCCCGCGGGTTACATTAACTACACGCGAGTTCGCGAGGTCACGAAGCGTGTAATGCGACGACGCGTGTTACTCACGGTCTCGGGGTGTGTCAGACATTCAAATTGTTTTTAGGGTTACTTAGTCATCAAGGAACCCTTACAGTTTCGCTATGTCCTTCTGACCATCCAACTCAAAGACAATTGCTACTATAAAGCTGTAATTTGGTTTAGTTATACATTTTAATTAAGCCGATAAAGTTGCTACATAAACTTTAAAGTTATTTTTGAAACTATCATAACTAAGTTGACCATATGCGTTTTTAAGATACAGGCGGCTTAAGATAGAGAGAAAATAACTTTAAATAGAAAATGAGTTCATACTTGTTTTTTGAGATAGTTTTTTTTTTACATCATACTTACCTTCTTGTAAGTGGTTACCGGGTTAGAATAGTGCCACTCCATGTCTTCCCGTGGATGTCGTAAGAGGCGACTAAGGGAATAAAGGCTTGTAGTACTGTTAGGCGATGGGCTTGCAACCTGTCACTAATACACTAGTAAACTTCTTGGCCTGATTGTGCAAAATGTGGTTACAGAATTCATACAAGTCTTTTTGGGGTTGTTGGTATTTCTGTAGCTCTGCCTACCCCACTCTGGGAATGAAGGCATGATTTTATGTATGTATGTATACTTACCTTTTAGTGGTAGTAGGACCCTGTGCAGGGTCCGCCCGGATCGCTACCACCATCTTATCCATTAACCACCCGCCAAGCAACAGTTCGCATTGTTGTGTTCCGGTGTGGGGATAAGACAACCGGTGAAATTACTAGCATAGAGGCATTCCATCTTCGTCCTCAGGGTTGGCAACGCATTTGAGGTCTTAGGATTATAGTCTTGACAATTCAAATGTCTATGGGTCTCAGATTCCACTTACCATCAGGTGGCCTGAGTGCTCGTGTGCCTTCTTGCTAACATAAAAAAAAAAACCTTCTTATTAATAAACGCGCACTAGCTAAAGTTTGCCTACAATGTTCTTGGTCCTTATCTATCAATATGACATTCAAATTTATTAGCAAGGGACAAAAATTACTTCAAATACCATACTCGTAGGTTTATTGTGGCGGTTATGAATAAAGGGATAGTTTATGCCTACGAAACTAGAGGTTCCCGGTTCTAATCGCGGTCAGGGCAAATATTTGTGTGATGCGAGTATCTGTTTTCTATGTGCTATGTAAGTATGTATTTCTCTATATAAGTAAGTTTATCGTTGTCTAGTACCCATAGTACAGTCAAAGGGCTTTAATTGTTACGCCACTATGGAACCCTGTCATAATGACAGCATCAAACCACATGAAAGAAAGTCATTATGACAGGGCAGTGGCATAACAATTAAAGTCCTTGACTGTACAAGCCTAGAGCTTACTTTTGGACTAGGTCCATATGCCTGAGATTATCCTCGATATTAATTTAAAATTCAATTCAGCACATTAAAAAAAAACTCTGCGTTTTCTCAACAGTGGTCTCCATTTACGAAGCGCTGAAAAAGAAGGTATTTAAATACAAAAGTAATTAAAATTAACTTTTATTTCGTTGGTCATCCTTACACACTGTGTGTCTTTAACTAATCGCGAGTTGTAACGGTGTCCACCGAAGTGAGATTGCGCTCGCGCTGGCTTCCTGACACCAACGATGTTGTACGATGTATCACGACAAAAGCCGAGGGTTCAAATATAGATGAGACTTAGTTCAACTGTGACTCAGGATTGTGTTCATCATCATTTACTTTAGAGTGGTGTGCATTTTCTCACATAACCTTGTAACCATCTTATCCATTAACCAGCCAAGCCACAGTGTTCGCATTGTTGTGTTCCGGTGTGGTGATAAGACAACCGGTGAAATTACTAGCATAGAGGCATTCCATCTTAGTTCTCAGGGTTGGCAACGCATTTTAGGTCTTAGGATTATAGTCTTGAGAATTCAAATGTCGATGGGTCTCAGATTCCACTTACCATCAGGTGGCCTGAGTGCTCGTGTGCCTTCTCCTTAACATAAAAAAAACCTTTCTCATACCATTTGATATCATACAATACAATACAATACAAATATTCTTTATTGAACACCACATACAAACACATACAAATACAGCTTGAAAAGTAAAATACACATAAAAAGTTACTAAGTCAATAGGCGGTCTTATCGCTAAGTAGCGATCTCCTCCAGACAACCTTACAAAGAAGAGAAGTTATAAAGAAACAGAAATAAATTCAAAATCATAATGATTACTCTTCATAAAAATATTTCTCATACGATTTTACATCATAATCTTCATAATAATCATAATCAATAATAACCAATCATACACCTGTTTTTTTTCAGGATTCTATAAATATCCAACTGATAAAATAAGCTTAGGTACGTTAGGTTAGTTTTGTTTTATAAACGGCCTAAAATCAGAACGGTTTCACTAAAATTCACTTTAGGAGTTGCGACGAGTAACATATTATGAATTATGAACAAAAATATATGAGAAAAAAAATATAATTATTATGAATACAAATCGGTAGTGAAACAAAAATCAGCTTTAATAATTTTATGTTAGTCAATATGGAGCCACTCTGGAGCTATGCTTTTGTCGGTGGAATAATTTCTATTTTTAATCGACATCAAAAAAAGAAAAAAAACTGAAGTCGGCGACCACAATATTTTCAACATAAAAGCCGACTTCAGTTGGACTAACCTATTAGGTAGGTGCCTACAATTTTAAAAGAAGTTATTTTTTGCGTTTTTGAAGGCGTTTTTTTTCCTATTACAATCAGAGTCTTCTAACTTTTACTTATCTAAATACGTTCTAAATATGTTCTTCTCCACTAGCTTGGCCGTAAATTTGCTTGAAGTTTACGATAACGATTTAAAAAAAAATGATAATATTTTTTTGCGTTTTAAAAGGCGGTTTTTTTTATTTTTTAAAACACTTTCTTTTTATTTTGTACTATTTAGTGATATCAATAATTTAGCTGTTATGTAGCCTTACTTCTCAACGCCACGGGAAAGTCATAGTGTGTATATACCTATTTAAACTAAACCACTTAAATGTGCTTCGTCATAGTAGCTAAACTATATTAATCGAGATGTCTTTTCAAACTGGAAAACTTGAAACTTTATTCCGTTTAGAATTGTTTTTGATGCCACCGCTAATACTCAAGACTAAGAAGCTTGAAGCTTGCATTCTCAGCACGTACAAGCCTCACATTAAAAGGGCGAGTGAACAATGTATTATAACAATGTAGTTGAAAAGGTAATATCATCTTTATATGCTATTCAATAGGGTGACAAGTTGCTTGATTTTCATAGTTTACGTAGTATTTTTTCCTTTTAACTTTCCATTTATCACCAGCTTTTCGTAGGAAGTGAATCTGAACTGACATTTTTATGATTTATAATGTTAGGTTAAATCGGTCATAGCTAACAATTATACTAATTATTATTATTATTAATTATTGATTATGTTGAACGGAATCGAAAATCAAAGAATTAAATGAAAATATTTCTCGTATTCCAAAGCCAAATTGCATGCATGTTTCTGTAATAATTTCTCGCCTACAAGCTTGCTAGCAGAACGGTGGTCGTAAATTAATATAGTTTGAACTTAGTTTAATAAACATCTTAATGGAAGAGTTTGTGAAGATGTTCGAGGATCTTTTCTATTCGGTTAAACCATATTGCTTATGATTGCTATCTTTTTGTTTTTAAACCAGGCGCCATTACTGTCAAGGGCTGGGATTCTACACGGTAATAACGATATCGTATTTGACGTGTTTCCCTTACGAAAATTTACAATAATGGCGACTGTGACATAAACGATTCTAAAACACATCAAACGCGATATCGTTATAACCAGTGATCGGAATAGGTAGTGCAATTTCGGGTGAATAACCTTAAACATTATACTTAATATGGATAAGACCCCAGAATCTGGGACTCGTATTATTTCACAGAATATTTACTTGACATGACCTTAACTGAAGTTAAATGGAAACATGCGAAAAATTTAAAAAATAATGTTCTTGTAAATACTTTTTTACTTTTTTGACATTGCAAGTGTCTACATATTTCCTCAATACGATATTCTATGCTACCAAAATAATCGTTAAAATCATATTTTAATAACATTTCTGAATTAAACACAAACTTTAACACTTGCAAATGTAATCCCGGGGTTACAAGCTATATCCATACTAAACTTACGCACCGAAGTCTCGCGAAATTGCACTACCTATTCCGATTACTGGTTATAACGCAGTAGAATAAAGGCCAAGTACATAAGAACTATCATAACGTCGACAATACAATAACAAAGACTCAGAACCGGTTTAAAAATACCGGTTCATACAGTTTATTTCTTTTGAGAGAATCTTCTTTTGAAAACTACTAGACAGTAGTGAGAATTCACAATGACTCCCACCCTCCGCCGCATCGCGCGCCGCCCCAGTGCCGCCACCTTTTATTAAATTGGGTGTATGGGATTTTTTTCTTGGTCAATTTGATTTTACAGGCAATAGAGATCATTTTATAAAATATATGGACATGGATGGAAAGTGTTTTCATATGGTTTTTGCTACACTTAGCACTTTCCGTCCTTGTGTTTCAATCGGAAAACTGTTCTCTCCGAGCATGTTTGAGAATATAATTTTCAAGGACTTGTAGGGTAACCTTCGGTGAGGGAAGATGGCCGATTGAAAGATGTTCAGCTTTTACTTTTGATTTATTCTATTTACTGATTAACTTTACTCACTTGAAATTGGCGGAATCACTGCGGAAAATCGTGGTTAATCACCATTAATAAAAAAGAAGATAATTTTCACAGGAGGTTTTATTCGTAATAATTTCTTGTTGATGTACGAGTCTTACAAAAAATTCACATAAACCGAAACGAAGCGAGGCCGGGACGCTAGTTAAAATATATTTTCTACTTATTTATATCCTAAATCTTCACTTGTTTACGCTCAGCTGTTCACTCCCACGGGAGATACCCAGTAACTTATCGTTTCTGCAACATATCCCTAATCCACTAAGCAAGAAGTAGATTGTTTACGCTCGTCTGATAATACTAGGGATGCCATCAGATCAAAATATTCATTATTTATTTCATGTTATGCATCTAAGTTATTACGGGTGGTAGGACCTTGTGCAGGGTCCGTCCGAATCGCTACCACCATCTTATCCATTAACCTACCGCCAAACAGCAGTGTTCGCATTGTTGTGTTCTGGTTTGGGGATAAGACAGCCGGTGAAATAACTGGCATAGAGGCTTTCCATCTTAGTCCTCAGGGTTGGCAACGCATTTGCAGTCTTAGGATTGCAGTCTTGTGAATGCGAATGTCTATGGTCATCGTTTCCACTTAACATCAGGTGGCCTGTGTGTTCGTTTTCCTTCTCAATTTCATAAAAAAAAACTTTGCTTTGTTTACTACGTTACGAACGTATTAACTAATCTTGGCTGAGGTACGTCTCAAGATATATCAAAAATGACTCTTTACTTTGACACGAGGATCTCAACTATCAGTTTCCTAAAGACACAGAGACCGAACATTCACCACAAGGGTAACTTTTATACCACTGTCACAAACTATGTTATAAGTTTAATTACTATTTTGGTACGTAACCCTAAACACACCCATAATCTTACTAAGCGACTTCTAACTCCTTATAAAGAATTTCCATTTCGAGTGTGAACCCTGCGCTCACGCATGGCTACCCTCGTCAGCCAACCCTCGATGCGCTAACTGCCTGTCACTGACGGGATTAGGAATATTCGGGGCTGTAATAGCTAATGGGTAGACTGAACATAGTGTTAGCGTGGCGTTGACAAATCGCTGAAGAATTTAAAAGCGACTTAGAGTAACCCAACCTAACCTAACAGCGCTTAAATGCGCTTTTTTATGACAAGGTTAAGGCACAAACGGTGGGGGTTGTGCCTTCATTTATAAAATTAAATTCTTATTATTTTAATTTCTTTATTAGGGTTACGTCCTCTAAAGGAAAAAAAACGGAACCCTTGTCCGTCCGTCGGTCTGTCAAGACCCTTTATCTCGGGCACGCGTATAGGTATTAAGTTGAAATTAAAACCATATACTCAGGTCTACGGTCTTTTGAAGTTGTAACAAACAAAATCTTCTAAATTAAGGTTAAAAAAGGTACGTCGCAAAAAACGTATATTTCGACACTCTCAAGTGAATCATAATTTATAGCGCACTTCTCATAGACATACAATCCTGAAATTTAGCTAAAAGGTCGGTATTACAGCACAAGTTAATTGGCTGGTCCATCGCCACAAAAAAGTGCGTTTACAGACTTATTTGCATTTGGTTAACTAATCGCGACCTATGTCGATGTATTGAAACAACAGTTTTTCAACGGCGAAATCAAGTTTGTCCCTCAATACAATTATACATTCTTACGAGTATAAGTTTGCACAGAAACTCGCTTTTTTATTAGCATACGCTAAGCAGCCGTAAACAAATAACAATCCGTTGTCTATTACGGTTCAAAAGATACAGCTGTTTAAAGCAGGGATCGTTACCGGTATTCTGCCTACCGGTTTTAAATGAGGTATAACCGGTTATAATTTACTATTTATACCACTAAAGCTCTGATTAGCGGTTAAAGGGATAGTATCACGGCGTCTAAAGAGCAACTCGTCTATGGGGCAACTCGTCTAAGACGCAGGTCGTCTAAATCACAGCTCGTCTACATATCAACTGGCCTAAAAGCAACTGGTCTACATGATTTTTAAGTAGCAGCTCGTCTAATCAGCTATTGGTCTATGTAGCAGCTCGTCTAATTAGCTATTGGTCTATGTAGCAACTCGTCTAAATGGAAACTCGCCGAAATCGCAACTCGTCTAAATCGAGGCACGCAACTTAAACGCAACTGGTCAGCAAAAACTTCTCGGAGAGGTGCAAGCTCTGGCCATGATGTCACTTCTTACTATCCCATCGGGTAGGTCTGAGAATTGGCCAACATCTATTTTTCATATCCCTAAGACACAAGAAACAAAATTGCAGCCGGCGAAGCCGCTGGCGGGTCGCTAGTTTTTAATAAAAACATGCTTGGTGAATATTTGAGATCTTCTTCTTCTATCTTTTCGTCTTTCGGTCGTTCGCGACCACAGGTAATTATACGCTAGTGTGTGTGATTGCACGCCGAGTGCGCCGCCCGGTGCATGCTGCCACCCACCGCCTTCTTGATGACGTCTGACCATCTTGCCGGTGCTCTGCCTTGAGCACGCTTTCCATCCATCTGGCCCAAAATAATTAGCTTCTCCAGACTGTGCTTCGAAGACCGCACGATGTGACCAAAGAAGCGGAGGGCGCGCTCCTCACAGAAAACCGATAGCCGCTTGGTGATTCCTAACTCGTACAGTATGGACTCGTTAGTTCTCATGGAAGTCCACGGCATACCTACGCAGCAGTCTCCGCCAATACCACATTTCGAAATCATCGAAAAACGAAAGCATTTCTAAGCAATTTTTTTTTGAGGCATTTGAGGTCTAACAGTACTTGTTTACATCTTTTGCAAGTTCAATTGCCACAGACTTTACATAGAATGTTTATTTCAAGTGACCGCTTAGGTCTATCTCCGACCTAAAGATTACGCGTTTTCCCGATAGACAATCTATCCCAATTTGGTATATAATATCGGGTCGGGTAACAAGCTATCGTTTCCAAATTAGAATCAATAATAATAATTTCAATCAACCCAGCGGAGGACAGAATTATGCGATATCCGTTGAAATTACTTATGGTGCAAGATAGGAGAGATAAATCTATAATTTTTCCTTAACTCGGAGTATTAAATAAAAGTAGTTTATAGTAGCGAAAGACCAGTGTCTTTCGCTGTCACACATCCTCGGTGTATTTGATAAGCTATAGAGTAAAGACATTCAATAATTATTATAAATTGAAATAACCGATAGATACCTCAATTGTCAAAATCGGTTCATTAGGAACGGCGCTAGAGTGGAACATACATGCATACATGTATACATACATACTTACATAGAAACATACATAGGATGTGAAAATTATTACCCTTCCTTTGCTTTACCGTAGTAAGAAAAAGAGAAAAAAAAATGTGTATTAGGTATAAGTAGATCGCACGGGCACTTTTACGCTTCATAAATCTACCAGCGCTTCCCAAGAGGACACCACTGCTCCGAAGAAGCGCCTCAAGAAACCTAAGTTTAAGTATTTTTTTTAGTAGTGTTTATTTCAATTATACATGCTACTATTTAATATTATTCTATTCTATACAACAGCAATATTTGTTTTGCTAAAATTTTGATAAAATTTGCAATATATGAATATACGGGGGTGAAAAATCGATCTGTTGCCATGTCATGTGATATCTTGATCCCCAAGAAAGGAAGGGTACTTTTCCCTATGAAAAACGTTTTCTACGCGGTCGAATTCGCGGGCAACAGCTAGTAGGTAATATATAACTTTTCGTGGCTGACAGATTTATCGCAGTCAAAATCGTCGGACCTAGGCACTTTAAGTTTGGAGTTAATATTATAACCGGGGCAAATGGATGGAATGGATGGATGGGTTTTAGTGGTGGTAGGACCCTGTGCAGGGTCCGTCCGGATCGCTACCACCATCTTATCCATTAACCATCCGCCAAGCAACAGTGTTCGCATTGTTGTGTTTCGGTGTGGGGATAAGACAACCGGTGAAATTACTAGCATAGAGGCATTCCATCTTAGTCCTTAACCTTAGTACTTAACATAAAAAAAAAAAAAAATTACCCCCGGCGGCAGTTTCAGGGGAGCACTAAGTCATTAATATAAATATCAGGGGACCATTATCGATGGTCTAGAAGACAAACGTGCTAAGTGCTTGGATGGCCTAGAAGGCAAATGTACTAAGTTCATATTATTTTCTTTACACTTAGCACATTTGTTTTATAGCTCATCCATTAATTGAGTATACTCGCAAAGATTTAAACCGGAAGAAATGGAGAGAAATCGTGAAGGAAGTGTTCTTGAAAATGCAAACAGCCAACAGTCACGACCATTCCAAAGAGTGTACGACTAATAAGATACTATACATACTGACCTAGTCCCAAACAAAGCTCTAGGCTTGGGCTATGGGTACCAGACAACGATAAAATTGTATAGAAAACATGGAAGATTTAACAACAAATGCTCGCGCGCATCACACAAATACCAGGAATTGAACCTGGGACTGCTAGATTCGTACGCAGGGTCACTACCAACTAGACTAAACAAGTGAATATAATTATAATATAAACAAGAACCTTGTTAAATATCTCGAACCCTGAAGAGTTCCCTCTCACTGTAAACATCTCTAAAAACTCGTAGATCCAGGGCGTGCTATTAAAATTAAGCTGCCGATTTACAGGGCTTGAGTAATAGACTTAGAAGTAAAAGCTCAAACTCCCTCCCTCCGCCATTTTCAAATAAGCCTATGTAGTTTTTTATGGAAGGGATTACGATAAACTGCGTCGTATCGAAATATATGACGTTCTACAGTTTAATTCCCTGTCTTAGTTTGCATTGGAGCGAGAAACTCGCAAAGTTCGCGGATTAATACTTTAAACACTCCTCTCCTAACTTAAACCAGCCCCGGCGAATTATTAAAGATTTGAATGACTGCTTCCGCAAATCAAATTCAGTGGAAATCCCTCAAAATCCTTCAGGAATTGGTTCTCGAGTTATTGAGTGTTCAGAAAGTAATAGGTATTCGATGAACGCATTGTCGCATTTGGTGGCTTGGGTCGTAGAATGCCAGTGGCTCCTGTGGAAGTCCGTTTTCTTTGGACTGGGGATGTTTGGCAATGTATGCGGTAGACTGCTCAGGAGTTTATTATTTGGAAACAAAAGATAAACAGTATTAAGATTGCTAACAATGTTTTGGCAGGCGTTTCATGTTTCAAAAATGTTTTGACAATATATCTAGACACGCGGCAGCGTGTCCAGCCAAGTTCACGCCAAAAGGAACTGGCGAGCAGCAGCCGTGTGTTATTTACACGAACCGTTTGGAGCCACTTTTGACCCCTAATTAACTCCAAATCCATTTAACATAGAAACTTGACATTTGATATGTGTAATAAGACCCTTTAGATCAACTAGAACCCCAAATTTCATAAATATAGGTTAAGCGGTTATTGATTGAGATATTAACGTCCGAAAATGGGCATTTATTCCACTGACTGACTCACTGACTGACTAGTAATCAAAAACCTAACCCACTTCCAGGTGACCTAGAAAGGTGAAACCTGGCATCCAAGTGGGTATTTGTGTGTATACAAATAAAAGAGTCTGAAAACATTGATTTTTAAGTTTTATTCACGTACAAGGTATCTTGCATTTGGCTAATCAATAAGTTATAGGGTACGCAAGTTACTGTATTTATATTGTGTGGTCATATCATACTCTTCCAAACAATTGGCTTGCTGGTAAAAACTAGCCGAGTCAAATTTTGAGCTGCAGTTTATCCTAAGTTATCTGCTTTGTGTAAATAATTGGTGTTCTAAGAAGTTATACTTTTTAAATAGCAAACATTGCTGTAGCAGAAAAAATAGGAAAATGTGTATTTAATTTATTTTTGAATGTTGTATATTCTTAATAAATACATATAATATCAGGATTATCTACGGAACTTGGCACCCATCTAGATCTCAATTTTTTTGTCGGCGAAGTCGACAACCGCGCATCGGATATTCTTAATATTGAACTTGGCTTCCATTTTACATTTATGTTTTTGATGGGATTAAGCCTTTACCAGCCTTAGTTGCATTTAAGTAGGGGACATGAATTTTGCAGATAGCTGAATACTTTGATCAAAATAAATACAGCTTAATATAAGTTATCTGAGAATTGTAATCTTTGGGGTCCGGGTATTGCTGATTTTAGTTTTTTTTTGGTTGTTGTGAATGGAACTGTCTGTGTGACCGATTTAGATGAAATTTGGTATGGAAATAGTTCGAGTCCCAGATAAGGACATAGAGTACATTTTAGCGTTGCGGGCAACAGCTGTGTTGAATATAAAAGCACGTATTGATACATTAATCCGATTAAACACCAGAATGTAAAGCAAAGTAAACAACCTTTATTTTCCCCGTAGCAAAACACAATGCATCGCTATCGCGTGACAGACAGACAGACAGATCGCCCGGAAAGCAATATAACTGTCACCAGTGCCCACAATCGGGAAATTAAAACAGTAAAACCGTGAGTTATGCGATGAATATGGCTTTTACCGGTTTAATAAAGGCATTGGGACTCTACAAAACCATATTGCCTTTCACTTGTAATCGTATGGTTTTTACTCGGCCGCCATTACTGTCAACTAAATAAGAGCTATCAAAACGTTGACAATATAATAAAATGTCACAGGCATATAATTTGTCAAGTTTTTTTTTATTAATGTACGTTTTCAATGTATGTATTTAAGTAAGTTTGTTCAGATCAAATCTTGTAAAGCAAATTTGAACCTGTTCCCGGGAAGCGATTGAGCTGGTATACTACGTAACCTCGATGACAATATAATAATATGGCACCATCGAAGATTTGTTCCCGATTCGTCGTATTCCTGTTTCGTCGCATTCCCGATTCGTCGGATTCCTGACTCGTCGTATTCCCATTTCATCGGAATTATTTATATAAAATCATTACAAATAATGGACCATTATTTATCCGCCTTCCCGAAGAGCAGTTCTACATATACATACGTATAGGTACCGGGTGTCCCGCGACTAAGAGACATGAAGGGAAAGTGATCTAAATATTGAAGAGCCAGTGTTTTACCTTAAGAAGACATTATTGAGGGATGGAATAACCGGTTAAATCATAGAATCCCTAAGAAACCTTCCCTTTTTTCATTTATCGAACTACTGCGAGTGGAAGCTCAACATCAAGACATGAAGATTAGACAAATGCAGTTACACTGTCCGAGTACGATAAAAACTAGTCGAGCAAACTGATTCAATGATTTTACTGGCTTTGTTTAATTATATAATACCAATATAGCATGTGTGTAAAAATATCTTATATTAAAACGCTATTATTGTAATAAAATCTTTTCATTTTTAAAACGTAAATGGAGCCGTGGTAATTGCATTAATTATTCGATAATAAAAATCCGACGAATCAGGAATGCGACGAGACAGAAATACGACGAGTCGGGAACAAATCCCATCGAACTGGTCCGATGTGAGAAAGTCATAGTCATATAAATGTGTCACCATTTAAATGTGCTTCGTCATAGTCGCCCAACTATTTAAGAGGAGTTATATAGGTATCATGAAAAAATATGTCTGTACGTTTTCCTTTTCTAAAATATTTATTGGAATGAAAATAAAATAAAAAAACAAAGACGGAAACGTACAGACCTACTTTTTCATAATGTCTACAACATATTCAAAAATCGTGGAAATCGGATTAGATTTAGGGGGTGAGAAACGTTATCGCCCGGAGGTATTTTGTATGGATTATTTTTGACAGCTACGCGATTTAGGCATCGCCTCACAATCCTCTTAAATGGAAATATCTTAGCGCCACCCTTGAAATTTTTACGGTTTAGGAGTTCAGGTGGTCATCAGTGGTCTTCATCATCAATTCCACTTCATCAAATGATACTTTTGAATGCAGACTTGCTACTGAAAATACCTAATTCGGTATGTGTGTTCATATAATATTTGAGGACTTCCCCTATTACGACAGGGATCCCCTCATCAACTCTTAACTTGGCGACAATTGGGCCACCTCGAAAGTATAACCCTTCCGAATAAAGAATGAGTGGTGGTAGGACCCTGTGCAGGGTCCGTCTGGATCGCTACCACCATCTTATCCATTAACCACCCGCCAAGCAACAGTGTTCGCATTGTTGTGTTCCGGTGTGGGGATATGACAACCGGTGAAATTACTAGCATAGAGGCATTCCATCTTAATCCTCAGGGTTGGCAACGCATTTGAGGTCTTAGGATTATAGTCTTGAGAATTCAAATGTCTATGGATCTCAGATCCCACTTACCATCAGGTGGCCTGAGTGTTCGTGTGCTTTCTACTTAACATAAAAAAAAAGATACTTTTGAATGCAGACTTGCTACTGAAAATACCAAATTTGGCATGTGTGTTCCTATAATATTTGAGGACTTCAACTCTTAACTTAACGACAATTGGACCACCTCGGAAGTCGAAGAACCCTTCCGAATAAAGAATGAATTTTGAAGATGTTTCAACAATTGACAGAGAAATCGGTGAATCATACATAAAATAACATACAGTTGAAACTTACAGTTTTAGTGGTGGTAGGACCCTGTGCACCCTCCGGATCGCTACCACCGTCTCAACTTATCCATTAACCACCCGGCAAGCAACAGTGTTCGCTTTGCTTCCCGGTGTGGGGATAAGACCGGTGAAATTACTAGCATAGAGGCATTCCATCTTAGTCCTCCGGGTCATTCAAATGTCTATGGGTCAGATTCCACTTACCATCAGGTGGCCTGAGTGCTCATGTGCCTGTTCCTTAACAAAAAAAACATAGAACCTCCTCCTCGGTTCCAGTCGGTTAAAAAGAACCCCAGCTCCTTAGACGACATAAAATGTAGGGCTCTTTTACAGTTATAGGTAACAAACCCGGATACCACAAACGACGCGTCGGCAAGTGGGTCATTATGTTTCAGAACGGGAGTCTGCGGGCGCGAACACAACGTCTGACCGGAAACTGGGATGACCAGGGACTTTGAGTTACGAAAGACTGAAAAAAAAGTTTTTTTTCCATTTTGACGACACGATAGCCTAGTTGGGAAGCCAGCGGTCCTGGGTTCAAATCCCGGCAGATAATTGTGTGATGAGCGCGAATTGTTCCTGAGTCTTGGATGTTTTCTATGTATTAATGTATTTATTACTCTATATAAGAATGTTTATCGTTGTCTAGTACCCATAGTACAAGCCTAGAGCTTAGTTTGGGACTAGGTCAATTTGTGTGAGATAGTCCCCTAATATTTATTATTCTTATTTATTTTTGTCGTATTCCCTTGGATCTTGCGTTTGACGTGTATAAGTATTGTTTTAACTCGACCTCCATTAGGTAGGTACTGTCAAGTAAATAGGAGTTATCAAAACGTTGACAATACAGAAACACAAAGACGACAGTGTGATGAATACAGAAGAGTAGCGGTGGTAGGACCCTGTGCAGGCTCCGCCTGGATCGCTACCACCATCTTATCCATTAACCACCCGCCAAGCAACAGTGTTCGCATTGTTGTGTTCCGGTGTGGGGATAAGACAACCGGTAAAAGTACTAGCATAGAGGCATTCCATCTTAGTCCTCAGGGTTGGCAACGAATTTGAGGTCTTAGGATTATAGTCTTGAGAGTTCTAATGTCTATAGGTCTCAGATTCCACTTACCATCAGGTGGCCTGAATGCTTGTATGCCTACTTTTTAACATTAAAAAAAAAAAAAACAGGCCTTGATTCGACATATTCTTGTTTTGAAATAAATGATTACACATAATAAAGTGCCCCGCGTGTATGGTTGTTGTAAGAGGCGACTAAGGGAATAAAGGCTTGTAGTACTGTTAGACGATGAGCTTGCAACCTGTCACTAATACACTGGTAAACATCTGAGCCTGATTGAGCAAAATGTGGTTAAAGAATTATCAACGTATGTATTTGTAACAATGTCAGTTATTTTAATGTCTTAGGGGGACTGCCATGAAGATAAAAGAGAGTGAGAAAAAAAATGACCTGCGCCATCCAAAGCGGTCGTTGTTTAGAACATGATACAAGATAAAAATACAAACATTCTCACAAACTTTCTTATTACAATACAATACAATACAATACAAATACTCTTTATTGAACACCAAAAATAAAAAATAAAAACAGAACATGGAACAGTACATTTAAATCATAGGTATACAACAGGCGGTCTTACCGCTAAATAGCGATCTCTTCCAGACAACCTTGTAAGAGAAATAACTGAGGACACAAATTCATGGCAGGCGGTGTAAACTAATTCGTTAGAACTCAAACTAAACAACTACAAGGAACAATTAAATTATTTCAATCTTGAAATTAGAACTATTTATAAATATACTAAATATAAATACATAAAGTAAATAATTGAATAAATACATACTAAATACATATAATTATACATCTATATAATGACAACAGACGAAGCATGAGATATAACAAAGAAAAAAAGTAAGGGAGATAATAGAAAAACTACGGAAGTGACAGAAAATGATCCTTTAGCTTGCTTTTAAAAATACCTAATAATACCTAATATAAGGCTAAGTTTGACATTTCTCAAATATTTGGTCACCCTGTATAATATTTCGTATCCTGTGACTTCCTGCCGACAACATCCGGAAGTAACGAGCTGCGTTTCTACGTGGAATTTCTATTCCCACACGACTTTTTCCAAAAACAATCTTATTTCAATGGCATAAGACACATATTTAATGAAATAAGCATTCAAGTAAGTAAATATGAATTTTGAATGTATTTTTCTGAGGAGAATAATTCTGTTTACTTTCAGTGGCTTTAGACAAGTGGCTTTCTATTAATGTCGAGGATTGCAGAAACTAAGGCATAGGGTCTTGACAGAAGCGCACCTATTGTGCGTCTGTTGAGTCCACAAGAGAAAACACTCTTTTTCGGAATAATTGTCCTCGCATCACGCTCGGAACCGGTTTATAAAGTACCGGTTAATTCCGAATTTTCGGTTTTTCTCCAAAGTTTTCTAAGGAACGCAAACGAGAGAACTTTATTTCAACCTAATTAACCGGTTCAATCCAAGAGTGGCGAGGCGAGAAACCAAAAGATTTTACTGAATAAAATCACTAAGCGACGCTTGTGTATCGTGCGTGACGTGTAGATTAACCGGTTTTTTAGCTCAAAACCGCGAACGGAACCGAAATGAAAAGGTTTTGCGTCAAGTACATAATAACGGTTTGAAAATTTAACCGGCATCCGAACCCTGGTGATATCCATGGACTTTTTTATTAATTTAAATTAGAATGAGAATTAGAACTAAGGCATATATTCTACAGGATTGGCGTAAAGTGTCGCGCGGCTTATCGTCCCTTTACTATCTCAACCTCGTATCGTAGAAGGATAAAGACTACTTTTCTATCAATTTAGTCGATCAGATAAGAGGTTGGGAAAATAAAGGGACGTTCTGCTATTAAATATTTCTAATTAACATTATTAGGTTGTAAACTCGTGAAACGCGGTGTGCCGAAGGAGGTACATAAAACCTCATGTTGGAAATATAGTTTAAACTTAAATTCAACACAACGGGGTTCCGACATACACGGATATATTCCAATATCTAAACCATACCGGATTCTTACTTCCAGCAAAACTTGCAAGTTACCTGTTACACTAAGCTCCCACTTGCTGAGAAACTTAGACCCTTAGTGCAGTCACCTTATGACTTAGTTGTCACTAATCCGAATAATTCGGTAAGTGTAGACAATATCCGGGATAGTCTCGTTGTCGGGTGCCACTGGACACCGCATCGTTCGTCCGAGTAGGTACAGCGGTTCAAGTACTTTTTGTGCTCCAATAGTAAAATAAGTAAACAAATAAAAAAAAACCAGAGGACCATCTCAATCAAATTCATATCTCACAATATATTAGGTAAGTGTATCGAAACATGTGGGTAAAAGAGATAGCTGAGGCTTGGTGGAATTTAATTAAAGTAACTAAAAGCAGGCTTAAGTAAACCACAAAATGCCTAATATTTTATTACTAAACCGATATAATCTTACTAAACCACAGCACGATATTCATTCTGGAAACACTAACCTACAAGTTGCTTCTTACACCAAGCTCCCACTTGCCAATAAACTAACTTCCTAGCGCTGTCACCTTAAGACGAAGTTGTCACTTTTCCGAATAATTCGGTGAGTGTAGACAATATCCGGGATAGTCTCGTTTGCCTGAGTATAGCGAGTTAATACATAAATAATTAAATATTAGGGGACTATCTTATACAAATTGATATCTTACAGTATTTTTAATAAGTGTATAGAAACATCTTGGACATGTGGGTAAAAGAGACAGCTGCCGCTAGCTGTAGTCTTGAGAATTCTTATGTCTATGGGTCTCAAATTCCATTTACGATCAGGTGGCCTGAGTGCTCGTGTGCCTTCTCTCTAACTAAAGTAACTTAAAGTAGGTTTTTAACTAAACCACAAAATGCCTCCTTTTTATTTAGAAGCCGTCTAAATCAACGTATAACATACATACATCACATCACGCCTTCATTGCCATAGTGTGATAGGCAGAGCTACAGAAATGCCAACAAATCTAAAAAGACTTCATGATAATTCTATAACCACATTTTGCAATAACAGGCTATAAGATGTTTACTAGTAACAGACCTACAAGCTTTCATTCCCTTAGTCGCCTCTTACGACATCCACGGGAAGACATGGAGTGGAACTACTCTAACCCGGCAAACATACGACACTATATATCAATGTATTTTATGATATCAACCTCACTAAACCACAGCACGATCTAAGTTCCAACAACACTTACAAGTTGCCTGTAAAACGGAGGTCTCACTTGCCGATAAATTTAGAGCCTTGGTGCAGTCACCTTAAGACTCAGTTGTCACTTACCTGAATAATCCGGTAAATGTAGACAATATCCGGGGGTAGTCTCGTTATCGAGTGCCACTGGAAACCGCATCGTTTGCCTGAGCACAGCCGGTTCGGGGAATGATGGTGCGTTGAAAAATGCAATATCCTTTGTCCCTATCTATCATTGTGACTTTTGCATCTGACAGAAGGTGGCAAAGCATACTTTAACATAAATAGGAATAAATAAATAGGAGTCAATCTTAACAGAAAACTAAAGCAATTTCATACAAAACTACAACTATGAAACCTTCATTCCCAGAGTGGGGTAGGCAGAGCTACAGAAATACCAACAAATCTAAAAATACTTCTTTATAATTCTGTAAACATATTTTGCACGAACAGGCCAAGAAGTTTACTAGTGTATTAGTGACAAGGTTGCAAGCCCATTGCCTAACAGTACTACAAGCCCTTATTCCCTTAGTCACTTCTTACGACATCCACGGGAAGACATGGAGTGGCACTATTCTGACCCGGCAACCACATGACGCCCTATTAAGCATTAATAAAATTCAAATTCGAATTACCTATTTATTGAATTAGCCACATAAGGTCGTTTTTTCACGTCGGTAATATGCAGTGAATCTACTAGCGCTTTGGACAAGACCATCATTACGGAGAAAAAGCACCGCAAGAAATACCAGATATTTTTTTCAAGTCTTTTAAGAGTTGTTGGTATTTCTGTAGCTCTGCCTACGCCACTCTGGGAAGGAAGGTGTGATCGTATGTATACCGGGTGTGGCCTGTAATAGGAGCAATAAATTGAGGGATCGTTTCCACACCACAAACGTAACAACATTTATTCTACAACTTTTGAAAATAACTTATTGTTTACCAATTATTAATGAATTTAGATTTTCCAAGCAAGCAATGTATTGCGAAAACTACGAAGTTTGTAGGCTGACAGCTGATGTCAACTAGACTATTGGATGAAGTACATTGAAAATGCTATTAAGTTTGTTCTAAAAAATCCCAAATAGAAACGATCCCTCAATTTATTGCTCCTATTACAGGCCACACCAGGTATATGTACCAAATTTAAGTATTGTTAATTTTCGTAAACCACTCGCCTTTTTAGCGAGCGAGACAGTCAAATCCAGGCTAAATTGCAGAGTCGTAGCTAACTGCCACTTTGAGACAAGACAGTATTGAAACTATATTCACTGTAACTCAACTCAATATGCCCATACATTGACGACACGCTAGCCTAGTTGTTTTGACCCTGCCTTTGAAACTAGCGGTCCTGGGTTCAAATCCCGTTAAGGGCAAATATTTGTGATGACCACGAGTATTTTTTTCTAAGTCTCGGAGTTTTCTTTGTATTTAAGCATTTTTTTCTCTTTATAGAGACTTAGTTTATCGTTGTCCAGTACAAGCATTGAGCTTAGTTTGGGACTAGGTCAATTTGTGTGTGATTGTCCCGTTTTTTTTTTTTTTTATCGCTAACTTTTTAGAGTGATCATATATAATGTTATTTATAGTTAAGCTGAAAACCGTGTGAAAAATGATAAGAAAACAAGTGCAAATAAAAATAAGAAAATATAAAATTTATACTTACCTATGAAGGTATAACCAGAAACATTAAATAAACTTTCTATTCATTCTCCTACAGATACCGTATCCCCTCGACAAGATACAATATCTACATGATTTTAGTGTTAACTAAAGGCCCTTCGTGTCGGTTACCAAACAAACTTAAACTTTTATTTCTTTTAGATCAAGATAAAGAAAGTTTCCTATTCAAAAGTTTAAAGGTCAACTTTGACCTTGACTTCACGTTTACCCTCGTCAGATTGACTGATCAGTTGACATTGTTAATTCTTCCCTTTATTATCTTTCGACTTTTATTCTGACCTTCCGAAAACCAATTTAATCAATTATACCGACCAATTAATTAGGGTGAAAAAGAATCTATGGGCCTTGGAGAGGAACCACCTTAAATCCTTTATTTTTTAGTAGAAACATAACTGCATTCAAAGATCTTCTAAAATTCGCTTGTCTCACCCGGGAATCGAACCAACTAAAAATTAAAAATATTAACCCTCGCATTTTTACTATACGAATTGGTAAGATTATTGTAAATGATTATTTATCCAATTAACATTTGGATTCACACTCAAGATGATTGTACGAGATACTAATAAAATTGTATATTTACTACAAGTTCTTTTTTACAATAAATATTTTTATTAACATACTGTACCAATGTACCCGTGTGGTTGCCGGGTTAGAATAGCGCCACTCCATGTATGTATGTATGTATGTATGTATGTAAACTCTTTATTGCACAAAAATATAAATATTACAATTATAATACTAAATTAATGTACAAAGGCGAACTTATCCCTAATTGGGATCTCTTCCAGCTAACCCTGAAGCAAATGAGTAAGGACAATGCATGGGGTTGGACACATACAAGTTTGCACAAAAAGTAAAAAGAAATGATGATACTTATAAATAAATAAATAAATTTTAAACAAATTAGCAAGTTTGTACACAAACTAATATAAACGTACATGTATAATACACACATATATACATGTATACATACATATACCTACATAAATATATAAATAACAACTCTAGTCATTATAGGAACCCGACTTCACGACTCATTCAGCCACAAAGTTTTTAAATTCCTCTTTAGAGAGTTTACAGAAGGGGACTGCCTTAAGGACAACGGAAGTTCATTCCACAGTTCCCGTGTTCCATGTCTTCCCGTGGATGTCGTAAGAGGCGACTAATGGGATAAGGGCTTATAGTACTGTTAGGCGATGGGCTTGCAACCTGTCACTAATACACTAGTAAACTTTTCAGCCTATTTGTGCAAAATGTGGTTACAGAATTATAAACAATTATTTTTACAGTTGTTGGTATTTCTGTAGCTCTGCTTACCTCACTCTGGGAATAAAGGCGTGATGTTATGTATGTATGTATGTACTGTACCAATGATAAGAAATCAAAAATAATAATGAATAAACTAAATACCAGTAACTAAGTGAACAAACAAACAAACTTACTGAGCTACTTAAAGAACAACTATAAACAGAACACCCCTTCTAGCAGGTCGGACTACGGCATGGTCCCTATGACCCAGGCTGCATTACCTCTCTGGATAGCTAGCCCGATCCTTTGAGAGAGGTAAGCACCAGCTCTGGGATCTCCAATTTCTTTATTAACAACTAGCTACTCGCCAGCGGCTTCGCCCCGCTGCAAATTATGACTTTCCCGGTGGATCTTTATTTTTTTTTCTTTCATAAGAACCTCCTCCTGACGATAACGAACACAACAAAAAAATAATTAGTGAAATCGGTTCAGATGCTCTCGAGATTTGCGCTTAGCAACACGTTCAGCGATTCGTTTTTATTATATATAGCGGCCCGCCAGCGGCTTCGCCCCGTTGCAAATTTCTGACTTTCCCGGTGGATTTTTCAGTTTTTTTCATAAAAACCTTCTCCTGACAGTAACAAACACAATAAAAAAAGAATTAGCGAAATCAGTTCAGCTGCTCTCGAGATTTGCGCTTACCAACACATTCAGCGATTCATTTTTATTATATAGATTTTTTCTTGTACAGAATACGTACACTGTGTTCACTTGAAACAGATAAATGACACGTTATAATTTTCTGCCCCGTCCCGTCGTGTTTGGTCCCGTGTGGTTGCCGGGTTAGAATAGTGCCACTCCATGTCTTCCCGTGGATGTCGTAAGAAGCGACTAAGGGAATAAGGGCTTGGAGTGCTGTTAGGCGATGGGCTTGCAACCTGTCACTAATACACTGGTAAACATCTTAGCCTAATTCTGCAAAATATGGTTACAGAATTATCAACAAGTCTTTTTAGGTTTGTTATTATTTCTGTAGCTCTGCCTACCCTACTCTGGGAATTAAGGCGTGATGTTATGTATGTATGTATAATATTCTGATCTCTCTACCATCCGAAGACATCGTATGAAGTACAAGTTTGCTAATGTTATTTATCTCTAAGCACCTTGTTGAAGAGGGGAATACTTTCGAGCAACTTATCAGTTAAATTATTTAAATTATTTTCCCTTCTTAATTTCCGTCTACGTTCAAAAAGTGTTTCGTGTTTGTGTTCTTCGTATATACGATAAAATGAAATGAGTATTAGATTTCACTTTTTCTTTAGGTATTTTAAAGACCATATGTAAAAATGTTTATAAATGATTTTAAAAACAAAAAACCGCCTCCAAAAACGCAAAAATCACTTCTTTTAAAATTGTAGGCACCTACCGAATAGGTTAGTCAAACCGAAGTCGGCTTTTATGTTGAAAATATTGTGGTCGCCGACTTCCAATGGACTAACTTATTAGGTAGGTGCCTACAATTTTAATCGAAGTTATTTTTGCGTTTTTGAATGCGGTTTTTTGTTTTTAAAAACATTTATTTCTTTTATACTTTTTAGTGATCATAATACGCTCTTATGCAGTCCCACTTCTTAGTTGATTTATGAAATTTTAAGTTATTTCAAGCGCGCCGCAAGCAACGCCACGGGAAAATCACAGTCAATTCGTTATATTTCAACAAGTAAGTATTCTTCGTTGTAATCACTCAACTATTTTAATCGAGATAAGAGTATCTTATCGCCAGTCTTGAAAAAGGTACCGTTGAGGAGTTGCGGTGCCATCTGTGGTCATCATCACTTCCCCAAATGATACTTTCTGAATGCAATTGCTAGACTTCTTACCAAAAATATTAAAATCGCTATATGTTGTATCGCTATGTGTATGCCTACAATATTTGAAGAGTTCCCTCAACTCCTCACTGATCCCTTCATTAGATTCAGATTTGCTGACAATGGGACCACCTCGAAAGTATACTCCAACCACCAAAAAAAAAAAATTTAATATCGTTCTTTAATTGACAGAGTAATTGGTGAACATACATAAAACATTTTTTTTTTTTAAGTCGATTAAAAATACAACTCGTTTGTGTTTGATGTTTATGTATTTACTACTAAAATGTAATTTAGTTCAAAAGTTTTGTCATGTAGCCAACCGTTAGTCTTAGTTGACCTGTTTTAATATTTTTTTAATATAATCAAGCATCAAGTTTGACGTTTGTATGTTTTGTCGTTTTCACGACAAATTAATTTATTGTTTGATATGGCCAACGTCATTCGCTTATTTTCATGGATGTAACAACTAATGTACCATAGATTATTTAAATAACATAGCTGTCTAACAATTTTTATGATTGAGCAAATTGCGCGGTATTTTTTTCTATGTATAATTCGCTGGTTTTGTATAACACAGGATGTTCTTAAAAGTATGCGTCATGCACGCGTTATGAAGCGTCATACACAGTCATATCTGGAATCTTATCATAGACTGTTAGTAGGTAAACATGTGTCAGATAATGGAATAATGTGATATTGATTTCCGTTAATTAGGTCAAATAGTATGTTATGTATTTGTTTTGTAAGTAGAAAAACATTTAACCATATATTCAATACACAAAAAAATCGGTTAAGCGCGAGTCGGACTCCCGCACCGAGGGTTCCGTTTTAAAGAGAAAAAACTAGAATTAAGAAAGCAAAAATATTTTTGTATAGGTATACGAGTGTATTTGAATTCTTCCATTTCGTTTTATTTTTCCCATTTAAAATAAATATTTATCTAGTAGTTAAAATATTTGCCAACTTTTTAATCATCATTCATCATCATTCTCCTGCCTTTATCCCAACTTATTCGGCGTCGGCGCAACATGTCTTTTTCTTCCCTACTTCTCTATTAGTCGCCATCTCGGTAGTCACTCCCTTTCTAGCCATATCATCTTTCACACAGTCCATCCATCGTTTAAAATAAATACGTGTAAAATTTATTTCATTACTTTTTAGTATTCATTCAGTTTCATTGCCACCTTTTTTACTTCGTCCCTGTAGACCTGGTTTATCGTTAATTCCTAAAGATATGGATTTTTTAAGGAGTATGAAACAAATCAGTTCAACCGAAATTGCTTGACTAATTTAAATATAAACACAAAATTACCACGAGTAAGATCTAAAAACCGATCAAAAATTGTGTACAACTATATTGACGACCGTGTTGCAGCATTAAAATCAATCTTTTTAAATTCTTGTTTCCGCCCATACTTTCAATGAGGCTGTAAATACTGTTGAATATAGGCCTCTTCCTTATAACGCAACCCTAGTCGGTCCTAAGCTAATTATAGCTTAAAAGTGACCTATACCTACCTATACCTAACGGAATAAGGGCTTGTAGTACCTTTAGGGGATGGGCTTGCAGTAAACGCTAGTAAACTTCTTACCCTGATCACAATCAGAATAGTGCCACTACATGTCTTCCCGTGGATATCGTAAGAGGCGACTAAGGGATCAAAGGCTTGTAGTACTGTTAGGCGATGGGTTTGCAACCTGTCACTAATACAGTAAACTTCTTGGCCTGATTGTGCAAAATGTGGTTACAGAATTCATACAAGTATTTTTAGAGTTGTTGGTATTTCTGTAGCTCTGGCTACCCCACTTTGGGAATGAAGGCATGCTGTTGTGTATGTATGTATGTATGTAAGCGATCTATTTCCTTTCTACCACGAGTCGTGATTGACGACTGAAAGGTCAATAACTGACGCTAGATTGACCGTGTGGAGGGCGACGATGAGTCATCTTTACAATTGGATACTAAACGAGGCGTAAATAATGGGAAGCCCCGGTTCGATGCTCGGTGTGAGTAAAACCAACCAACAGGCAAACAATTGAACAATTAAATGATACTTATTGAGGAAAATTTTGGTGAATGGTCCGGTACCTATAGAACGTACAGGGAAATAAGATGGGATTTATTTTGATTAAAGATTTTGACTCACAAGGAAAGGTACCCAGTTGTCCGGCTAAGACTTTTTTTTTATGTTAGAGAGTAGTCTAAAATAACGGACACGTATTTTTTTTAGCAGCCCAATTATTTCCATTTTCTCAAACATATAAGCAAAGAAGCAATATATGCTTGAACAAAACTCTCTACAGAAATTAGAGGGTTGATTAGTCACTTTTCAGTACTTTGGACATACTTTGGAAGACAATTTCTCCCATAGGCTATTACAGTCAATATTAAAAAGACGCATAGAATGACAGGTGCATCTTAAAAGTAAGCTACGCAAAAGTAACTAACGAGAAAGCTTTGCTGTACATGGTTGAGCCATTGCCAACTTTCTCTAGTAGGAGAGGCGAAATCGGTTCACTTAGCTACATTTTCATAATCAAAGAAATAGTATCTTCTTCTCAAGCTGAAGTATTTTTTTCGTACAAACTCACACTTTACCAGAAATTTTACAATACCATTCAAAAGATATTTGACAAACAAAGAGCTAATGGTACCTAAGACGGTCTCCCTGTAGGAAACTTATGAATTGGGAGTCATCAAGGTTTAATATTTCCAAAAAACCAATTACTATAAATAATTTTGATAAGCGTTTGATAAACAAACTGAAACCTTATTGTAATTTGAAACCTCCTAAGTAAAGCAGTGAAAAGGACAGTTATTGTAGGCGAAAACTCTGTCTCTTTTATTGTCTGAACTTGACATACATTAGTAGCTCCTTATACGGTTTCTAATCTAATTAATCAGTCGTAATAAATAAATAGTCGTAAAAACTGTTCCCATTGTTTTTCCTAATCGAGAATATCACAAAATAAAACGCAAATTTGAATAGATCAAATTGTAAAGTACGAGTACTTGACTTGCTATAAATACTGCTTTACCGCAACTGTGTATGTTTCATGAGACATTACCAGTTTCCAGTAATTCTCTTTGTGCAAATAGGTTTTCCTGACATTCTTTTGATTTCACAAGTTGGGGTCACATTATTTCATGATAATTTCCCACATTTCACCATAATGTCACAACTTGTGAAACGATTTTAAAACATTGCGTAATGATTCTCAATATTGCGCAATTGTAAGCCGCGTACTCATATAAAAGGAGCCCGCTTGGTTACAAGCAGCATTCCACTTTTACAAGTGTCAGCAAAGGCATCTGAAATTTAAAAGTAAAATTCAGAATGAGGGGATTCCACGAATGTGATTTCTACGGTTTTGGACCTATGCATCACGGGCACAGGCATCATGGCCATGGTGGCCATCATGGACACGGGCCTTTTGGACGTCACGGCCCTGGCCCTTTCGGACATCACGGACATCACGGCCATCATGGAAAACACGGCCATCATCACGGGCCTTCTCATCACTCGTTCGAAGGAGGTCACCACTTTGGTAAACATTTTGGACCCGCATCAATGGGATGTGGACCTTGGAGGCAAGGCCCAATGGAAGACGGACCTTGCAGACGTGGGCCTAGGGAAGATGGACCTCCAGGTTGCACCTCGATGGATGAGGGGAGATGTGGACGTGGCCGTGAACAAGAAAGACCATGCAGATGTGGACCAATGAGGGATGAATTTTCTGGACGCGGAAGACATGGAGGTTGGCATAGACGCGGACCTTTTGGAAGATCGGGAAGCCCTGGATGTGGAAGGAAAGATTTCCAAGGATGCTGTTCTCGAAAGGAAAACAAGAAGGATCAGGGAACACAAGCTATATTTATTGAAAGGGTTATCGTAGATGATGCCCGGTGCAATTCTGTTTGAAGCAAAGTATGTATTTTATAATTTTCGACCATTTTCCTTCCGAATTGACCATATATTTTTACCATTTCATATTACTATTATCCCCCAAAAAAGGAAAAATGTGCATTGATATTATGTAGATCTTAGTCTCAATATTATACAGATGCATTCACATATAAATGTAGGTACGTTTTTCTCTTGTCTTTCTTTGCCATCTTTAATCGTGATCTAGGACAATTATCAATGAGCATATCCGCTGTCACAATGACGCTATTGTTCATTTAGCACTCGTAATTTCTATTGCGCAGATGCAATAGTTTGCTCTGTTTGTTTATACTAACTTCTAAAGGTTTAATCTTGGAAATTCAATCTTGTGTGTCCAACATAAACACTTTGTCACTTTAATTCTCTATACAATTTTGTACGGCTGTTTTAGCATGACGTTACAATGAAAAGGTTCAAAGATAAAATTTAAAATTAAATTTAGAAGTTAATTTAGTTACATTTTTAAATATTGAGGTTTTTTTGGTACAGTTCAGTCGATTTTGTGCTTTTTACTTGACCTAGTGGATTTACATTGATGATTGCCCTAAAAGTATAGGTTTCTTCCCAATTCTCGTCGTTTATTCGCAATAAAATATATTTATTTCCAATTTATTAGCAAGTCACATGAATTTGTTTTCCATAACGCTTGGTTGTAATGTTTCTTATTACAAGCTTTATGTGATTAGTATTACAGAATTAGTAGGCGCATAGATTTAAATTACTACACACGACCAAACTGATTTATTTGTTGTTTGTTTAAATTTTGATTTAGGGCCTTACAATCGATAATGAGGTTTTTTCAATTGATCAGTGTTAGACTGTCTCATATCTACCACCAATAATATTATCCATTAACCACCCGCCAAGCAACAGTGTTCGCATTGTTGTGTTCCGGTGTGGGGATAAGACAACCGATGAAATTACTAGCATAGAGGCATTCCACCTTAGTCCTCAGGGTTGGCAACGCATTTGAGGTCTTAGGATTGTAGTCTTGAGAATTCAAATGTCTATGGGTCTCAGATTCCACTTACCATCAGGTGGCCTGAGTGCTCGTGGGCCTTCTCCTGAACATAAAAAAAACTCAAATTTGACATGATAATGATATTTGTAGGCAACTTTAGCTATTGATTACTTTTCAAGTGAATTGATACGTATAATTCTTTACTTTTTTCATTAATAGGTATTTGCACAAATCCTGTTTTACACTCTAAATTTCTCTCATTTTTCATTTACTTTACAATTCTGATTTATCTTTAAGAGCAGTAGCGGATTAGGATTTTGGGAGGGTTGACCCAGATTTTGGTAGGTTTCTTATATCAAACATTACCTAAATGTGGCAGGGAAAAAGGGAGGGAGGACTGATATGACTTTTACAGGGGAGCCGCTACTGCTTAAGACTACTTATCACCTTTTTTCCTATTTATTATCTTCATTAATATTTTTTTTCCTTCTCATGTCATCAATTTCTAAGTAATCATGTTTATCATTTATGTTTTAGCATATTATGCTTCAGAATGATAGCACATGCATGACTAAGCCGCTGTTGGAAAGCGTATAGGAAAACAGACCAGTTGGAAAACGTATAAGTTTGTACCAAGAAGTGGTCCAAATATGAGCCAGGAGTTACGACAGTATTCGATTATTATTACTAAATGTTTAAAGTGAATAAAGAACTAGAAAAGCATTTTGTGTTTCGTCTTAATTGCTGAACAACACCTTAATAACTCTGGGGTTGCATTTGTATGTGTAAATGTGAGCATATATTTTCATGTGTATTCAAATTCCGGACATGTGTAAGTTATTTTTTTTCTAAACATATTGTTGTTTATGCTTCACTATTACACGTAAAGATGCATTCTCATAGTGGTTCAACCAAACCTTTCTCCCTATAACTTATTTAAGTATCTATCTATTTTGCCCTGCAAAATCAAATGAGCGTTTGCAATTTGGAAGCCGATCGATTCATTCTCGTTAGTAATAAGGTGGAATTTAATGTACATAGCAGATACGTTCTAGCTTTGGTCCGATTTCCAATAAGATCAATATGAAATCGATCACAGCTATAAATAAAGTTAAGAAGACAAGTTGTATTCTGTGTTGCAACACAAGTTGCATTCAACACTCGCTAGCGATTATGTTTCGATTGAAAAATATATGGAATTGACGTAGGTGTCACGTTACTATCTCGGTGGCTTACGTCAATTCCATACATTTATCAATCGAAACATAATCGCTAACGATTGTCGAATGCAACTTGTCTAGCACCACTGGGTTGTTTGCTACCAAAAATAATTATGACGACACGCTAGCCTAGTTGGGAGTGACTTGGGTGACAGTGAGTGGTCCTGGGTTAAAATCCCGGTAAGGGCAGATATTTGTGTGATGAGCGCGAGTATATTATATTTATATTTGTTCCTGAGTCTTGGATGTTTTTTTTATGTATTTATAAGTTTATTCTCTATATAAGTAAGTTTATCGTTGACTAGTACCCATAGTACAAGCCTAGAGCTTGTTTTGGGACTAGGTCAATTTGTGTGACATTGTCCTGTGATATTTAAATTTAATTATTTAATTAAATACTTGAATATGAGGGGACCAATTAACCTAGTTCCAAACTAAGCTCTATAGGCTTCCACTATGGGTAGACAACGATAAATATACTTAAGTATATACAGAAATGAGTACATACTTCAATACATAGAAAACCACCAAGGCGTAGAAATATATGCTCACGTCCAATTATACAAATCCTTGCCCTTAGCGAATCGAACCCAGGACTGTTACCTATAGGTAACTGGGTAGAGAGACCCTGCAAACGAAGGTGTGGCACTGAACTCCATTTGGCGTTGTATGTGGAATATTTAATAAAAAATATCACACAAACTTTAACTAACACAAATTGACCTAGTCCCAAACTAAGGTCTAGGCTAGGCTTGTGCTATCTGGAGACACAATGTGAAGACGACATAGTTGTCAAAACATTTGCATTATTTGTCCATTTGACAACAAACCAATAGCAAATACGCGTTACCGCGACATTGTCGATGTTTGACTCGTATCAAAAGAGCTAAATATACAAATGCTGCACCAATGTGTCAAAGGCGTCAAAGCGACAAGGTACTAAATTGTGCAGCTATTTAAGGCCTACTGTACCAACTTAAAACATAACATGTAGATACATTAATACACAAAAATGCAACGCCAAATAAATTACAACCATTAGGCGAAGCACGATGATAGGCTTACGTTCATTCTTAACATATTTTTTCATGTATGCTTATCGATATCTCCGTCAATTCCCCATAGTCCCATGATTATCAGGTCTGTATCTGGTGGAAAGGATACTTGAGGAATTGAGAGAACTCCTCAAATATTATAGGCATATATAAATACATGACATCCCACCTACTTTCTCAGAGTGGGGAGGGGTACAGAAATACCAACAACTCTAATAAACTTATTGGTAATTCTGTAACCACATTTTGCACAATCAGACTAAGATTATTACCGGTATATTAGTGACAGGTTGCAAGCCCATCGCCTAACAGTACTTCAAGTCTACACAGGTAGGTACACAAAAGATTTTGGTATTTTCAATAACAAGTCTTGTGTTTGCATTCAGATACTATCATTAGGTGAAGTGAAACTGATGACGAAGACCACAGATGGCCAAAGGAACTCTCAATGATACCTATTTCAAGGGTGGTGATGATGGGTGGATCTCCATTAAAATAGTTGAACGACTATGACAAAGCATACCTACAGGGTATTTTTTTATCAGAGCACAAATTTTAACATTTGCTTTTGTATCGTTAATATAGTATATATTAGGACAAAAAAAAACGAGTTCAATTTTTTTTTTTTTGCTTATTGTCTCTCTTTTACCCTCTCGTGTGACAAAGTCACACTAGAAATTATGACATGGGTTGTCAAGCTGTAGGTATGCGATACACTGTATATTCGAAATTTGAAATTTCATGTACAGCTTATCAGACAACAAGCCCCCTCTCCTACTGAAATTCTAGATTTGAAATTTCATTTATTAACTTACCTAACAACACTCCCCTCTCCTCGCACCCCTGCATTATAGGGTCCATGAATATCATTAAGTTAGTGGAATTGCTGCATCGGCAATATCTCTAATATTTTTTAAGCTAGAGTTAAAATAACACAACATGTGTTATTGATTTACAATGGCGAAGCAAATATTAAAATTTGTGCACCTATTAAAAACTTACCCTGTATATTGTTTGGCAGGCTCGGAATTCGCATTATTTGCGTTGACCTATTCAAAGGATCACCAAGAAGTTTCAAGACTTAAGTCTAACCACTAAAATAGTTCCCAACAATCCTAGTACCAGCTCGTTACGCTCCGTTGACGCGCCGTAATAACTACGCCGTAACTCTACGTGTGTTCGTCGCTGATAACAGGAGCCAACAGACTATTAACAGGACACACGGAGATACAAGTTCGATGAGTATTTGAGTCATACACAGATTTAGGTTACCGTCTTTCCTGTGGACACACCGAAAGTTAACGTTTTTAAGGCCTAATTTTCTGGCTAAGCACTTTCCCGCAAAAAAGCCTTCAGGACTGTTTAAGACCTATCATATAAAAACATAACTTATATGCACACAAGCTTTGCAACTATTGACCACTTTTAGAGACCACTTTTGTTTGTAAGAGTGTGTATGACTCATAGTGGCCTTTCACTGACTTAGAGTGTCCTTCTTAATTAGACGCTTGTTGAGACTCATCTCCAAAGAAGTGATTCTACGTTAGATACAGCGGAGTTCCTGTTGCCACCTTTTGATTCAATCATGTGATTACTTTTAAGGTCTCATTTTCCAGTGTCATCAAGTTAGCATAAGTATGTCACTTTATGGGGTGCGCCAAAGGTTGACACAACAAGTCCAAAACATTTTTTCATAGAACATCATAATGATCTCTATTCATAACTAGTCTCCGTTACTAACGATCGTGACTCCGAAATATTCAAATTCTTTTTTTATAAATAAGTAAACAAGTAGTGGTGGTAGGACCCTGTGCAGGGTCCGTCCGGATCGCTACCACCATCTTATCCATTAACCACCCGCCAAGCAACAGTGTTCGCATTGTTGTGTTCCGGTGTGGGGATAAGACAACCGGTGAAATTACTAGCATAGAGGCATTCCATCTTAGTCCTCAGGGTTGGCAACGCATTTGAGGTCTTGGGATTATACCTACTCTTGAGAATTCAAATGTCTATGGGTCTCAGATTCCACTTACCATCAGGTGGCCTGAGTGCTCGTGTGCCTTCTCCTTAACATAAAAAAAAAAAAAAAACAAAAAAAAAATAACATAAATGGGCTGTTTTCAAAAAAAGTGTCTGTCTTTAGGGACAAAAATTAAGAAACTATCTTTTCCGTTTCGTCACGAAAATTAACTTATCTATATGTATGGCTAATTGATTAATTCAATACAACTATTTACTTGCACATATTTTCTTAACCTAACTGTTACACCATTGTTGTAATTCATAAACTTCATAAAAACATTAATTTAGTGGAGTGAGTAAAGTTGTTGTACTATGGTCAAGTTACAGCGAGCGAGCAAGATTCGCAAGGCAGAAGCGACTTGGACAGATTAGGTCAGAAGGCTAACTATTGACTTAACACCTACACTGACCTTTATAGCTGGAAGAACTATATAGGTCCACGTTGCCCTACCACCAAAATAGTCCTCAACATCCTGTACAAGCTCGTTACGTTCCGTCGACGCGCCGTTATAACTACGCCGTAACTCTACGTGTGTTCGTCGCTGATAACAGGAGCCAACAGACTATTAACAGGACAAACGGACATACCAGTTTGACGAGCATACTGAGGAACAAACAAACATGAGAGGTTGAATAAGCTTGTAAAAATTAGGCCGAAGCGTAAATCTACCCTTCTAAGCCAATAAGCAGTATCTTAAATTCAGTAGTCAAAGCAAATTCAATCCTATCCTATTGACAATAAGGTTGCATTTGCTACATGAGTGTTGGCACAAATATTTTTCAAAGGTGCTTTTGAGGCGAAACGAGGCGACACGAGAATTGAAATTCAATTACCTCGTTCCCAACCAAGGTGGAAGTGGTTATTAGGGTTCCGTACCCAAAGGGTGAAAACCGGACCCTAGTACTAAGACTGCACTGTCCGTTTGTCTGTCACCAGGCTGTGTCTCATGAATTGAGAAAGCTAGCAAGTTGTGTGTGCTATCATCCTTTGATTTCAGGACATTACTTTAGTATATTAGAAAACACATTAATAGCATCAAGGGCTCTACTGGACGAATTCCTAATTTGGATCTTCTTCTTATCTCGAGTAAAGGAAGAAAAAGAAGCCATAGTTAATAATGGCGATTTAGTTTAAGCGCCATATACCTAATAGGGCACTTAAGCTTTTTTACCGTTTCACTGTCCACAGGATTTATAACGTTTCAGTCTCCGCTTTTGTTTTAATAGCTACTTATATTAAATATTTATATTTATTTACACACAATTATATATTATTATGTAAATGACGTTATATTTATTGTAGTAAGTATTAGGTATTAGCAATGAATACGATAATTATGTTTTAAGTTTTTAGTTTTGCCATAAGGTTAAACAAAAAATAAACTTAGAGTTTAACACGGATTTAAGTTGGTACTTTTTGCTGTTCCTCATCCTTCAAGACACTGTGTCCCAAAACACATCCAGCGCCTATATCCGTTAATGTCCATCCAAAACGGACTCATTATCGAGCCGACGGCACTGGATAGGTTATACAACTAAACCGTTACTTATATCTACAGCTCATTAGCATATTGCCGACAGGGTTATAATTATTTAACCTGGGGTTTAAAGATTTATCGTGTATCTTTCGGTTTGTAGGTAACTAGAGGCTGTAAATTACCTTTATTACCTGTTCTAGGATAGTTATTAGGGTCATACACACTCTTAAAACAAAAGTTGTCTCTCCTGTGGTCAATAGTTAGGAGCTTGTGTGCATATAAGTTATGTTTTTATATGATAGGTCTAAAGCATTCCTGACGGCGTTTTGGCGGGAATGTGCTTAGCCAGAAAATTAGGCCCGAAAAACGTTAACTTTCGGTGTGTCCACAGGAAAGACGGTAACCGTCGTGCGGCGTCCTGGCTTCACACGGGCACAATAGACCAAAAAAAACTGTTGATCCGATCGGTATCAAACTTTACAGAGCTAATATTGCCTGAAAATAACATCGAAATTGGTCATGCCGGTTTGGAGTACATGGGGATACACATACACATCTATTTTTATATAAATAGATGTATGTAAGAACTTAAAGTCAAACAAAAATGCACTCTTGAATTACAAGAGGATGAAAGCAGCAGAAATTGCTATTTGGTAATTGCAATATCGTGAATTTCAAGACAAAATATCACAAAACGTAAATATCATCGGTAATACTGCATTATCGCATAACAACAAATTAAACGTACATATATAACGCTTTTATTCCCAGAGTGGGGTAGGCAGAGCTACAGAAATATCCACAACTCTAAAATGACTTCTTGATAATTCTGTAACCGCATTTCGTACAAACAGACTTGACAGAATGTTTACTAGTGTATTAGTGACAGGTTGCAAGCCCATTTCCTAACAGTACTAGAAGCCCTTATTCCCTGAGTCGCCTCTTACGACATCCACGGGAAGACATGAAGTCGCACTATTCTAACCCGGCAACCACACAGGCAGCATTTCAATCAGGCTAGAATATTGCAATGACGTTATCTGTCAATATAACTCAAAGGAAATCCATTTGAGTTTAAGCTATCAGGCATTCCCGTAGGCTTGAATGAGCGTTGATCAAAGCCCGTATCTGGAAATTCAAAGGCACTAGTGCGTATTCCTGAATTTGGTACGAGCTTTGTTACGGTGTCACTTGATGAGTAGAAGGGATAATCGAACGAAATTATAATTTTGTCGGTATGTTCGATTTTGTCTTGCTTTCTCGGTTATCTTATAGATGGTTGCTAAAGCTAACTGAAAAAGTAAGATAACGAACATGTTCGTTAAATTAAAATTTCAATTCTAATTCAAATTGCTGTTGCACACTAAAACACACATATCGCACGTTAAATACAACAGTGACACTATATGTCAAAAATATATAGTTGAACAGTGACATTATTGCGTTTAAAAAGAATTAACTTTTGAATTTAAATTCCTTTTTAGCATAGTGTCACTGTTGGATTAACTGTGCATTATAGTATATAGTGTTCGTATTCTTGTGTTCCGGTGGGGGGATAAGTCAACCGGTTAAATTACTACCATAGAGGCATTTTATCTTAGTTCCTGAGGTTGGCAACGCATTTGAGGTCTTTAAGGTCACAGGAAAGCAATAATGCGAAAACTGTTGCTTGGCTTTAGTTTAATGGATAACGACCGATAACCACCACTAAGCCCGATGTGCATTAAGATGCTCATAATCAAAGCAATTTAATTTAAACTACATTTGAATAAGAATCAAGTTCATTTTTCTTTGATAAAATTTTGAAAATGGCAATTTTGAGCAAAAATATTTGAACTTTATTTCCTTGGTGTTAGATTCAAATTCCTACTTACTAAAATCTCCCTGTTTGTAGTATGGTAGGCCTACTGGTTCTTACCGAGGGTAAAATATTGTCTGATATTTCGGCGATGTTGCAATAACTTTATATAAAAAGCGTATCTCATGCACGCTGTTGAATTAATTAATTATTAAATCTCGTGAAACCCGGTGTGCTGTAGGTACATAATCTAGGCAATTGACTTTAAACTATATTTCCACGACGATAAAGTACAAGTTTCTTTGTTTCATGATGAATAATTCCATTTTAGAGCAAATGATACTGAGCTTTATTTGCTTGTTGGTAGATTCAAATTCCCACACACAAAAATCTCCCTTTTTGTAAAATGGTAGGACTCACGTGGTTAAAGAAAGCTAGACAGTGTATTCGGGATGGCTCCTAGATTTCATGCAACACTAGCATATTTTGCAAACTAATACACACATAAACATATCTTATACACATACATACATAACGTCACGCCTTCATTCCCAGAGTGGGGTAGACAGAGCTATAGAAATACCATTAACTCGAAAAAAAGCTTGTTGATAATTCTGTAACCACATTTTGCACAATCAGGCTAAAATGTTTACCAGTGTATTAGTGACAGGTTGCAAGCCCATCGCCTAACAGTACTACAAGCCTTTATTCCCTTAGTCGCCTCACACGACATCCACGGGAAGACATGGAGTGGCACTATTCTAACCCGGCAACCACACGGGGTATGTAAATTATTGCTTCATTAATACATTAACACGCTTTTGAAATATCCAATCATACACCATATTAAACGCGTGCTGAACAATCACTAATTAGATACTTTAGTTAATGATTTTGTGTCCAAAATCCAACATGGCAGCCGTTTTGTGTCCATTACCAGTTAGCTCGGACGTGAGCACTGAAACTAATCCGGATCCAACCGAGGCTGGTGTAAAGTATAAAATGTAGCGGGGATGATTATACTTATGAGTTCTTGGTATAATATAATATGCTAGCTATACTTATGAACCCTAACCCCATACTAATAAACGTTGAATATACTTGGAATAGTTCTACCATGCTTTGTTTTAATGTTTATTTGGGCAAACAACGGTACAAATACTTCTTAATTATAAAACAGATGGTTTTTAAACGACCAGTAAAGCTGCCACAAATTACTAACACAATCAAAATAAAACTATGTCTTAGGTAAAACGGCAAACAAGATGAGACTGCAGCTAAATATAATTAAATAATAATAAAAAAATATGCTTCAATCCAACATACAGACTATGACTATGACAAAGAGAGAGAACAGATTTCAAAGTTAATTTATTTAATTACATACATACATACATAACGTCACGCCTTCATTTCCAGAGTGGGGTAGGCAGAGCTACAGAATACCAACAACTCTAAACAGACTTGTTGATAATTCTGTAACCACATTTTGCACAATCAGGCCAAGTAGTTTACTAGTGTATTAGTGACAGGTTGCAAGCCCATCGCCTAACAATACTACAAGCCCTTATTCCCTGAGTCGCCTCTTACGACATCCACGGGAAGACATGGAGTGGCACTATTCTAACCCGGCAACCACACGGGCGAAACGGCGCGCGGGCAAGCGGACGGGATTTATTTAATTTTATAAGATTAATAACAGTATGTATGCTTAAATTTCAGTAGAGCTGTCACTATCGATCTGTCGAATTCAAATGTCACAATGACATAAGGACAAAGCATGGTATAATTATTCCAAGCTTATTCAACGTTATTAGTAAGGGAGTATGTCTATACTAATATTATAAAGGAAAGATTTGTATGTCTATGTGTGTATGTAACAAATAAACTCGAAAACAGCTGGTCCGACTTCAAAAATTATTTCATCATTTGAATGCTTCATTGTTCCAGATTATCATAGGCTATGTTTAATTTTTCTACAAAGACGGAGTCGCGGGCAACAGCCTACTATAATATATGCTAATAAGCTAATTTGAATATCTTTTCTAAACATTTCTTTTTGAAGCTTTAGGTGGGAATACATCGGTGTATTATAAATCGGTTCAAGAAATATCAGACGCAGGCCGAACTGGGCCTGTTTAGCGTCTTTTAGTATTGTTTCGGCCGCCATTAGTGACAAGTAAAATAAGGGATATCAAAACGTAGACAATACGGAAACACGTCAAAGGCAATATCGTTTTCACCGTGTAGAATGTCAGCCCTGCGTGTTCTTTATCTGCCGATAGGTTTGCTGATCCACCAGCTGATGCATCTGTCGATAAGTCGAGGCATTGCACAAATCATAATAAAGTCTTTTACAATAATAATAATAAGGTATCACAGGACAATGTCACACAAATTGACCTAGTCCCAAACTAAGCTCTAGGCTTGTACTATGGGTACAAGACAACGATAAACATACTTATATAGAGAAATAAATACTTAAATAAATAGGAAACATCCAAGACTCAGGAACAAATACTCGTGCTCATCACACAAATATCTGCCTCTACGGGATTTGAACCCAGGACACCTAGCTTCGAAGGCAGGGTCACTCCCAACTTCAAGTTCAGGAAATATCATTTGGCCGTCTGCTATCTACATTTCGATCTTTTATTCAGCCCTAATTTATGATCCACAATGTGGCTCAAGTGAATCATACACAGATTTATGTTACCGTCTTTCCTGTGGACACACGGAAAGTTAACGTTTTTAAGGCTTAATTTTCTGGCTAAGCCTATACCCGCAAAAACGCCGTCAGGACTGCTATATACCTATCATATAAAAACATAATTTATATGCACACAAGCTCTTAACTATTGACCACAGGAGAGACAACTTTTGTTTTTAAGTGTGTGTATGACCCTTGTTGTATCAAACCTTTGAACCTGCTGTGCTGTTTGAAGAGCGAGGGCAGTATTACGATTGGTGTTTGTTTGATGTTAACAAAAAGATCTTGGTCAACATTACAGACTGTTAAATTACATTTCCTGAACTAAACAATTTGTGATGTTTTAAAATAAGGTTTTGTCCAAGTATCAATCAGAGTGATGTGGGCAAATAAGCGATGTAAAGGTGATTGATAATAAAATAAAACGTTTCTTTGCTTAAATTAAATATTTCTTTGCTTGACACATCCTACTAATTCTACTAAAATTATTAATGTGAAAGTTACTCTGTCTCTCTGAACCGATTTAGATGACAGTAGGTATGGAGATAGTTTGAGTTCCGGGAAGGACATAGGGTCCGGTACTTTTTATCAGATAAATGTTTTTTACATTGATTGGGATATATATTTACGAGTTATGTAACTTTGTTAAAAATAATAGTGATAATTTGCGCACTTAGCATAAATATAATTTTCATCACACATGCTCGGAAAGGGTGTCATAACACGCAGGCGGATTAGGCAGTTTATAGCCTATTTAGCTCCCGTTAGAGAGTAATGGGTTTAGTTTTAAAATATAGAACATCATTTGAGGTGTAAAATCAGCGAAGGTTTATTTCCTATATTCAAAACTTGGCTAGCAGTATGGCCTGTCAAGAACGAAAACGAATGGCAGTTCTTAGCTTTATCTGTGGAAGACTATATTGAAAAAGTATTAGAAAATACAAACATCTTATACTGATTACTGAAACCGGATAAAGGAACAGACATACCCACAAAATATCTCTAAATATTGGTGCACTGCCGTTTCGCACAAAAACGTTTCTCAAACTGATTCATTTCCCAAAAACATCAGTTGGCCATTTTTTTCCGAATCTGTGAATATTTCAGGACCATCGTGTAGCCTTTAGGTTAGGTTAGGTTAGTTTTATAAAAATCCTGAAACAGTTTTTAGAAATAAAACGTTTGCCCAAAAGATAGGTTTGCGAAATGAGTCAGTTTGGGAAAATATTAGGGTGATTCTAAATCTCCTCCGCGCCTCACTTAATCCCACCCATCTAAAGTGAATACAGCAGCGTGGCGTTAAGCCGGGTAGCAGCACGACAGTAAGACCGGCGGCTTCTTGCCTGAAATATTTACTAGCCAAGGCTCAGACGGGAGCGTACTAGCATTCGGAGTATTTCGGAGTATCGTGAATACTAAAAATGTTCACCGATAGCACTTCTGGTAGAAGTAATCTTTTGGACAATCTTGCTGCAGAGGAAAATGGTGGTTAAGGTATAAGCCAGGCGAATTGCTCAGGTGAAAGTGTACTACTATCATTAAGAGTATTTCGGGGTATTGTGAATACTAAAACCGGGCAAGAGCATGTCGGACCATGCTCATTGTTGGGTTCCGAAGTCCTTAAGTACTACAAACATAAAAATCAACAAGTAATAACTAATTTTCAATTTAAAGTCAATTGTTGCCGTCTTAGATGATTTTAGTAGGTGTAAACACTTTAATCGTCTGTATCTCAAGAACCAATGACGTCTACTTAGTCAAGATAGTTTTCCTGTAAAATTCGTTATATGCTCTTTCATAATTTTTTTTCAGATTTTTAGTATTTGTAGTTATGGCTGTAGGGTGGGGGGGACACTCGAGTCTAGTTTTTGAAAGACCTATCCAACGACACCCCACACTTTAGGGTAGACGAGAAAAAAAAGTAGATCCCACGTTACGTGTACGGGAGGTACTTACCATACATATTTTTTATACATTTTATTTTACCACTTTGTTGGCGTGACTAATATGCATATTCATGCCAAATTATAGTTTTCTAGCAGTAAGAATCTGTGAGCTAGGTTGCAAACGAACGGACGGACGGACATGGCGAAACTATAATGGTTCCTAGTTTGACTACGGAACCCGAAAAAGTTCACTAATAGTATTTCTTTTCTTGAAAATCTATAAAATCTTTCGTAGATCTTGGAACCGCCGAAGGAAGATGGCTATCCCTTTGAAACGCATTAATTTGCTGAGTGGAATGATTATTCATCGTTAAGTCGTGTACTATAATTGATAAAATAATAATAATAATGTTAATAATTTGTACCTCTTAGCCTGTTAGTGCAAAATGTGGTTACAGAAATATCAGTAAGTCTTTAGAGTTGTTGGTATTTCTGTAGCTCTGCCTACCCCACTCTGGGAATGAAGGCGTGATGTTATGTATGTATGTAAGTCGTGTACTATAATCGATATAACTTATATCTATTCAGTGTAAAATCGCGTATCACATTATAATTTATCGACAGTTAATTTTAACTACATTTTCAAAGCCCGACTAATCACCTGCTAACTAGCGTTTACCCGATAATTAAGATTGACGGATTAGCGCGCTGGTTCACCGGGACTCTGTCACGTGTTACCTAATATACCAAGGTTACATGTAGCATAATGAGCATATAATATGATGTAGATAATATAGGATACATTTACGTAAGTAAGAAAGTTATGGGTAGTACACATACAGCATGTAACAGAAACAAGAAGGTGAAAATATAGTTTCAAATTTAGTTTTTGGGTTTCAAAAACGAATACGATGCAATGAAATGTTATAGGACTTTTGTTGATTAGGATTTTTAGCCGCCAAACAGCAGCGTTCTTATTGTTGTATTCCGCGTGCGATGGTAAGAGAACCGGTTCCATCTTAGTCATCAGGGTTGGAAACGGATTCGCAGTCTTGAGATTATCATGGCAAGATTGCAAATGTCTCTGGGCTTTAGATTCCACATGCCATCAAGTGGCTTGTGTATTCGTTTGCCATATCTATGGCATAAATAACAACAGATTTATTTAATTTATTTTTTGACACCTTATTTTCCAATTTTGAGCTATGTTCGAAAATTCAGTATCAGCTCATCGGGCAGTACGTTTATAATCGATTGCAATTTGTGTCATACATACAAATAAATACACAGACAGACAAGAAAGCGAGGTATTAAAAACTTGGTAAAAAAAAAACATTACGAAAAGGAATCGTATGTTGTATGAATTCTAATATTATTTTCTATTACAATAGTGATCAGAAACTATGTTAAGGGCTTTACTGTAATATGTAAGTATGCTATTTTTATAACCAGATCTAAATACGAACGGTTGAACCGATTTTAATGCGGTTTACTTATTTTAACGTATCTTTATACCTACATACTCCAGTTATTCATAGGCTTTAGTATTTTACTAGATCTCGTAAATAGAACAAAAAAATGATTTATTTCCAACCTGAAAATCCATATTTAAATTAGTAACACTTTATGTTAATGAGAAGGCACACGAGCACTCAGGCCACCTGATGGTAAGTGGAATCTGAGACCCATAGACATTTGAATTCTCAAGAATATAATCCTAAGACCTCAAATGCGTTGCCAACCCTGAGGACTAAGATGGAATGCTTCTATGCTAGTAATTTCACCGGTTGTCTCATCCCCACACCTGAACACAATAATGCGGGTGGTTAATGGATAAGATGGTGGTAGCGATCCGGATAGACCCTGCACAGGGTCTTACCATCGCTAAACCTTAAAGACTGTTAGTAATACAAAACAAAACAAAGAACAACTTTATTAACAGAAGGCGCTCGCAACGCATTGTGATTTTTCCTGCTCGGCCCTCCCAATAACAATATCGACCCAGTATTTAGTGAGCAGCAGTCGAAATTAAGGTTGATCGTGAACCGCTAAATACAACACACCCTGTATACAAGTCATAGTTTCTATTTCAGATACTCGTAGGTGTATTATTAAAACAATATTAATTGCAGAACGTCTGCATCGTGTCACACCAAATGCGTCCCACTGCAACGTTGCCGTTTCATAAGCTAGGAATAGCTTTACTTGATACTTTGATTAAAATATTTTATTATGAAATCTTCCATGTTTTTAGAGTTCCGTAGTCAAACTAGGAACCCTTATAGTTTCGCCATGTCCTCCGTCCGTCCGTCTGTTCGTCCGTCCGCAGCCTAGCGCAGAAACATTAAGTACTAGAAGGCTGTAATTTGGCATGAATATGCATATTAGTCACGCCAACAAAATGGTACAATATAATGTAATATTTTTTTTTTGTGTACCTCCCCTACACGTAATGTGGGGATGTATTTTTATAGTAGTTAACGGCTTCGGATCCCTACACTCAGCATGGTCCGACATGCTCTTGCCCGGTTTTTAAATTACTATCTCTCGATGTTTAGCTTGACCAAAAAGTATGTGATGTAAACTATTTCTTTTTGTCTTTCCACACCACACTAATTTGGTTCACATATTATAAATAAAAACCGGGCAAGAGCATATCGGGCCATGCTCAGTGTAGGGTTCCGAAGCAGTTAAGTACTACTACAAACATAAAAATCAACAAGTAATACCTAATTTTCAGTTTAAAGTCAATTAGTGCCGTCTTAGATGAATTTAGTTGGCACAAACACTTTAATCGCCTGTATCTCAATAACCAATGATGTCTACTTAGTCGTGATAGTTTTCCTTCAAAATTCTTTATATGTTCTTTCATTTAAGATTTTTTCAGATTTTTAGTGTTTGTAGTTTTGGCTGGAGGGAGGGGGGAGTCACTTGAGTCTTACATAAATTAGCACTTAAAGCTTAATATTTCCTAAACGGATCCCTAAATCGGAAATTTGTTTTAACAACCCATACTATTTTTGTAAGACCTATTCAACAATACCCCACACTATAGGGTAGACGAGAAAAAAAAATACATCCCCACGTTACGCGTAAGAAAGGAAACCCAAAAAAAAAGATTTTGTTTTTAAATTTTATTGTACCACCTTGTTGGCGTGACTAATATGCATATTCATGCCAAATTTCAGCTTTCTAGTACTAAGAGTCTCTGCGCTAGGCTGCGGACGGACGGACGGAGAGGGACGGGCGGACATGGCGTAATTATAAGGGTTCCTAGTTTGACTGTGGAACCCTAAAAAATGTATGGCAGCAAATCCATTCTAATATTATAAATTTTGTGATAATAAATAAGTCTGTATGTGCTTGGATTACAATGTTAATTTTGAAGCATTTATTAATTAAAATAGTAAACTATTAATTCGATTACTTTAGATAAATTTAAAAGTATAATCTTAAACTAAGTACAATAATAAGTCTTTAGTATGTATATACATTACTTTGTGACCTTTCTTGTTAATTTAAATATTGTTTTAAAAATCGTAAATGAAAGAGCATATTACGATTTTAAAGGAAAATTATCACGACTAATTAAGACATCATTGGTTCTTGAGATACAGGCGATTAAAGTGTTTACACCTACTAAAATCATCTAAGACGGCACCAATTGAATTTAAATAGAAAATTAGTTATTAGTTGTTGTTTTTTATGTTTGTTGTACTTAACGACTTCGGAATCCTACACTGAGCATGGCCCGACATGCTCTTGCCCGGTTTTTAGAATATTTTGTTATATTGCGGTAACAGAAATATAATTATCATCTTTGCAAATTTCAACTGTCTAAATTATCACTGTTAATGAGTTTCGCCTGGTGACAGAAAGACAAACAGACGGACGGACGGACAGCGGAGTCTTAGTAATAGGGTTTCCGTTTTAACCTTTGGGTACGGAACCCTAAAAAAGTCGCGAATTTAAACCCTATTTGAACCAGCATAAAATAGTAGATTGTTCAACAAGGGACTAAAACAAGCCATAATGACACGAGATGTTTAGCCACGCGAGCGAGCTTGCGAGCGAGGGTGGCTGTAGTTCGAGTGTCATTATGTTTGTTTAGTCTCGCGTTAAACACTCTACTTTTCATTTTTAATGCGAGTAAAAAAACGACGTTCTAAACAATGTTGTTTTTTAACAACGTACGCTCAATACAAGTTATGAACATCTATTCAAAATACAAATAGGGAAAAAAAGTTCCGCGGTTTTTTTGTAAAGTGATGTTTTAAATGCTTGCATATTTAGCCAACAGATTCAAACTTGGAAACCATTTTAAAAGTAATCTGACCACGCATAATAAAAGAGTTTGGCCTTAATATGATTAAATAGATTCATATTCGTAATAATTAATCGTGTTTCACGAAATTAAATCCATTTTTATATATTTGCACATAATTGTCATTTTGAGGTTATTTCGACACCCAAAAATATGGTCCATACACAATCACTGAAAATGGCGATAATCCTTCATTCACAAACACCGTGATTGGTTGTTTAGGGGTTTCCAAAGTAAATAAAAAAAAAAACTTTAATCCCTAGAGATTAATAAGGAGCTTTAGTCCCGATTCGCAGAGATTTAAGTAGCATTTTAAGAGCATGAGAAGTGAAAAAAATATTAAAAAAAAGTGAACTTTATGGTATGTGCAGTAATAGTAGACACTATCAAATTAAGGGTTAAAAAGGTAACCTTTTTCAGAGTCATAGGATAAATTATTATACAGAAATCGTAACATCCATTAGACAAGTATCAAGTACTCCCAAACTTAGCTCCCTCGGGCCTAATCGGTTCATTTGGCCAACGTGGCATAACTCATGCTATAAACGAGTGATATGGTCCTCATATATCAGTTATATCACACGTAATTAAGCGATATTGCGCGAAAAATTAACGGTTACTTAGGGGAGTAATTAGGAATTATAGTGCCGTTGTTTATGAACGTGGCTGAAGCCGGAAATACAGTCGCCATCTTTGAATTGGCTCGCTTTATCGTATAACTAGATTTTGCTCGTAACTCTGTTTAAAGCATTCGTTTAATTATATTTCGAGGACTGTTATAAATTCCGCGTAAACCACGTGTCGAATTTGATTTTATTCCGGTTTGCCGTGATTGGAACAGAAACATCCAAATATATGAACATTTGTACATCTTTCCAAACTTTTCTGTCCTTTAATTCAGGGGTTTTTAAACTTTTTTAGCAGCGGGAGTCTTTTGAAATATTATATGTTTTACGAAGCCTCTAAAAACAATACTTAAAAGTAGGTAATAGCTTGTTTAAGTTTAAAGCAAAAACTTATCGTAAGAACCCTAAAACATGACTGGGTCAATGGTTGAACCTTGAACTACTAAAAACAATCTTTATGCCTTAGATTAGATTAGATTAGATTATTTATTGCTCAATATAAAATTACGTTACAAATTGCACATGTCAAGTTATAAGATTTTACATTAAGGTCGTCATAAATGAAAATACATGAAAGAAACACAATATGGGGAAGTTAACAAGAATATAAAACAGATTTACATAATAACAAAGATGTCGAAAGTAAAGAAAATAAAATTATATCATAATTAAACATAACTTTTAGGGTTCCATAGCCAAAATGGCAAAAGCAGTCATGTCCGTCCGTCGGTCCGTATATCACAGGAATTTTACTCAAATACTACATACATACATAACATCACGCCTTCATTCCCTGAGTGGGGTAGGCAGAGCTACAGAAAACTCTAAAAAGACTTGTTTATTATTATAAAACCATATTTTGTACAATGAATAATAATGAAATTTGTATTACAGGTGTCTGTCTATATTAACCGCTACTTAATCTGGTAATTAAATACAAAAATAAATATTTATATGGGAGACTCTATTCATGTAAAAGAAGAAGGTTAATACTTTCAACGAAAATTGTTACATGATCAGATGTACTGTTTTTGAGTTATTGCCGAAAAACTGCGGTTTTTAAGAAACATACGTAAAAGCCATGAAGATACGCTCTTTTGTTGGTCCATGTTTTTGTGTTTGTAGTAACAGCTCCGGAACCCTACACGGAGCATGGGCCAACATGCTCTCCCCGGTTCTTTTAACATTCATAGTTTTTGCATACAAATCTTGATGTTTGTGTCTAATCTATACATGAGTCTCTAAAGGGCATACAGACTAACCCTCTTATTGACAATGCGCAATAGCTAAAGTGTGCTTCTAAGTTTAATTATTGGCATATTAAGGCGTATTTCGCCAATGTCAAGTTATTTATACACACTCCCACGAACTTAATAGAGAAATAAGTCCATGGATATAAAATGCAAAGGACAATTTGTTCGGTGAAAGAGTATTGTCTCTTATGGACTAAACAAAAGCACATGGTATTAGGTTCCACGCGTTTCTGTTAAGTCATAAAGTGTGCTTAAAGTTAAAGCTGACCTTTTCTGTCATCGTGGCATTTGAAAAAGTGTCAAAAAATTATAGTTCGTTTATAAATAAGGCGGTAAAAGTTTAATCCACTATCTGGGTCATATACACTCTTAAAAAATAAGTTGTCTTTCCTGTGGTCAATAGTTAAAAGCTTGTGTTTTTATATGATAGGTGTAAAGCAGTCCTGACGCCGTTTATGCGGGAATGGGCTTAGCCAGAAAATTAGGCCTTGAAAATGTTAACTTCCGATGTGTCCACAGGAAAGACGCTAGCCTAAATCTGTGTATGACCCATCTGTAAAGAAATATATAAAACCTTATGTGAACCCTGCCCTTTCATTCTACTCCGTAAAACAATACCATACCATAAACAGGGAGATTTTTGTCATTAGAAATTTGAATCTACCACCAAGAAAATACAGTTCAATTACCTTTGCTCTTAAATGACATTTTCAATTCTGAAACAAGTGAAACTGAGCTTTATAGTCATATAAATAAAGTTAAAATTAAATTGCATTGATTGTGTACCTTCGATAGAACACCGTCTTACGAGGTTAGACCAAACGAGCAAATTCAAACCCCACTTCCACCAATTTTTTGACACAGTGCATCATTTCATTTCTAACCAAAATGGCTTACACAGCTTGACTACCACGAGACTGAGCTTCTTCTTGCCGTGACAAAATAGACAACTACTGTTGAATCGCATAAAACACACACCCACACACACACACACACATACACAAACACACACACACACACACACACACACACACACACACACATACACACACACATACATACACACGGATAAGTAGAATGTATATGTAAATGTTACTTGATAAATAGGCTTAAGTGTATTTTTAACTTTTTAAGTGATTCCGAACTAGGGAATGCAAATAACCGGTTAAAACCGGTTATTAACCGTCTTTTTTATACTTAATTCAGTTATTAACCGGTTATTTGCATTCCCTATTCCGAACGAAACGTCGTCCTGTAACACAGGGTTGCCTAGCTCAGGATGCAGGGTCGTGATTTTTTCCTTGAAATGTTTCATGTGTGCAATAAACTTTTTTCATTTTAATTAATTGTTTCTTCCTTTTTTTGCGAAGATTCTAGGAATGCTCGCTCGCTTGATGTAAACGACGGACGAGCGTGCGAACAGTCGCCTAGAACGTTCTCTCGTGTTCATACGGGCTCGCTACCGAGGCGGTTTCTTCACAGCGTTTACATGCCCTAGAATCTTGGTTCGTGGGTTGCATTCTTGCTCCTTAATATTCACGTGATGTAAACGCTGATAACTTGACCCCGCTATCGGAGGCCCAAATTGGTAGCTGTCAAGTTCTTAAGGATGAGTAAAAATATTAATGATGTCGATATCGATATTCTTACTTTTTCTGTGCAACTAGTTTTATATGTAGGTACCTATACCATTTTTAGACTACAATTTAACAAGATTTTTTTGGGATCCATGATAAGAAAAGAATAGATAAGATATTGGGTTTATTGCTAAATATATCATGACTGCACTAGATTACTGCAGACAAATTATGAATGGTTCGTGCTATGAAGGTAACGATAATTTGTTAGTAATGATGAAAGATAGTTTTTTTTTGTTTATAGTAATGACAAATATTTAACACATTCATTTTGTAATTATATAGTCCTTTTTATAGAATAAACCAGTTTAATTAAAGTCCTAGACCCTCATTATGGTAAAGAATAAATATCGACATAACTATCGACATAGCTTTTATTTCAAAATCATTTTAACACATCCCTAAGAACTTGACAGCTACCAATTTGCACCTCCGATAGCGGGGTCTACTGATAACGAACTTTTGTTCACACCAAAAGATCAGGAATGTCTACTCTACTCTGCTCTATTCTGGTTCCAACTCTTTGTTGGTTTGGTTTAAACCCAACCTTATGGTATTGTTTTTTCGGCCGCCATTACAGTCAATTAAATAAGAGCTATCGTAAAATACAAATTCTTTATTAATAACAATTGTTACAGGTCAAATTACATTAAATTATATAATTTGTTAATACCAGTACATGTATTATTAGAATTAAATTTATTTTATAACTAGCGACCCGCCCTCGCTTCGCTCCGGATTAAAGTATTATACATATAAACCTTCCTCTTCAATCACTCTATCTATTAAAAAAACCGCATCAAAATCCGTTGCGTAGTTTTAAAGATTTAAGCATACATAGGGATATAGGGACAGAAAAAGCGACATTGTTTTATACTATGTAGTGATTTATGGACTTATTTTACAGAGCTAGTAACAAGCTAAGAAAGTCTTCGTAGTTGTAGAAGCTATTGTCGAGAAGCCACTTGTAACGTTGATGATACGATAACATGCCAAAGGCGATATGGAGTCACCGAATAGAATAGAAAATTAACGATGTTTTTTTTTGACCGCTACGTAATTAAAGCATTGCTTCACAAACCCCTTAAAGTTTGTGTTCTTTGTCAATATTTTAATATTTTTAATGCCAGTTTCCTTTTAATTAATTAACTTGTGTTTCCCTGTCAGTATGTACGAGTCCTAAGCTTGCATTGACGCAGCATGCAGCAGACAGCGCTGTCTCGCTGTAATTAATTTATTACATTAATTAATTTTAGCTTAATTACACAGAGTTGATTTTCGCTTTAGGTAATTATGAGACTTTTGAGACGGAAGATAAGGATACTGAGAGCGTATTTACTTGTCATTTTCGAATAAATTCCTACAATATGTAACTTAGGAAAAGCGTGATCGTACAGGGCTGGGATTCTAAACGGTTATAACGATATCGTATTTGACGTGTTTCCGTATTGTTAACGTTTTGATAACTCTTATGTCGTTTACAATAATGGCGACTTTGACATAAACAATTCTAAAACACGTCAAACGAGACATCGTTATAACGTAATAGAATAGAGGCCCTGTACCGAGATTGAACCATCGCGGTCACCGTGTACTAATGAGTTTATTTATCTTAACCCTTAATTACAGAAATATTAAAGTCGTGAATTCGAAACCTCTTCGATTTTTAATCAGCATAACAAAATGGAAACAAAAAAGAACAAAGAGATTATATCGTGATGGAAATTTCCATCGCCTCTGTGGGTGGATCATCAATTGTTATAACATGAGGGTACCAATTTCATTAATAGAATAAAGCAGTCTTCATTTCACACTGGAGTTTGACTTACGTGTCCTCACCCTTCAACAGCCTCCATGCAAAAAGGGTTAAGTACATTACCCTGATGCTTTTATGTCCTCCTGGTAATGAAACGCATTGTAAGGAAACCTGCACGTTCGAAATGCTGAGTTTGTAAGAGGGGAATTTGACATCTTAAACGGTTGGTACGTGCGGTGACCGGAGCGGTTCGAACTCGACCTTACCACCAACTAGGTTAAACGAGTTGTCCAAATATAACAAATATATAATAAATGGTAAGTCATCACTTTAAAAAATGTGTCATTTCATCGAATTAAATTTCATCGAACGCTGTTTTTTGCTGAAGTCATAATGTTTTCAGGGTATATTAAATATTAATTACGTAGCTTAGGTTAGGTTAGACGTTTCAGATACTCTAACCCTGAAAACATTATAGTTTCAGTATTTTACATTCGATGAAAGGTGTTTTGATGAAATGATAGACATTCCTAATAAATAATTGGTTGGAATAGTTAACTGTCAGATCTGGGGGTTGAAAAAATCAGCCGTTATCTTTCTAGCGTTCCGTAGTCAACGAAGAACCCTTATAGTTTCGCCATGTCCGTCCGTCCGTATGTCCGCGGTTACTCAGATACTCTTGGTCCTACAAAGCTGTAATTTGGCATAGTAATACATTTAAATAACGCCGACAAAGTTGTAAAATAAAATGAATACCTTGAAAACTACTTAAATTAATGTTCATCATCATCATTATCATATCAGCCAAAAGACGTCCACTGCTGGACATAGGCCTCCCCCAAGGCTCTCCACTTAGATCGGTCTTGTGCCTTCCGCATCCATCGCGATCCCGCGATCCTTACGAGGTCGTCGCTTCATCTTGTTGGAGGCCTACCAACAGCTCGTCGATATTCTTTGGTTTGCGCGTTACTAACGGTCGCATGTTAGCACGACTTTGTCCTTCGCGACAACATGACATGTCTTGGGTATCCTTCCAGATTGCATATCTTATTGGAGTCAGATAGCTACAATTTCATTTACGCCGTACAATAATGCGATATACATCATGATAAACGACAGCTATAAATATTTCATCTTCGCCGTACAATAATGCGATGATATTAATTACTAATTTTCTTTCAAGCTTATTTCAATAACACCGTACAATAACGTGTCTTAACTTTGTGTCTAATAACTAAAATTTCCTTGCAAGATTAATGCACAACATAGGAAAGTAATGTTCTAAGGTCTTTGAACCCTAGGTTGGCTTCTTGCTGTAAAAGCAAGCAACCTACATCTAAATAGCGAGTGAAACATTCTTGCCCTTTAATTAACAACACAGTTAAAGTCAAATATTCACTGGATTAACTTAAACATTCCAGCGCAGTGGGCTAACCCACTTGGATCCCACCGAGATACTGCTGCTGCTGGTGTCAGCTGGCTATCTGCATGCACACCCGCATCTTCGCGAGGACAATGGCTTCACTGCATGCGGACAGCTGATCTGAGTTTGTCGCTTGTAAACATACAGCGGCCAGTCTGGTTTGAGTTCAATTTTATTAAGTGCAACTATTCAATTCATTTTCGAGTGTGTTTTTTTTTTTTTTTTTTTTACATAATATCAATATGGAAGATTTAAAAACTTTAGTTCGCAAACGTGGTGCAATTAAGAGTAGAGTAACAATATTCGAAAAATACATAATAACTATAAAACTTATACCATCCAGCAACTTCACCAAGCAAACTCTTAGCGAACTTCAGTTGAAGTCAACTCGCCTTCAAGAGCTGCTCGGTGAATTTGACAATATTCAAAACAAAATTGAATGCATATGTGATAACTTAGACGAACAAATAACAGAAAGAGATAAAATAGAAGAGGAGTTCATAACCCTAATTTCATTGGCACAATCAATAATTGAGGAACACCAACTGCCTATTGAGGCAGCTCGCTCTTCCTCAAGCGCAGGGCATACTAGTGTTAAAAATAAAGGCTCAGTCGAATCTGGTACATCACATCATGTCAAGTGTAACATTAAATTGCCAACCATTCAGTTGCCAGTTTTTGATGGAAGTTATTTAAAGTGGATGGAATTTCGCGACACCTTTGATTCATTAATAAACCATAATGATTCCATTCCAGCTATAAATAAGTTCCACTACCTGCGTTCTTCATTAGAGGGTGGAGCCTCGGTAGTGATCAAATCTTTAGAGTTCACATCAAGTAATTATCAAGTAGCATGGGAACTACTATGCGAGCGTTATAACAATGATAGAATTTTAATGATGTTTCCAAAGTAACAAAGCGGAGCATTTTGTCAAGCTCATGTAAGATCTTTGACCCGTTAGGTATTCTGTCCGCCTGTACAATATTTCACAAAATACTTTTACAAAAGTTATGGCTTACAAAACTAAATTGGGATGACACCGTGCCCGACAATCTTGCGACATCATGGCACGAATTCATCCACGAATCTCGATATTTTACCGAGTTACAAATACCACGTCACGCGCTCTGTCCATCACCTAAAACTATAGAAATTCACTGCTTCACCGACGCTTCAAAGGACGCTTATGCTGCATGTCTATATTTAAAATCCATTGACAAACATGAAAACACTTCCATTCATCTTTTATGCGCTAAGGCCAAAGTTGCTCCTTTGAAGCCGGAGATGACAATACCACGTCTAGAGTTAATGGGAGCATTATTAGGTGCTCGGTTGCACACGAAGGTGAAGCAGGCCTTGAGAATCAACATCTCCAGGTCAGTATTCTGGACGGATTCTACCATTGTACTGGGCTGGTTGCAGACCCAGCCAAAGACTCTAAAAACATTTGTGTGCAATCGAATCGACGAAATTAGAGGGATGACAGACAAAAATGCGTGGCGCCATGTTCCAACAAATTTAAACCCAGCTGATCTAGCTTCGAGGGGGGTCAAACCAAGTCATATTGTTAACAATAAATTGTGGTGGTCAGGACCCTGTTTTCTACCAAACCCAGAAACAGAATGGCCTATTGCCAAATCCGGTGAGACTTATTTGCCAGAGACTGTTACTCGTAGTCTTACCATGCAATGTAATGAGGGTTTTGTACTATTTAACAAACATTCCAAGCTACATACATTGCAAAGGGTATTTGCATACGTTCTACGTTTCATAAATAACTGCAAAAAGGATAATACTAAATTGAATGGTGATTTAGGTGTCAATGAACTAAGGAATAGTTTGACAATGTTAGCTAAGATTGCGCAAATAGAATCATTTGAAAAGGACATAATTTCACTTAAAACTAATAAAACTCTGCACCGCAAATCTAAAATACTCGATCTTAATCCATTTTTTGATGATCAAGGCATACTTCGCGTAGGAGGACGTATTGACAACGCGCCGCATTGTCCCTATGAACAACGGCATCCTATATTAATCGACAGTAAACATATATTAACGAAACTTATATTTGAAGCAGAACATCTTCGTCAGCTTCACTGCGGTCCTCAACAACTCTTAAACACGGTGCGAGAACGCTTCTGGGCTACAGGTGGTAGAACCTTGGCCACAAGTACAGTGAACAAATGCATCAGATGTCAACGCTTTAAAGCTAATTTAGTAAGGCCTATAATGGGAGACTTGCCTACTCCTCGCGTCACTCCGGCTCCACCCTTTGAAACATGCGGTACCGATTTTGCCGGACCTTTCTTAATTGCCAACAAAAAGGGCCGTGGAGCCAAGACATCCAAATGTTACTTGTGCGTCTTTGTCTGTTTTTCGACAAAGGCCGTACACCTTGAGGTCGTAAGTGACCTCAGCACAAACGGCTTCATCATGTCTTTACGTAGGTTTGTCGCCCGTCGTGGCAAGCCACACAGTATATATTGCGACAATGGAAAAAACTTTGTAGGTGCCAAAAATGAATTGAATAGAATGCTAAAAACGTGTAGGCAACAAATCACACAGTCCGCATGCGATGAAGGTATTGTCTTTCACTTTTCACCAGCATACGCACCTAATTTCGGTGGGATATGGGAAGCTAGCGTTAAATCGGCTAAGTATCATTTAAAACGAATCGCAGGCAATACAAGCTTAACTTTTGAAGAATTAACCACACTTTTCACACAGATAGAGGCAGTCATGAATTCGCGTCCTTTAACGCCTCTATCGGCGGCTCCTTCAGACTTAAATCCTTTGACACCCGGGCACTTTCTTATTGGGCGTTCGTTGACTTCCTTGCCGTCTCCTGTCGCCGAAAAGGTCACTGTGAACCGATTTCAACAAATACAGCGATTGCAACAACACTTTTGGTCACGATGGACAAAGGATTATTTAAGCACCCTGCAACAACGAGTGAAGTGGAAGACCAATCAAGGAAAATTGAAGAAAGACGACTTGGTATTAATCATCGACGACCAATTACCCCCAATGAAGTGGAAATTGGGAAGAGTAGTCTGTCTATACCCTGGCCAGGACGGACAAGTAAGGGTCGTCAAGCTAAAAACGAAGACCGGCATAATCAAGAGAGCGGTGTGCAAGTTGGCACCGCTAGAAGGCGTTTGATAATCCCTTGAAAGCTACCCTTTCAAGAGGGGGGAGTATGTTACGGTTCGTGGAACCGCACTAACACTTCGCCGCGTCCCTACGAGCAGATAGTGTGGCAACACTATCTCGACCAATCACGGGCGTCGTCAAGGCCTTCCGCCTACCATACTAAGCTTGCTGTCAACTAACGAGCATCAAAAAAGGGCAACAGCTCTCTTCATTGTAAAAAGTATCTGTTACAACCTTATAGTAATAAACTACGTGCTAAAACTCAAGATCTACATCATTTCCTTCGCCATCACCTCAACATTACTATGCCAGTATTAACTAAATAATACATCCAAACTCCAAAAATGCCTCTATGCAAGTAATTTCACCGGTTGTCTTATCCCGCACCGGAACACAACGATGCTGTTGGCGGTGGGTTAATAGATAAGATGGTGGTAGTGATCTGGACGGACCCTGCCACCACCAATACATAGTCTCAAAATAACATAACATAACATAACGTCACGCCTTCATTCCCAGGTGGGGAAGGCAGAGCTACAGAATACCAATAACTCTAAACTTGTTGATAATTCTGTAACCACATTTTGCACAGTCAGGCTAAGATGTTTACCAGTGTATTAGTGACAGGTTGCAAGCCCATCGCCTAACAGTACTACAAGCCTTTATTCCCTTGGTCGCCTCTTACGACATCCACGGGAAAACATGGAGTGGCACTATTCTAACCCGGCAACCACACGGGGCAAAATAGTCTCAAAATACTTGTTAGAAATTTAGTACACTTTACCAAGTTTAGTGTTCGTACAGTGCTTCTAATTTCTTAATGTATCTCAGCAAGCTTCTTTTTCTATGAAACACGAATGACAAATATCCTGTCAGATGTGAGTGCGAGTGAGACAGCGCCAGTACACCCAGAGATGGGCATTAACCGATTAACTGTTTAATCAACTAATTAATCAAATAAACCATAAATCGTCACAAAATTAATCACGATTAAATTAATCGACGGAGTACACGAATAACGATGTTGTCATTGTTTGGCTGTTTTGGAGGATGTACGTATGTATATATTATATAGATGTATAATTATATGTGACGTATGTAATGATGTGTTGTATGTTAAAGGCTTGTAATACTGTTAGGCGATGGGCTTGCAACCTGTCACTAATACACTGGTAAACATCTTAGCCTGACTATGCAAAATGTGGTTTCAGAATTATCAACAAGTTTAAGAGTTGTTGGTGTTCTGTTGCTCTGCCTACCCCACTCTGGGAATAAAGGCGTGTCGTTATGTGTATGTGTGTAATTATATGTATTTAGTATGTATTTATTAAATTATTTACTTTATGTATTTATATTTAGTCTATTTATAAATAAACCTAATTTCAAAATTGAAATAATTAATTTTTTTCTTGTAGTTATTTAGTTTGAGTTCTAAACGAATTAGTTTACACCGCCTGCCATGAATTTTTGTCCTCAGTTATTTCTCTTACAAGGTTGTCTGGAAGACACCGCTATTTAGCGGTAAGACCGCCTGTTGTATACCTATGATTTAAATGTACTATTCCATGTTCTGTTTTTATTTTTTTATTTTTAGTGTTCAATAAAGAGTATTTGTATTGTAACGATAAATTAATCGTCGTTTTAATCGACTAAATTTCACGATTAAATCTCGATTATAAATTGGAACACGCACGGTACAAAAATTCAATATGTTGTAAATGATGTCATACAGATGTAAGCTGTTAAGCTGTAGCAATTTACCAGGCGGTCCCGTAATGACCTGGCCTGATATAGTTCCCGACAACTTGTCATAACATGTTATACTACGCTGAATAGTACCTCTCCGGATTGCTAATAAATGAATAAGTTACGACTTGCTCTTATTATTTTCAATTTTAGAGCCATTTGTGTGTGATGAGTCGCTGGTGTCGCCAAGATGTCGAAAATTGAGTATCGAAGTGTGATAAAAAATTTATTTAAAGAAGGTTTATCTCCGCCCAAATTAAAGAGCGGTTAGATGGTGTGTACGGGGGGTGTTCACCTTCGTATAGCACAGTAAAAAACTGGGTGAAAGAGTTCCGACTCGGACGGGAATCTGTCGAAGACCTGGGACATGACGGCCGACCGCTGGAAGTGCTCACTCCGGAGAACATCGCTCTTATTCAAGAAGAGGTATTGAGTGATCGCCGTTTGAAGATTAGAGAAATCGCAGAAAGGTTAGAGTTCTCCAAAAGTTCAGCGCACCGTGCGATTCACGACCACCTTCATATGAGTAAGGTCAGTGCAAGATGGGTGCCTAAACTTCTGTCAGCGGTGCAAAAAGAAGAACGAGTGCGATGTGCTTCGGAGTTTTTGGACCTTTGTGGTGAAAATCCAACGAATATCATCAGGCGGGTTGTGACTGGGGATGAAACAATGGTGCTATATTATGACCCTGAAAGTAAACGCGAGTCGATGGAGTGGCGTTTTAAGAATGAAAAGCCGCCTAGGAAAGCGAAGGTGCAGCAGTCCACAAAAAAGCTGATGTGCACCCCGTCTTCTGGGATTGTGAGGGCATTCTGATGGTTGATTTTAAAGAGCGTAATACTGTTATAAATGGTGAATACTTTGCCTCACTTATACATAAATTGCGGGATGTAATAAAATAAAAACGCAGAGGGAAACTCACGGAAGGAGCACTGCTGCTTCACGATAATGCCCCAGTCCATACTGCCACTATTGCGAAGACTGCTGTTCGCGAGTCCGGGCTCACAGAAGTCAACCACCCACCTAACAGTCCGGACGTGGCCCCCAGCGACTACTATTTATTCCCCAATTTAAAGCGGGACTTACGAGGAAAAAAAAATTCTAACGACGAAGAGTTGAAGGCAGCTGTTTTAGCCCATTTTGAGGAAAAGGATTCAACATACTTTTTTAAAGGGATAGAGATGTTAATACATAGATGTCAGAAGTGTGTAAATATTAAAGGAGACTATATTGAAAAATTATTAGACTTTGGTTTCATTTCCTTTGTTACATCTTGGTTAGGCCAGGTCATTATGGGACCTACCACGTATGTCAACGTAACTCGAAACTTAGACTCACATTTCGATTTATTTCTAATATTAAGCGAGAGTAAATTTATCCATTTAATTAATTGATTAACAATTTAGTCACTGTTAATTAATCGGCAATTAATTTAATCGTGACTAAATTAACCGAAACTCTTACGACTAACATTAATCAATCGCTATTTTTAATCGTTAATCGTTAGTAGATTATATTTTGCCCATCACTGCACACCGAAAGATATTAAGAAAATATAATCACTGTATATTGTACAGTGTAATGTAACACACGTGTTGACGACACGCTAGCCTAGTTGGGAGTGACCCTGCCTTCGAAGCTAGGGGTCCTGGGTTCAAATCCCGGTAAGGGCAGATATTTGTGTGATGAGCACGAGTATGTGTTCCTGAGTCTTGGATGTTTTCTATGTATTTAAGTATATATATTTCCATATATAAGTAAGTTTATCATTGTCTAGTACCCATAGTACAAGCCTAGAGCTTAGTTTGGGACTAGGTCAATTTGTGTGACAATGTCCTGTGATTTATTTATTTATTTATTTATTTTGACAAAAATGTTACCAAACAAGAGCATAGGCAAAACGGAATGCGTCTAAATCAGAATCTGCCGAATTGGGAATATATCCAATTAGAAATACGGCATAGGAATGAGTCAGCCAAGCAATTAAAATACCTAATTATATGAGTACTTGCGACTCGCCCTTGCGTCGTATAAGTATTCTACATATAAATATTCCACTTGAACCACTCTATCTTTTTGAAACCGCATCAAAATACGTTGCGTAGTTTTAAAGATCCAAGCGTAGGGACAGACTGACAGCGGGAAGCGACTTCGTATTATAGTGATATCAAATTGCGATGTTCTATAACTATTTTAAAAATATCTACAGCAAAATGGCCTCGTGCAAAAGAAGCTGTAGAATTATTGTAAGGCTCTCGTATCGTAATACTACTACTTTTTTTTTTAATATTTAGGAGAAGGCACACGAGCACTCAGGCCACCTGATGGTAAGTGGAATCTGAGACCCATAGACATTTGAATTCTCAAGACCATAATCCTAACACCTCAAATGCGTTGCCAACCCTGAGGACTAAGATGGAATGCCTCTATGCTAGTAATTTCACCGGTTGTCTTATCCCCACACCGGAACACAACAATGCGAACACTGTTGCTTGGCGGGTGGTTAATGGATAAGATGGTGGTAGCGATCCGGACGGACCCTGCACAGGGTCCTACCACCACTAAACTAGGTGTTTTCCACTCGTAAATCGAACCCAGTATCCTCCTATGTGGATATTTGGGACACCGTTGGTACTGAGGACTAAGATGGAATGTCTCTATGCTGGTCTATTCAACGGTTGTCTAGGGGGTGATTCTCTCAACACAGCGCAGCGCTGCGGCAAGTTTAAGAAGTCCCGCTCGAGCGTACAAAACACGTTTTAGCGCGTGCCTTCTTAATTAGGCAGCTTTATACAACACTAAAGGCACGCGCTAAAATGCGTTTTGTACGCTCCGACGGGACTTCTTAAACTTGCCGGATAAAACCTTTGAGATCGATGCAATGCTGTATTGAGATAATCACCCCCCTCATCCCCACTCTGCTGGGCGGTAGGTAAAGAGGATTGTGAAGCGACGCTGAAATCGCGTAGCAGTCAGTAAAGTCAAATGAAGTGTGTCATCGACATGTCTACTGGATGATGTACTTACTGGGCTGGACTTCTGCAAGGTAATAACGATATCGTTTTTGACCTGTTTCCGTATTGTCAACGTTTTGATAACTCTTATGTCATTTACAATAATGGCGACTGTGACATAAACGATTCTTAAACGTGTCAAACACGATATCGTTTTAACGCACCTGAATAGAGGCCCTGGGTAATGTATTTTAAGTGTCTACCAATTTATCTACCTGTCTACCTCTCCTCTAAATTGCGATGCTTGACAAGGTACATATGTATTTAATTAGTGTTGTGCACTTGACATACCTATGTAATGCAATAAATAAATAAATGAACAAATAAATAAAATCATACAAATTTAGCTCCGTGCATTTCCACAATTTTTAAATATGTTGTTGTTATTATGAAAAGCCAAGTTTGTACGTTCCCGTGTGTTTTTTTATGTTTCTTTCTAAGAAATATTTTCTATATACTAGTTTTTCATTATATCTACAACATATTCAAAACTCGTCAAAATCGGACAACGTTTAAGGGGAAAGAAAGGATATTGCATTTTGTATGGAAAATTTCAGCTTCACAATCAATGACAAGATGGTGGAAGTGATTTTTAAAGTATGGTATTTTAACCTTTTGTCTCTTAGTCGCCTCTTACGACATCCACGGGAAGACACGGAGTGGCACTATACTAACCCGGCAACCACGCAGGGTAGGAGAAAAAAGGCTTGTAGTACTGTTAGGCGATGGGCTTGCAACCTGTCATTAATACACTGGTTAAGATCTTAGCCTACTTGTGCATACTCGTAATGTGGTCACAGAATCATCAAATTAAGTCTTTATGGAGTTGGTATTTCTGTAGCTCTGCCTACTCATTCTGGGAATGACGGCGTGATGTTATGTGTATGTGTTTGTATTTTAAAGCATTTACGTTTGACAGTAGTGCTGCTTTTTAGGCAGGTCACTATTAACTTTTTGTTGTACGAATGCATTTTTTATTTCCGCAATTATCCCGGTCATCCCAAGGGAACGTACACTGTGTTAGTCCTGCTACATGCAGGTATACCGAGGGAATTGACCTAATTCGGTGTTTGTTTCCTGCATTACGTGCATGAAATCCGTAACGCAAATAATTTGACGAGAGACGTTGATATTAAACATACTAAAAAAGATGTTGATGCATAAACTGCGTTAGAGCAAGCTTTCTCAAAAGTTTTTCAGTACTTACTTTGTTTTTGCTTAAGGTGCATAACAATGTAAGTGGAACATGATTGGGATCTCGCATACAAACTGCACTGTACTGTTTTGCGGGTGGTAGGACCTTATGCAGGGTCCGTCCGTATCGCTACCACCAACTTATCCATTAACCTACCGCCAAACAGCAGTGTTCACATTGCTGTGTTCCGGTTTGGGGATAAGATCCATGTGTTGGCAACGCATTTGCAGTCTTAGGATTGCAGTCTTGTGAATGCGAATTTATATGGGTCACAGATTCCACTTACCATCAGGTGGCCTGTGTGCTCGTTTGCTTTCTCAATGCCATAAAAAAAAACTGTCAGTTTGGTGAGCTAGTAGTCTACTTATAAATATTACGTAGGTACATTATAAAAATAAACCGGCCAAGTGCGAGTCAGACTCGCGCACGAAGGGTTTCGTACCATTATCTATAAAAACGGCAAAAAAAACAGTCTGTTGTATAGAAGCCTCCCTCAAATGTTCGTTTTATTGTAATTGAATTATTTATTTTTAAAGTTAATATATAACGAAATATTCTTTGAATATTTCAAGCGTCTACCTGTTGCCGTTATGTATATCGAGCAAAAACCTTCAATATTTATTGTATTATGTTAGTATTTGTTGTTATAGCGGCAAGAGAAATACATCATCTGTGAATTCAACTGTCTAACTATCACGGTTTATGAGATACAGCCTGGTGACGGACGGACAGACAGACGGACGGATGCAGAGTGGATTCTTAGTAATAGGATCCCTTTTTACCCTTGGGTACGGAACCCTGAAAAAAAAGTTATTTTCTTCTGTGAGGTGAAAAATAACTGGATGTATTTTGAATGTGCGGTCTTCTATTTGCAAACTAATTAAGCGAGCTTTGTTGGTTGGGCATGTTATGAATATTGGCAGTAATTTTTTTTATTTGGCTTGTGCGCGTTACTAAAGTGTATGTTTCTTAAATTATATCTATTTGAGAGTTTCTGTAATTGGCTTTGTACCTTTATATGTATACGACACGACTCGACCAAACGTTATCCTAGTTGGTGGTGACTCTTCCTCCGAAGCTTGAAATCCCGGTAAGGGCAGATATTTGTACGATGAGCGCGAGTATTTTTTTCTGAGCCTTGGTTGTTTTCAATGTATATAAGTATATATTCCTGTATACAAGTAACTTTATCGTTGTCTAGTGCCTATTGTACAAGCCTAAAGCTTAGTTTGGGAGTAGGTCAATTTGTGTGATATTGTCCCGTGATATTTATTTATTTAATTAAGTTACAGGTATATAAATTGTTAAAGCTGTTGGTTCTCCTAAATCAATAAATGCTTTTGTTATGTGACTAGTGACTAAGCTTTATAGGGCGTATAGCCAAGTGTCAAACGCTGCTAACGTTTTTGTTTCGACTCTTACTTGGTTTTATCACTCAGTATCTGTTAAACGTGACGTCTTAGCATTTAATCGGTTTTACCAGTAAACATGGGAAAAAATTGAGTCGAGTGTTATACAAAAAATCAGTTACTTGGTTTTACTTTCAACCTGGCATTTAACTAAAAAGCACTTATATCCTAATATCCTGAAAAAATACATATTTGACCAAGTGTTTGGTATAAAACCACAAAACAGATTTGGGCAAATTGCGGTGACCCCGAACGACCCCAATCGAGATGTGTCCTCAACAACCCTTTTCTAAGCGTCTGGCAAAGCGGAAATAATGGCGTTGTCTGTCATTTGTGAAACGTGTTGATTTCTGGGCCTCTATTCAACTGCGTTATAACGATATCGTGTTTGACGTGTTTTAGAATCGTTTATGTCACAGTCGCCATTATTGTAAATTACATAAGAGTTATCCAAACGTTGACAATACGGAAACAGGTCAAAAACGATATTATTATTACCTTGTAGAATCCCAGCCTAAATTTACAGTATCTTTTTATAACGATGTAAGGTATAGGACTACCAGACTTAAATTAAAAATCTTTTATTTATATTTACATCTAGAAATCCATAATTAATATTGTAAATGTGAAAATAACTTTGTCTGTTTGTTACGCGGTCACGGTAAGATTAATTATCAGATTTTGATAAAACTTGGTATGGGGATAGCTTAAAACTCGAGAAAGGACATAGGGTTCGTTTTACCGTGAGTAACTATAACCGAGAAGTATGGAGACAGGGTCGAAGGCAACTGCTAGTTACTAAAATAAAATACAATATGTTCGGGGATTTGGATCGAACTGAGTTCATACTTCTTGCACTATATGTAAACACACTCGCGGTGAAATAATACAGGTCAGAGTGCGTTTTCCAGGCTATTTCGAAACCTTGGTTCCTGGACTTGTTTTGAGTGAGGTTTAAATAAAAAAAACTTAAATGAAAGCACATAATAACGAATTTAAAAGGAAAACTGTCACGACTAAGTAGACTTCATTGGTTCTTGAGATACAGGCTATTATACCTACTAAAATCATCTAAGACAACACCAATTGACTTTAAATGGAAAATTAGTTATTACTTGTTGATTTTCATGTTTGTCGTACTTAACGGCTTCGGAACCCTACACTAAGCATGGTCGGACATGCTCTTGTCCGGTTTATATAATTAATACCTGTTGTCAATTACATTTAGCAAGTACAAAAGGAGAATTCTAAGTTAAATTCTATTAAAATTACCGACCCATAAAATACTCTGATTCCATATCTATAACAAATTTAAACTCAATTTATTATTGTTTATCTCTCAATTATTCTTATCGAAAATCAAATGACCTGCTGATGACTAGTGATAATAGGGAACTCAGTTGAAAACTTTGGAAAACATTTTTTTTGCGGTTGAAGAAACTGTGATAGGTTGTATTACTGCGTGTTATGGTTGGGAATGGAGTGGCTTTGTTGAAATAGCAGCAAAGTACGCGGTGGGTAGGAAAAGGGAAGATATTGGGTGTGGTGCTAGTGTAAGCGAAGATTTTCATGGCATTATAAGTTAATTAAGTCCACAGTAACAACAAGCACCTGTAATAAGCTAAAAAACAGTATATTCAAGATCAATTCTGGAGCATTGTGTGCCGTAACGATTTGGACATTAACACGGAGAGACAAACAATAATTAGAAGCGTTTGAGATGTGGTGTTGGCGGAGAATGGAAAGGATCAGCTGAATGGAACGAGGAGGTTTTTAATTTTGAGAGTGAATGAGAAAACACATATAAAATTATGTATATTAATAACATGTCTAAAGCAATACAGTTTTTTCGAGTAGAACCCCAGAAGACCACTGATAATTAAGAAGAAGCGGATCATGCAGAGAAATGCAAAGAGGCCAAACTACAACTGGATTTTATAATAAATTAGGAATTTTAAAAACCCCCGACTAAATACACGTCGGGGACCGCTAAGTAGCTGGGGTATTTTATGTTATTTCATTTACTTAGCGGTCCCCCGTGTTAGTTTAGTTAGTGTCAGTGTTCAGCTAACTATCTACTTATCAAACAATCAGCCCTTAGGGCCACTACTTATTATTTTTTAATTTTTAGAGGTTTTTTACAGACCATTTAGGTATTCGGGGGTTTTTTAAATTTCTTATTTATTTTTTTATTTCACGCTTCTCCATCTGAGTGTCTATTTGTGACATCGTAACTCCCAAAAGGATGAATGGATTTGGACGCATTTAAAAAAAAAAAAAGTTACATTAATCAGGATGGTTCTTAGCAAGATTTCATGAAAACTGTTTAGGCCTTTTAAGAGATATCAGCTCTGAAACTAGGTGTCGTCGTAATTTTGGAGGCTTTTAACCCCCTCAAAGCTCAATACTTCAAAAATCGTGTCGATTTTTTATAAAAACGTGTCTAAAAGCCACCACTAGAAAACCTGCTTTCATTTAAAAAAATACCGCATTCAATCGGTTCATCTATTTAAGAGCTACGGTGCCACAGACAGACAGACAGACACACACACACACACGCACACACTTACACGTCAAACTTATAACACCTCTTTTTTTGCGTCGGGGGTTAAAACAATAGTCTAGGATGCGTAAAGTGGCTAAAACTGGGAAATTGCATCGAATGTGTCGTTCCCCGAATTTAATTTCATTAACAGCAAATTTCTGCCCAATCTTAAAGTTTTTAGGTTATCTTAAGCATGGGTTACGTAGGTTAGGTTACGCTGGACTTGTGACTACCAAAAATATATAACTTCTGCACCTGGAAATGCCTGTCGATGAAATAAGAATCAGCGAAGTAGAACGTAATGATTAAAGTGTCGAGGATTCGAGGCTAAAAGCCGTGTGGGTCTTATTAATCCTACGATTTCTTCATTTGATAAAAACGACACGTTTTCTAATTTGAAATTGGCTTCGGTTTCAGCTATTCTGTTTTATTCTGTTAACAAACGATAGTCGAATTCACGTCAAAAGTATTTTATGGGTCATACACAGATTTAGGTTACCGTCTTTCCTGTGGAGACACCGAAAGTTAACGTTTTTAAGGCCTAATTTTCTGGCTAAGCCCATACCCGCAAAAACGGCGTCAGGACTGCTTTAGACCTATCATAAAAAACATAACTTATATGTACACAAGCATTTAACTATTGACCACAGGAGTCAATTTTTGTTTTTAAGTGTGTGTATGACCCTTATATAGTGTCCTCTACAACTCGCGACCCGCCCTTAAGCGCTTGGAGGGTAAATGACGCCATCTCGCTACGGAAATTAGCAGATATGTGGCAAATGCCGATACCGCTTATCTCAGCGCCGTACAGTCGAACGGGACATTCGATCAAGCCGGGTCTTACGGTCCCTGTCGAGGGGTCCTTTAATGAGACGGTGTTATAAAGGTCCCTAGAAAACACATTTTATTATTAGCTAATAACTGAACAAAATTGATAGTTTGTTTTGTATACAATACTTACCAGGTTTTGAACGTGTTTTCGAACGTTTAAAGGTTGTAATTACCTACCTATCTGAAATAAACAACACAGTTTTTTCGTCGTTTTGTAGTTGGTCGACCCTGCCCACGAAGCTAGCGGTACTGGGTTGGATTCCCGGTATGGGTAAATAATTGTATGTATGTACACTCTTGTTCATAAACTATACAAGACATGTTTGCATCAATACAGATAATATGCTTTTCCTTCCTCTCTCTGCAGCCCTAACCACCGGTCGCTTGAGCCCTGCACTCGTATTTTTATTTTACTTTAATATCCTAATATTATTGTTGAAATGTATCAAAATACTATCTGTAGTTGTAAGTGCTGCCATCTGCAATACACCGTGTAAGACTTACTTCATTCATTATAATTAAGTCTGTGCTGATCACCCAATCAATAACCACTATATAAAATCACACTTTTTATTTTTAACGCAGTCTATTTTTACTGACTGTACATTTCTTAAAAATATCAAAAATGATAACAAGATAGCACGAAACTCAGACACTGATATTACTAGCACTAACTCTAGATTCCATTTACGATATACAAAATACTCCAATAGGTACGACTAGATACTTTGTACTAAAAGTTGATTACATTTACGTTCCACAGAATTTTGTAACAAAATTTTAAGGATTTAAGATAAGTAAGGTAAACGTCCGAGAACTCGACATGTCAAGAGAAAATATTTATTTGCGTCGTGATATTACGTTCATTTATACATCTCCCCAAAATATTTTCATGTGATTTGGGAGACGTGACCTTTACTTTTGTTAAATAGAATTTGTTTTATATGGTGACCATATCGAAATTTCTCAAAACTAAAAAAAAGTTGGTCAATGGGATTGTATGAGTGAGTAAAATGTGAGGTTCAATTGCAAATATATTTTAAACTTGGCGTGTGACGTATCTCAAGACAACACATTTCTCATCGCTAAAATGAGTTTGTGATAAAAGTAATGTTGATCTTATTTTATTGATCGCAGTTCAAAGTATGGTGACAAGTTCTAGTAGGGACATATTTGTCACTCGTGTTTCATAGAAAAACGAAGATTGTCGGAAGACATCTATAATATAGGTGCACCGTACAGTGGGCCTAACTTGCTGCCACGGGAACTAGTGTCAAATATTATTATGAAATTATTAAAAAGACAGCCACCCGGGGTTTAAGTTGCTTATTAATGGGGACCACTCAGCTCAGGATTTGTTTAAGAAAACCGGAATTCTTACTTTCCCTTGTTAATACATCTTTGAGGTGGCAAAATACGTAAGGCGTAATTTAAAACAGCTCCCGACTCCTACAGTAAGACCACAAATATAAGTTACGTCGGCAATCTTCGTCCACGCAGAAAGGCGCTTACTAATGCCGAAGATAAACGAACGTACGCGTGCGTTTTGCGGGTGGTAGGACCTTGTGCAGGGTCCGTCCGGATCGCTACCGCCATCTTATCCGATAACCTACCGCCAAACAGTTCGCATTGTTGTGTTCCGGTTCGGGGATAAGACAGCCGGTGAAATAACTAGCATAGAGGCATTCCATCTTAGTCCTCAGGGTTGGCAACGCATTTGCAGTCTTAAGATTGCAGTCTCGCTCATGGCGATTAGCGATTACTGTATAGTCAGCTCTCTCATCTTGCTGTTCCCTTGCAGGGCGTCACATGCATACCTACCTTTCCTATTACCCCTTTCTTTTTTTTTTGTCTATAGTTCCATCCATTGTTAACGAAAAGTGATACGCATTGACGACACGTTGGCCTAGTTGGGAGTGACCCTTTTTTATTAAGTATTTATTTCTCTATCTAAGTATGTTTATCGTTGTCTAGTACCCATAGTACAAGCCTAGAGCTTAGTTTGGGACTAGGTCCATTTGTGTGACATTGTTTTTTTTTTAATAATTGATTTTGAATTTGAATTTGAACACCTTAAACCACTTGGTCCTCAAATAGCTCTTTCTTAATCCACTAATCAAAATATCGAAAAGTATCTCCCATTTCCGCATAATCTCCGTAAGTAAATCGCCCAGCCTTAAGCCCGTACATTTAATGCGGCTCGTTTGCCAGATCGCCCTCATTTCCTTGGTCAGATGATCTCGCTTACCCTATTTCTTCAAAATGAAGATTTGTTACTCAGTATTTAGGGGGGTGATCTGTGGAAGCTTTTCTTTCACGTTGTGAGAGATTATGTGGATTAGTTTAGTTTAATAGGGATGTAGTTTCATTTAAATTAAAATCTTATACAGTCTTTAGTGATGGTAGGACCCTGTGCAGGGTCCGGATCACTACCACAATCTTATCCATTAACCACATGTACGCATTGTTGTGTTCCGGTGTGGGGATAAGATAACCGGTGAAATTACTAGTATTATTCCGTCTTAGTCCTCAGAGTTGGCAACGCATTTGAGGTCTTAGGGTTATAGTCTTGGGAATTCAAATGTCTATGGGTCTGAGATTCCACTTACCATCAGGTGGCCTTAGCGCTCGTGTGCCTTCTTCTTATCTAGTTTATTATTGTGTTTTAAAAACTGAGATAAAATTTATAATAGACATGAGAGAGAGAGCCTTTACCAATATTTTTTATAAGATCGGAAGGTTTTTAATTCTCATTTGTTCTTCAAAGCGGTAAATACAAGCATGGCTCCGTCAACTATTCGTTAGAATACAGGGCTGAGTTTGATAGATAGTACTTAAAGAAAGGAAATTTTAACTGTATTTTCATGACACTTTTAAGAGGACTGTGAAGCAAAAAAATCCATACAAAATGAAAAAAAAAAAACGAAAGAGGAAACGTACAGACCTAGTTTTTTAAAACATCTACAACATATTTAAAAATCATGGCAATCGGATTAGATTTATTGGGTGAGAAACGTTATCGCCCGGAGCTAAATTTGTATGGATTCTCTTTGACAGCTACCTACTCGATTTAAGCATTGCTTCACAATCCTCTTAACCACGATCATTATAGTGCGGAAATCAGAGTTTATTTGAGTTATAGGTACGAGAAGTAATTGTCAATATTCAAGATTTTGAGTGTTAGGTAAAATCAAGTTTATAGGAAATGAAAATTATAAAAAAACAGTAAGAAAGATTTTAAATGTTGATAGATAGATTTAATAATAAAAGTAAATTAACCCCTTGTGAATTTATAGAATACAATTTTTGTCTTTTGTTTTTATAGTAAACTTCTTGGCCTGATTGTGCAAAATGTGGTTACAGAATTATAAACAAGTCTTTTTACAGTTGTTGGTATTTCTCTAGCTCTGCCTACCCACTCTGGGATGAAGGCGTGATGTTATGTATTATATTTTATAGCAAATAATAATATGGTAGACCCGGTCCTACCATCACTAAGATAAATATGTTTATATACACAATATTTTGGAAAGAAAATTGTGAATGATATCACTGCAGTTTGGTTTTAAAACGTGTCTCTGTTATATTATTTTAGTTTTCATAACCTCCTTTTCACTCTGTTTTCGAGCCATTTTGTTTTCAAAATCATATTGAATTATTACTTAATATGATACAGTAAGATTACCACTTTCAGAGAGTTTGCCTTCATTTAATATTCAACTTTAACTTCATACAAATAAAGCAATTTTCAGAATACTGTTACCTGCGTCTACCGATTTAGTAATAACTATTTTATTTGTATGAGATTAAAGCTGAAAATTAAATGAAGGCAAGGCAATCCATTTGTCAGCGGTAAACTCAAAATAATTCTACTGTAACAATAATGACTACGATATGGTTGAAGACAAAACCAAAGTTTTATACAGGGTGGGAACGAGTAACCCGCCAAATTTTAACCATCGATTCTAGAGCCTATTTGGAGTATATAATGTGGTATAACATGAAGTCCAATACAGCATAATTTCCAAGATTTTTATTATTTAAAAAATAAATCCATAGTTAATCTAATTTTCAACAAATCCCTAGAGTCGGGAGTCTTTCCCACGGAATGGAAAACAGCTAAAGTAGTACCCATTCCTAAATCAGGCAACGATAGATTGGTATCTTGTTATAGACCAATTTCAATTCTGTCTTGTTTTGCCAAGGTTTTTGAATCTCTCATCTGCCCATATATCCTAAGGCACTTAAAACATTATCTAACTGATCATCAGCACGGATTTGTCAGGTCTAGATCGACATGCACGAACTTAATAACGTTTACTGAGCTTCTAACGAGTGCTATTGATTCTGGCAAACAGACAGACGTCATATATACCGACTTTAGTAAAGCCTTTGACAAAGTATCTCACTCAATTTTAATGTATAAGCTATCGGCGTATGGGATTTCTGGATCGTTGCTGGAGTGGCTGCGCTCTTATCTGATGGGAAGACAGTTCTGTGTCGTAGTAAATGGTTTCCAATCAGCTTATTTTCCAATAACATCTGGTGTTCCGCAGGGCTCACATTTAGGTCCAATCCTTTTTAATATATTTATTAACGATGTCACTGAATGCTTTCACTACTCTAGGGTCTTTATGTATGCTGATGACTTAAAGTTCGCACGTACTATTGACAAATTTGAGGATATCGCCTTGCTTCAAAGTGATGTTATTAGGCTTACCAGCTGGTGTAAACATAATCTTATGCACCTAAACATTAAAAAATGTATTCACATAAAATTTACTCGTAAGCACAATATTAGACAATCCTACTACTATATTGATGGTCACAAATTAGTCGAAGTCGACAACACTCGTGACCTTGGAGTGATTTTCGATAATAAGTTAACTTTCATCCCTCATATAGAAAATATTGTCAAGAGAGCTTCTAAAACTTTGGGCTTTGTCATTCGAAATAGCAGGTCTTTCAGACGTAGTACAACCAAAATATTACTTTATAATAGTCTGGTGAGGAGCACGTTGGAATACTGCAGCGTTGTCTGGCGGCCACACTATGCAACTCATTCCTTACGACTGGAACGTATCCAGAAGCGCTTTACTCGTCATTTAGCATTTCAAGCACGAGTAATGGCTAAAAAATCGGTGTCTTACCAACGTAAGTTGTTGCATTTCAAAATGGACTCTTTGGAAACCCGAAGAACGATCTTGGATACGTTATTTTTGTATAAATTGACCAACCACAAGATAGATTGTCCACAGTTATTGGCGTTTTTGCATTATCGCGCTCCTTCTCGTTATCCCCGTAATCCCATTACCCCGTTGTATCCACCACCCAGAAGAACGGTGTCGGGCAGAAACTCCCCGATATGCAGGCTTTGCAGAATTGCTAATAGTTGTAGTGACGAGGCGGATATTCACTTCGACCCTCCTAGTAAAATTATAAAATCTGTTTTAAAGTGTATTAATTAGTAATTAACTAGTAAATCAAGACTGGACTAATGTCGAGCTTCTCATACTCATTCTAGCTATGGTAGGTACTTGCATGATATTTAATATTTATTATAATGTTAATATACATATCAACATGTACCAATATTTTTCTTAGTTTTAGTTGTAATTTTTTACTGTTGTTTATTTCCATATTTGTTTTGCATGTGGTGTTTGCCTGTAAGTGATTGTGACATATTTCACTATACGTTTTATGATTGTAAAATTTGAATGTACTGATGTCAACAATTGTTGGTAAACCTTAAATAAATAAATAAATAAATAAAATTTGAACTCTGTCACCTTAACCTAAAGCATTATTTACTAAGAAATTGATTAAAATAATTTATGTTGTACGTTGATGATATTGCTATTTACAACATGAATCTTTCTAGTAAATAATGCTTTAGGTTAAGGTGACAGAGTTCAAATTAGATTAACTATGGAATTGTTTTTTTAAATAATAAAAATCTCGGATATTAAGCTTTATTGGACTTCATATAATACCACATTATATACTCCAAATAGGCTCTAGAATCGATGGGTAAAATTTAGCGGGTTACTCGTTCCCACCCTGTAGATAATAAATAAACATAAAAGCTAATCAGATTGATTCTTTCTAAAAATAAATCTTAAAACCTCCACAATTTTAGTAAATCTATAGATTTTCGGTAACGAGATTTTAATTGACGGAGGGAAGGAAATTGCTTTAATATTTTTTGTAAAAACGCTCGCCGGCGCACCATTTTGGTAATCGCCTTAAATGAAGTTATTACACTTTGGGCATCGGACGCTGAGGTTATCGTTTCTATCACGAACATAAAAATTCAGAGCCAGTTTTTTCAATTTCCATACGGTTTGGAGCCAATATTGAGTATCAATGTGGCACTTTATTTTGTATAAATGTACGGTTAAGGACTTTAATTGTTATGCCACTATTGAATCCTGACATAATGACAGCGTTAATCATTAATTTTAGCTTTTTTTCATGTGGCTTGATGCTATCATTATGACAGGGTTCCATAGTGGCATAACAATTAAACTACTTGACTATAACCATATACTTAGATAAAAAAAAATAACATTATTCTTTGCAAAACAGGTATTACTCGTAACAATGTCTCCGTGTTTATTAATTATTTTAGATCTTAAATTTGTTCATTCAGTTTCTAATCCAATCAGTGGGGACAAAAAGAGGCTTTGCTTGGTGGTGTTTTTTTTATTTGTATTGCTGAAGTATTAAGTGATGAAACATGTAAGTTTTCGACCTCGAGGGGTCACAACGTTAGCCGCCATCTTGATTTTTTTAAATACTGCTTCAAAAGCACACTGGTGCCGTTACGAAATTTTAAGTGACTTAAAAAATCGACATTTTAAATATCGATAACACCTTTTTATTAGGGTTTTCTACGTCAATAACGTTATACACATCTATAAGTTTTCAGTGAATGTATTCCGACGCATCACGCCAAGGCCTCGGAGCTGGTTTAACACCACTCCTAAATTCCATAAAGAAAGGAACAATCTTCATAAAAACCCGAGGACAATCAATCCGGTCCTATGCAAACGATTGATAATGGCCCCGAGGTGCCCTAAAATAACAACTGAGACGTGATTTTAATAAAAAATGCATCTATTATCATATTCTTAGATAAATTTAGGGTTTTGAAGTGGTTTGACCTTTTGTGGTTTTAATGTGTGTTACATCAATAAAATAAAATTTAGAGTTGTTGGTATTTCTTCTCTGCCTACCCCACTCTGGGAATGAAGGCGTGATGTTATCTATGTCTGTGTAATCTCGTAATGACTTTTATTAATAACAACGTTGTAGTAATTCAGGCGGGCTTTACTCGACCGACCATTTCATATCAAAACAAAAACAGTTTAGTAAAATACATTATTTTTTACGGTTTCTGTAGGAGAATGTAGTGATTATTACAAATTTCGACACGTTTACCTGCTTAACTGCGCATGATATTTTTATTTTTATATTCAATGTTTTATACAGGGTGTCTCATTTAAATAGGTCAGTGTGGGAAATTCTGAAAGTATAAGATATCGAAGATCTGTTCTTAGGAACCATGTCATCGATTTTAATAAGAAGGAAAATTGCTTTCATGCATTTATAAAAAATCTGTACTCAGCACGGGAATCGAACCCGCTTGTTTTGAAAAAAAATAAACTTCGTCGTACCATGCTCAGTGTAGGATTCCGAAGCCGTTAAGTACTACAAACATAAAAATCAACAAGTAATATTTTTTTTTCTATTTAAAGTCAGTTGCTGCCGTCTTAGATAATATTAGTACATAATAATATACTTAAATCTTTTAATCGCCTGTATCTCAAGAAACAATGATGTCTACTCAGTCGTGATAGTTTAGTCTAACAAAAATTAGCGCTTAAAAGCTTAATATTTCATAAACGGATTACTTAATCGAAAAATTGTTATTACAAACCCAAAATATTTTTGAAAGACCTACCTAACGACACCCCACACTATAGGGTAGACGAGAAAAACAACACAACAACCCTAAAAAAATTTTTTTTACAATTTTTTGTGCCACTTTGTTGGCGTGACTAATATGCATATTCATGTCAAATTACAGCTTTCTAGCACTAAGACTCTCTGGGCTAGGCTGCGGACGGACGGACGGCCGGACGTACATGGCGAAACTATAAGGGTTCCTAGTTTGATTAACCCTAAAATTACTGACTGAGTTTCTTGCGGAGTTTCTTGGTCACAACAGTGGTCTCCTCTTGGGAAGCGCTGTTAGAATTTTAACATGTAATAGTGCCCGTGCGGCCTACTTACTCAATAAACCACTTTTATTTTCTTTTTTTTTTATAATTGATAATATTCAGCCAGCACGACTTAGATGCATTCAGCTCGCTACGAGCAGCGGACCGTCGCGGTACCTACAGCTTGCACACTATTTTGCCTCATCTTGCTTTTTGGTACAGTCGGCGTCATCTAGCTGCACACCTTAGTACAGTCAGCATCAAAAGTAGCTAAGCAGTATTCACTTGACAATAGAGTCGAGTACAGATCATTTCGAGCTCTTCGGTTGCGTAGCTACTTCTGCTGCTGACTGTACTTTGTCACTTTAACGTCATGTTTGAACTGCTGGACTAATCCGTCAAAGGCGTTAATGCGGCAAGGTACAAACGTGGGCAGTTATAAGGCCGACTGTTCAAACGTAGTGAGTTTTAAATGGCGTGGTCTCTAAAAATAGAACTAGAAACACAGTTTTTTCTCTCATTAAATATTTTCCGAATCTAAACAAATGTTTGTGGAAGATTTGGCTTGTTTGTCCAAATCTGCCGTATCATTGTTATATTGTGAGGTTTATTAAAAAAAAATAAAGATGTTTGTATAAATACTCATTATGCGACCATACCCCGCGACTGGAATACAACTGAAGACTACAGTCAAGAACAATGAAAACGGGTCACTTAGTACAGAATTTTCATAGAAAGTGATCCGTATTCATTGCTCCTGAGTGTATTTGTACACGTATTAACAACTGAGTCTACATATTTTGGCAAATCGTTTTATTTGCTTTTTAAAACACTATACAAATACCGTACGTATATTTATCAAGGCAAGATAAGAAACCGGTAGATAATATTTATCATTTTAGTTGATGAAACAAAAGCTTAAGCGAATTAAATTTTATCTTTACATAACGTGACAGTTACATAACAATATTTCAGCAAGTTGTTTATATCCCGTATGGTCTAGTGGCTAGGATACCTGGCTTTCACCCAGGAGGCTCGGGTTCGATTCCCGGTACGGGAAAATCTTTTTGTTTTTCTTTAGTAAGATACATTTAGTTAAATGAATATAATTTGATTTTTGTTTATACGGCGTTTTTTGTCCTTTTATCATTAACTAGAAGTATTTAATGGTATTAGCGTTTAAACTTCCCACTAATGATGTTTATCGTGATCAACTTAATATAATATCAGAACTGGATCTCTATTCTACTGCGTTAAAACGATATTGCGTTTCACGTATTTTAGTATCGTTTTTAACTTGGCGGCCAATACGTCAAAGGCAATATCGTTTATGTCACAGTCGCCTATATTGTAAAAGATATAAGGGTTATCAAAACGTTAATCTCAGCCCAGGTTGATTACTTAAACATTAAGTAAGCTATTAAGATTAAAGAAATTCTCTTACGAACATGTAGAGGCCCCATGGCGTGCTGATCATTAAGTTAAGACAGTCAAAAACGAGCATAGAGGCATTCTACAGGCTAATTTTTTTAACAGTGCACAAATTTTAACATAATGATTTTGTATCGTTAATATACACTCGGCGTCAAAAATATCGCCCCTCCGCGAAAATCAGATTCAAGCTAATCTAGACCTTAGCGAAATTATGTTACATAATTAATATTAGTATCAATTAAAAGCACGTTTAATGTGTTTTAAATTAATAATGTTTAATTTAAACAAAACGTAATGGCTTGTGAATCAGAGCGTTTCGAAAAAAAAGTGCACAAATACTCGTTTGAAGGGTCGCGAGTTGTGCCCTTTTCCAGGGGTATAAAATGCCTGTACAAGGTCAAATGTCAATCATTCACTATCCAGACGTCGAAGAGAACACATTTAAGGAACTCAAGCAAGAAAACAACCCTCGAACATGGAGACCACCGCTGCTGAATCAGCTCAAGTGGTTCCACTGCTGCAAGCAGGAGTTCGGCAGTGTGATGTCGCTCGGCAACTCAATTTAAGCCGTCATGCTGTCCGCCGAGTATTTCAGCGGTTCCAGTACACTGGGGGCTACATCAGAAGACGTGGGGCTGGTCGGCGACGCTGCACATCCGAAAGAGATGATCGCTTCATCGTGACACCATCTCTACGCAATCGCTTCGCTAGTGCTGTTGAGGTGCAACAACGCCTCAGAGAAGCTCGGACAAGATCAGTTAGCATCTCTACGGTTAGAAGAAGACTGCGGGAGAAGGATATCGTGGCTCACAGGGCTGCTACAGGCCCAATGTTGACCGCACAGCATCGCAGAGATCGCTTGCAATTTGCCCGCGACCACGTCGATTGGACGTTTGAGCAATGGAGGCAGGTTCTCTTTACCGATAAGACGAGAGTCTGTCTTTATTGCAACGACAGGCGGGCCAGAGTCTACAGAAGGTCGGGCGAACGATTTGCTCAAGCCTGTATTGAAGAGACAGTGGGCTACGGAGGTGGGTCTTGCATGTTCTGGGGGGGCATGTCTATAGACGGCAAAACCGACCTTGTCTGCGTCTCCAGGACTGGAGGCACTCGCGGCCAAGGGTCCCTGAATGCTCGCCGATACATTGCCGAGATCCTGGAAGTTCATGTGATGCCATATGCGGGTTACGTCGGCTCTGAGTTCACATTAATGCACGACAACGCTCGCTCCCACACTGCATTAATTGTTCGGGATTATCTGGAGGAGGTCGGGATTCCCGTTTTACCGTGGCCAGCCAGGAGTCCTGACTTAAACCCGATTGAACACCTTTGGGACGAGCTGAAGCGACGGGTTCGGTCACGAGATGCCGCCCCTACCACCCTGCAAGATCTTCAGGACGCAGTCATCGAAGAATCGGGCAACATTCCACAAGAGGACATCGTAAAGTTGGTGCGATCAATGAAATACCGTTTAGAGGCAGTGATAAGGGCAAGGGGGGGTAACACTAGGTTTTAAGTTAATTTTAGGCACTTTTTGTAAAATTTTGTTATACATTTATTGTTGTAAATTTAAACTTGAATAAACATTTTTCAACTGTTCGCAATGTCATTTCCTTTAATTTTTGACCCCAAGGAAAAATCCTTTTTTTTTTAAATTTTCCTAAAAAAACACTTTATTACCTTTCAAATGATACCTAACAATCATATTGTTGTCCTTGATCAAATAGGGTTTAAAGTCGGTTGTAATTATTTTCCGAGGAGGGGCGATATTTTTGACGCCGAGTGTAATATAATACGACAATAAAACGAGTTAATTTTTTATTTTATTTTTGCAAATTATCTCTCTTTTACCTTCTCGTGTGGACACAAAGTCACACTAGAAATGTTGACATGGGTTGTCAAGCTGGGCCTCTATTCAGGGCCTCTATTCAACTGCGTTATAACGATATCGTTTTTGACCTGTTTCCGTATTGTCAACGTTTTGATAACTCTTATGTCATTTATAATAATGGCGACTGTGACATAAACGATTCTTAAACGTGTCAAACACGATATCGTTTTAACGCAGCTGAATAGAGGCCCAGGTGTTTGACACGTTTAAGAATCGTTTATGTCACAGTCGCCATTATTGTAGATGACATAAGAGTTATCAAAACGTTGACAATACGGAAACAGGTCAAAAACGATATCGTTATTACCTTGTAGAATTCCAGCCCCAGTAGGTATGCGATACACTGTATTGATATTCGAAATTTGAAATTTCATATACTTACAGCTTATCAGACAACAAGCCCCTCTCCTACTGATATTCTAAATTTGAAATTTCATTTATTACCTTACTTTTCCTACTCCTGGGGGGTTATCATGCATGAGCTAGCTTTGCAGTTCTGTTTACGCCCGGAGAATAACTGCCATAGCATGTTACGCTGACTGTAAAATGAACTGCAAAGCTAGCTCATGATAACCCCCCTGTACTTTTATCTGTCATTTATATAGTCACGAACACGGATAACGGATAGAAGAATATGGATAATATGTCCGCAGAACATTCCGTAGAAAACTCTATCTAGTCTATTCCCCTTAACAGCACTTGTGCTTTTTTGATCCAAAACGACATGCCTAGATGCCAAAGCTTACACCTAGGTTAATTTGACCAATCAAAATACTTCACTAAATTAATCCACCAATCACAATACACATTGACTGTCAATCGGAACGTTAGGTTCTTTTTGGTATGTAAACTCTTTTACTAATTTAACTCTTTGAAAACATGGTATCAACCAACTAGAATGCAGCTATATTAAAATCGACCAATCAGGTAAAAGAACTCATTTCTCAAATCATTAGAGGTGTTTTTTAGTCCCTATTTCACATGCTAAATCGATTGTGCAACTTTTTTTAAAATATAAAATCAGGCAAGTGCACACCAATTTAAAAACAAAGTGAACCATAGACACATATTTTGTCGTTTTCGAATGTTTCCCGCTCGTTTGTTGTTCTGTGCTTCCTTCGTTCGTATTCTAACCTAGGTATATTAATAAAATTTTGTTAATTTAATTTTGTATTTTATTTGAAACCTAGTCGTAGAAAAAGTATTGTATGCAACGGTGTATAACTAAGTCAAAAAATACTCGTGGCGTCTTGCTTTACGATGTTCGCCTGCGGCTCACATCGTAACCACATCACTCGTCTTTTTTTGACCTCTCTTATACAACTGTTGCATAAACTACTATTACCCACGGTTAGGTACATCTACTCGTACCACAAGGTCGAATTTTTGTTCCAACTGTTATATTTCACAGAATATCCCGATAAAATGCATTTTCAGGTTCCAACATTTTGGAAAGATAAAGAATCCAAAAAATAGGAATGATAATTCGGCCATACGTTTTGCTGGTCCATCTAGAAATAAAAAATAGGCGACCTGGTTTAAGAAAAAAAAAACGAATTAGTCCGTCAGTTAGGTTATCAAAAAGTATTCAACACGTATTTATAAGGGTTCCGTAGGCAAACTATGAACCCATATAGTTTCGCTTTCCATCCGTCCACAGCCTAGCTCAGAGACTCTTAGTACTAAACAGCTGTAATTTGGCATGAATATACATATTAGTCACGCCAATATAGTGTTAAAATCAAATGTTTAAAAAAATAATATTTTTGTGCACCTTCCCTACACGTAACGTGGGGATGTATTTTTTTCTCGTCTACCCTATAGTGTTAGGTGTTGTTGGATAGGTTTTTAAAAAATATTTGGGTTCATGAAAACAATTTTTTGATTAAGGGATCCGTTTATGAAAAATTAAGCTTTGAAGGGTTAATTTTTGTTAGAGTCAAGTGTCCCCCCTACCTAAAGCCCAAACTGCAAAACGTAGAAATCTGAAAAAAAAGCATAATTATAACGAATTTAAAAGGAAAACTATTACGATTGGTTCTTGAGATACAGGCGATTAAGTGTTTTTGCCTACTAAAATCATCTAAGACAGCACCGATTGACTTTAAATAGAAAATTAGTTAAGTATTACATGTTGGTTTTTATGTTTGTAGGACTTAACGGCTTCGGAACCCTACACTGAGCATAGTCCGACATGCTCTTGCCCGGTTTTTGCTTTATCAAATCAATCAAAATTGACAAAGATAACACGTCAAAGTTCGCGAGTGTGGACTCGTGACGTCATAACGTGGTAAAGTGTGCCGCGGCGTGACGTCACGCGGAACTTCAACGCACTATACTGAAAATTTCCTAATAATTCGAATGACATTTAATCTATTTAGGCAAAATTATCATTCTTTCCAAAGTCGAAATAATGCTAAGAAAATAAAATGACATTAAAAAAAGCAGATTGTTTAAACACTCAAACTCGTAGATCATAAGGTTAAGGCAGTTCTATTAGTAATGTCAGTTTGGCAACTGTCATTCTAATCATCTAAGGAAAATTTCAGTATAGTGCGTTGAAGTTCCGCGTAACACTTTACCACATTATGACGTCACGAGCCCACACTCGTGAACTTTGATCCGTGTTATCTTTGTCAATTTTGAGTGTATTCGTCATATTTTGTTTCCTTAGCAAAAGAAAAAAAAATGAGTTCAATATTTTTTGATTACGTATATGGTGGACTAAAGCTATGACTGTGTACTTGAAAATACCGTTCATCATACTGTTCTGGGGTGAGCTACGCATTCTCTGTTTATCCGCACTTTATAGAAAACTACTTACGATCCACGCACCGGCCATTTTACGACGTAGTAAAAAGTTCATTATTTCGCTAAAGAATACGGGCCACGGATAGTTTCGGGTTTACGGCCGACTCGGTGTCTGATACACTTTTAGCTGTATCACGTGGAATCAGGAGATGAGAGAGGGTTTTTGATAGGGGATAGAATCAGTGGTTGCTAAGGTTTATTTTCATGTTATTCTGTAACGCTATTTTCTTCTGAAACCTTGATGTTTTCAGGATATCTTAAACAGTAATTACAAAGGTTAAGTTAGACTTGAGCTATCAAAAAAAAAAACTTATGCCGTAAGAAATTCGTTTTGATGAAATGAAAATTCTGTGTAGTGATTACGTTAATCGCAAACACTAAAAACGTTTGCCAGCTGTTTCATTTGCCATAATTTTCATATCCCATCATTTTCATTTTATTCTGAACCCAATAACTTTTAAATTTTTTTAATGAGATATACTTACAGAACGTGTAGGTTAGGTTAGGTTTATTTTATAACAATTCAGGAAAGTTAAACGGTTTCAGAGAAAAATTACTTTCGGACAAATGAAAATGATTGCAAATGAAACAGCTGGCAAAGGTTCTTAGTGTTTCAGATAGGTAACCATAAAATTAGGTACCGGGATCCGGTTACCTAAAGTTTCTTTTGCGTGTATAGAGACAGATGTAAAGGTTTTTAAAATGCATTTTTGCGTTAGAGGTAAACATTTCAAAAATAAACTTCACGTGAAACATGTTTTTGTTTCTATCTATCTACGGCAAAAAGAGTAATATTTCTAAATACTCGCCTAATCCAATTTGTACAGTCCGCCACGTATGACAGTGGGAATTAATACAAATCGCGCTAACTGTACTTATGTGTATTACTGTAGGCGGTGTAATTAATTTTCATTACCAAACTTGGTAGCGTTGGCAAAAAAGTTTTTTAATTAGATAAAAGTATCGCTATTCATGACTTGGGCATGTTTGTTAAGTTAGTCTTCCCGTGAAGAGTAAATTTGGTACTTACACATACATACATCACGCCTTCATTCCCAGAGTGGGGTAAGCTACAGAATACCAACAACTCTAAACTTTTTGATAATTCTGTAACCACATTTTGCACAGTCAGGCTAAGAGGTTTACCAGTGTATTAGTGACAGGTTGCAAGCCCATCGCCTAACAGTACTACAAGCCTTTATTCCCTTGGTCGGCTCTCACGACATCCAAGGGAAGATATGGAGTGGCACTATTCTATCCCGGCAACCACACGCGTCAAATTTGTTATGTTAAGAATAACTTCTCATTATTTCAATCACCATCATATCACCAATGTCTAACACAGAAACGCAGCATTGCGAACACTGTTGCTTATTTAACTATTGTTTTTATAAGCATAATAATCGTAATACTAAAAAAATCGAATGTTCATTGACCTCTTTTTATGATTGGTTGAGCTTTGTTGCAGAGATAGATTATAGCACGGAGATGACGTAGAATTCTTCTTATCCTGGGAAATCAGACAACTTGATATTCTTAATTTTTTCAAGAATCATTTAAGTTAGAACGAAATTACAGTTTTCATGACAAATATGATATTAAAAACCTAGTAGGAATTGTAACAATGTTTATAAGTGACAGTCATAAAACGTCATTGTATTTTTAACGACGGCCGTGCTATCTGTACATCGTAATCCGAAATAGCGTCCACATTTGTTCGAGTGTACCTAAACCGCGGATTGTAACCCTCGGTGAAAGAACTCCTTAAATTGAGATTTTGGGCGCCATTTTGAAATAATAATCTCATCTACGAGTAAACATGTTGATATGATAGAGTCATCATCATTTTGAAAGTATGCACCTTTTATTTGATCGAAAATTATCAACAAACGGATTATTATGTAGAATTTTCATTTCATCGGTGGGTATTTCTCGCCGCGTGAGTTATTTTTGATTGTTGTGTTTAACCAGAATCTGACGTAACCTAAGTAATAAAAGTTTAAGATATCCCAAAAACATCATGGTTTCAGCAGAAAATAGGTTTTGATGAAATGAAATGATACCATCGACGAAGTGAAATTCTATATATAAAATGAGAAGCTACCAGGGTTCTGTGTTTTTCTTTTTCTTTTGAGGTACGAAACCTTAAAAACGGTTTTCAATCGAACTACGTAACTACAAAGTTACGGACAGAATCGGGCGAAGGCTGAGTCAGCCGTATTTTATACCAGTATTAAGGTCTAAAACTCTTTCAAAGGTAGGCATAATGTGTGGTATGTATACTTTTTTTTTTACCTGCTGATTTGTATTAAAATGTTCGATTTTCACGATGGATTGTTGTAAGTATTATAAATTATTCAATCGTTAAAACATTAAACTATATATATAACGTTATTATGTTTAACATTGAACTTGCATACATTACCGCTTGTTTTGATTACATTTCACAATTTTGAACAAACAGTCTGGAATAATATTCCTCCTCCTATAAGGTTGCGAAAGTCTTATGATGTTTTTAAGAAAAATTGCAAGACTATTCTTTTTTACGAACAGAAACAGGCTTCTCGTATCGGAAGCTACTCTATCCCTAAATAAATAGAACCTTCCAGTTCAAGCTGCAGGCCGGATAGCAAGATTCTCTTGTGTGTCTATTTTTGTAATGGTGTCTCTCTTGTTTGTACGATAAAGTGTTACTTTTTTTTCTCTCTAATGTTTTTTTTATCGTTAATTTTTTTATTACTTTTTTCCCTGGGGCCGGTTTAGTCTTCTGAATCATCAGCTGACTGTCAATTGGCAATATCGTTAACCTCAGTCAGCTGGTGGTGTCCCTTCGGGTTTTGGCTGAAAAACAGCGCTGCATAAAGTCGCTCCTGCGCGGGCGCAACCATCAGCATTATGCTGATGCACAAACCCTTGCCGCGCCCAAATTACTTAGCTTAGAATTATTTTTGTTTTACACGAATTTTTGTTAGCGTTGTTTTTCTTTTATCTCTTTTGTAACATCTGTTCTGTGTAATCATTATGCTAAGACTGGTGTGTCAATAAATGTATTTTCTTTCTTTCTTTCTTCTTAAAAGGTCGACATGCTGATAGGTACGACTTGAGGACCTTCAAAAAACGAGCCGATTCTTTTCTCAAAGGTCGGCAGCGCACTTCTTGCGATTCCTCTGGTGCTGCGGGTGTTTATGGATCGTGGTGACCACTTACCATCAGGTAACAGGTAGCTCGTCTGCATCCTTTTACCATAAAAAATATCCTGACGAATTGAGAACCTTCTCCTTTTTTGAAGTGGGTTAAAAAAGGAAGCGCTAAAAGTATTACAGCGGTTCTTTACCTTTTCACCGACAAATCTTTGACAAATGCATCGTTTCGCAACCTAAACATTTGCTTTTTTTCTGTAACTACAAATATTTCAGAGTTTTTATAAAACTAACCTAACCTAACCTATAGGGTTCTAAACGATATTCTTGAAATAAATCAAATTCGTCAAATGTTATGTTTGTGAAAAGAGTCATTTGTAAAACATTTTGTTATGAAATGATATGATATGATCCCTATTAAAGCGCTAAAAAGGTGTTTATTTATCGTCAATTCTTTACTTAATCAGTAGCCATTTATCAGCTGAGATTCCACAAGGTAATAACGATATTGCCTTTGGCGTGTTTTCGTTTTGTCAATACTATAGGAAAACGTGTCAAATTATGACACAACAAAGGGCCGAGACCTGCTGTTGGGGCAATTTATTACCATACTTCGAAGAAATATCATATTCGCAAAACATGATATTAGCAAAATATGATATTTGCAAAACATATTAGTAAAACATAATATTCGCAAATCACGTTATTCGCTAAACATGATATTCGCAAATATGATATGTGCAAATAGTGGAATTAGGTTATAGAATCTTAGGTAGGTTTCAGTTATGTTAGTTTTACAGCAGGCCCGGAGGGCCAAACCACCCAGAAATAGGAGCTCCGTCAACACTGTCTAATTGATGTCTTGTTAATAATGATGTTTTGAGAATAATATCATGTTTTGCTAATATCATGTTTTGCGAATATGATGTTGTGCGAATATCATGTTTTGCGAATATCATGTTTTGCGAATATGATGTTGTGCGAATATCATGTTTTGCTAATATCATGTTTTGCGAATATGATGTTGTGCGAATATCATGTCTTGCGAATATCATGTTTTGCGAATATCATGTTTTGCGAATATGATGTCGTGCGAATATCATGTTTTGCTAATATCATGTTTTGCGAATATGATGTTGTGCGAATATGATGTTGTGCGAATATCATGTTTTGCGAATATCATGTTTTGCGAATATCATGTTTTGCGAATATGATGTTTTGCGAATATGATGCTGTGCTAATTATGATGTTTTGCGAATATAATACTAACATATTATTCGATTGTTTATGGTCAAATGTAACTTTGCCCAAAAATCTATGAGTACTATTATTGTTATTTCCAGAATAGCAAAACCGCTTATTACGTTGATTGGGTTAGATTAAAACTTGAGACTTAAATAACTACAGCAGCAGGAAGCTTCTAAGTACTTTAAAAAAATACCTAGCTTAGCTTGTCGGAAGGAATTATGAAGATATGTGATTTTGTTTAGACATTTCCAAAATATTTAAAAAAGCGTCCGGATGTCTTCCAAGAGTGCATTATTAAGGATCTCTTGCATCGGTCACGCTGCAAAAATGAAATTTACAAATAAAATACTTACAACATGACATGTGCACTCTGATTTTCATAGCTTGTCAGACCAGATAAAACCACTTGTAGGCAAGGAATTTATTCAAACCTTAAGAGAGTAGCTCCTTGATAATATTTTTATAGTGTTAAAGATTTTATGAATCACAGCCATGACACGATATAAACTTTATTACCTTAGTGGTGGTAGAACCCAGTGCAGGGTCCGTCCGGATCGCCACCACTATCTTATCCATTAACCACCCGCCAAGCAAAATTGTTCGCATTGTTGTGTTCCGGTGTGGGGATAAGACAACCGGTGAAATTACTAGCATAGAGGCCATTCCATCATCAGTGGTGCTAGACAAGTTGCATTCGACAATCGTTAGCGATAATGTTTCGATTGAAAAATATACGGAATTGACGTAAGTGTCACGTTACTACAATCTCTGCTTTGCCTAAAGGTTAACTGGTAGAGAATGCCTTACGGCATTAAGTTCGCCTTTTGCATATTAAGTGTATTCTTTTTTTTGTGCAATAAAGATTAAATAAATAAATAAATAATACTATCTCGGTGGCTTACGTCAATTCCATACATTTATCAATCGAAACATAATCGCTAACGATTGTCGAATGCAACTTGTCTAGCACCACAGGATTGGCAACGCATTTGAGGTCTTGGGATTATTATCTTGAGAATTCAAATGTCTGGGTCTCAGATTCCACTCACCATCAGGTGGCCTGAGTGCTCGTGTGCCTTCTCCTTATCATTAAAAAAAAAACTTTATAATGGATTCTACTTATTTTTTATTGTTGTATTTGGTGACCTTGTTATATATTTGCGTGCCGTTGGTAAACTGCGGAAAAGGTGGAATTACTTTTAATCTAACATCAATAACTAGACCTTTTTTGGCTAATAAAATAAATCATTGTGAATTATGGATTAATTAAATTTAAGAAATGATATATTCAAGCAAAAACATTTCGCCAAAACAGCAGTCGTCATCATCACCAATTTACCTAAACGTTTGCTTTAAACACATCTAAAATACGTGTTAACGTAACCCGAGAACCCATTAATATAGTTTGGAAGCCATCTGAAATTAAACTAACACCGCAGTTATCTGACATCGGTCGCTTATCGAATACTAATGAATCGATGGTCCCAAACTTTGCCCCGAATTGGTGCAGACTTTGCCCGGATTATACGAACTCGGTTGAATGGTATCTTGTGGCATCTTGTGGGACGTGCTTGTAACAAGATAGGTAAGTTGTGTGAGTGTGGTTTTCGTTTGCTGGTTGATAATGTTTAATTGATAATTATGTATGTATGTAAATTAAAAGTGGATAGTTTTAATGAAGGTTTACCTTATCTTATGAAGATGATTACAAACATGTTGCAGGAGTATGAGTGAACAAAGTAAATCATGAGATGGATGACCATTACGACCAACGATTGAATGAAAGGTTAAGTTAGGTTAGAGAGACTGGGATTGTTGTGTGCGTATGAAAGGAAATTACTTATGTTAGCAAAATGAAGAAGGATTTGCTGTTTATTCCATTTACAGTGCATGAAGAGTTCTTTATTTGAAAAACCAGAAGCTACATTATATGCTAATATGATACTTAAAGCCCCTTTATTAGCATACCAAAATGCATAAAACTAAGTTTTAATGTATGGTTTAGGCAAACTATACGGCGCATAAAATGTTTAAGCATGTCATAAACATAGTTTCATGGGAATTCATAACTCATTGTGTCGTTGCTATACAAGTTATAAATCTTACCAGAAATTATAAGCGGAATAGTAACGATGGATAATTTTAACTAAGTAATATTTTTCTTATTTCGGCGTAAAGACCATAGAGTTATAGTGTAGGGTCCGTCCGGATCGCTACCACCATCTTATCCTTAGGTACCGCCAAGTTACAGAATTCGCATTATTTTATTCAGGTTTGGGTATAAGACATACATACATAAAGTCACGCCTTTATTCCCAGAGTGGGGTAGGCAGAGCTACAGAATTACCAACAACTCTAAAAAACTTGTTGATAATTCTGTAACCACATTTTGCGCAATCAGGCTAAGATGTTTACCAGTGTATTAGTGACAGGTTGCAAGCCCATCGCCTAACAGTACTACAAGCCCCTATTCCCTTAGTCGCTTCTTACGACATCCACGGGAAGACATGGAGTGGCACTATTCTAACCCGGCAACCACACGGAAATATAACCATTAGGGTATAAGATAACCGGTAAAATTACTGGTATAGAGGCATTCCACATTTGTCCTTGGAGTAGATAGTAGTCTTTCATATGTCTATTGGCAACACATGTTTAATCTCTTACTAGACTCACATAATGGATAAATTAAACAGCAAAAAACACAAGCTTATAGGTCGCATGAATGCGTCATGAGTGACGATGTGAGTTTTCTCAATCTTTCATGGATTAGCTAGAAGAGATCCTTTAAAGGGATCCTCGCCTTTGTACTTTTTTAATATTCATTATTTTATTTTAGTTTTTACATACAACAACATACATACATGAGATTATGTTTTCTTAACGTATCTTATTAAATATTATTGAAGGAAAGAATTAAGCTTAAAAAAGTCGATGAAAAATAAAGTGTATCCAACTTTTTTTTACATTAAATCCTGGTCGCGGCACCAAAAGTGCCTTTTTCCATAATGTAAACTGCTAATTATTTAAGATATTCCATACCTTCGGTAATAAAATAAATTTGATCCCCATTTGCCATTCGAGGAAATAATTTGTATAATGAGGCTAAATTTCCTGTTTTCCTAATTATTATGTACTGTTTGCTACGCTAGGTATTTATTTTTAATTGGATGTTTAGATCAAGGTAAGATAATATATATATTTTAGGTTCATTTTATTTTATTTATTATGTCGCCTTGTAGGGTATGTACATATATATACTACAAGTGTAATAAAATTATGAAATCGTTTGAATTACTTGTTTGTGGTAGCAATGTAATAACGACATCGTAGTGATAACTTAGTAACAAACTTACTATTAAGAGGGTTGTAGGTTGGAATCACACTACAAAAAAATTAGTCGTGAATTTCATAATAACATTGTTTTTAGCAATCCAAAACCTTACCAAGCTGTATACAGAAGCCTTTTTTCAGTCTATTATGGGTCTATGGAGTGTTGTTTATAATCTACGAAGAAAGTACTTAATTTGACTTACGTACGTCATTTCGCATATTCACTTGTATGATTTTTAGAATAAATTGCATAGTATAAATTGCTATACGTATGCAAGGTTAGGTATGATTTATAAGCGATATCTATACAATCGTCTCTCGAAACATTGCAATCGAAATTTTCAATATTCGGAATTATGACTCGGAATTATATAATGTTATGAGTTGTAAATTTTAAATTTAAATACGACCACTTCGACTCCTAGTCGATCAGGCACTGGTGCACCCGATGATGGCTTATGTAGCTGATCTTCGCAGCGAACTCTCGTGCACACTGAAGACATGTGAGTATGCCGCATACATAATTATAGTTGATGGCAGCGGGGGGTCGGACCTTTTAGCTCATCGCGCTTAGGGTCGAGGTCAGCTTTACGCTGTTCCTCGATCTCGAGGACTTGCCTCTTCACAATCCCGCGCCATTCTAGACGCTGTGCCGCCAAACCTTCCCATTGAGAAGGCTCAATGTTGCATCTTTTCATATGCCGCTTTTGAACATCTTTGTAACGGAGGAGTTGTCCCCCATGTTTCCGCTTATCCTCTTCTAGTCCCTCCACCACCACATGAGAATAATAGATGCGCTTTGCCACTCTCTCCTCCGCCATACGTGATACGTGACCGCACCAACGAAGTTGCCGACGCATTAAATGTGCTTCAACGCCACCGACATTGGCTCGTCGCAGAACTTTGGTGTTTCGCACTCGGTCGGACCATCTGATCTTCGTAATGGAACAAAGGCATTTAAGGTGGAAACGATTTAAAGTGCAAATGTGATGCCAATGCTCCACGTGTCGGAAGAGTAAAAGACGTAGAATTTCTTAAATAAATTATAGTAGGGGTCAAAAAGAAAATTAATAAAATAATTGGCAAATATTATAATATTTAAGTACAAAATTAAGTGTTGTACATGTTTCTGCGTAACTCAAAACCCAAACTAGGCTAGCATCCAGTGAATGCAGTTTATATAAAACGTAAGTTGTCAATTAGCCCGGACTGGTTAAATATTCTACTACCAGTCGGTGAGTATCACTTAAACGTCTTGGCAAACGTAACCTACGTGAAAACATTATGGTTTCAGCCGAAAATAGCATTCTTTGAAATGATACAGGCGACTAAAGGAAAGAGGGCTTCTATAACTGTTAGGCGATGGGCTTGCAACCAGTCACTAATTGGTATTTAGCCTGTTTGTGCAAAATGTGGTTACAGAATTACCAACAACTCTTTTTGTAGTTGTTGGTATTTTTGTAGCTCTGCCTACCCCACTCTGGGAATAAAGGCGTGATAGTATGTTTGTATGAAATGACACATTCGATGAAGTGACGAGTTACCACGGTACATAGTGGTGGTAGGACTCTGTGCAGGCTCCGTCCGGATCGCTAACACCATCTTATCCATTAACCACCCGCCAAGCCAACCGGTGAAATTACTAGCATAGAGGCATTTCATCTTAGTCCTCAGGGTTGGCAACGCATTTGAGGTCTTGGGATTATAGTCTTGAGAATTCAAATGTCTATGGGTCTCAGATTCCACTTACCATCAGGTGGCCTGAGTGCTCGTGTGCCTTCTCCTTAACATAAAAAAAAAAAACAAAAAAACAACATTGTTCGCGTTGTTGTGTTCCGGTGTGGGGATAAGACAACCGGTGCAATTACTAGCATAGAGGCATTCCATCTTAGTCCTCAGGGTTCGCAACGCATTTGAGGTGTTAGGATTATAGTCTTGAGAATTCAAATGTCTATGGGTCTCAGATTCCACTTACCATCAGGTGGCCTGAGTGCTCGTGTGCCCTCTCCTTAACATAAAAAAAAAACATAGATTATTTTAAATGCGTGTGTTGTATTAAAGTAATTATTATTCAACCCGAACACTGCAATAATCTCCCAACCAGGAGTGAGCGCACCACATACTGCAGCAGTCGTTATGCTTCCTGCACTGTAAAAGAAAAAAGGTTTGTTTCAATAACTGCAATTTGGAGAACTAAGAAGTGTATGGTTAAACATCGGGAGATATTCTCTCACAAATTGACCTAGTTCCAAACTAAGCTCTAGGCTTGTGCTATGGGTACTAGACATCGATAAACTTACTTGTATAGAGAAATATATACTTCAATACAAAGAAAGCATCCAAGACTTAGGAACAAATACTTGCGATCATCACTCAAATACTTGCCCTGACCGGGAAACCTGAGCTTCGTATGCAGGGACTACTTCGACTAATAGACAAACTTTACCAACCGCTAGACACGTCGTCGGTCATCAACACATTTTAAGTTTTAAATTTTATAATGTCCATGATTAGAGCCCTATATTGGCTAGAACTATATGGTGTAGACAACGATAGAAATCTACAAAATAATACAAAACACATCCAGAACTCAGAAACAAATATTAAACTGTTTGCATCTTCGGATCGAACCCTGAAACCGAACCGAAATGTATGGAATTGACGTAAGACACCGAGATAGTCACATGGTACTATCTCAGTGGCTTACGTCAATTCCGTACATTATTCAATTGAAACACAATCGCTAACGATTGTCGAATGCAACTTGACTAGCCCCACTGGTGCGTTAAAACGATATCGTGTTTGACGCGTTTAAGAATCGTTTATGTCACAGTCGCCATTGTTGTAAATGACATAAGAGTTATCAAAACGTTGACAATACGGAAACAGGTCAAAAACTATATCGTTATAGCCTTGTTTGTTAATTCCAGCGCGGTTTACATTTATCTGGCATAACATTTTTTGGCATAATCATCACTTGGCATAATCATCATTTGGCATACAGCCTTTTTTTCCAGAAACCGTATCTGAAAAAAAAGACTGTATGCCAAAGGCTGTAAGTGATGATTATGGCAAAAAAAGTTATGCCAGATGAAGGGAACCCTTCCAGCGCTGGTCATTTACGTAGGCTTTTAAGGGCCGTATTAATAAAATCATTTTGGCCAAGAAGCCCGTCACAAGATACGTCAAAGTAAACGTCAAGCTATAGCTCCTATCCTCCTATAGGAATCTGTCATTCTTGACGCGTCTTGAGACGAGCTTTACAGTTAAGAGGCCGTAAACGAAATTTTGGCGATTTCACTGATTTACTTGATTTTACAGTTGAAATACTTTACTTCTACAAATTTTAATGCGCAACACGAAAGATAATTTCAATTTTCAAAGAATGTGTAAGCTATATTTTTGTTCTTATTGTTTTATTTTGATTAATCGACCTGAAACCGGCGACTGTTTTGCGAATTTTGCTGTAAGAGGTTTAGAATATCGCATATTCTCGAATCGTTTTGATGTGTAAAATGTATGAAAAAAATACAGTGGCATGCTGTAAAAGTCGTCTAAAAATGTATGAATTACTTTTTACCACCTTGACCTATTATTTTTTTGTGTAAAAAAATAATTAACTTGTTAAAATTTTATAGGAAATGGGCTTACGGGTTATTTCAGCTACTTAAAACTCTCGTTTATAAAATGAAAACAACAGTAATAAACTTTTTTTTATTAAACTTTAAAAATCAATTCATTACCATAAAACTAAATCCAAAAAATTAAGAAAGAATTATTAATATATAATGTTTTAAAAACAACCTAAAACTCGATAAAAATAAAAAAGTAGGTCATACATTCGTAACTCATTTATTCGATCATTACTGAAATGATATTTCGTGTTGCGCATTAAAACTTATAGAAAAGCAGTATTATAACTGTAATATCACGAAAAGAAGCAAATCCGGCAAAATTTCGAATATGGCTCCTTAAGGTTAGTTTATTAATACGGTCCTAAGTGTAGTTGGTCCCCATTGTATTTTCGGTGTCTAAGATTAAATCTTAACATAATTTAAGTTACTACGTAAATGGAAAAGCGAACAATGTTTTTGTCCAAGTAGCTGTATTTTAATGTCAATTTTCATCAACGTACGTTATTCTTATCTAAAAATACATTTTGAAATTTCTTGGTACAATTATTAAATCTCCACTGTTAACGTAATATTGAAAATTCGAGAGGAATTTTCTAAGACCTGGCCGAAGATTCTCAACTGTAATTATTATGGTATAAGGTTTCAAGTCCATTGTTTTATCTTTTAAGATAAAATCAGGTCACGTCCAAAACCGGTAATGTCCGCCTTTTAGTTAAAATTTGGTGAAAACTGGATAATCAGTAGATTTTAGAGGATTTTCGGGCAGTTTGCCCGTACAATGTTCTTCTTAGTTAACTTCCTGAGATTAAGTGCTAAAGCAGTGCCTCCGAAGCTAGCGGTCCTGGGTTTATACCTAAATACATACTTACATAACATCACGCCTTAATTCCCAGCGTGGGAATCCGTTACTAAAGATAAAAATACACGTGTCTAAAATACTTGTTTGTGGCTATCTTGTTGGTTTAGTTTACAAATAATTTTAAATATTTACATACATAAAATCACGCCTTCATTCCCAGAGTGGGGTAGGCAGAGCTAGAGAAATACCTACTATAAAAAGACTTGTTTATAATTCTGTAACCATATTTTGCACAATAAGGCGAAGAATTTTACTATTGACAGGTTGCAAGCTCATTGCCTAACAGTACTAAAAGCCCATATTTCCTTAGTTGGGTCATTCTTCTTTTTTACCTACAATTGCCTGTCTTCATTTTACCATACGTTATCAGTTAGAGTATTGATTATTAACCCAAGTTCTCGGTTAAATCACTATATAGCTATTTTAGCTCTTGAGGTGCTATAAAAGCAGCATGAAGATGAAGATGAAGAGTGCTTGTGTGAATGTCATTAACTCTTAAAGTGATTTTAATATGTTCTAGATATATGAGACCCTACTCTATCACCATAAGCTGTTTAACAAGATTATTTTCTTAAGAACAAAGCATGGTATAACTATTCCAAGCTTATTCAACGTTTATTAGTAAGGGGGTAAAAATATGATTTTAAAGTATATAAATCCACCAAACATCAAGCATATACATACATATAGTAGTGTATATTAAACCATTTTTCTAAGTCACTCTATCACTGTTGTCTCCTGGATTACGGAACAGAATAACAGAAACAAAAAACCGGGCAAGAACATGTCGGGCCATGCTCAGTGTAGGGTTCCGAAGCCGTTAAGTACTACAAACATAAAAATTAACAAGTAATAACTAATTTTCTATTTAAAGTCAATTGGTGCCGTCTTAGGTGATTTTAGTGGATATATACACTTTAATCGCCTGTATCTCAAGAACCAATGATGTCATAGTCGTGTTAGTTTTCCTTTAAAATTGGTTATATGCTCTTTCATTTAAGATTTTTTTCACATTTTTAGTATTGTAGTTTTCGCTGTAGGACTTGAGTCTAACAAAAATTAGCGCTTTAAAGCTTAATATTTAATAAACGTATTACTTAATCGAAAAACTGTTTTCACAAACCGATAATATTTTTGAAAGACCTATCCAACGATACACCACACTATCGGGTAGACGAAAAAAAAAAAGTACCGTAAACTCGGGTTACTTTTGCCCACCCTTAAAACTATAAGTATTTTAGTGGTAATCATCTTCAATTGGTTGAATATTTTTAGAACCATAGAAGTAAGTAGCTTAGTTTTGATGTATCATTTAACAAAATAATTAAATATTAAAGATGGTTTTGGGCAATGTTACTTTCTAGGGCTAAAGTAACCCGAGTTTACGGTACCCTAAAAAAAAATATACTTTTAATTGTAACACATTGTTAACGTAACTAATATGCATATTCATGCCAAATTTCAGCTTTCTAGTACTAAGAGTCTCTGCGCTAGGCTGCGGACGGACGGACGGGCATAGGGAAACTATAAGGGTTCCTAGTTTGACTACGGAACCCTAAAAAGTTGACGCAACTACTACATTAAAAAAAAAACACTAAAAGAAGAGCTCATGTAGTACTTTCGTTACGAAATGGTCCGTTAAATATCAATGAATAATGATAGCATAATGACACCTAATCTTCACTTTTTAGTAGCAATGCTACTCAAAAACTTGTGTATAAACCATACCATTACATTATCAAATTATCATACAAAATTTACCCATGTAAACCTAATTCTTCCCTCATCTCGGTGTAACAATTATATAATTCTAAAACCCCTTTCTGGATTTCAGGGGGATTATTAAGCCCATAACCTGCGGGTTCCGCACAATTGTATTACGTCTGGGTTCTCTAGAGACGTGAGGCTTGAATAGCTTATAAGGCGAAATTGCGCGTTTTTAATATTAATGAAATTTGTGTGTGGGCTTTGGATTTTGAATATTTCAGGGTTACTTGTGATCTTTGAATTGCTGGTTGTTTGTGGAATGGTTAGGTACATTGATAATAAAATGTAAAATGACGTGAAACTAAGGGGTGAAATAGTGGTGGTAGGACCCTGTGCAGGGTCCGTCCGGATCGCTACCACCATCTTATCCATTAACCATCCGCCAAGCAATAGTGTTCGCATTGTTGTGTAAGACAACCGGTCAAATTACTAACATAGAGGCATTCCATCGTAGTCCTCAGGGTTGGCAACGCATTTTAGGTTTTAGGATTATATTCTTGAGAATTCAAATGTCTATGGGTCTCAGATTCCACTTACCATCAGGTGGCCTGAGTGCACCCCTAAAAAAAAATAAGAATAAGAAAGAATAGGTACATTCATGAACATTATTTAGGACCCATCTTAGGTCCAAAGTCAATTTGACATTATATAACAATAAGTTTGAGTTTGTAGTAAGTTACAAATGACTTTCAATCTCTAACGACATTGACGACAAAAGTTTTTTTTTTAAATGGGTCCTAAATTAACGTCCGCGACTGTACGAGTAGTAATAACAGCATTGTTTTATTGCAAAATCCAGAAACTTCATGGTTTTGCATGAATTCTGATGTTTATTGTATTATTGAAGGTTTTATTTGAAATATTTTTTTTGATATAATTTTATTATTAATTTTGATTTTCATTTTGATTTTAATCAGAATATTTTTTTATTTTAATTTGATTTTGATTTTAATTTGGTTGTTGTATAATGTAGTTGAATTTAATGTAAATGATGTATGGATATGAACATGCTTGGTCCGAAATAAAGATTTATTATTACTATGATCAAAATTTACTTCTTATATGCCATGGACTGTATGCTTAAATAAAATTTAATTCTGTACTTTGAGAGCAACAAAAATCGTCACTACTTTGAAAAAATCGCGTATCTTATTTCGTGATTAAACGGGAAGCGAAATAAGTTTAAAATCCTACACCACGAAATATGAGATACGAAGTTTTTTCAAAGTAGCGACGAATTAATAAGTTGAGGATTGTCGTAAATTCAAGCGATGTGATTTAGATTTGAGTTAGTAGGTGATAATTTTGATAAAACACAACCTGTCAGGTTTGACCAAGGAAGAAATTTGGTCTTCCTTTCCATAGTAACTGAGTTGTTCTTGATCACTACATAAATCGACTTCTACAAACGTTATCATAATGTTTTTTCATGGAAAAAAAGCCATCGGACGAGTGCTGCCTTCCTAAGCCAATAAGCAGTATATCAAATTCAATTACCAAAGCAGATAAAATCCTATGCTGTTCAAATTCAAATTCAAATTCAAATTCTTTATTGAAACAGTAATTAGATATACAACTAAAATTATAATATGAGACTTAATTGTTACTGCTATTGGCATCACAATTGACAATTTCTTGTGACATCTACACAAGGCACGGCCTGATTCGTAGAATGACACATTAAATGATTACCCAGACAGAAATAGCGATCGTTAAAGAATTAGTATTACTTAAAAGTGAACACAACCAAAAAGAGAAAGGAATATTAAATTGAACATACCTATAAACAAAGTAAAATGGGATGTGAGCGTGAGTGTGTGTGTGTGAGTGTGGTGTGAGTGAATGTGTGTATGTATGGTGTGTGTGTGTGTGCATGTGTGAGGATGGGAGTAGAACTCGAGAGTTTATTTGTTATTATTTCACATTATTATGAACTCAAGAAATTTTCAGTCTCTTTGTAGTTTAATGAGAGAAGCCAATCCTGAATCTTGTACATAGCATCATTAGGGGAACTAGTTTTAATGTCACAGATTTTGTTGACCTTGTTGTAAAGGTTTAAACGTGAGAAGGGGCCTAGTTTTTTTGCAATTTGCGTTTTAACTTTAGGAAGGGGAAGTCTAAAAACTCGCTTTTTAAGAAGCTCCTGGTGGTGATAAGGTTGCATTTGCTACAGGAGTTTTCTTTGAGATACTGCCATTTGTTTTAGCAGTGCATAATCACCTGATGGTAAGTGATCACAGCGACACATAAACACTAGAGGAATTGCAAGTGCGCTGCGGCCTTTGAGAAAATAGTTACCTAGTTGGTAGTGACCCTGCCTTTGAAGCTAGCAGAACCGGGTTCAAATCCCGGAAAGGGCAGATATTTGTGTGATGACCACGAACATTCGTTCCTGAGTCTTAGATATTTTCTAGTTATTAGGAGGTTTTTTTCTCTACACAAGTAAGTTAATCTTAACATTGTCTAGTACACCCATCGCGTAACCCGAGAGCTTAGTCTTGGACTATGTCAATTTGTGTGAAATTGTCCCGTGATATTCATTTATTTATTTATATTTACGTACCCCTCTGTGGGAATGTAGGCGTGATGGTATGTATGTATGTATTTATATTTATTTACTTATCTATATTTGTGCTGCAGTTTGGTTTTGCTTGTGTAAGTAATTTTGTGTGGGTTGATAGTGTGTGATAGAACAGCAGAGTTGGGAAATGTACGTGTACATAATTTTCTGTTTTTGCATAATTAATGCAACTTGTGTAACTTAGCTTGAGCAACCGAAAATGTTTTAGGTTACTTTCTCGGTATATCAGGAAAGTGAATATTTTCGAAAAAAGCTTTAATTTTACTGAATAATTTCCATCACCACGAAACTCGACGTCTTCCCGTGGATGTCGTAAGAGGCGACTAAGGGAATAAAGGCTTGGTGTACTGTTAAAAAAGAAACCCGCAAAGAAAAGAAAAAAGCCTGTTACTAATACACTAGTAAACATCTTGGCCTGATTCTGCAAAATAAGGTTACAGAATTATACCTAAACAAGTCTTTTTAGAGTTGTTGGTATCTCTATAGCTCTGCCTACCCCACTCTGGGAATGAAGGCGTGATGTTATGTATGGATGAATGTAATTTAAAATGGGAAATGTGTCTGTATTAAATATTTAATGGCACCGCGTTATTATTATTTATCACGAAGTACATAAGTTTCAGCCAAGACTCAACTAATTGCATTCCGCGGCATCATGCACGATAAGCTTTTAAGTTGCGAAAGTTCTGAACTTATTGCCGCCGCCGCAGCTTTAAGTTTAAGCTCCGTTTAAAAGATTGTTGTAAACTTCCTGATTAAGATCGGAGTCGGTAACTATACAAAAACCTTAAAATGAGATTTAAAAAAACACTTTTAGTCCTCCCGGGTGGTTGCCGTGTAGTGCCACTCCATGTCTTCCCATGGATGTCGTAAGAGGCGACTAAGGGAATAAAGGCTTGTAGTACTGTTAGGCGATGGGCTTGCAACCTGTCACTAATACACTGGTTAACATCTTAGCCTGATTGTGCACAATGTGGTTACAGAATTATCAGCAGGTTTAGAGTTGTTGGTATTTCTGTAGCTCTGCCTACCCCACATAGGGAATGAAGGCGTGAGATAGATTAGATACTTAATAACAGTAAAATTACAACGAATGCATTCTGAACAGCAAACACAAACTTATATATTATGACGACACGTTGGCCTAGTTGGGAGTGACCCTTCCTCCGAAGCCAGCGGTCTCGGGTTCAAATCCCGGTAAGGGCACATATTTGTGTGATGAGCACGAGTATTTGTTCCTAAGTCTTGGATGTTTTCTATGTATTTACCTATGTATTTATTTAAGTATGTTTATCGTTGTCTAGTACCCATAGTACAAGCCTAGAGCTTAGTTTGGGACTAGGTCAATTGTGTGAAATTGTCCCCTGATATTTATTTTTTGCTTATTAAAGTTTTACCTGAATACCGGGGTTACCAATGAACGACTTGAACGCGGACGGTGACGCGGGAAACAGTTAGTAGGGCATTTGTAAGACCCAATGGTCTCCTGCTTTCCGGTTAGAACTTCTTTGTCATGAACTAACTTAGAACTATTTTAAAAGAATCAGGGTTTACAAAGATTTCTACAGAATAGAGACGTGAAATCCTTATCTTACTAGAAAAACTAAGTTTTACTTGTATTTGACTTTCCGGGGCTCTTAAACCAAGTTGCTTTTGAGAGCTTTATGATATGATAACTCTAATTTACTATAGAGTTTAAAACAATACAATACAAATACTCTTTATTGAACACCAAAAATAAAAAAATAAAAACAGAACATGGAACAGTACATTTAAATCATAGGTATACAACAGGCGGTCTTACCGCTAAATAGCGATCTCTTCCAGACAACCTTGTAAGAGAAATAACTGAGGATACAAATTCATGGCAGGGGGTGCAAACTAATTCGTTTAGAACTCAAAGTAAATAACTACAAGAAACAATAAAATTATTTCAATTTTAATACAATATCATATCAAAAGTTACGCTACAACTTTGAAACCTTTTGCATATACAGTGTGTTACTGGCATGAGGGTTTCTGCTTTAACTAACGATAATATGTTGTTTAAGTAACTATTTGCAGGTATAATTAAGTCGAAGTTAACTAACATAACGCTGCAATTTAACTTCTTAGATTTTAACTATCATCAACGTACTGGAGCTATGTGTAAGTATCGTAATCAATAGCGTTATTACTTGGTACAAGGCATACATTGGTACAGGGGCAGAACATAGAGAGTTATTAATACTCCTTGAATTTGTCAGATTTGAGAAACTGAAATGACAGAAAATAATCGTTGTCAAATACACTTCTAATCTGTGGTTTTCAAACTTGAACGAAAGTCGTTCCTCTCGTAATCATTTAATGTTTAATAAATAGTGTTTAATTAATGGCCTACGACGCTCGTGAAATGTGTGACATGATTTTGTTGTACGGCGAAACACACGGCAACGCAGCAGAAGCGTTGAGGTTGTATCGTGAAAGATACCCGAACAGGCGACATCCTCATAATCCCAGATTCATATTAGAAGCCGAGTAGAAACGAGTTCAGACGTCAAATGGGGCTGCTATGGTCACTTATAAACAAATCCTTGTTTGGTCACGTGACTTTATTTTTTAACTTTAACGCACAGTACATTGCTTGCAATTTATTTTTTGTTAGAAAACAAGCGTGTACTGTTTTATCTTGTTTTAATTAAAATAAACATGTAGGTACATTAAGGAGTTGCCCATTGTTACTCTATATCAAGGAAAGCCCTCATGCCGGTAACACTGTAGATAGGACCTAAAATCGATATAAGCACACAAGGTTTCCTTTCTCGCGTTCACTATAAATGACAAATTAATTTATGGGTAACTGTTGTGAGTATTTTATATTTTTAAAATAGGTATGTTAATAAACGTATATTTAAGTTTTTCGTTGGCTTAATTGCTCATCTAAACGTACTTCTTTGCCCAATTTTACCTTTTTTTTGGCAAGGAGAAGGCACATGAACACTCAGGCCACCGTGGAATCTGAGACCCATAGACATTTGCATTCATCTAAGACCTCAAATGCGTTACCAACCCTGAGGACTAAGATGGAATGCCTCTATGCTAGAAATTTCAATGGTTGTCTTATCCCAAGACCGGAATACGAGTAGTTTAATAGATAAAATGGTGGTAGCAATCCGGACCTGTACAGGGTCCTAATGCCACTAAAACCATCTATGTTTTAGTATGTTTTGGAATATAATTATGTTTAATTATATTTTTTATTTTTTACCTAATAACCATTCCAAAGAGGTTGAGTAGGTAATACTCAAAGAAACGCAATGGCCGACATGAAATAAAAAAGGAATGAGACGTTACAGCAAATTCCCCATCACAAGACTCATAAGGCATCCGTCGATAAAAGAGGCTGTAACACGTGTCTTGTCTAGGGTTGCCAACTGCTGGGGCTACATTGAACGTAGTAAAACCTTATTGATTTTGACGTGTTATTGTTTTTTTAGGGCTACGTACCTCAAAAGGAAAAAAAATGGAACCCTTATAGGATAGACGACATGCTAGCCTAGTTGATAGTGACCCTGCCTTCAAAGCTAGGGGGTCGTGGGTTCTAATCCCGGTAAGGGCAGATATTTGAGTGAAGAGCACGAGTATTTGTTCCTGAGTCTTGGATGTTTTCTATGTATTTAAGATTATATTTCTCTATATAAGTAAGTTTATCGTTGCCTAGTACCCATAGTACAAGCCTAGAGCTTAGTTTGGGACTTTATATGTATGTTTATCGGTTGTCTATGATTTTATCGAAACATCTCAGGGAATGTATAATATCATCGAATTTCATTTCATTAAACAGATACATCTTAAATACCTAACCTAACCTAACCCACGTAATTAACGTTTAAGACACCCTGAAAACATTATGGTTTCAGCAGAAAATAGCGGTCAATGAAATCCATCTTAACCGGTGTTAAGTACCCATAGTACAAGTCTAGTGTTTAGTTTAGGACTAGGTCAATTTGTGTGAGAGTGGCCTTTGGTATTTATTTACTTATTTGCATGTTTCTTAGCGGTGGCAGGTTTTGCGAGGTCCATTCGGATCGTTACTACTATTTTACCCTCTTATCGTCAAGCACCAGTGTTCGCATAGTTGTTTTCCGCTGTGGGAAAAGACAAGCGGTGAAATTACTAGCATAGAGACTTCATCTTCCTCAGGGTTGGCAACGCCTTTTTAGGATTGTAGTCTGAAAAATACAAATGTCTGTGGGTCACAGTTTCCACTTACAATTTTAAAGATTTTCATTTCACATAAAAAAAAAACATTTTATCATTTCAAAGAAATACGCAAAAAACCAATTTTGAAAAAAAAAAATGTTACAAATTATATTTAATTTTTCGTTATTCATATTATACAATAACAAATCAGATATGTTATTAAGAAATGAAAAGCATTTATTTCGTTATCACTCACATTTAACCTTTGTTATAAGGTTGGAACCACCTACATACAGGTATACAGGTAACAGTACGTTATGTACCTGTGTCAGGACAACCCGCTCTTCTATAACAATAGTGTGATCACACACATCCATTTTAACAGAACGTAAGATTTTTTTATTTTTTTTATTTCATAATATACTAATAATGTAATGTAAAATGTGTATGTTGTGTGCGTTTGTGTGTTTGTTATCTTCATAATCATATTTAAGTAGATAACAAAAGAAATAAGTAGCTATATTATTGAATTATAACTAACGTGTGGCAACCCTAACTACGCACACAATTTATATCATCGCAATCAGACTTTACGTAACGTAACGTTATTCGACGCGTTATTGTTGGAGAGTAACGTCTAACTAACGCAGCGACGTTACTTTGAAGTAACGATGTAGAAGATGGTAACAAATATAACAATCCCAATTTTGGTTCGGTGCGCAAAAGTACATTTAAAATTGGAAATTAGATAATTGGAACTCCGAAAATGTTTCTCATACCATCTAATATCATAATGATCACTCTTCATAAAATGTTAATAATATACCTGTTTAATATCAGGATTGATAAAAATATCCAACTGGTAAATAAGGTTAGGTTAGGTTAGGTTTGTTTTATAAACGTCCTAAAATCAGAACGGTTTCAGTATATCACTTTAGGAGTTGCGCTCATTATAAATAAATTATGAACAAAAAAAGTGTTTATTATGAATACCTACAAATCGGTAGTAAAACTAAAAATAGGAATAATATTTTTTTGTGAGCCAGTACGGACTCATTTTGGTTTTAGGTCAGACATTATTTATGAAGATCGAGTAATATAAAAGGTTTTTAAGCACCTACACTGCTATGGAAATAAGAAGTCAATTCTTAACTCTTTCATTTCTGGTGTCGTTTAAGTACAGAATTAAACTTTATCTAGGCACACAGTACTTGGCAGATAAGAAGTCAATTTAGACACATTGCAAATAATCATACATACACACATACATTAGTCCTCAGGGTTGGCAACGCATTTGAGGTCTTAGGATTATAGTGTTGAGAATTCGAATGTCTATGAGTCTCAGATTCCACTTACTATCAGGTGGCCTGAGTGCTCGTATGAATTCTCCTTAACATAAAAAAAGTAAAAAAATTACACGAAAATATCAAATATAATTTAATTTTGATAGATCTTTCAAAGCTTTCTTCTTGTAAGACTTGTTACGTGATCTAATAGCTACCCATTACTGGTTCTCAAAACTCAATTATACAACTTGGCTAACCTTGGAAGTCTGAAGGACGGGGAAATTATCGCCTCGGATAACTTTTGTACGATATTTCACGGTATACATCTAGAATAGAGACGATATTTGTTATTGTCTAACTAAGCTTTATTACCGTTTATCCCAGGACATAACGTCATGTTTTCATTCCCAGAGTGGGGTAGGCAGAGCTACAGAAATAGGTACCCCTCATTTTGCACAATCAGGCCGAGAAGTTTACTTGTAGACTCTAAACTTGTTGATAATTTTGTCACCACATTTTGCATAATCAGGCTATGATGTACTAGTGTATTAGTGACAGGTTGTAAGCCCATCGCCTAACAGTACTACAAGCCTTTATTCCCTTAGTCGCCTCTTACGACATCCACGGGAAGACATGGAGTGGCACTATTCTAACCCGGCCACCACAGGGGTCAATCATCTATTTCGCTTCGTGTCTAAAGCGGGGGTTGTCGTTTCTCGAAACTATAGCCCGAGCATGAACATTTCGAATAGAAATTTGAAAACGTGTTCAAAACTATATTGAATTTGACGTGCTATCGTTAATGACCCATCGTTTTGTTTAACTCGGCCGCCATTACTTTCAAGTAAATATGTTTCTATAATATTTTTTTATTGCAGACTGTGCTTTTTTTGCAAAATCATTTATTGCTTATCAAGGCCAAACAAGATGAGTGTACGTTAAGTATAGCGGAGTTACTGTCGTAACCTTTCGACTCCATCATCAGAACAGCTCGATGGTGCCATATTATTATATCGTCATCGAGGTTACGTAGATATACCAAATTTCAGCTCAATCGGTCCCCGGGAAGTGGTTCCAATCTTCCTTGCAAGATTTAACCCGAACACGATTATTAAATTCGTGCTCGGGTTACAGGAACTCTATTTTACATGGTAAAACCATATCGCTTTTGACATACTATCGTATTATCAACGTAACATAGCTCTTATTTATTCTACAGTAATGGCAGCTGAGGTTTCTCTATGACATAGAGAAGGCAAACGAGAAGACAGGCCACCTGATGGTAAGTGAGATCTGAGACCCAACATTTCATTCTCTAGACTAAAATCTTAAGACTGCAATCCTGCAATACACATGCGTTGCTAACCCTGAGGACTAAGATATAATGTCTGTATGCTAGTCAGTTCACCGGTTGTCTTCTCCCCACACCGGAACACAACAATGCGACATTAGGAAGGCGGTAGGTAAAAGAACAAGATGGAGCTAGCGATCACGACGGAACCTGCATAAAAAACAATGCGATGACCTCTCTAAAGCAATCTAGTTTTACAGAGTATTATAGAGCCCTAGGCATCTTCTTTAGATCTGTTTATCAAGCTATCAAATACGGGACTATGGGAGTCCCGGACCTTAGGAAGGTTTACGTGGTGCCGAAGCCAACACGCAAAGGCCCTTTAGATAATTTTAATTAAGTAAAGTGGTGGGACACCAGCCGGCGATTGTCCCTGAGTTCACACTATAGAGGTATCCTCCCGCGGACAACCACCGGGTAGTGAAAGACTATATAAGTGGGATGGGAACATTAATAACAGGTTATATTAATGAAATGTTTTTTTTTATGTGTAGGAGAAGGCACACGAGCTGATGGTAAGTGGAATCTGAGACCCATAGACATTTGAATTCTCAAGACTATAATCCCAAGACCTCAAATGCGTTGCCAACCCTGAGGACTAAGATGGAATGCCTCTATGCTAGTAATTTCACCGGTTGTCTTATCCCCACACCGGAACACAACAATGCGAACACAGTTGCTCGGCGGGTGGTTAATGGATAAGATGGTGGTAGCGATCCGGACGGACCCTGCACAGGGTCCTACCACCGCTATGATAGGTACGGACTGGTAAACTAGGCTATTGATGAAACTATGGCGTCTGCCTGCCCAATGCTAATTACTTTGATTGAAATAGCAGACGGTGACTCGCCAACTCAATAGAATGGGCCTCTCAAAACAGCCACAAATGCTAACTCATCACTTCATCGAATTTTACTTCATCGAATGTATCATTTTATCGAATTTCATTGCATCGATCGCTATTTTCTGATGAAACCATAATGTTTTCAGGGTATCTTAAACATTAATTACGTAGGTTAGGTTAGTTTAAGTGTTTCAGATACCCTGAAAACAATATGGTTTCAGCAGAAAATAGCGTTCGATGAAATGATACATTCAATGATAGGTGTTTCGATGAAATGATAGACACCCGCCGCAAATATACATTGTGTCTCATTGAAATCGGTCAGTATGGGAATTTCTAAAACTATAAAACATACTAAGATCTGTTTGTTAGGAACCATGTCATAGATTTTAATAAGAGGAAAAACTGCATTTATACATTTATACTCAGCTCGGGAATCGAACCCGGTTGTTTTGAAAAACAACTAAAATAAATTAAAATTAAAATCAGAACAGATCTTCGTATGTCTTATAGTTTCAAAATTTTCCATACTGACCGAATTAAATGAGACACTTTGTATAGTAGCAGAGAGGCAACAAGCTATGTTTATTATTAAACACAATTCCGTCAGATAACAATGTTATCGTTCGTATAAATATATCTACTTTATGGTCCCCCATCATCCGTCACTATGTGATTCGGGGTCAGCAATAAATTTGAAAGCCTATACGCCTCCGCGGATTGCGGCCACTCGGTCCTGATGATACTCGTAGGACATACTGACCGTTAAAATAACGTGTGAAAAGAAAGCATGCATAAAAAAATGTACATGACGTTGCATACTCAGATTGCACCAAGACTCCAGTGGCACCCTCATTACTATTATTGTACATACATACATACATAACATCACGCCTTCATTCCCAGAGCGGGGTAGGCAGAGCTACAGAAGTACCAACAACTCTAAAAAGACATGTTAATAATTCTGTAAGCACATTTTGCACAAGTAGGCTGAGATGTTTACTAGTATATTAGTGACAGGTTGCAAGCCCATCGCCTAACAGTACTACAAGCTCTTATTCCCTTAGTCGCCTCTTACGACATCCACGGGAAGACATGGAGTGGCACTATTCGAACTATTATTGTGTTTTCTAATAATCAAAGTTTAAAATTATACATCACATGTATAGGTGAAAAACTTAAGTAAAGGACCTGTTGTATGTGGTTGTGTACAAAGTTAATATGGAACTTATGTCAAATTTCAAATATAGAATGTCAAACGGTCTATACAGATGTGTTACTACTACATACAACAGGTCCTTTACGTATCTTTTTCACCTATATTCTATTAAGTATGTTTGTCGTTATCTATCTCAACTCTGTCTACGTTTCATAGACTCTTCAATATAGTTAGTCAAAATAAAGTTATTATATCCACCTTATTGCATAAAGTTTAAATATGGATACATCTCTATGATATTTATACTATATTTTTATATATACATACATAACATCACGCCTTCATGCCCAGAGTGGGGTAGGCAGAGCTACAGAAATACCAACAACTCTAAAAAGACTTGTTTATAATTCTGTAACCACATTTTGCACAAACAGGTTAAGATGTGTACCAGTGTATTAGTGACAGGTTGCAAGCCCAACGCCTACTACTACAAGCATTTATTCCCTTAGTCAGCTCTTACGACACCCACGGGAAGATCCAGTGGTACTATTCTAACCCGGCAATCACACGGGAACCACACTCATTACCATTCTTTTAGTTTCGGGCAATTGGCCATAAATAACAGTGGTTCTCCATTCTTAACGCCACTGTGTTGCGTCCTACCAAAAGTCGGCAAAGCAGAACTTTTTACAGGTGAAATTTGTCTCTGCCCCTGAAGTTTGGACGCCCGGGTATTACTTAGCTGGAATAAATGGATTCAAAGGCCCTCATTTGCAAACTTATAGCCGTTAACTTTGGTGATATTCTGTTCGGAACAATAATCGTTAAGTCCCTTTAGTTTTACACTGGATATTATAAATAAAAACGCGTTTGTGAGATAACCGCTTTTACGAAAGCCGGATCGACTGTTGACTGTATAAATAACGGTTTAAAATGAGAAGCTGCGATGTTATGACTAATTCCTACAAAACGTAGCTAAAAACCAAATTGGTCTATGCGTGTAGGAGCTATGACGTCAAGGAAACAAATACAGATATACGGATACATGGTATAATGAAATGAATTTTACAAAAAACCGAACGGGTATCATTTTAAGATTTCAGTCAATTTTCAACTTGGTTTAATAAAAGAAGCTATACTGAGCTGGCAGTTTTCCTTTCGGACGTTTTAGCATGATAATAAAACCAATATTGTTCTTTGGGGTACCGTTTAATTTGCTTTATACTTTCACTAAATTACGTCCGAAAAGCATAATAATTGTTTAACATAAAAAAAAAATATTGTATAATGTCATCAGGCATACGTTCAAATAACATAACACTCATTTATCATAACAATAATTTTCTAGTTATTATGCAGTAGTTTTTTAACAAGGTTAGGTTAGGTCGCTTGCACTCAAAAGTCCCGAGCTGAAAGGTTCCCGATTGTTCCAGGGCGTCTTTAACAGAGAGAGAAAAACACCATTGAAGATGGGCCCGTTAGGGCAAACGCCAATGGATGAGTTAGCAGATGGAATACCACTCCCGCGACCTCATCCAAGGTGGGAGAAGGAACACCTCAGGGGTTTTAGTCGGTGCGAGTCCGACATAACCACTCGCCCCCCTCAGGTAGTTAGGTATCCATTAGGGATTTACACTGAGAAAAAAAAGTTGAAACTGTGATCAAATTAGTAGTAGTCAAATTTATGTCTACTTAGGATTTAGCTGTCTGATAATGTTATTATTATAATACTAAGATTGGGGACTGGGCTCAAAGACGATAAAGTTAATTTCTTTTTTTACTACGTAGAAAAAGAAAAAAAAAAGATTTTCATTTTGCATAAAAGGAATAGCATAATTTCGACATTTACTATATCAAAAACATAATTTATAATAAACTAGCGACCCGCCCTCGCTTCGCTCCGGATTAAAGTATTATAAACCTAATACATATAAACCTTCCTCTTCAATCACTCTATCTATTAAAAAAAAACCGCATCAAAATCCGTTGCGTAGTTTTAAAGATTTAAGCATACATAGGGATATAGGGACAGAAAAAGCGATTTTGTTTTATACTATGTAGTGATAAGGAAATGCATAGTGTCTTAAAGCATTATGGTCTCTTAGACATGTTATGCAAATCATTACACACCGGTTCCTTTTTTTCTTTTTCTACATAATAAAAAACTAATTAACTTTATCGTCTTTGAGCCCATTCCCCTGATAATCTTAGTATTATAATAATAACATTATGAGACAGCTAAATCCTACGATGAAATAAAAACACAATAGAATTATTTTTTTGCGTTTCATTGGATATTTAATAACTTGCTGCTTCAGGGTTATATTACACGGTTTCAGTTAGCAGTATCTTTACTTTTAGTCAAAAAAAGTATATTAACTTGACAAAAAAGAGCTCAACGAGGTGACAATAATCTCTTTTTTTGAAGTTGGATAAATATTGAAACATTGTTACCTATTTCACTCCGATTGAACTCGTAAATAGGTTCATTTGTTTGTGAAAACGCCACATAACAGCCATTTGTTTCTAACATTATTCAAAATCAGAATCCAACAACGAAAACAAACATTGCATGTGCCGCGGCCATTTTGGTTATTATTACCGGTTAATGACTTGTGGAACTCCTACCTAACCATGCGCTCCTGGTACTTCAGATGTTATGATTTCATTTTTGGGATTCTTTATACTATGAAATAGAACTCTAGCTTTATTGTATGTCCGTCTACTAACGGAAGAAGCTATGGATATTGTTTCGACGAAACGATTGGCTTAAAATAAATATCACAGGACAATGTCATTCAAAATGACTTAGTCCCACGACAAACTTCCTTATATAGAGAAATATATACTTAAATACAAAGAAAACATCCAAGAGTCGGGAGCAAATATTCGCGCTCATCACACAAATATCTGCCCTTACCGGGATTTAGAAACTAGGACCGCAAGCTTCGAAGGCAGGGTCACTCCCAACTAGGCTAACGTGTAAATTTTTCCAATATGTCGGCGCAAGCGGTCAAAATACGAGGAGTCAAGGTCAAAATTCGGAAAGTCTATAAAATTACCAATTTTAAAAACTCTCCGAAAACTTTCCAGGTCAAACTACCAAATGACTGTATTAGTGTTTCATTGTTAAAAAGGCAATATATAATTAAATTGAAAATCAGTTTCTCGCAACCTTAGCCACGTCATCGGTCCACTTTGTTGGTGGTCTACCTACGCTTATTCGATTCCAACGGCCGTCTGTTCTGCGAGCAATGTGCCCGGCCACTTAAGTATAGTAATTCTTAGGGCTATGTAGATGACTTTGGTTCTCATGCATCTCCTCATTTCTAAAACGATTGCGCAAATAATAAATAAATAACATACATACGACTACATCCATAACATCACGCCTTCATTCCCAGAGTGGGGTATGCAGAGCTACCAGAAATACCAAGAAATCTAAAAAGACTTGTTGATAATTCGGTAACCACATTTTGCACATTCAGGCTAAGATAGATAAGACCAGTGTATTAATGACAGGTTGCAAGCCTAACAGTACTACAAGGCTTTAATCCCTTAGTCGCCTCTTACGATATCCACGGGAAGACATGGAGTGGCACTATTCTAACCCGGCAACCACACTGGCTAAATAAATAAAGAAATTCCGAGCATAGTCCTCTCCATTGAACTTCGAGTGACCGTGAACTTTCTAATAATGAAGCCTATCGTTTTTGTTTCCAAGTATGTAATGCTTTCTTTGTATTTATTTCTTTACATACATACACATACATAACGTCACGCCTTCATTCCCAGAGTGGGGTAGGCAGAGCTACAGAAATACCAACAACTTTAAACTTGTTGATAATTCTGTAACCACATTTGGCAGTCAGGCTAAGATGTTTACCAGTGTATTAGTGACAGGTTGCAAGCCCATCGCCTAACAGTACTACAAGCCTCTATTCCCTTAGTCGCCTCTCACGACATCCACGGGAAGACATGGAGTGGCACTATTCTAACCCGGCAACCACACGGGGGTTTATTTCTTTACTAAATATTATATGGGTAAGTATATACTTATGTCGTGGTGTAGTACTCATAGTACCGAGCTTTTAGGACTCGATGATTTCGTGTAAAATTGACCTTTTATTGTATTATATTTATCTCAGCCGCCATCACTGTCACGTAAATAGGAGCTATCACTATGGTTGAAATTTGGAATTTATGTAGTATTCAGTTGCAAGTATAGATATTTTTTACCTATTTGAAATTATTATCCGACCGATCCAGAGGGAGGGTAATGTTTCTCTCGCGTATATATGTGGGTATGTAACGGACACAATGTTCGTTCCATTGTGACCTCCTGTAGCCTAAACGGCTTGACCGATTTTGAAGAGTAAGGTGGCATTAGATTCGTTTTAACATCGCAAGTGTCATTGGGTACTTAAATTAAAAAACAACAATCTGGCGGAGTAAAAAATCTATCTATTATAGGTAGACGATATAATCAAAACATGCAGGGTTATTGAAACTAGCTTTTTGTTATACTTGTTTATCTTCTTTTGAGGAAGCACTGATTAAATTTAATACATGGCATGGATAAAAAACCAGGGCCCAACCGATATTAATAAAATAAAGGTAAAAACCACTCCTCATAAAACTAGCTTTCGTCAAAATATTTTTTTGTGTACAGTATCCTCCGTGCGAGAATTCGACTCTCGCTTGACCGTATTTTTGGCATAACTTTACATTTACTGCGGGAATACGAACAAAATGTTGCAGGTGAATCAAAAAAATACTACGTTGTTAAGGACTCCATCAAAAAACGTTATTTATTCTGGATTCTGGAAATCAACATGTGTGTTGTTTGTATGGTTTATCGGGTCGCTTGGTTGATTACGAAAACAATGATTTTAAAATCCAACTTGACGAACGTGAAATACCATGATCCCTTGTTGGGGTGTGATGGGGTTGAAATGTTTAAATATCAATATAGGTATCGTTTTGATGGTTTCGGAACAAATGCGCTTTACAAACCGAAAGAGGGATCCAATATTAAGGATTGCATTTTTTCCTTTTGAGGTATAAAATGAGACCCGCGTTATCGTAGTAGGTTTTAATAATTTGTATTTAGTGCCATCTCGATCGTCGTCAATTGGTACATACTATCACGCCTTCATTCCCAGAGTGGGCTAGACAGAGCTACAGAAATACCAACAACTACAAAAAGGGTTGTTGATAATTCTGTAACCACATTTTGTACAAGTGGGCCAAGATTTTTACCAATGTATTAGTGACAGGTTGCAAGCCCATCGCCTAACAGTACTTTAGTACTACAGTAGCCTTTATTCCCTTAGTCGCCTCTTACGACATCTATGGGAAGACGTGGAGTGACACTATTCTAACCCGGCAACCACACGGGTCCTCTAGTTTAAAGATTATAAAATCCGTTCCGATCCGATGTGATGCGAGCTGTTTGGTGGAAGTCCTCCTTAACGCCTCATATGATAAGCTAACGTTGGTCCGCCCGTCGTTGCTTGCTCAGCGCTTCAGCGTGCCTCCTCTAGGGCAAGAACAATATTGACGGTTCACGTGCAAACAGCGCCTAAACGGTATTTTGCTTGCATCGCTTTTTGAGCACAGGCAAAATGTTTAATATGAGTGAGTAAAATTGATTTTAAGGTGCTTAGGTGTTGATATTGATTATTTTTAATCGCCTTTATTGTTTTTTATATTGTTCAGAGTATTTTTTTTTACTTTATGTTTGGACTCATTAGGTTAGGTTTGATAAGCTGTAAATGGTTTTGCAAAGGGCAAAAAAAGTACATTTATCAGGTTTTTAGCTGGGTCAGACACCCATACATAATACACCTATACATAAGCGGAGAGACAAGAAAGAAGAACGTTAATTATAACTTCCTACCTTTTTACAAGCTCACAAATAAATGTTGATAGATACTGGCAAACGAAAGCGTGACCTGAGAAAGCGCGGCAATTCAAAAAATACATAAATCACGCCTGTTTTCCAGAGGGGTAGGCAGAGACCACTTCTTTCCACCTGCTACGATCCTGACAAAGCTCTTTCGCTTCTTCCACATTCATACATCGAGTCATGCATGCACGTCGGTTTCGGGTACTTAAGATTCGGCCCTTTTCCAGTATTTCCCCGATTTGATTCAAAAAAGTACGCCTGGGCCGCCCCCTTCCGACCCTTCCCCTCACTTTAGCACTGTATATTTCTTTCGTCAATCGTTTTTCATCCATCCTTTCCAAATGACCGAACCATCGAAGCATGCCCTTTTCAATCTTAGTCACATCCTTACCTCATCCATTACCTCTTCTTCTCACCACACTCTTCTTTCAGACCACACTCCTCTCTGATGTTTTCATTCCTTACTGACACACAGTTTCACACCACACATACTACGCAAAGAGCGCATTTCTACTCCACATCCCTATTGCGTTAAACTATTTTTTTTTAAAAAAAAACGAGTTAATCGAGTTTTATAATCGTAACCGACTATTAGATAATATATTCTTCGCCATACCTTTAATCGATTTCATAATATTTTTTGTTTAACTTAAATAACAATAGTTTTTTATATGAAAAACTGCTAAATTGTATAGCTATAAAATCAACCAAACTTGGGTAGGGACAAGAAGAAAAAAATCAACAATGCAAACTTTCAAAATGTTTTAATTCCATAACATAAACAACTCTATGTCTATGGGTGACAATATTCGCTTACCATCAGGCGATCTGTCTGCTCGTTTGCCTCCTATTCCATAAAAAAAAAACTCTGATGTCCACTTCAAAACAAAATGACTATCTAACCAAAATGGCTGCCGCAAAATATTTTCCTAATAAATACTCTTCACAAGCCACATACTTGCGGCCATTGTCACGCCTTTATAAAGGGTAGAAAATTTAAATTTGGAATAGGACACGCGGCATCCTCGATTGACAACACGATTGACACGGTGTCAACTTTCATTTCCACACACAGAGTAAAGTAAAGACACAGAGCTCTGTAGCCGGAAAACGACCTAAATATTGTACCTTCGAGGATGCGCCGAAATTGCAAGCGTTATTCAGCCGAGCACACACAAAATTTATGATACGGCAACTGAATGTGTACTTTATTACTAGCGCTTTAGAATGTGAATTTATAGTTCCTGATATTATTTTGATGTCGTTAGGAGTATATTTCATTTAACTTTATCAAATATTGCGTCCTCGCTTCTGAAATATTTCCTGAAAATTGTAATGTGTTTTACAAAATGCTATTAAAAATAGTGACGCAGCTTTTTTTTTTATTTACTATCATAACTTATTTAAGTAAGTAACTCTATCTACACACACAGGATATATAGAGCTCTAGACGACACGGAGGCCCAGTTGGGAGTGAACCTGCCTCCGAAGCCCGCTGGCTGGGTTCTGGGTCCTGGGTTCAAATTCCGGTTAGGGCAGATATTTGTGTGATGAGCGCGAATATTTTGTTCCTGAGTCTTGGATGTTTTCTATGTATTTAAGTATCTATTTCTCTATATAAGTATGTTTATCGTTGTCTAGTACCCGTAGTACAAGCTTAGAGCTTAGTTTGGGACTAGGTAATTTGTGTGAGATTGTCCCCTGATATTTATTGATTATTTATTTTATTCCATTCCATAAAACACGGGTAAAACCATATTGCTTTTAATTGGCTATCGTATTGTCAACGGTATGATAGATCTTATTTACTTGAATCAGGCAAATAATATAAGTTTTATTTGAGTGTTTTTATTGTGGCAAGAAGCACATTTAGGTCACTTGATAGTGACTGCAATCCTAAGAAAAAAAAGCGGCTAAGTGCGAGTCGGACTCGCCCATGAAGGGTTCCGTAGCAGCAAGTAACATAATATAAAAGTTCGTTGTAGCTTTGATCAATGTTTTTATGACGTATTAAAAAAAAAACTACTTACTACATCTCGTTCAAAGCAATTTTCGGTGGAAGTTTGCATGGTAATGTACATCATATAATTTTTTTAGTTCTATCATTATCTTATTTTAGAAGTTACAGGGGGGGGGACACACACATTTCAACACTTTGGAAGTGTCTCTCGCGCAAACTGTTCAGTTTAGAAAAAAATATGTTAGTAACCTCAATATCATTTTTGAAGACCTATCCATAGATACCCCACACGTATAGGTTTAATGAAAAAAAATTTTTGCGTTTCAGTTCTAAGTATGGGGAACCACCAATTTTTTTTTTTTCTATTTTTGTGTGAAAATCTTAATGCGGTTCACAGAATATATCTACTTACTGTGACATACGGACGGACAGACAGACAGACATGACGAATTTATAAGGGTTCCGTTTTTTGCCATTTGGCTACGGAACTCTAAAAATTAGGAGTTCAAACCCTGATGGTATTACTTTATAAGATGAGTAAAATTTAGTTGTAGTCATTATTTTAATAAGTAGCGTTATTTAAATATTTTAAATATACTTATTTTGTGCTTATCTGTGATGCCACCAGCGCTGTCACCTGGGGGACATTCATGTATGATCAATGACGTTAGGTTTCTGAATTAAACACGCATTTTGCGCTGAGTATCCAACGAGTTTTATTACAAATTAATTAGCGAAATAATTACGTTAGTTATTGGAATATAATTTTATCGCTTTGGAAAAACTGGAACAAACAGCATATTGTTGATTTTATGTAGGCATAAAGATATTGGAGAAAATGGAGCCCAAATTAACGTAACTAGACACCCTCTGATGTTAAAACATCATGATCTCCACTGTATCATATAAAATGCCAAGTAGCAGTGTTTGCAACCTTTTGTGCTGCTGTAGGGATAAGGATACCGGTGAATTAGCACAGAGGTATTCCACCGTTACCCTCAGGGATGGCAACGTCTTCAAAAAATCCTTCTTAGGATTGCAGTCACTTACTATCAAGTGACTTAAAAGTGCTTCATGTCATAAAAAAAAACCACTTAGTCTAAGATACTCAAATAAATTCGTTTTATCAATTATACAACTTACCGTAAAGTTTTTTTATATTAAAACACAAAAATCGATTCATAAGATAAAAAATATTTAAAATAGTAATTATTTTTTACTGCTGCCAAAAAACGTGCGACATGTCCACAAGGGATTGTTGGAAAAATACATATTCTCGTACGTCCCGCTTGTGACATTTAACGTTCCATCCCCTTCATACATTCTTACAGTCATAGTGACAGAAATCGGTCTGTTCGGACGATCAGAATAAACGTCATATGCAAGAGCCATTCCCCAATCGACGTAACGACCTGTTCTACCTCTCAGAAAACGAGCGATCAAGCTTTCTAGAAAATACCACCTAGAGCCTTGACCTCGGTTGAATGATCTTGGCTGAGGAATAAAGTTCCAAGGTTCCATTGGTCCGCCAAGAACTGATGCCAGCAAATGCGCCCGTTCGTCATTGTTTCCATCAGCCCTCGCTCGATAAGGATTCATTCTGGCAATGTTTCTGGCCACTGCAGGAGGGATGTTGCCTCTTGCTCCAGGAGGTAGCAGATGAGCTCTGGTTATCACAGCTCTAATAGCAAGTGGCAAAATGGTGTCGTCACCGCCAGGGTTTGGAATTGGTAGTACGGTATAGGATTGCACGGGACCTCCGTCATTTGGCTTTATAGTTGGAAATCCAGATTCTAAATCCGCTATTAGATCGGCTACGCTTGTTATAAAAGGCCATTGGGAATTGATAGCACGTTTTTTCTTACTAGCGGAGTCTGAACAGACTTTGTATCCACCCTCAAAGAGATCTCCATAATGTTGCAAAGCGCCATTAATGCTATGTCTAAATGTATGCAAGATGAGACTTTTGTCTGGATTAAAGTAGCATAATACCCACTTGCTATTGGTATCGTAGCAATGATATTCGCCATTGTATAAAACACACCTCGTTTCACAATTGCCATATGTTTTTGTTGGATAATCAAATACTAGCACCCAATGTTCAGGATCACATTTTTCCCAGGAGTTGTGTGTGTGACACCAGTTGTATTTACTTCCTCTGGATTTGCATTCGTCCTTGCACGTGTATAGGATATTATCAGTTTGAATACGCTTTGTAGCAGTCCTGGCTTCATCTCTGCTGCAACGATCCCAACTGATCGAATTGTCTTCCAACGTGGCACACCAAGGGAAAACCTCTGCGTTGTATCTACCACAGTTACTATAGCAGTTTTTCGCTTTTATGGTTTTGTATACGGGAGATATAACATCGCTTACGTGGCAAGTCGTCGTGTGACCCGACCAATCGTAGGCACAAGCATCATTAACACAGTCTCCAAAACAGGAATATCCATTGGTCATCAATGAGTTATGTGTGTGATGGTAGATGTCATTGTTAGCACAAGTCCCGTATATTGCTATTAATATCAGTAGAGCGACAGACATCGTGTGGCAATTGTATGGGAGGGTTATGGTTTACGTCGGGATTATATAGTTTTTGCGTATCTTCACTGCCACATGTTGGGTTTTTATGAAATCCGATGACAATTGATAGTTGACATAGTCATAATTATGAAATCTATGGTAATTAACCAAGAGAGCATCGTCAGTAACTCTACATGATCGTATACGAGTACAATTTTATAGCAAAATATACAAAGATACACTATGTATGTTCGTACAATGACACACGTGCGTGACAAATATAGCTTTATTAACAGAGTTTATCGCATTTGGCATTTAAGTGGTTTGGAATGATTTTAGGGTCACTGTAAAATTGATTTTATGTCATCAAGTATCAATAATATCAGCAAGCAGCCAATTAAATTATTGCAATGGGCTTGACTAACCTATTACTTATGTTGTCCCGTGGTTTCCCGTTTCGTAGATTAGATTTAATAGTAAAATACTGATAATTTCTCAATTCTGTGACACCATTCTTTTCAATGGAAATAGCAACCTCCAATAATTATGTGACCTCTTAAGTACCAATTTCACCATACGATGTTAAATTTAATCGTCTGTTAGATCATACATTTTGACAAGTGTTAATGCTCTAATCGTTTATTAAGTGGTTAACATCGTATGGTAAAAATTGGTACTAAAGTTATTTATTGTTATTTTTCTCTTATTAGTTAATGTGTTGCTAATACTTGATCAGGTAGCGTAACCGGCGTTTACCTCTTAGTCTATAATGTTACTATCTTAATGTAATTAATAGTTATTGTAATTCGATTCCTTGCTATCGCATTAGTGAAAACCCAAACAAACTGCGTTGGTTTATTAGATGTATAAGCAAGAGCGTGTCAGACTATGCTTAGTGAAGGGTTCCGTCAACGTTACTATAAACACAAAAAAACACCAAAAGTACGAGCATTTTTTAAAAAGTTATTTGTGCTTCAGTTGTAGCCGGAGGTGACACTGAACTCTGGAGAAAGTGACACAATTTTTGTGAGTTTAAAATTTTCTTGAATCTCTCCCAAATCTTTTAGGGCTATCGAACCATAGCGCACTCAATGATATATTAAATCACCCTTGCTATACATATTATACGGGAGGTACACTAAAATATTAGTTTACTGATCTCAATTTGCCGTAGTATGATTCCCTAGTAAACAGCAAAAGGGAACATTTCTTTTTCTTACGCTCTTTGGAAAATGCTATGCAAGATAAAGGTATCTGTATACGCGAAACAATTTGTCGTGTTATTTTATCATAGGATGCTAATGATGTACTCTATACAAAATTGACGTCAGGAATTACGTCACAGCTGTTGTTCCATGTCTTAAATATACGGGCCTTATAAAAAAAATGCATTAATTTCAGAAATTAAGTACTAAGCCAATATCATTGAATTTAAATATAACGTACATAAAATGAGGAAGTTTTAAAATTTTAACAAGCTTAGCGTTTTGCGTTTTATATGTTTTTTTGACGTTTTCTTCTAGATTATATCAATGAAACATAATTCTGTTTTCATGCATGTTCCTATTGTTTCATATTATTGACACTTAGAACGCCGCAATTGAGGCACGTGCAGACTATTTGTATGTTTTTTTTTATATCGCGTTGCAGGGATTGACGTGTAAAATAGGCAGCATAAATGATCCCACGGGTGTACAGTTTACCTTTCATCCCAAGTTTGCAAGCCGCCTGATAGTCTAAAATCTGTGAAGAAAGAAATGTAAGAAAACTTTGTTGAAACTGATAGCTTGTGTTTCAAATGATAACGATAAACGACAGGCCAATGTTACGAAACAAAACTACCTTTGCTTAATGTGTTTCTCTTGCATCGACATAGGCTAGTATTTTTTTTTTATTATTTATTTGCTGTTGTGATAATTCTCATGTTTGGCTCATTTCCTGCTCACTTGATATTTTTATTTTCCATTCATTGTTTTATACAATTTTAGGTAAAATATTATCTGAGGTTGAGTTTCATGCGGCGTTTTATTCTAAGCAGTGGTCTCCTCTAGGGAAGAGCTGGTAAATTCTTGACGTATAAAAGTGCCCGTGCGGTCTACTTGCTTCATAAAAAGCTTTTATTTCTTTGATGGCGGCTGATATCCTTTTTATAACGCTCTAAAGTAACTTTTTCCATTAGTAAGTCTAGCTGGTACTCGATAAGCTATCGGTATTAACATCGCGCTCTTGGTCTATAATGATACTATCTAAATGAATAGTTAATGTAATTCGATTCCTTACTATTGCTTTGGTAAAAGCCCTAACCAACTGCGTTTGGCCTCGCGTACACGTGATGTCAAACGTGGCGGGCATATTGCGGTATACATTGCACTCTACGAGAACGCCTTTTAGAGAATGCGTTACGTTACGAGCATTGTAACGAAAATACGCCCGCCTCCACGCTGCCACCGTCTTCTGTGTGGACAACTTTACGCGTCTCGTATACACAGCACAGAGGTGCAGCGGAAGCGCGGCGGCATCGTGGAAACTAGGCCTAAGGATATCTATTCTAAAACAAGTTATATTATTATTGACGACATGGTGGCCTAGTTGGGAGTGACCCTGCCTCCGAAGCCAGCGGTCCTGGGTTCAAATCCCGGTAAGGGCAGATATTTGTGTGTTGAGCGCGAACATTTGTTCCTGAGTCTTGGACGTTTTCTATGTATTTAAGTATTTATTTCTCTATATAAGTATGTTTATCGTTGTCTAGTACCCATAGTACAAGCCTAGAGCTTAGTTTGGGACTAGGTCAATTTGTGTGAGATTGTCCCCTGATATTTATTTTATTATTATTATTTTATTATTCATCACGAAGAGAAATTTGTTTTTATCGCATGTATTTAAGTATTGTTTATGTATTATATAATTATTTTAAACTAGGCACCCGCCAGCGCTTCGCCCGCTGTAATATTTTTTTCTTGACAATTTTAATTTTAATTTTTGTAAATTATTTTTTTAATAAAAAGTATCCTATGTTACTTCTAGTACCTCCCAGAATATGTGAACAAAGTTTCATGATGATTCGTCAAGTAGTTTTTGCGTGAAAGCGTAACAAACATCCACGCTTTCACATTTATAATATTAGTAAGGATGTTAAGTAGCCATTTAGATTTCACTTAGTTTTTAACTCTTAATGTCTCTGATTGCACCGGTTTTTTTTCTGTTGAATATATGTGGTTGACTGGTAGAGAATGCCTTAAGGCGTTAAGTCCGCCATTTGTACTTTTTACATTTATTTGTATTGTGCAAAGATGATTAAATAAATTAAATTAAATTGACTCCAAGCCAATTCCGGTAAATCTAACGTTCACTGAGCCACGGTTCCAGTTTTTTTATCTAATCGTCGCGAGGGAATCTCGCAGTAAGTAGCATAAACTGTTTACAGATCCCGTTTTAATTACTGGGGACTTTAGGGGACTTTCAGAGGATAATTTCACGTTATCTCTGTTTCAATTTCATGGGGACAGTGAGCTGTAATAAGTTGGATGAGGCAGTTGTCTAGACTGATAGCCAGTGATCGGTGCAAAACTTTAACAAAACTTGAAAAGCTGACATAACATAACCAAGAAAAATAAGAATATTATTGAAAATTAAGAATGTTATTGGCAGAGTAGGGTTCAATTTAACTTTATAACAGAGTCTCGGATTTGCTGTAAGATACGAGTTGTAATATTAATATTTTCATAGCTGAAATTTATAATAAGTTACCTGACGCTTTGAAAGAAAATAAACTAAATATAGTTAAGAGAAATACAAAGGAATGGCTTATAGATAAATGTTTTTTTGCTATAAATGATTGTATGATTTAATTTTTGGTCTTTATTTTTGTTACATTAATTTAAACATGTATAAATATACAGTAAAATTTGTGATAATATGTGTAACATGTGTCACACGTGAAAAGGTAGGGTTTAGTGTTTCTAAAATTGTGCAATATTATATTTACGAGTACCTTGTACTGTACCTAAATTTCACACAATAAATGATTTGATTTGATTTGTAATGTAAGCTTTCTTAAGTTTTGTTAAAGTTTTGCAGCGGTTTCCCCGATCACTGCGATAGCCTAGGAAGGTATAGGTACTAAACCACTAGTAGGCAATACAACTGGTTACGCCCCAACGAGTAGAAAGCTTTTTTTTAATATTTTTTGTGTAGTTTTCGCGCTCGTTGATTGTCTATTATGATCAGGGCCTCTATCCTACAGTGTTATAACGATATCGCATTTGACGTGTTTTAGAATCGTTTATGTCACAGTCGCCATTATTGTAAATGACATAAGAGTTATCAAAACGTTGACAATACGGAAACACGTCAAAAACGATATCGTTATAACACTGTAGGATAGAGGCCCTGAACATAATAGATGGGCTGTTCGTAATGTTGGTAATCCATCGTCCTATGATGCGTCGCGAGCGCCCTTTAGTCTAAGATAATCCACCGCGACGGAATCATCGTATCTCGTCTCCGTCTTCTTTTTTGGGTTCCGTAGTCCGTCCGTGCGTCCGTCCGCAGCCTAGCGCAAAGACTATTAGTACTAGAAAGCTGCAATTTGGTATGAACATGCATACTAGTCACGCTAGCATAGTGCCTATTGACTCACTTAGTAAGTTTTTATTTGTATTTTACTTTTCATGCTGTATTTGTGGTGTTCAATAAAGAATATTTGTATTGTATTGTAAACAGATTGCCAAGATGTCCGTGTTTTTTGATTCAAACCTTTTAATCTTTCATGACATTTAAAGTTATCAATTCGATTGAGATTCAGAACGAGAAGCGTTCTAACTCTTCGGAGGGAAACTTATTTAATTATCTTTAATTAAAGGAACTTGATTCAACATCCAGTTAACTCGAGTTAATCGCTATTTTAACCGGAAGTTATGCGCGTCCACGACTCTACTTAGGTCTGTGCAATTTATAAGACAACTGTTTTTTGTTTGACTTTTCTTGATTGCTTGAATACTGTGGCCTTTTTGGCTTTTTACCCGACTGCGCCAAATAAGGAATATGTTTTAACCTGTATGTATGTATGTAAGATACGGCAACGCAGTTATCTTAGTTGGTAATGGCACTGGCTATAAAGCTAGCGGTCTAGGGTTCGATTCCTGGTCATGGCAAATATTTGTATGATGAGCGCGAGTATTTGTTACTGAGTCTTTGGGTGTTTTCTTTGTATAAGTATATTTATCGTTGCCTAGTATCCCTAGTACCTAGAGTTTAGTTTCGAATAAGAGCAATTTGTGTAAGATCGTCTACCGATATTTATTATGTATTTATTTAGTAGATAGTCTGCGTAGAATCATAGCTTATGTTACTTACATACATCACGTCACGCCTTCATTCCCTGGGAAGCCTCTGGGTAGCCGGGTTAGAATAGTTGCACTTGCATGTCTTCCCATGGATGTCGCAAGAGGCGACTTAGGGAATATAGGCTTGTAGTACTGTTAGGCGATGGGCTTGCAACCTGTCACTAATACTCTGGACATCTTAGCCTGATTGTGCAAAATGTGGTTACAGAATTATCAACAAGTTTAGAGTCGTTGGTATTATGTAGCTCTGCTTACCCCTCTATATAACTATTAAACCCATACGTAGTTGCTGTGCCTAAGATCAGAACCAAGCGCTTCGAATCTACTTTCATAATGCTCACAACCAAGATTTGGAACATCCTGCTGACGTCCGTATTGCCGTGTGCGTTTGACCCGGTGTCCGAAAATAGGATTAATAGGTACCCTCTGGGTAAGCTCGCTTCATCGTCGACCCTGTCCTGAGTTTTTGGTCTCGATGAGGGTCAAGAGCAAACCCATTTTGTATTAAAAAAATATTGAAATATTTCAATAAACCAACATTCAGTTAAGACTTCGACTTCTGTTTCGGTTGTTGAATTTTTTTACCAAGGAAACATAAAGTGTCTGGATGTCTCGTCTACTAGAGCGCTTTAATTGTGCGCTGCTAGACAGCCTGCGAGAGGACATTTTGAAAACCTTAAGGTGGTGTGGAAATGAGATATTTGGCCCAAAACGCGTATTAAGTTTATGAGAATGTTATTACATATTTGTAGGCAACCGTCTCTACACTCGCGGTCAAATAATACGGGTCAGAGTGCGTTTTTCATACAAACGAGGCTATTTCGAAGCCTTGGTTCCTGGCCAGGGGTTGTTTTAAGTGAGGTGTAATGGTGGATACTCCGAGGTTCAATAGAGGAGGTCACAAGTTCTTTAGATACCTAACTGATCGCATAATCAGTTAACACCACAGCGAGAGAGTTTGGATCAGCATTTGGATTTCCTTAAATTTTATTGCCATTTTAGATGTTTTTCTGAACATGCACAATTCCGGCGTTAACCGCAGATTCAATCAGCTGGGTTTCCTAGGCACTCTGGAAGTCCTGTATCGATGCTCGGGGTATCCATCATCAGATGTCACTAAAAGCATCCCCTGGCAAGGAACCAAGGCTTCGAAATAGCCTCTTTAGTATGAAAAACGTACTCTGACCCGTATTATTTGACCGCGAGTGTAGTTTAATTTTGTATCTAACTGTTTTGTTCGCAAAATGAGTCGTAAAGGAGATATTGTCAAAAAAACTGCTTTTAGGCGCCAATTAAATAATTAATAAATATGTGGGGACAACCTCACACAAGTCTAGTCCCAAACTAAGCTCTAGGCTTGTACTATGGGTACTAGAAGACGATAAACATACTTATATAGAGAAATACATACTTACATACAAATAAAACATCCAAAACTCGGGAACAAATATTCGCGCTCATCACACAAATATCTGCCTTTACCTTTGAAACCAGGACCGCAAGCTTCGGAGTTAGGGTCACCCAACTAGGCTAACGAGTAAATTTTTCCAATATGTCGGCGCAAGCGGCAAAAATACGAGCTGTCAAGGTCAAAATTCGGAAAGAGTACAAAGTCTATAAAATTACCAATTTTCAAAACTCCCCGAAAACTCTAGGTAAAGCTACCAAATGACTGTATAAGTGTGCCATTGTTAAAAAGCAATAAATAATTTTATTGAAACCACCAGTGCGAACACAGCTGCTTTGTATTGCAGGTTGTGTGACCTGCCGTGGTGTCACCAAATGGTTTCTGATGAACACCAGCTCTGGCCAAAAACCAGTAACATGCTGAGCAGGAACCGTTTTGCTTGATCTAGCACTGGTTCAGTATTTATTTTTCGTTAATTTGTTATTCTGGGGCCCTAGCCAAGATGCAAGCGCTCCTAACGTTTTGCTTTTCTATCGCTCAAAATATATGGGATGACTGTCGACCACGTGGTTTATCGAAACGCACGAGAATGTCATCCCATACATTTTGAGCGATAGAAAAGAAAAACGTTGGGTGCGTTTGCATCTTGGCTAGGGCCCCTGTACTTGTGTTAGATGTAAGTAAGTAAACACTTTTTCTTTCTCTCTAACTTTGGCTGCAGGGCTTAGTGGGCAAGATGGTGGTAGCATTTCTGGCTGGCAGCTCAAGGTATTTGAAACGTGAAATGGATTTCCTTCGAAAAAGTAACCACTTCCGAAGATAGAATTTCACGATGGCGGAGTACGTAGCGAAGTTTAGTTTAGTTTAGTTTAGTTTAGTTTAGTTTATTTATTCATCAATGTAATATTACAATATAAATCGACATAAATACTAATAATCAAAGAATACAAAAATAACATTCAAATAATCAAAACAACAACTATTAAATATCTAGTAAATGGTCACTTATCCGATGTCAATCAATAGGTATACATAAAGTGTCATTCTATGGAACTTGCTAACAATGTAAACAAGCCGCCATACTAAAATTGACATTAGATGTCAATTTCAATATATTGTTTGTTTACATAGTTAGCAAGTTCCATAGAATTACAGTATAGATTAATAAATGTCAATACAATAATAATTTTACAATTTGAGTTCCATATATTCATCCACGGAGTACAACGGATTATCCAATAAAAGGTTTCTCAGCTGATGTTTAAATGCTTCGTCGGATTGTACATTTTTAAGTTTGGCGGGTAGACGCTCATAGTACGAGGGACCTATGAAGTGTTGTATAATTAACTTTTTACAGTACTTGGATCCAACGTTATACTTTGGCGCCTCAAAAAAAAGAATGGAGGTAATTTATTTCCTAAATAACCATAAGCCATATTAATTATTCATGCAAGAAAATAAATCTACCTGCTGACCTATCGTCGTCTGCCGCGCGGCATCGTGTGCGCACGCTATTGAAAATACCGGTCGCGATGGAGGCTAGTAAAGTGAAATGTCGAAATTGCAATGTTGTTATTAGTGAGGTGTTAGCGTTTGTGGACAACAAATTGGATCTTATGGACGATGAAAGTCTAGCGAGGATTTGCTCCACAGCGTTCTCAGTGTCGGACATCGCTGCGGCTAAAGATCTATTGTTCGAATCTATAACGGCAAAAAAAATACGGAAGATTACTAGAAAAGGAGACGGAAAAATACAGAGAGATATAGATGACATTATTGATATTTTTAAGCGGGTTGATTCGGAGGATATCCCTATATTCGTTGCAAAAGACTTGCATAAATTACCACCTATAACTTTTAACCATATAGATGCAACTCGTTTTCTTAAGGATATGTTAGTGATGAGAAGCGAAATCAATAAGATAAAGGATGATTACGTCACTTATGAGCAATATAATAAGCTAAAGGATGAATTAGAATGCCTTAAAATGGCATCTATTGTAAACAACTTTGACGCCAACGTAAATACTAATAAAAGAGGAGCTTATTTACTAACGAGTAGTTTTAATAATTGTGACAGTGGCCCTATTGGATTGACCCATATGGAAAATCGTAATATTGATTGTACTGAGCCAAGTCAAACAGCTGATGACGATGAGTCATGTTTGCAACGGTCATCGGCCCAGTTGATTATCAGCCAACAATGCGAAGCGGGTACCTGCGCCCGTGCGTCCGAACTATTAAATAATGAACCGAGGGTAGAATTACAGGTGAGCCCGCCAGCGGCCGTGAATACCGCGTCATCAGAGCGGGCAACTGTGGAGGCTGGGGGAGGGGGTGAGTCAGTAACCGCTTCTGCGACTAAAAGGAAGCGACCCCGTACCACGAAACGATGCCCCGGTACCACGATAACAAACGAGAATACTGAAAGTAAACAAACAAATAATGGAGGTGCAATTGAATTAATGTCTGATATTTTAAAAAGTGAAGGAGAATGGAAAGCCGAAAAGAAAGAGGAAGACTGGACTATGGTACAAAGGAGACGCCTAAAAAATCGTTTTATAGGAAAATTCGGCAAAGCGCTCAGCATCAGTCAATCTAATTTCAGAGCGGCTGAGAATAACGTGTCACTGTTTATCTCTAATGTGCATATGGACACGAAGGAAAAGGATATTTCGGAGTACATTTTCTTGAAAACGCAAGTACGTGTTGTGCTGGAGAAAATTATAATGAAAAGAGAGAAAGGCCACAACTCTTTTAAGCTATCAGTACCATACAGTAAATTAGCTTTATTCTTGGATGATAAGTTATGGCCAGATGGAATCACGTTTAGACGTTTTGTTAATTTTAGACCTAGGAGAAAGGAAAGTGGAGGATACGAAAATGAATTGCAAAGGCAAGGATAAACTATTATTGTCAACTTTCAATTGTAAAAACGTTCTTACGTCAACAGAATGCGTGCGGGGATTATGTCGCTCTGTGGATGTTGTTGCTTTACAGGAGACGTGGTTGTGGCCCCACGACATACCATGTCTCGGTTGTATTGACGATAGTTTTGCGTATACCGGTAAGTCTGCCATCGACACTTCTGCTGGCGTTATTAAAGGAAGACCGTATGGCGGGGTCGCGCTATTATGGAGAAAGGAGGCATTCCCGAATGTGTCAGTGATAACGTGCAGTAGTGATCGTTTAGTGGCAATAAAAGTTGTGCATTCCGATCGTCCTATTCTGATATTTTCGGTATATATGCCCACAGACTCGGCCGACAATCTCATTGAATTTACTCAGTGCTTAAGTGAAATTGTTGCCTTAATTGAATGCAATAATGTCGAAACTGTGTTCATGCTCGGGGACTTCAATGCGCACCCAGGTGAGCGTTTTGCTAACGAAATGTTATCCTTTTGTAATGAACAGTTATGGACATGTGTAGATTTGGAGTTATTACCGACGGATACGCATACATTCATAAGTAGTGCTAACGGTGCGTTGAGATGGCTTGACCACTGTTTGGTTACCAGCTCGGCGCGGCGTTTGGTAGTTAAGGCTTCAGTTTTGTACGATGTGTATTCGTCGGACCATTACCCTTTGTTAATAGAATGTGACATTGACCTAATTAGACTTGAAACTGTAACTCACGGCTCTTTATACAATAACATCATATGGGGAGAAAGAGATAATGTACAAGTTCAAAAGTATATGGATTTTTGTCACTCTAGATTACGACTGTTGACTTTCCCGGAGGAGTGTATTGAATGCGCAGATAAGACGTGTACTAATTTAAATCATTTTTCGTTAATACAAAATTTATATCGTGACATCGTGTGTATACTTCAGGGAGGGGCCGAGTTTTCTAAAAATAGTGTAAAACATCGGCAAAAACGTTATGTACCGGGGTGGAACTTGCATGTCAGCGCCGCTCACGGGGAGGCTCGCAGTTGGTATCAGACTTGGTTGTCGAGTGGAAAACCTGTAGCTGGTTATTTATATAACCAAATGCGTGAATCTAGGCGAGTTTTTAAATCTAATTTAAAATATTGCAAAGACAATGAGCAACAAATAAAGATGGACATAATAGCGAAAAATCATGCTAAAAAACAGTTTAGTCGATTTTGGAAATGCACAAATAAACTGAATCCCAGGGCCGGCCTCCCTGTTAGCGTTGCGGGACATCATGATACGGAGCAGATTGTTAACGCATTTAAGCAAAATTTTAATGTTAAGTCGTCTCTCGCTCGGGTGTCTCAGATGGGTAATGCTGGGGTCGTCTCTGGTGACGTAATTGCTGTTAGGTTTACCGGGAAGCAAGTTGAGACCGTCATTCGTAAAATGAGTAGGGGCAAATCCCCGGGCCATGACAGCCTTAGCATTGAGCATCTCAGGTTCGCTGGGCCTCATCTGCCTAGAGTATTGGCTATGTTGTTTAATCTGTGCATTAGTCATTGTTACATACCGGATGATCTCATGCGTACCCTAGTAGTGCCAATAGTGAAAAACAGGGCGGGTGATGCCTCAGACATGTCCAATTACAGGCCTATATCACTGGCTACTGTTATAGCAAAGGTGCTGGACAGTTTGCTCGATAAACAACTCGCTGAGCACATCGAGCTAAATGATTCTCAGTTTGGTTTTAGACCGGGACTGTCCACGGAGAGTGCGATTATGTGCCTCAAGCAAACTGTGCAGTACTACACCGACAGAAAAACTCCTGTATTCGCCTGCTTTTTGGATTTGTCTAAGGCTTTCGATTTAGTTTCCTATGACGTGTTATGGAAAAAGCTTAGGTGTGAAACCACGGTTCCTTCCGAGGTAACTTCGTTATTTCACTATTGGTACAGTAAGCAAATGAACAGGGTGAGATGGGGTGGTTCGCTATCAGACGAGTATGGATTGGAGTGCGGAGTAAGACAGGGTGGATTAAGCTCTGCCCGGCTCTTCAATTTTTACATGGACCGGCTGATCAGTGAGCTCAGTGGCGCAAACGTCGGCTGCAATATAGATGACGTCTTCATTAACAACATTAGTTATGCAGACGACATGGTGCTGCTGAGCCCATCCGCCCGTGGTTTAAAGAAGCTCTTGGGGATTTGCGAGTCGTATGCGGAGGCCCATGGACTCAGATACAATGCTAAAAAGAGCGAACTGATGGTTTTTAAGGCGGGCTCGAAAACGTACACGGATTTGCCCAAAATCACGCTTTGTGGTACGCCGTTATGTTGGGTAACCAAATTCAAGTATCTGGGTCACTGGGTCACCGACGACATGAGAGATAACTGTGACATTGAAAGGGAGCGCAGGTCGCTGGCTGTCCGATGCAATATGTTGGCCCGCAGGTTCGCACGCTGTACACGACCAGTAAAGGTGACGCTTTTTAAAGCTTACTGTCAATCCTTTTACACGTGCGGACTGTGGGTCAATTTTACGCAGAGGGCAATCAGCGATCTGCGTGTCCAATACAACAACGCCTTCAGGGTGCTGTTGGGGATGCCGTGGCGCTGCAGTGCGTCGGGAATGTTCGCGGAGGCGCACACGGACGGCTTCGCCGCAATAATGCGCAAACGGTCCGCCTCTCTCCTGGCGAGGCTCCGCGCTAGCTCCAACAGGATCCTGAGCGTGTTCAGGGACCGCTGGGACTCCGCGCTGCTGCGCCGGTGGACGCAGTTGCATGTTTTTGCACCAGCAGTGTGACAAATAGTCCCTTTAATTTTAATTTAGATTTTAGTTTTAATTTTTATTGTAATTTTGTTTTTGTTTTAATTTTAATTTAGATTTTATTTTGTACTGAATAGTTATATGGATTGACATCTGAAATAAATGATTTGATTTGATTTGATTTGATTACGTATGCCGAAAACCATGTTCCTTTAGAATATATACAGGGTGACATCGAAGACTTGATCATGAACCAGTTTTTCAGATTAGGTAATTGATGGCCATTTCCAAGCAATACTAGTATGTATGTATGTATGTATGTAAACACTTTATTGTACAAAAGAAAAACCAAAACAATACAATTAATAAAAATAAAAAGATGTACAAAGCCGACTTATCCCTTTAAGGGATCTCTTGCAGCTAACCCCTGAGAGATTGAGAAAAGTGAAAGGTTGTGCATCGAGTAAACAGGTGTACAAATTTATTTAGAGCACCCAAAAAACTAAAACTAACCAAAAAGACCAAAAAAAAAGAAAAAAACAAAACTAATACATTCAAATCACTACATAGTATAAAACAAAGTCGCTTTCTCTGTCCCTATGTCCCTTTGTTTGCTTAAATCTTTAAAACTACGCAACGGATTTTGATGCGGTTTTTTTAATAGATAGAGTGATTCAAGAGGAAAGTTTATATGCATAATACTTTAATCCGGAGCGAAGCGAGGGCGGGTCGCTAGTACTTACATAAATAGATAGAAAGATGTGTAATTATATACTTATCAATAAACATACTTAAACTTACATAAACTACATATATGTATATATCAACATTTGGACAGTTGATACAATATTTAGGAAATAGAGTCAACTTTTTTAATTTGCCTTTCAGGGAATCTACCGCTTGTGATTGCCTAATACCCGCTGGTAGCCGATTCCACAACCTGACAGAGTGCCCAGAAAAGGATTTGGAATAGATTTGTGAGACGGGAAACAAAAAACAACACAACAACAAAAGCTATTTCTGTCTGTTAATTTTCCCCTTAATTAAATCACATAATTAGTAAATCATGGTTACCCTATTTTTAGAATAGTACCTACTTTGGATCCTATTCAAACTTTAACCTTTTCAACGCTATGTCAAACACAAAACCAGAGCGAATGTCAACTTTGCCTCATAGATACTCGGGTCTATTTTGCGCTGTCAATTATGACGGAAATATCCGTCAAAGATTTACCACCTCCCTTTTTTATCGGGGTTATATACTGGGCTGGGATTCTACACGGTAATAACGATATCGTTTTTGACGTGTTTACGTATTGTCAACGTTTTGATAACTCTTATGTCATTTACAATAATGGCGACTGTGACATAAACGATTCTAAAACACGTAAAACGCGATATCGTTACAACGCAGTAGAATAGAGGCCCAGCTCTTGTGATGGCCTTGTTATCGCCATGGCAACACGTAATAACAACCCAGGGTCAGATTAATCACATCTCTCATTGTTTTTGACAGCCTCCGCCTTCTTACAAGGTTTCCGGGGTATAACGAGCGAGGAATTTAGTTTATGAACAACTAATATTAGCTAAACGAATATTATTTTAACGTCAACGAAACTATGCTCCGTTGAACTTTAGTAACTGCCATGTTTTTTAGGGTTCGGTAAGCTAACGTATTATGTATGTTATTATCATATTTGCAAAACATGATATTCGCAAAACATCATTTAGACAGTGTCGACGGAGCTCCGCTGCCGCGGAGCTCCTATTTCTGGATGGTTTGACCCTTCGAGCCTGCTGTAAAACTAACATAACCTAAACTTACGTACGATTTTATAACCTAATTCCACTAAACGTGTTTTGCTAATATCACGTTTTGCGATTATCGTGTCTAGCTAATATCATGTTTTGCGAATATACTATGATACTACGTGCCCTTGTGGTTGCCGGGTTAGAATAGTACCACTCTATGTCTTCCCGTGGGTGTCGTAAGAGGCAACTAAGGGAATAAAGGCTTGTAGTACTGTTAGGCGTGGGCTTGCAACCTGCCACTAACAATACTCTGGTAAACATCTTAGCCTGATTGTGCAAAATGTGGTTACAGAATTACCAACAAATTGTTGTTATTTCTGTAGGTCTGCCTACCCCACTCTGGGAATGAAGGCTTAGCTCAAAGACTCGTATTACCTACTAGAAAGTTGTTATTAGTCACGTCGAAAAATTGGTGAATTAAAATCTTGAAATATATTTTTTAGGGCACGTCCCCTTCAAATGTTGATGATGGATGTCTATTTTTCGTTGAATACGTCTTGCAAACATATTGCGGGTTTTTGAACACTTTAAAGAGCAAATTTTTGTTTGAGTCAAGTGTCTTGTCTCTATGCTGGTATTTTCGTTGTCTTATCCAACTAGAACACAATGTAAACACTGGTGCTTGGCGGTAGGTTAAAGGATAATAATATGAAGCTAATAGTTATGCTTTGCAGCTAATACTTTTACCCGTGACTGGATTTCGCTGTGTTAAAAGTAACATCAAATACTTGTCTGCGGTTCCTTAAAACTGTGAATAAAATACTTTTAAGTCAACGCAATCCAAAGATACGACCATTTGAGCCTTATTTTTTAACACTTTGCATTGACATCCAAAATCTATTGGGTACTTTCCATAGAAGGAAGGCCTTTCAGCAAATGGTTTACACTTTGTTTTGTTCCACCACGAAAAGAAATGCGATTATCTTACCAACTTATTTGCAGTTGGTGAACTAATCGCGACCTATATATGATCTATGTATGGAGACAACAGTTTTTCAACGGTACCTAAAGTCAAAGTTCAGAGACAAATAACGATAGTGGACTAAACGTTTAATATTATTAGGCTTGATAGTAAAAGTTTTTGGTAAGCCATGTTAAAAACACTGAAAGTGCACATAAATAGTGTAGTTAAGAGGTGGTAGGACCCTGTGCAGGGTCCTTCCGGATCGCTACCACCATCTTATCCATTAACCACCCGCCAAGCATCAGTGTTCGCATTGCTGTGTTCCCGTGTGGGGATAACACAACCGGTGAAATTACTAGCTTAGAGGCATTCCATCTTAGTTCTCAGGGTTGCCAACGCATTTGTAGTCTTAGGATTATAGTCTTGAGAATTCAAATGTCTATGGGTCTCAGATTCCACTTACCATAAAAAAAAAACTCCATAAGTACCTAATTATAACTTCTGCATGTCGTATGTTTATTAATATTTGAAAAAACGGTAGTCACTGAGTTTCTGCATACAACGAAACACGTCATATAAGGCAATCAATCAGCAATCACTAGATTTCAAGTGAGGGCTTTCAAAAATACGGGATAATGGGTTCATGCGAAAATAATCTTGACACAATTTCGTCTGCTAATATTTTCTATCACTCGACTTTGATCTCGAGCACTCGAAAGTCAAAAGTCTATACCTCATAAGTAAACGTCAATGCTAATCATTTATTCCATTTTCGAAATCACTAACTTCACGTTATGCATTCTTGACTAGGCCCCTAGACGTTATTTATCGCTATTTCGTGATGTGTTCTATTTTCTGGGATCTAAATAAGCGTATGTCGGTCTTTACTACAATCTATGTATCGAATTCAAGAAGCTGTGCGAACAAAATCGTAGGCAAAAGCGGGTAGCATATAAAAATAATCATTTCCCCTACCCCATTACTATCCTCCATAAATATACAATTTAATCCAAGGGGCTACACCATCGTCGTGACAGAAACGTCGACAGGCGTCACATAAATTCAATTCACCCTAAATGAAGACGTCGCAATGCGTAAATTGCTAGCCGGCGGAATATAGCCTTTACAAATGTGTTTTTATTGGAGCTGAGCGGCTTTTTGTTAGAAAGTATATAGGAATTAACAGAAATGTTGCTTAAAATAACAAATGGTTAAGATCTAGGGGCTGTGATGATCTTGAGATGCCTGAGTCGCATCTTAAGACACGTAAGTGTCATGTTTGACGCTTCTTAAGATGGTGATCTCAATCGAGATTTGTTGTACGACCCTGTGATTTTAAGCGGGAATTAGTGTCAATAACTTTAATCGTCGTCAATACTAATAGCGCCTTGCCTTTCACACAAAAACGTTTCCCAAGCTGATTCATTTCCCAAAAACATCATTTTGGCAAACGCTATTTTTCCGAAATTGTAAATATTTCAGGGCTTCTATTCAGGTGCGTTACAACGATATCGTGTTTGACTCGTTTAAGAATCGTTTATGTCACAGTCGCCATTATTGTAAATGACATAAGAGTTATCAAAACGTTGACAATACAGAAACAGGTCAAAAACGATATCGTTATTACCTTGTAGAATTCCAGCCCTAGACCATAATGTAGAACCCTATTAGGTAAGGTTAGGTTCGTTTTTATTAAAATCCTGAAACGGTTACAGTGTTGGGAAAAAAGCGTTTACCCAAATGATGATTTTGGGAAACGAATCAGATTGGGAAACGTTGCTTGACCAAACATTAGTAAAACAAAGTTTATTTGTATGTTTTTTTTATGTTAAGGAGAAGGCACCCGAGCACTCAGGCCACCTGATGGTAAGTGGAATCTGAGACCCATATACATTTGAATTCTCAAGATTATATATAATCCTAAGACCTCAAATGTGTTGCCAACCCTGAGGACTAAGATGGAATGCCTCTATGTTAGTAATTTCACCGGTTGTCTTATCCCCACTCCGAAACACAACAATGCGAGCACTGTTGCTTGACGGGTGGTTAATAGATAGATGGTGGTAGCGATCCGGACGGACCCTGCATAGGGTCCTACCACCACTAAATAATGTAAGTAAGTATGTTGGAGTAATTTATGGATGTCCTGAACGAATCTATCTTTCAGTTATAGAATATCCCTGAATAATAAAGGCCGTTTAAACCGAAGCGAAGAGAGCGTCGGTGGCCTAGTAGCTTAAGGGGTCGACTCCTGATCGTAAGGTACCGAGTTCGAACCCCGGCGGTCACCATGCACCAATGAGTTTTTCTAACTTAAGCACAGTACCCGATGGTCTTACGGTGAGGAAGCCACATTCGAACAGCTGAGTGTGTAAGATTGCACAAAAGATCCTAAAGGGGTCGAAGTGTATCCAAAAGGGCCCATCATCTGTTGGAGGACAGCATAATATAAACAATTGTTCTTTGTTGTTTAGTGGTGGTAGGACCCTGTGCAGGGTCCGTCCGGATCGCTACCACCATCTTATCCATTAACCTACCGCCAAGCAGCATTTGCATTGTTGTGTTCCGGTGTGGGGATAAGACAACCGGTGAAATTACTAGCATAGAGGCATTCCATCTTAGTCCTCAGGGTTGGCAACGCATTTGAGGTGTTAGGATTATGGTCTTGAGAATTCAAATATCTATGGGTCTCAGATTCCACTTACCATCAGGTGGCCTGAGTGCTCGTGTGCCTTCTCCTTAACATAAAAAAAAAAAACATTTCTTATGGATAAAGATGGACAGACAAAAAATAAATGTTTATAGACTTCTAAACTCAACATAATAGTCTCAGAGCATTATTGCTTTTGTGTTCGGTAACAAAGTAGTAAACGGGAAAAAGAATTCCCGATCGTTGATGATGTAATTTGAATGCATGTGGCGAGTTGACCACCCCGAAACCCTTTGGTCGCAAATGGCCTACCTATTACGCTAGAAGTTTGTTCAGTTGATTAAATGTTCAGCAAATGTGTATTCTTCTTTTTTATACAGAGAGGACGCACCTTTATGTACTTATACCTAGTTTAAATAGTTTCCTTTTGGAGTATATTAATACTCCATCCATAAATAACTGGGATACAATTACGAAAAAAACTGTTAGTTTTTCATTTTTATTCGAAATAGAAGTCTTTTATGTATTATTTTTGTCTAATATAATTCATTAAATAAAAGCAAAAGAATTGCGTTCTTTAAACATCTTACATCTACTTTCAAAGGAATAATAGAAGAACGTCATTCCAATATAATAAAATTAATAAATCATAAACCCAACAATCGCAAAACATTATCGATTTTATTATTGTAGAGAATTTTAAGCATTGAGCATTGCCTATTACATCTAGACACGCGGGAGCGTGTCAAGCCAAGTTCAAGAAACAGAACTGGCGAGCCGCACCGTGTGTAATATTACACGAACCATTTGGAGCCACATTTGACCCCCTCATAAATCAAAAACTATTTTACATAAACGTATCAAATTTGGCTCATATATTGAGACTTGCGAGATACATATGTGTTCTAAATTTCATAAGCTTATCTCAAACGGTTATTTAGATATTAATGTCCAAAATTCCTCATTTTTATCACTGACTGACCTATAGACCAAAACTCTAACCCAGTTCCAGATGACCTAGAGAGTTAAAATTTGGTATGCAGATAGGTAATTAGATGAATACAAAGGAATAAATAAAAAACTGACAATTTTTAAATAATTAGATTCTATTATGAACGCTTAACATAAATACCTAATATTACTTAGGGTACCTACGTTATTAACTGGGATTAATTATTATTTTTATATTTAGCGCACATCAATAGTGTAAAATCATTACCTACTCATAAATAATGATAAAATAATAGGCATTTAGATTTTCGGTATATACACGACGCGCGCGCGCCGAGTGACGCCGGTGTGGCGCTTGCGCTGTGACAACCGAATCGAACCGTTGACGCGAACGTGGCCGAGCGAGCGGCAGCCGCGCTCGTAAGCGCGAGCGCCGTCTTGCTGTCCGGTTGTCTCTCGATATCTGACCTATAAGGTTGCGATTTATGCTGCGAAATTGCTGTTTTCTTAAGGAAAACTTATAATTTGTAGTAATATTATTATTACAATTTCTTTAATAAGTAGGTACGTACGTATAGTATTATAGTATAGGTAATAGTTTAAATAAATAACAATTTTATAGTTATAAGTAGGTAGGTGTATATACTTATTATTATTACAATTCCTATAATAAGTAGGTACGTAGGTTTAGTATAGTATAGGCAATAGTTTAAATAAATAATAATTGTATTTTTTAGTAAGTAGGTAAGACTTACCTACAAAAAGTAATGATATCCCACCAAAAACATAAATGTAAAAAAGGAGAGCCAAGTTCAATACAAAAATTATTCTCTGCTGTGGGCTTCGCCGCAAAAAGAATGGAGATCTGAGATTGAGTGCCAAGTTCTATGCAAAATCCAAATATGTAGTCTAAGGGCTGACTTGGCTGGTTTTCCCATACGAATTATATTATAGCCTTCGCATGTTCTAAACCTGTTACCTTTCGGTTCTTATTTTATTATTCCGAAAATTTGGCTTGCTGGTAGAAACTACCCATCGAACATAAGGCTCTTCCATGACTGTGTAAAAGTAGGTACTTAATAATAATTCGTATGGGAAAACCAGTCAAGTCAGCCCTTAGACTACATATTTGGATTTTGCATAGAACTTGGCACTCAATCTCAGATCTCCATTCTTTTTGCGGCGAAGCCCACAGCAGAGAATAATTTTTGTATTGAACTTGGCTCTCCTTTTTTACATTTATGTTTTTGGTGGGATTGTCATTAAATGACATTATGGCAGTTTTAATTAAAATGTAATACAAGTACATAGACACACTAACTTACGACGAATTATTTACAATCGTGTCAAAAATGGTCACTAGGGTATGTGTGTGTTCGTGGTGTACATCATTTTGAACCTCTTGGAAAACCCCACCACAGAATATTAACATTTATCATTATCACCCAACACGTAAAAGTGAAATCTACATTTAGACATTTGTGAAGATAAATAATTTCGTGTTTATATATTTTTTTTTTTGGCTTCTCATGCGTAGATTCATAATATTAAGAAAGTGTTAAAATAAAAAAATACAAAAGTTTGCAACCAACCAAAAGGCCCTTAAATTGGTAAACACGAAATCTCAAGTATTCCTTTTTCCATCTTAAGTATTCCTTTTTCCATCTCAAGTATTCCTTTTTCCCTTTTGTTCATAGCTCAGATTTGACAGCTAAAATTAAAGAAAGCCGCAGATGCCCCAGGCTTTCCGGGTTAAGTACACTGGAGTGCAAAATAAAGGGTAGGTACGTCACTAAATTCGAAGTGGATTTTAAAACCGTATTTTTTCACGGCCTATCCGTAATAATGAACTGAACTTGAGAAATATATCCGTCTCAAGATACGTCATTGTTAACGTCGAATCAGACAAAACCGTCATGTCTGAAGTGGGATGCCAGGTCCTGAATAGTTAGCGAAAAAAATATTACGAACCTCTTATAATCATTATTTCTTGAAGTTTTCTCCTACTGATACCAATTTGTAGTCCGATTACGCTTTCAAAATTTGAACTTCGTTGTTTTAAGGGTTTTTTTAACCAAAGGGTAAAACGGGAACCCTATTACTAACACTCTGCTGTCCGTCTATCTGTCCGTCCGTCTGTCACCAGGCTGTTTGTCATGAACCGTGATAGCTAGACAGTTGAAATTTTACAGATGATGTTTTTTTGTTGCCGCTATAACAACAAATACAAAAAACAATAAAAATAATATTCAAGGGGGCTGGCATACAACAATCGTGATATTTTTGACGTTTTTATAAATCTATAAAAAACATATCCGTTTTCATATCTGTGATAGCTTTTGGGGAATCCTGAACAAGGTTCTTCCACCACTGAAGGGTATATTAAATGTATGTACCCGCCCCCTATCTGTAGATCCAACGCACTTGCACCTTCAACCAGGGTCCCTAACCAAGATGCAAACGCTAAAATATATGGGATGACAGTTGACTACGCGGCTTATCGAAACGCACGAGCATGTCATCCCATACATTTAGAGTGATAGAAAAGAAAAACGCTTCCACGTTTCCACGGAGTCTCGAACACCTACCCAAGAATCCACTCTTGCGTAGGTGTTCTCTTGCGATATAGGCAAGGAAAGCGATGAGTTGGCATACCTGCCCGTAGTTCAGGGTGACCTGTAGATTTCGGATGATGAAAAACTTAGTCTGCCAAATGACATTTCTTCACTCATATACAATGTGTTATATTTGGTGTGAATTTCGACGTCACAGCAACTCATGGCAATATTATTGTGTATACTCGTACACACGAAGACACTGTTAACTGACCACCCGTAGATTGTAATACGTTGCGATAAGGTTTATGTTCGTTTGTAAATGTACAGTTAACAGTGTTCGACTGTACAGCGTGTAAACTTCAAACGAGCATGTATTTTATCCAGACGTAGTTAACGATCGAAACGCACGAGCATGTCATCCCATACATTTTGAGTGATAGAAAAGAAAAACGTTAAAATAAATTCTACTTATTACGTTTATGAAATATTCGTCCAAAAACCCATAACTCCTTTAGAATGTTCCCACATTAACAATTTCTGCAAAAAATAATATCTTTCGTGTGGCAAGATAATGTCACGTCACTGTCACTTCTAAACGTTTCTAATTTAACGGGGCTTGTGAGAAGTATGTCGTTTCCCACATCTCAAACGAATCATTATGTCCTTTTATTCGTAAGGAGACATTTAATGCTAATGACGCAACGGGTCTTATATGGATAGAGTTGGGCCTTAAATCTATAAAATTAATGATACGATTATAATATATGATTACGAGTATAAGACAACCGGTGACAATTACTAGCATAGAGGCATCCCATCTCAGTCCTTAGGGTTGGCAACGCATTTGATGTCTTAGGATTATAGTTTTGAGAATTCAAATGTTTACCGGGATTTGAACCCGGGACCGCTAGCTTCGCAGGCAGGGTTACTACCAACTTGGCCAATGCGAGGGTTGGGTGGTCAAACCCGATAAGTTGATATAACTTTTTGAGTCAAAAATAACATAATCATCAAGATATGACCATTTAAATTTATATAAACAATTATTTCGATTTATCGGGTTTGACCGCCCAACCCCCGAATATGTCGTCTAAAATAATGTGTTAAATACCAGAAACACAGACAAGACAGAGGAACAAATCGCACTGACCCAATCAATATTAGTCATTACAGGAAATGGAATCCGGGACCGCTACGCGTATTCAAACATATATTATGTGAAAATTTAATTGTGTTTAAGTCAACGGAAGTTTATGCATTTTTATTTAGTTCGATTACCGGTTAAGAAATTTAATTCTTATACAATATTTTCTACCCTAAATAAAAGGTTACTTTATCTCGAGGTTCAAGGTTCAATATTCTCAATCAGCTGACAGGTAAAATGTCCCACCGGAATGACATGTCTTTTTGAGATTTTTTTTTATTTAGTTAACCAAAATTTCTCTTTTACAATTTCAAAGTTCCTTAAGTATTTCAATGTAAAAAAAATGTTTCATCATGCCTTAAGAACATATTTTGCAGAAGAAAATCTAAATCGCAATTCTAAATTACATCCAAATCTATACAGCCGCGTTGCAGCGTGAAGGTGTACACACACACACAAACACACACACAAACTTTCGCATTTATAACATAAGTAAGATTAAAGATGTACTAAGCTTCCACGTTTCCACGGAATCTCGGACACATACCCAAGAATGCTTAAGAACTCTTGAACTCTCAGAGTTGTGATAAAGGCGAGGAAAGCGATTAGTTGGCAAACCTGCGACCTGTAGTTTTCGGATGATGAAAAACTTAGCCTGCCAAATGACATCTTCACTCATATACAATGTTATGTGGCGTCAATTTAGACGTCACAGGACCCATGGCAATATTATTGTGTATACAGCGTGTATATTTCAAGCGGGCATATATTTAATCCAGACGTAGTTAACGATCATACAAAATCAGTGTGAAAGATATTTTAATTGAAACTTTTATTATTGAAGCGTAGTTAATTTTTTAAAGTTTGTCTTAGGAGCAATGTAACGCGTGCAACTTCCTATTACAAAACGAATTTACGAAGTGTGAGAGCGTTCATCAGTCGTCAATATATGTATTGCCTGTATCCAAGTGCAAGGACGACAGGCGAGTGAACCGCTACGATTATCAAGTAATTTAATTTAAAACGGAATAAATATGATCTTTATTTTTGTCTTTTATAGGAGAAGTAAAAAATGGCTGACCGTAATTTATGACGTAGATGCTTTAATTTAATTGGCGCAATGTGCGATACATTGCTTGCTGAATTAATTAGTAGGAAAAAATTAAATACAACTAATGTTGTGTTAAACAAGTGTTTACGTTAATTGGGGTGTATATTAACTGTTGTTAATATATGCCCTTTACACGCTGTATTGTTACCATTTGTTTTTATGTCTAATGTTTGAACTATTTTTCTTTATTGTGCTCGTTGTTGTAAATGTTTCCATTTCTATGTTCTATGTTAGTAAAAAAAGTGTGTGGGTTTATATTAGTGCAACGCAGTGTATATCGCGAAAGTTAAGAAATGTTTCATTAAATAAATGTAATTAAATGGTTTTTCCTTCGGTTAAATATTTAAAGTGGTCGATCGCTGACCTTCAAGTAGGCTAAAAGGGGAAGCGTTTTCTTAAGGTTACTTTATCTTTAAATATTAATAAGATTTACAAGTTTTTTTTTAGTAGCTCACCTTATTTCTAAATGTCCTTCTAATATTGATAATAAACTCGCTATGAAAAGACCAGTTTAATAAGTCCAAATTCTGATCTGAAAGACTGATATGTAAGGAGTTCCTATGGCCACCTTCCGTCTCCGTCATCACATAACCAGCTCGATGGTACCAAATAAATTAATAGCATCACAGGAAAATGTCACACAAATTGACCTAGTCCCAAACTACGCTCTAGGCTTGTATTATGGGTACTAGGTTACGATAAACATACTTATATAGAGAAATACATACTTAAATACATAGAAAACATCTAAGAATCAGGAACAAATACTCGCGCTCATCACACAAATGTCTGCCCTTACCGGGATTTGAACCCAGGACCGCTGGCTTCGGAGGCAGGGTCACTTCCAACTAGGACATTGATAAAAAAAAAAAAATGATAATAATAATGATCTATAAATCAATAATAATAACTAGCTACCCGTCAACGGCTTCGCCCCGCTGCTAATTTTTGACTTTCCCGGTGAATTTTACATGTTTTTTTTTCATAAGAACCTTCTTCTCCACGACAATTTTTTTTTTACCGAAATCAGTTCAGCCGTTCATGCATGATGCCGTTACCAAAGGAAATAGGGATTCATTTTTATATATAGATAACTATAAAAACAAAAGCAGAGATTGAAACGTGAAGACATAAGCTAGGCTAAACACAGGCTAGGTTTTGCTTCAACTTCATACGTCGTTGGTAATGTCCCTCTCAAACATTACACGTACTCGCCCACGGCTCTCACGTGACAGTCTCCCCATTACCCGTGCGTCCGAGACTACGTCATCCCTCCATAGAACTATTACACCGTAAGGTGGGCACGAATTAGAGCAGCCCTGGGTTGAGGCACGCACGGCTCACCTAATCTGCTCAAATTCGTACGCGCTCACGCGCTGTGCGCGAGCAGCGGGCGAGCGTGCTCAAAGGTGCCGTGTTCGTTCCTGTAGGTAGACATGTATCCGAGCGTGCCGCGGGCAGAACGATAAGTTGTAACTTGTCTGTAGGCGAGGCGCGTACAAATTTGATAAAGTAGCTGAGACGTTCCACCACCGAGGCGATTTCTTCTTCTTTTTGTTAATAATTCGGTGAATTATGCTAAACGCAGCCGCGGCTGTCATCGTGTCCGACGCCATTTTGAAATGTCGGCTCGCGGCCAGCACGCTGCCTCACCCGCGCATGTTCATGTGCAACAGTTTGGCTTGCGAGCAGCTCTCCGTGCATGCCTCAGGCTGAGCCGCTCAGATTCGTACCCAGCGTTATGTCAAAGGGAATGTTTGGAAAAACCTTGTGGTTACCTGCCTACAGCGGCCTAAATTAATTTCACCACTACGGTGGCTAGGCTAGGCCCGTAAACGGTTGTTTTTCATTCCAATACTCGACGGATGGCGGCCTTCTACTCCGCGTTTATGTAAAACTTTGTACCGCAAACTATAGTTTTTATCCGGGTGTCGAACAAGGAGGGTAATATTTTACGGAACCAGCTTGTTGCGGCGGTATTTTACCTAAAATAGATGCGGGTAAGCAAGCTATGAAACTATGCCAATTTTAAATTGATAGCTTTTTCAGTTTCTAAAAAAACTGGTGTGACATGAAAGGCCTCGATTCTACTAGGTTAAAATTTAATGATATTGCATTTAACGTGCAGGTATTAGAATTGTTTTTAACTCGGCGGTCATTTCTAAATGAGAGTTATCAAAACGTTGATAATACAGAAACACGTCAAAGGACCTTTGACGTGTTTCTTCTTTCATTTTTACCGAGATTTAAAAACAAACCGGCCAAGTGCATGCCGGACCACGCACAGTGAAGGGTTCCGTAGCTGGGATGAACGTTCATGGTTGAATTTTTTTTTTTATTTTTATTAAAATCTCAAAAACTACACAGCGTATCGTGTTCAAAACAATTTTGGTTGGAAGTATTTCGTATGTTCTACTAATGTAATTTTTATTAGAATGTTCTATTTAACAGTTCAAAAACTACCCACCCGGACAGAATTTTTACGACTTTAGAAGCATATATCTCGCCAACTGTTCACTTACGTAAAAAAGTCACTTAAAAACCTTTGTGTCATTTTGGAAGCCCTATCTAAAAATACCCCACACACTGATGTTACTCAAAAAATTTCGTCCCCTAGTTACAAGTATGGAGTGCCACCCCTAAATATATTTTTTTTTTCAATTTTACTACATCTATAGCGGTTCATAAATACATCTACCCTCCAAATTTCATTTTACTCAGAGCCAATAGGCTCTGAGTAAAATGGCTGTGACATACAGACGGACAGATGGACATGACGAAATTATAAGTGTTCCGTTTTTGCCATTCGGCTCCGGAACCCTAAGAAGGTACTACCTAATAAAAGTAGTGTATTTATACTATTTTGGTATGGAACCCTAACTATACAACAATCTCGGCCAAGTGCGAGTCGTATCCGAATACGAAGGGTTCCGTACCACCGTACAATAAACAAACGAACGCATAACGGTTTTAAAATGTTATTAGTCTGTTAAATGGGGGGATAATCGTTGCTCGCGTCCGTAGGTCTTACCCACGAAACCCTACACGTGTCCCCCGAGTGGTGCTAAACGAGCAGCAACGCCAAGCATCAGGCGGCGGTAAAAAACCTAACCCTCTCCGATCCCCGTCGGAGGCCGGATACTACAAGCCGAGAGGGAGTAAATGCCCTCAAAAAGCGTAGGAACGCCAACCCGCAATGGCCAGCGTGGCGTTACAAGGCCAACTAACCTGCATGCAGAGACAACCAATACCACGGCCCTCAGTTCCCAGTATTCCTACTAGGCCTGGGTACGGAAGCGGTCGGGGGACCAGTAGGACAGAGGGTGCTAAGAATCCCTGGGAGAACGGATACGGCTGCCAACACGTCTACTTGGCTACATATAATGTTAGGACACTGTTAACGGAAGAACACTATCAAGAATTGGAATCTGAAGTCCTCAATAAAATAAAATGGGACTTAATGGGTCTTAGCGAGACAAGAAGAGGAGGAGAAAACCTTGTTAAATAAACATCTGGACAGTTACTTTATTACAAAGGATACGAAGACAAGTCGCAGGGTGGTGTGGGACTCCTCATTAATACCTCAATGGCAAAGAAAATGCGTAACATTGCAGCGGTGTCACCACGTGCCATCTATGCCACTTTTGATTTAAGTAAACGTTACTCAAGCTCATCCAGGTCTACGCACCAACATCCTCACACTCAGATGACGAGATTTTGGAATTTTATGACGACTTAAGTACTGCTATATTATTACACTGTCGAGGAAACAGAATAAACAAAATACGAAACAAACTGAACAAGATATAAAGCCAAGTCAAATTGAGGAATGTGTCAATTACACGAATAAAAAAGTAATCTAAACATCAGCAAGGATATTTATTTTCATCCGACTCTTTCATATTTTGAACCAAATTAAATAAACGTCCTTACAAAACGAGTGTTTTTTAGGGAGGTGACACAAAGTTATTTTTTTCGATAAAAAGCACAAAAATATACTTGGTGAATGAAAATCGTTCATATTCCTGTGAATGAAAACTCGATAACTACCTATTGTATTTGCGATAATTAGAGTTTTTTTGTATTTTAGAGAGATTCTGTTACCACCATTCGCTGGTTTAAATCATGTAAGATACTTTGGTTGAGATGTTTCTTCTGCAACGTTCTTAGAGTAAGAAGGAACACGTACGATGAAAAAAGAGAGGCGAAACAATATCATGTAAATAATAATCGCGAAGAACTAAGTCTTAATTAACTGAAAAAAAACATGTAATTACATTGTAAATATGAAGTAAATAATTTCATGTCATTGAATAGTTAACAAGTAAAATGGAATTCCATTAGAATTAAACATCTTTCTTAAGAAGTTTAATACATGAATACTCTTACACGTCCTTAGAACTTATGAATAAATCAAAAGACTCTGACATGCTTAATTAAATTATGTATTGACTTTTTATACATAAAGTCACTTCTTTATTCCCAGAGTGGGGTAGGCAGAGCTACAGAATTACCAACAACTCTAAAAAACTTGTTGAAAATTCTGTAACCACATTTTGCACAATCAGGCTAAGATGTTTACCAGTGTTTATTAGTGACAGGTTGCAAGCCCATCGCCTAACAGTACTACAAGCCCTTATTCCCTTAGTCGCCTCTTACGACATCTACGGGAAGACATGGAGTGGCACTATTCTAACCCGGCAACCACACGGAAAATTTTACTTGACTTTAATTTACTTTTTTAATTGACTTTTTATTTCGTTTATAAATTACCCTTTGTGGTTGCTGGGTTAGAATAGTTCCATCCATGTCTTCCTGTGGATGTCGTAAGAGAAGACTGAGGGAATAAGGGCTTGTACTGTTAGGCGATGGGCTAGCAACCTCTCACTAATACACTAGTAAACTTCTTGGCCTGATTGTGCAAAATGTGGTTACAGAATTATCAACAAGTCTTTTTAGAGATGTTTGTATTTCTTTGCTACCTCACTCAGGGAATGAACGCGTGATTTTATGTATGTATGTTTGTATGAATTAACCCTTGGTTGCAAAATTAAAATAATAACTGTAATCTCATTCAATGTAATAACTGTAAAAAGTCCTTCTTCAGAAATTTATACTAAAGTATACAAAGTAAGTTTAAGGTGTTACAGAATGATCAAGAAGTATTTTTAGATTTGTTGATATTTCTGTAGCTCTGCCTACCCCGCATTGGGAATGAAGGCGATCTTATTTATCGAAATATTAGCAATTTCCAGTGCCATAGATTGTGTACAATCGATACATAATAACCCAATATCGTCGCTAATTTGAAAAAACCTCGTAATTTAAAATTTGTGGCGTACTATTTTCAACTTATTTCGCTTCACGTTTAAGTTCAAAATCGTACATCACGAAATATGAGATACGCGGTTTTTTTCAAAGTAGTCGATATATCCCCTCCCTATTGGCATCAGTGGCTAGCCCGCGGCAAAAAGCGGTAGCTATTATTGCGTGAGTTTGAGGGTTCCCCGACACCGCTACGGAACCAGCCTCTTGGTTTGTTCGACCTCATTCGTCGATGCATGATTGCATCGATTTTTAGTTAAGATATTTGGGTCACTGTGAAGCCGCATCGACACGTTTACTGATATAGACAGGTTAACGTTTACTATTTTATTACTTTTTAGGGTTCCGTACCCAAAGGGTACAAACGGGACCCTATTACTAAGACTCCGCTGTCTGTCTGACTGTCTGTAACAAGGCTGTATGTCATGAAGCGTGATAGCTTGAAAGTTATATATTGCAAATGCTAAATACCTATTGAAGGCGGCTTCCATACAACGACTGTGTTTTTTTCCGTTATTTGCTCGCCATTCATTACATTAAGTTGTGAATACACTTAAAGAATAAAATAATTAAATTAAAATAAAATAAATTAAGGGGACTCCCATACAACAAACGTGATTTTTTCCCCGTATTTTCTCTATCTTAATACAGACACCGACATAGGTGAAACTTAAAAAAATAGGTAAGTCGTCTAATGTTGTATAGACAATGGTACGGAACCCGTCGTGCGCGAGTCCGACTCGCACTTGGCTGGTTTTTTTTATGTTTGCTCTTATCTTAAGGCTATATAATTACATACATACATACACACGTGAATATAATTACATACATACACATAACATCACGCCTTCATTCCCAGAGTAGGCAGAGCTACAGAATTACCAACAACTCTAAAAAGACTTGTTGATTTTTCTGTTACCGCATTTTTCACAACCAGGCCAAGATGTTTACCAGTGTACTGACAAGTTGCAAGCCCATCGCCTAATATAATAATAATAATAATATCACAGGACAATGTCACACAAATTGACCTAGTCCCAAACTAAGCTCTAGGCTTGTACTATGGGTACTAGACAACGATAAACATACTTATGTAGATAAATATATACTTAAATATATAGAAAACATCCAAGATTAAGGAACAAATACTCGTGCTCATCACACAAATATCTGCCCTTACCGGGATTTGAACCCAGGACCCCTAGCTTCGAAGGCAGGGTCACTCCCAACTAGGCCAGCGTGTCGTCAAACACAATAATACAAATAACGCAATAATACAATTACATTTTGTAAAATTTTAGTATTAATATTGGTCCACGATGGTCCTGAAATATTTAGACTCGGAAAAAGCGGTTGCCCAAATAATGATATTTTTGGGAAATTAATCAATTGGGAAAAGTCGTTGTGCGAAGAGGCAGGACACCCGATATACTCGTATTAAGTAAATACCAGAAGGGTACATAAGCTCCCAAATCTCAAAAAGGGTTTTTGTAAGTTTCGATAAGTTCTCTTACAAAAATACATAATATCACGCCATCATTCCCAGAGTGGGGTAGGCAGAGCTACAGAAATACCAACAACTCTAAAAAGACTTCTTGATAATTCTGTAACCACAATTTAAAAATAAAAAATCGGGCAAGAGCATGTCAAATGCTCAGCGTAGGGTTCCGTCCGAAGCCGTTACTATTATAATTTATTCGTTGCTGTCTTAGATGATTATTAGTAGGGAAAATAAATAACTTAACCGCCTAAATCTATTTTTTTGATTTTTAATTATTTGTAGTTTTGGCTGTTGCGGCAGGAGCCAAAAAATAATTTTACGAATTAGCATGCACAGAATGATTAACATAACGCCTTAATTCTCAGAGGCAGAGTTATAGAAATACCAATAACTCTAAAAAGAGTTATTTATAATTCTGTTACCATATTTTGCACTATCAGGCCAAGAAGTTTACTAGTGTACTCGTATTAGTGACAGGTTGCAAGCCCATCGCCTAACAGTACTACAAGCCCTTATTCCCTTACTTGCCTCTTACGACATTCACGGGAAGACTTGCAGTGGCACTATTCTAACCCGGCAACCACACGGGGTAGTGAGGTTAAAGGAGGATAATGATTTAACAAGAACTAACAAATGAAACTCCACTCGATTATAATGTAAAAAATATCTTTTTTACATGTACGGGAAGTACCCGAAAGAAAAAAATATTCACGGTTCCCTGTTAAATTAGCAACATTCCAGTACAAATAGACCTTTAGGTAGTATATTTTGATAAAATAAGTCATACCTACAATTTCCATAAATATGATTTAATTCAATAACAATGATAGTGAGAAATAAAATAAATGTAAACATGATAAAATAGAAAAAAACAACTTGCGTATAAAACGAAGTTGCAATTTAAAATTGGTCATCTTTTAAACGTAATTTTTATCGTTTTTATCTTTTATGTTTTCTTCTGTCACTCCCCTCTCTCCGCTATTAACTTTGTGTAGGTGAGTGAATCAACTTTTAAAGTCCTCCTTTTCTACACGCTAATAAAAACTTACTAGAATATGTGAGATTGATAATTGTTTACACATGTTAAAATTAGATAATCAGATTTTCGGATTTCACTATTCATAATCATAAACCAATTCTATAATTTTGTAAAAACATGGTAACGCAGTGGAAAATGCACGTTTTTCATACAAAACCCGGGGACAACGTCGTCCCCTGCGTTACCTGATATATTTGTGTAAATCATAGAAGAATTTTTAAAATTGTCAGCTAGAAAGTAAGTTTAATTGTCTGATTTATTCAATATATTGACCACATCAAAAAAAATAATTGCATTCTACCAAATTAAGGTGACATAGTGAGACATGTCGAAAATTGGGGAGTACCTTAAAAGTTGATTCACCCAGGTACTCACATCTTTCACACACACAATGTCACGCTTCACATTCACATGCAAACCTTTTGCGAACTGAAAACCTGTAGGTTTTTAATGTATTTACACACATTATATTATTTCATTCACACATTCGATCCATTCGTAACAAATCTTCAAAAACAACTTGTTCAACACATTCGAATAAATTACGAAATTAGTGAAAAAACTTCATTTTTACGCTCCAAATATATACAATTCATTTTTTGGTCATATTAACGATACTTACTGAGAAGCTACGCTTTTCCCTAAAGGAGTAATAAAACTTTTACTGCCGCACACGAAGAAAATTTACAGAATTTCAGCAATTACACAACAGTCAATTATAAAACTACAATTATCTCGCTTGTATGACAAAAATAAATAAATAAATAAATATCAGGGGACAATCTCACACAAATTGACCTAGTCCCAAACTACGCTCTAGGCTTGTACTATGGGTACTAGACAACGATAAACATACTTATATAGGGAAATAAATACTTAAATACATAGAAAACATCCAAGACTCAGGAACAAATATTCGCGCTCATCACACAAATATGTGCCCTTACCGGGATTTGAACCCAGGACCGCTGGCTTCGGAGGCAGGGTCACTCCCAACTAGGCCACCGTGTCGTCAAAAGATGCGACAACGAGTGTTGCGAGCGCGGGCATTCTATTATTTACCTAAGTACCGTCAAGATCGCCTATTTGTAGCAAATCTAAACCGTAGCAAAACAAATAAAGACATATATAAGCATTAGAGCATAATTTGCCAACGAAAGCCAGATAGATGAAGACACTGATTTCATGTGAGATAGATCGAAGTGGTCATTTTTCAGCTGGTTAAAATGTTTCGTGACGGCGTATCGTGAATGTAGAAATGGAGTCGCTCACCCCCTTTGGATAGAGCTGTGCGATGTCGATAGTTTCAATTTTTTATTGTAAAATGTTTATAATAGTAAAAACTTTAGGTCTTACAAAGTCTTAATTAGTTGTGAAAATAAGGGAGACATAAATGAGTTGTGACAATGCCAATTTCTCTGACTTCTGACAGATTATCGAGCTGGCAATTTCGCAAATTCATTGCTCTTTCGACACTCCACAGTTTGCGTTAAGTTGTCAGCTTGGTTACTAACATAGGTGCAGAGAAATCGGCTTTGTCACAACTCGCTTCTATTACAACTCTCCAGGATATTAAAGTTAGTAGGCAATTTACCATAACATTTCCAAGATAAAAATAATGTAAAATAATGGACAATGTCACACTAATTGATCTAGTTCCAAACTAACCTCGAGGCATGGGTACTAGACAACGATAAATATTTATATACATACATACATACTATCACGCCTTTATTCCCAGAGTGGGGTAGGCAGAGCTACAGAATTACCAACAACTACAAAAAGAGTTGTTGGTATAAATATAAAGAAATATATATTTATGTAAAGCAATAGAATACATAAATACATTGAAAACATCCAAGATTCGGAAAAAAATATTTGCGGTCATGACACAAGTTTGCAAAAACATAGAACTTTAACAAATACTAGGATAAAGTATCAGAAAAAAAGGCTGCCAAACACAACTGTACTGTATATTTTATATGGGAATGTATAACTTTATTTCTGGGTAAAAAACATGCCCCAAGTAACTTCTGGCTTCCAGTTTTGTATATTTTGCGAGGCAGTCCGTTTAGCTGACTAAGGCTCACGCTGTAACTAGAGCATATTTGGCAAACAAACGTGAAAATGCATACACGTGGCTACACTGCCGCAGGACCGTAAACTGGATGTTAACTGGGTTATATTATACGAGTACCTACAGTATATTTATATTGTAAAAACAACGCTGATATTTTTTTTATAAATAAATATTAGGAGACAATCTCAGACATTTTCATTCACACCTTGCTTATATGTAGATAAATACTTACTTCAATCCAAGACTCTTCAAGAAACAAATACCCGTGCTTGTCACATAAATTGAATCCATTACCGCTAGTTTAGGAAGAGTCACTAACTGACCTAATCACGTCGTTCAATAATTATGTATGTATATTTTCTTATTTTATTTCTTACTTTTGGATGTGACTATAAACTTTTATAATGAGTATAAAAGCCATTTAGTAAAAGCAAAAGGTTGTTTACTTAATTTGCTTTCTCAATTATTGCTTATCGATAGAATATCGACTTTAGCTACATCCCTATTATTACCCGTAACGCAAACACCAAAATACTTCGATATCAGTACGTAATGCTATCTCGCGCGGTCGGAGTGAGATTGACTATCAGGGTAGGACGTGCACGAGATCTATTTACTATTTTGTGGAAAATATAATCATAGTTTAAAGATAACTTCGATTAACTTGACGATTAAATTGGCTGAGATTAACAGGATAAAGCGAATGTTTAATATGGAAATTATCATTTTTGTTTCAGTAATTGGGATACAGCTAAAAAAAGTCGGTCAAGTGGGAGTCGGGTTCGCGCACCGAGGGTTCCATACAAACTTATAAGAATGTAAAATTGTATTGAGGGACAAACTTGACTTTGCCGTTGAAAAACTCTTGTCTCCATCGACAAATCGACAAAGGTTACAACTAGTTTCCCAATAGCAAAAAAGTTAGCAATCGCAAAAAAATCCGATAGAGCAATAAATTAACGATTTCTAGATATTTTCTTTGCTTGTACTGTAAGACTTTCTTTGTTGCTAAATTTCAGGATTCAAAGTCTATAAAATTTGATTCCTTTGAGAGTGTCGAAATGCCTACGTTTTTTGCGGCATAAATGCCCGTATCATTTTTTCACATTAATTTATAACTTTGTTTTTTTTCACGGTTTCAGTCCCTGTTAACTTAAGAATACGGTTTTAGTTTTATCTCGATATCTCTAGGCGTTTCCGAGACAAAGGGTCTTGACAGACTGCAAAGTTTTTTTTAAATTTATTTCCAAGAAAATATAGGTACATTTTATTTATATACACGGTGGGAACGAGTAACCCGCCACATTTTAACCATCGATTCTAGAGCCTATTTGGAGTATATAATGTAGTGTAACATGAAGTCCAATAAAGCATAATTTAAGAGATTATCATGTTATTAAAAACAATTCCATAGTTAATTTAATTTGAACTTTGTCACCTATACCTAAATCGAAAAAAAAAAAAAAATTGATTAAATTAATTTATGCTGTACGTTGATGATATTGCTAAGGTGTCAGAGTTCAAATTAAATTAACTATGGAATTGTCATTTAAATTATAAAAATCTCGGAAATTATGCCTTATTGGACTTCATGTTATACCACATTATATACTTCAAATAGGCTCTAGAATCGATGGTTAAAATTTGGTGGGTTACTCGTTCCCACCGTGTATAGATTCGACAAACATAGTGTTTATTGGCGAAGTACAGCACTTCCTTTCTGCACTTTCTTTTCTTTTCAAAGTGATCTTATAAGGGTTCCTTTGTTTTTATTAATAAACAAGTTAAGTACTTAATCAATTAAGTACATGGTTTTCTTACAAATAATTTTTGTTTTCCTTGAACTTCATACATTTTGTGTAACAACCTAAAACTAATAAAAAAAAACATAGTTTGGATAAGGAAGTTTATTAATAATGGGGTTAATAAATTATTTAAATATAACTAGCTAGGGTTGAAAATACCAACTAAAAAGCGAAAATCAAGCTCTATTCTAAAACAACTTGTAATCGCAATCTACCTATAAAGCACCATGCAATGTGTATCTATTCCGTTACACTTACCCGCCAAGCAATAGTGTTCGCATTGTTGTGTTCCGGTGTGGGAATAAGACAACCGGTGAAATTACTTGCATAGAGGCATTCCATCTTAGTCCTCAGGGATGGCAACGCGTTTGAGATCTTAAGATTATAGTTTTGAGAATTCAAATGTCTATGGGTCTCAGATTCCACTCACCATCAAGTGCTCGTGTGCCCTCTTCTTGTCATAAGAAAAATCTTAAACACACAATAAAATTTATAATTATTGCATAAGAATAACTTGAATGTCGGAATATATGCATTTTCTTTACTTAAATGTAATAAAAATCGTAAAAAATCCGTTTCCGCTGAACTAGTGAAATTAAATTTAACAGCCGACTTAAAAAAGCTGTTTAAAGCTCTGCTCAGCCGTTAGCAAAAGCTCGGCATACAAAGTGACCTTTAGCGAGGCCGCAAGATAAGCTTTACGAGCCTTCTCGGGAGAGCTTAAATTTAAAAGCGTCTGGAACGGTTGACGGTTAAACTTTCAGTATTTTTCATAAAAAAATGTTTTTTAACTTAACTTTTAAACGGAGTGAACACAGAATCTCGCGTGGTTTTTTTTTAAATAAAGTTTCAAGTTATAATTGCTTAGATACTAAAAAAAATAAGAATTGTACTACTTAAGAATTAAGAACCACTTACCGTGAGAACCCGTGTTATAGTCGCTTTTATAGCCAGGTACTCATTAGCGAGCTGTAACCGTAACCGTTGCATGTGCGAGTACTGTAACCGTACGTGGTTCGCAAACCTGCTACGCGAACCTGCTGCTGCTACCTGGTACGCGTGCGGCTTGGCAGCGAGCCGACTTTTACAACGTACTTATTTCTGAACCCGTAACGTTGCACGTAGGTCATTCAGACTCTTAAAAACAAAAGTTGTCTCTCCTGTGGTCAATAGTTACAAGCTTGTGTGCATATAAGTTATGTTTTTATATGATAGGTCTAAAGCAGTCGTGATGGCGTTTTTGCGGGTATGGGCTTAGCCAGAAAATCAGGCCTTAAAAACGTTAACTTTCGGTGTGTCCACAGGAAAGACGGTAAACTAAATCTGTGTATGACCCACGTAACTGTAACCGTTACTGTTACCAAAAACATAGTGTGAACGTGGTTCGCGAGCCTGCAACGAACGCCGCACGAGCGACTCGCAGCGAGCCGACGATACTCGAACCTCGTTACTGTATCTGTTTGGTTACAGTTACAGCTCGCAAAATGAGTAAGCTCGGTGAAAGCGTTGCGGCAACGTCGTGAGCCAATACTGTAACAAACGTACACACTAGAACCTCGTTACTGTATTATGTGGTTCTCTACCTTTTCGCCTACAAATCCTTAACAAATGCATCGTTTCGCAACCTATTCATTTGCCAACCCGCGTTTTGCCTGTAAAAAATTAAAAATATTTCAGGATTTTAATAAAACTAACCTAACCTAACCGATAGGCCTAACACGATGGACCTCAAATAACTCCAGAATTATTTACAGTTTCGGAAAAAAACGCGGGTTGTCAAATGATATGTTTGTGAAATGAATCATTTGTGAAACTATGCTTATGAAATGATAGGATCCCGTATCACGCATATGGGCATTTTCAAAATAAAGTGTTCCCTAGTTAAGGAAAATAACAACGTTAACTTTTGTCAGGTTTGTGACGAAATTAGCCAAACATTATATATAGGTAATTTAGCCACAAAACTGACAAAATTAACCTTTTTAACTTTCGTTAACTAGGGTACACTTTATAATGAAAATGGCCATATTACGGTTACGGCTCGCTAATAAGTACCCGGCTTATCGCGGTGGATAAAGCATCCGTCACTCTCGCACTGCACTTGTCAGAAAGTGACGGATGTTTTATCGACGTTTACTCACGCAATAAACACGGCCATGACAAGCCCATGGTGACCTGTGCTCGTTTACTTTATAAATAAAATACATAGAAACAAGTACTTTTACTAAATTAACCTGATGACAATGCAATATTGCAGCTGATCTAAGCAGCACGTCACGTAACCAAAAAAAAAATTCATTTTTTAATAATAATAATAATGATATTATTATAATAAGGACAATGTCACACAAATTGACCTAGTCCCAAACTAAGCTCTAGGCTTGTACTATGGGTACTAGACAACGATAAACATACTTATATAGAGAAATATATACTAAATACATAGAAAACATCCAAGACTCAGGAACAAATACTTGTGCTCATCACACAAATATCTGCCCTTACCGGGATTTGAACCCAGGGCCCCTAGCTTCGAAGGCAGGGTCACTGCCAACGAGGCTAGCGTGTCGTCAAAAATGTTATACGAGAACATGACATAACTTAACATCAATTGAACAATAAGTGAGCAACTAAAAGGAAAAAAGTGGCCACCTTTTTCCGTTCAGTTACGTATGCTACTGCACAACTGTGTTATGTATGCTATACACCGTGTTTTTTTTGATTTCCGATAACTTTAAGGGCACGTTCTTCAAGTCAAATTAAGCTAATTTCCCGAAGACAGACATATGATAACTCGTACGGTTATAAAGATATTCAATTATTAAATTTAATCAGTTAATCACGTTAAACTAATGTAAAAGGCTCTTAATTGATACCTAACAATTTTTTTTAATTACCTATTATGAGTAAAGAGTTTTCAATTGTTAGGTCGTGCACCTGTCAAGTGTTATCTTTACTAGTGTGTGTGTATGTCACGCTGACTTGACGTATTTGACACTAACTATGAGTTAACTCTAAAGACCCTTTTAGAATGATTGAAGACACAACATTTAATTACTTTGTTCTAAACATTTTTTTTTATTTTTTTTTGCAATATTTTAAAATCTAATGTACCACGTAGTTTCTATACGTGTACCTAACAATATGCCGAAGTTATCGTAAATCAAAAAAAGCACGGTGTATATTGCATCTTCATTTGTACAACAGTAAAGCGGGATCTATATCTGAATCCCTGAAGTTTTTTAACCTATTTTTATATTCCCTAATGTTGTATGTCATAATGATCACTTGTCCTAACGCTCACATGGCCTATCTTTAGGATTACTAACATCGTATGGATGACTTTTTTTTTCCATAATGTTTTATTTCCTAACATCACTTGCCATATAGATTCTTCATCCTAACGTTATGTGCCATAATAGTCATGTGTCATAATTATCGGTAAGCATAATGATCAGCATAGCTTTTTCAAGGGATGTCAAAGAAAAATAACCTCGAAGGCTAAGGTGGGAGCTCGCTGCGCTTCGCTCCCGCCATAGCCTTCTAACCTAACCTTGCCGAGTCGGTTCTGCCCAAGAAGGTCTTGCTCGCTCGCTCATGCAATATAAGGGATTTTGAGGAATATGCCAAATAACATTAGGAATATTAATACTTATGGTAAAAAATACTCGAGTTTTAGGGCAAACATTACATTATGAAAAATGATTATTATGGCAATTGATCATTACGGCTAATGCCCATTAGAGCAAAACAGTTCGGGCAAGTGATTTTAGGACAAACGATGTTAGGGATCGCGAGGGAGACCCAGTAAAGCGTTATTAGATTTAAAGATAATACTTTAGTTTATTAGAAAACACGATAAAAGTGTTGAGGGCACCACTGGTCGCTCAGCCCTTTAAGTTATAACTGGGCAAGAGCATGTCGGACCATGCTCAGTGTAGGGTTCTGAAGCCGTTAAATACTACAAACATAAAAATCAACAAGTAATAACTAATTTTATATTTAAAGGTAATTGGTGCCGTCTTAGATGATTTTAGTAGGTATAAACACTTATCTGTATCTCAAGAACCAATGATATATGCTCTTACATTACCGTTTTTTTTTTAGATTTTTAGTATTTGTAGTTTTGGCTGTTTTGGGGGGCACTTGAGTCTAACAAATATTAACGGTTTAAAACTTAATATTTCACAAACGGATTACGTGATCGAAAAACTGTTTCCAAAAATCCATAATATTTTTGAAAGACCTATCCATCAACACCCCGTACTATATGGTAGACGAGAAAAAAAAATTCGTGTAGGGAGGTACCCTAAAAAAAAATTTTAAAATTTTATTGTACCAAATTACAGCTTTCTAGTATTAAGAGTCTCTGTGCTAGGCTGCAGACGGACGGACATGGCGAAACTATAAGGGTTCCCTAGTTTGACTACGGAACCCTAAAAAAGTCATTGAGTTCGAACATGGTACCTAGCTACCACAAATCGTTTACAATCACTAAGAATAAGTCTCTCACGCTTTTGGTCATTTCATCTTCGCTGGGGAATGCAAATAACCGGTTAAAACCGGTTATTAACCGTCTGTTACATACTGAATTCGGTTATTAACCGGTTATTTGCATTCCCTAATCTTCGCATATTAAATAAAATGATCAAGATTGTATAAAAAGTGAATTCAGTACGTGTGGTTACTGGCTAAGAATAGTGTCATTTCATGTCCCGTGGATGTCGTAAAAGGCGACTAAGGCAATAAGGGCTTGTAGTACTGTTAGGCGATGGGCATGTAACCTATCACAATTCACTTGTGCAAAATGTAGTTACAGAATTATCAACGAGTCTCTTTAGAGTTGTTGGTATTTCTATGGCGCTGCTATTTTTTTTTTTTTTTTTTTATGTTAATGAGAAGGCACACGAGCACTCAGGCCACCTGATGGTAAGTGAAATCTGAGACCCATAGACATTTGAATTCTCAAGATTATAATCCTAACACCTCAAATGCGTTGCCAACCCTGAGGACTAAGATGGAATGCCTCTATGCTAGTAATTTCACCGGTTGTCTTATCCCCACGCCGGAACACAACAATGCGAACACTGTTGCTTGGCGGGTGGTTAATGGATAAGATGGTGGTAGCGATCCGGACGGACCCTGCACAGGGTCCTACCACCACTACTATTACTACTACTATTGGGAATAAAGGCGTGACGTCATTTATGTTAATGTATATAAAAAGTGATATTACCTCGAAAAATAATCTCCCAAATTAAATAAACAACATAAAACACACTGTTACAACGTAAAAGCCTCGTTTCCTAGGTAAATTCATCGAATAGGGAGAACAGGAAGAAATGAAAAAAAAATTGATTGATAGTGTAACATACGGCGCGTGGGAGTGCGCTTACAAACCACACACCAATCCCTACTAAAGTTCAGATACTGTGTTCAATTTTGAACAAACGCACCCAAAGCAGTGGCAAAAGATCGCGTATGCTTAGCCATTTTTAACCCCCGACGCAAAAAGAGGGGTGTTATAAGTTTGACTTGTAAGTGTGTGTGTGTGTGTGTCTCTGTCTGTGGCACCGTAGTTCTTAAATGGATGAACCGATTTGAATGCGGCTTTCTTTAAATGAAAGCAGGTTTTTTAGCAGCGCTGCAGCGGTTCTTAGATATGTTTTATAAAAATCGGTTTAGCCGTTTTTGAGATATGGAGCTTTTAGGGGGTTAATAACGGCGACACCTACTTTCAGAGCTGATATCTCTTAAAAGACCCAACCAATTTTTATGAAATCTTGCTAAGAACCATCCGAAAAACTTGCGTCCAAATCTTTTCATTCGTTTGGGAGCTACGATGCCACAAAAAGACACTCAGGTGGAAAAGTTTAAAAGGCTTGAAATAAAAAAATAAATTATAAATTTAAAAAACCCCCGATTCTAAATAGTCTGATAAAAAACTTCTAAAAAGTAAAAAATATAAGTAGTGGCCCAAAGAGCTGATTGTTTGATAACTAACTAAACTGATACGGCGGGGGACCGCTAAGTAAATGAAATATTATGAAATACCCCAGCTGTATTTTTGAGCCTTTGTGAAACATCACTACATAGTATAAAGCAAAGTCGCTTTTTCTGTCCCTATATCCCTATGTATGCTTAAATCTTTAAAACTACGCAACGGATTTTGATGCGGTTTTTTATAATAGATAGAGTGATTGAAGAGGAAGGTTTATATGTATAATACTTTAATCCGGAGCGAAGCGAGGGCGGGTCGCTAGTTTACCTAATAAAAATCACTCGCGGTCAACGTAATACGGTAGTTATCTTTTAAAATAACCATACTCAATTTTGAAAGTATGTTTGTATGATTTATCGCCTCAATCGGGTTATGTTGAAATGGGTAGTAAACACAATACGTTTTAATCCGGAAAATTAAACAGTTCTTTAAGGAATATTGATATAAAATGTCTGCATTAACTTAATCTCTAACAAAAACTAGTAACGATATAGAATAATGAAATATACAAACGAGTTTTCAACTTACGCATCCACTACCACAATCCCAGGAGAGCGTTGAATAAAAAATACCTAATGTTCTTTGTATGTACCTTTGTTTTCAATTCTTGCCCTATATCTTTATATCAATATCATCCTTTATTTCATATCTTTGAGCAAACAACGAATTTCACACTCTGCGAATTTAAAAAGTATCAAAGAAAATCTCTGGAGATTCAAGTTCCTATGTCAAGTTTCTTTTTCTTGTAGGGAACTTAAAGGATTGCTTTGTGAAGACTATTGAGATGGATGAGTTATTCTTTTCAGTTCCAATGGCTTGTTTTATCTCCATCTTGATTTAAGGTTTTTTGCTTTAAGTTCATTTTTAGATTGTGTAAAAAATAGCCTGTTATTTCTCAAGACTGCAATTCTTTAACTCCAAATGCTAACCCTAAGGACTAAGATGAAATGCCTCTATGCTAGGCATGGAAATCCACTGGTATTCTAATCCTCGCAGCGGAACATGGCATTCCAAAATCCGCTGCTGGACGCTTAAAGGATAAGGTGGTGGTAGCGTTCCGGACACCAGTAACACTAGGTACATACAAACATACATGCCATCACGCCTTCATTCCCAGAGTGGGGCAGGCAGAGCTACAGGAATACCAACAACTCTAAAGACTTGTTGGTAATGCTGTAACCACATTTCACACAAACAGTCTAAGAAGTGCATTAGTGACAGGTTGCAAGCCCATCGTCTAACAGTATCACAAGCCCTTATTCCCTTGGTCGCCGCTTACGACATCCACGGGAAGACATGGAGAGGCACTATTCTAACCCGGCAACCACACGGGGGATTTATACTAGTTATTTATAAAATAGGTCTTTCCCTTTATGAAGCTATTTACTTGTTAGCACTTGGGAAACTAAACAATAGAATTAATCATCTGATATAGGTCACTGAGTCGAACAGGAAAACGCATGCAGACATTGTCGAATCGTACAAAACACATTATTATATTTGTAATATTTCTAACAGGACTCAGCTGTTAGTGATATTCAAAAGTCTGAAAAACGCTGGTCAGAAAAAGGAGCATTTTTTTAACCTAAAGCTAGACACTGAATAGAATACAATGGAAAATAATTATTTCGCTTAAATTATGAAAGCTTACATTTTGCATCTTCAGAAACAGTTGTCCTTAGTCTGGTAAATACCTAATGTTTTTCAAAGGTCGTCCCGCCTCGACCTCTGGGTCGATATCTGACCTCCGGATTCCAATTGATCGATATTTTCACCCATCTCTTTTTTTATATGTGTTCAATATGTAATGACAAAAATATTTTCCGTTCTTTTACAGTGCAGGCAGCATAGCGACTGCTTTGTGAGCAGCTGTTAGACTGCTGCATCTAGTTTGTGATGCGCTCACTTCTAGTTCACTTCTAGCTCACGAGTTCAAACAGAAATATTTTAATATATAAGTATTGTAATAAATACCGTTACCGTGTGGTTGCTGGGTTAGTATAGTGCCGCTCCATTTCTTCCCGTGGATGTCGTAAGGGGCGACTAAGGGAATAAGGGCTTGTAGTACTGTTAGGCGATGGGCTTGCAACCAGTCACTAATACACTAATAAACATCTTAGCCTGATTGTGCAAAATATGGTTACAGAATTATCAAGTTTTTAGAGTTGGTATTTCTGTAGCTATGCCTACCCACTCTGGGATTGAAGGCGTGTTGTTATGTATGTAGGTATATATGTGTAATAAATATTCTTTAAAATTTTCAATATTTTTTCTTTCTGAGCTGTTTATTTTACCTTAAATATTTTAAATAATAATTCAGTTTTGTTCAAACAACCAATGGACAAACTTCTACTAGAAGTTTTTAGACATTTGCATTTTCAAAGAATTACCAGAATTACTAATTGGATCTACTATTAAATATTGCAAATTTTCCTAGACTTTAAAATCTTGTGGTGCACTAAAAGCTTCCAAAAGACAATGTTCTTATAACTTTCTTTAGAAAACACTTTTAAGATTTAAGTTACACTTTTTAAGTTGTTACACTTTGTAATGTTTACAGAATATTTAACAATGTTGAAACTATGCTTGCAGTTACACGTGCAATGCAATGCACGTGTGTGTTAGTGGCACATGTGCTAAACTAAGTTTTCCGTTTACGAACGTGTAAAAGCGCCGTCTTATGGCCTATTTACTGAATAAATATTTTGAATTTTGAATTTTTAGAATTTTGTAACGACTTAATTTCAATGTCAATTGATTAAAATTGGAGCCGTTTATTGGTTTTTGGAAGATGTTCCAAAGAAACTCATAACTTTATCATATTTGATTATCATTATAAGAACATTACGTTTTTATTTATTTATTTAATCTTCTTTGCACAATGAAAACAAATAAAAGAAGTACAAATGGCGGACTTAATGCCTCAACCACATGTTTAACAGAGAATAAACCGGTACAACTAGAGAAATCATCAGTGTTCAAAACTAAGTTAAATCTACATGGCTACTTAACTTTTAAAATAAATAATATATACGTTTATATAGTACATAAACAATACAAAAAAATAGAAAGTGTGGGATGAAGAAGATGACACTTTACTTAAGTGTTTGCTTCAGGAGATGTTGGCGAAGGTTACGTTTAAATACGAACTTGCTGGACGCTAGTCGTATTTCAAATGGTAGCGCATTCCAGAGACGGATTGCCTGACGGGCGAAAGAATCGGACACAAACCCAGTACGGTAAGGAATTTGGAGTTTTAGGGAGCAGGAAGTTACAGAAGCCAGCACACCTACCTTATCTTATATTATCTTACAGATGGGCTCTTTCGGATACACTTCGACCTCAGCTGTTCGAATGTGCAGGTTTCCTCACGATGTTTTTCCTTAACTGTAAGAGCATTGGGTAATGTACTTTAGTGGTGGTAGGACCCTGTGCAGGGTCCGTCCGGATTGCTACCACCATCTTATCCATTAACCACCCGCCAAGCAGCGGTGTTCGCATTGTTGTGTTCCGGCGTGGGGATAAGACAACCGGTGAAATTACTAGCATGGAGGCATTCCATCTTAGTCCTCAGGGTTGGCAACGCATTTGAGGTCTTAGAATTGTAGTCTTGAGAATTCAATTGTCTATGGGTCTCAGATTCCACTTACCATCAGGTGGGCTGAGTGCTCGCGTGCTTTCTCCTTAAAATAAAAAAAAAAAAAAAAAAGTTAGAAAATCTCATTGGTACATGGTGACCGCGCGGGTTCGAACTCGGTACCTTACGATCACGAGTCAACCCCCTAAGCCACTAGGCCACCGACCCCCTCAGCACACCCACCACCACAACCACACCACCGCAGATAACAAAATTGAATGCTGACCATTGCCAACGGGTTCTGGGCCTCTATTCTACTGGATTGAAACGATATTCACTTCCCTTAGTGTCTGTGTAGTCTGCTGTCTCATCGTTCGTGTGTCACTTTGGCGCCACTGAAAATCAGCGTCGCGGTTGATGCCGTGACACAGTGCTGAGTGGTGTCATTTTCGACATCACAGGACCACTCATGGCAACACTTTGCTATAATTGTTTTCTTTTCAATTAGTTTCTTTTTTTGTTTAATTTGTAGTTTGTTGCCATTATTTTTATTATGTGTAATCTTTGAACTGTTTTTTTTTCTTGTAATCGTGGAATAAATGTTTCTATTCTATTCTATATATTGCCTTTGACGTGTTTTGGTAATCTTTTTAACTCGGACGCCATGTAAAGTAATTAAGAGTTACTACAACGTTGACAATACGGAAACACTTCAAAGGAAATAGCGTTTTAACCCTTTAGAATAGAGCTCTCATCGCATTACATATTGGCGCTGCTCGACAAAAACCCGCGCGTAATAGGGCCCGCTTTCTATGAGCGTCTACCCGCAGACGTAAAAAACGAATCTTCAGACGCAAAGTTTGGTCGCCGACTTAAAAATCTGCTATTGACGAAATCACTATATTCTGTCAAAGAATATAGTGACGACTAGATAATATATTGTTAATTTATTATTTTTACTACTTTAATTTATATTCTTAATTGTGACATTTAAATTTTATTGTATTTTTGACATTTTCTGACTGTAGCATTTGAGCTATCTATATATTTTTTAGTGTTTTATTTCTATTTTAAAATTTGATTTTCAGTGGCGCCAAAGTGACACACGAACGATGAGACAGCAGACTACACAGACACTAAGGGAAGTGAATATCGTTTCAATCCAGTGAGTACTTTTTGCTTTTGTACACTTTGACATTATTTATTTCTACATTTTTATTTTTACTTTATTTTTTTACACTGACGATCTTATTGTGAATTCATTATAACTATGCGACATGTAATAATGTAATTTCCAATACGAAATAAATGACTACCTACCTACCATACATACACACACGTAAGCAGAGTTACAGAAATACCAACAACTCTAAAAAAAGTTGATAGTTCTGTAACCACATTTTGCACAATCAGGCTAAGATGTTTATCAGTATAATAGTGACAGGTTGCATGCAGTACTACAAGCTTTATTCCCTTAGTCGCCTCTGACCTGAGTCGCCAGTGTCGTATAAAGCTGCCTAATTGAGAAGGCGCGCGCTAAAATATGTTTTGTACGCTCCGACGGGACTTCTTAACTTGCCAGATAAAACTTCGCCTTTAAGATCGACGCAGCGCTGTATTGAGAGAATCATCCCCTTGGGGGCAATTTCATTACGCCTTTATCATATGGTGGGCCCGCTCGAAGATTAATTCGCTGCACAAATTGATTTAAAAAAGTAAGTCATTTTTCGTCAGTGAGCTTCAAAAATTGCCACCCTGTTTTTTAAACATTACTTTCTTCTATTTCTAACTGTTCTAGTAAAAAGTTTCCTTATTTGGTACCCCTGCAATTCTCCGAATGGTTCCGTCTTCCTTCGTACATTGAACTTATCCACCATTAAATGTGTCTATCCCCATTACTGCTCAGAAACTGGGCAATATTTCACTTGGCTTAAACGCTGTGGCCACTAGATATAAATATCAGAAGGAATTGAATCGAGACAATCTGGCGACAGAGATCGTGGACCATGAGTTATGGACTGTCTCGCCACGCGATATTGCTTTTAGCTCTCTTGCTTAAATAAATTCATGTAACGAATCTTTATTGCCCATATATTTATGTGGTTGCTAAGATTATGTTTTACATAAGTCGATGTTAGCCTAGAACTAGGTCAATTTGTGTGATAGTATAGCTGATTATTTTTATAGTTCTCTTTATCGTACACAACAAATTAGTGAAATAAATATCAAAGGATATAAGACAAATACGAGTAATTATACAGTGGTCTTGGCCCAGAATATATTTTTATTCCATTCGGCGTCGAGACCTTCAACCTCAAAGAAATTTTGGAGAGACTCATTGACGCCACGAGGGAAGACTCATTGACGCCACGGCTGGCAGTTTTCTCGCTCATCGCATTAATTTGTGTATTCAGCGAGGAAATGGTGCCAGCGTGTTCACAAAAATGTGGGGGGCTTTGTCAGACTTATCTTTTTAGTTTTAGCTTAGTTACATAACATCACGCCTTCATTCCCAGAGTGAGGTAGGCAGAGCTACAGAAATACCAACAACTCTAAAAAGACATGTTAATAATTCTGTAACCACATTTTGCACAAGTAGGCTGATATGTTTACTAGTGTATTAGTGACAGGTTGCAAGCCCATTGCCTAACAGTACTACAAGCCCTTATTCCCTTAGTCACCTCTTACGACATCCACGGGAAGACATGAAGTGGCACTATTCTAACCCGGCAACCACACGGGGCTTAGTTTTAGTTTTAATTTATTAACTTATTAGCTTGCGTAATATTGTTAACATCCAACAAAGAAATAGCTGCCGACCCCATCTTATTAAAAATAAAATGCTAACTCTCCCATCAATATACATACTAGAAACGGCAACATCCGTTAGGAAACATATAAATCTTTACATTTCAATAAAAGCACACGTCGCAACAATTAACTGGCCCTACCGGAACCAAAACTTAGTATTTACAAGAATAGCCCATACTACCGTTCCATAAATATATACAATAAAATATCTGATTAAATAAAAAAAGAAGGAAAAAATAATTTCTTCATACAAAACCTAAAAGATTTTCTCATCAAAAAATGTTACTACTCTATAGAAGAATTCATGACGGACAATTTAAAACTAAAGTAACTTTTATTTTTACTATAGTTATAAGTGATAAATTAATGATATTATTAAATAATATTAATAGATTGTTTAAAGAAAATATAATGTTTAACTGTTATGAATGTTACAGATATTATATTTGTGGTGTTAGAATTACTATGGTTTAATTTTATTTATGTTGTACCGTAACATTACAATACCCTTACTAACATACACACTCATAAAAACAAAAGTTTTCTCTCCTGTGGTCAATAGTTAAAAGCCTGTGTTCATATAAGGTATGTTTTTATATGACAGGTCTAAAGCAGTCCTGGCGGCGTTTTTGCGGGTATGGGTTTAGCCAGAAAATTAGGCCTTAAAAACGTTAACTTTCGGTGTGTCCACAGGAAAGACGGTAACCTAAATCTTTGTTATGAACCATTATAAATAAATTTCTAACGGTCTACGATAAATACGAAAGATACGGTTACCGCACTGATGGGGTTTTTAATAACAAGCCCTATCGAATACCTGATAGAAGCGTATTTTAACGGAAACCCGTTCCGGTACAAACAGCGTCAATGTTACCTGACCACTAATGAACATTATTGTAAGGTGATAGGATTCACAAATGGTCAGTTAACTGTGTTGCTGATGGGACCTGAATACCAGACACTTAATACACATAAATTATATTATATACAGTACACATTACATTAGTATTTGGAATTAATCAGGTTAGTGGTTAATAACTGGTCAAATAGTTTAGTGGTTTTCGATAACCACCAAAGTTATTTTACTCAATTAATGTATTCTAATTGTTTCACGTGATATTTAAATAATAGTAGATTATTTATCGAGAGCTAAAATAGGCCATAATAACTCAAGATGTGGACTATAGGTTGAGTGCCATTATGACAGTTTTAGTTTTTTGGGTTTTACTTGGGGTACTGTTAGGTTAGGTTAGGTTAGGTTAAAAAAAAAAAAAAAAAAAAAAAGTTAGGCTTGCAACCTGCTACTATTACACTGGTAAACATCTTAGCCTGATTGTGCAAAATGTGGTTGCAGAATTATCAACAAGTTTAGAATTGTTTGTATTCTGTAGCTCTGCTTACCCTACTCTGGGATTGAAGGCGTGATGTTATGTATGTAGGTATATATATATATGTGTAATAAATATTCTTTAAAATTTCTTGACCTGCTTATTTTACCTTAAACACTTTAAATAATAATTCAGTTTGTTCTGGCAATCAATAGAAAAACTTCTGCTAAGAAGGTTTTATACATTTGCATTTTTTGCGTGACGTTATGTATGTGTATGGTAATATGAAGTAACTTAGCTGCATGAAACTCCAGCAGAACCACTAGTCTTATTTTAAGGTGAGAAGCTTCAAAAATAATCAAATAATAATGTTACTGGCCCCGTGTAGATGCCGAGTTAGAATAGTGCCACTCCATGTCTTCCCGTGGATGTCGTGAGAGGCGACTAAGGGAATAAGGGCTTGTAGTACTGTTAAGCGATGGGCTTGCAACCTTTCACTAATACACTGGTAAACATCTTAGCCTGACTATGCAAAATGTGGTTACAGAATTATCAACAAGTTTAGAGTTGTTGGTATTCTGTTGCTCTGCCTAACCCACTCTGGGAATAAAGGCGTGACGTAATGTAATGTTACTGATAGCACATAATACTGACGCCATAACATAAATGTTACCGTTAAATCATCGCATTTTCCCTAAATAAAATCGCATAAGCTTCTCAAACTACAACATACATAAACAAACAATAAACGTCTGTTTTTACGGAGTCAGGATCATTCATTTCTCGTAGTGACTTGTCAACAATAAATTACCTTTTTTTATTTCCCCGAGATAGCTCATGAATAAGATGAGGGATGTCTGCAACGGCGAGGGGTACGTTGTCCTGGATGCTAGTGGATTCATTGTCTACGCTTTGAGGTGTCACTCGTATGGATAAATGACTTTTTATCTTACAAGGTAAAAGTTATAGAATCTTGTATAACATACCAACAGCCACGCACCATTCTGACAAAAGAGTACAATAAGTGTGTACGACTAGCAAGAACCCTATAACAATCTTTAGTGGTGGTAGGACCCTGTGCAGGGTCCGTCCGGATCGCTACCACCATCTTATCCATTCACCACCCGCCAAGCAACAGTGTTCGCATTGTTGTGTTCCGGTGTGGGGATAAGACAACCGGTGAAATTACTAGCATAGAGGCATTCCATCTTAGTCCTCAGGGTTGGCGACGCATTTGAGGTCTTAGGATTATAGTCTTGAGAATTCAAATGTGTATGGGTCTCAGATTCCACTTACCATCGGGTGGCCTGAGAGCTCGGGTGCCTTCTCCTTAAAAAAAAAAAAAAAAAACCAGTCAGGGCCTCAATTCTATTGCGATATAACGATATCGTGTTTGACGTGTTCTAGAATCGTTTATGTCACAGTCGCCATTATTGTAAATGACATAAGAGTTACCACATACACACATACATAATATCACGCCCTTATTCCCAGCATGTAGTAGGCAGAGCTACAGAATTACCATCAACTCTAAAAGCCTGTTGATAACTCTGTTACCACATTTTGCAGAATCGGAAGAGTTACCAAAACGTTGACGATACCGAAACAGGTGAAAGACGATATCGTTATTACCATGTAGAATCCCAGCCCAGGGCCTCAATTCTACTGCGTTATAACGATATCGTATTTGACGTGTTTCCGTATTGTCATCGTTTTGATAACTCTTGTGTTATTTACAATAACGGCGACTGTGACATAAACCATTCTAAAACACGTCAAACGCGATATCGTTATAACGCACTAGAATAGAGGCCCTGGGCTGAGATTCTACACGGTAATAACGATATCTTCTTTGACCTGTTTCCGTATTGTCACCGTTTTGATAACTCTTATGTCATTTACAATAGCGGCGACAGTGACATAAATGATTCTATATTATTTTTACGCAGTAGAATAGAGCTGAGGACCAGTTTGTTTAGTATTAACCAGTCAGTTTTGAACGGAAGTAATAAACCCCGACACTGAATGTATCAAAATCCAAATGAAGCAAAAACTATCAGCCGCATAATTGCTTTTCCAAATGATTTCGTCGTTCGAATTACGCAAAACGAAATTGGATCCTATTGTAATTGAAATGAAATCCTTTTTCGCGTTTCGGATTGTACTAGGCGTTAACATAATGCGAGTGTAGATTGTAATGTTGAATAGTGCAATTTAAATGTTAAAATAATGTTAATTTCTCCATGCTCGGAAATTTTAACTATACTGTTGTTAATACAGACTCTGTACAGTAAATTTTGTGTGCCAGGCCACGGGATTATAAAAAATGTATAAAATTTAATTTATTATGTTTTAAATACTGACATAAACGCCTACATTCCCAGAGTGAGGTAGGCAGAGCTACAGAATTACCAAAAGCTCTAAAAAAACACTTGTTGATTATTTTGCTACCACATTTCGCACATTAGGCTAAGATGTTACTAGTGTATTAGTGACAGGTTGCAATCCCATCGTTCTGTACCCAAAGGGTAAAACCGGACCCCTTTTACTACGACTCCACTGTCCGTTCGTCTGTCTGTCCGTCGGTCACCAGGCTATATCTCATGAACAATGATAGTTAGACAGTTTAAATCTTGATAAATGCTGTATTTCTTTTGCCGCAAATACTAAAAGTAAGAATAAAGTAAATATTTAAGGGGGCATACCACAAACATGTTTTATTTTGCTCGTGTTTGCTCGATATTTATAACGGCAACAGGTAAATGCTTGAAATATTCACATATTATTTAGTTATAAATTCACTTTTAATAAAATAAAATAAATATTTAAGGGAGGCGCGCTCCCATAAAACAAACATGATATTTTGCCGTTTTTATAAATAATGACACGGAACCCTTCGTGCGCTGGTCCAACTCGCACTTGGCCGGTTTTTAGGGTTTCGTAGTCAAACTAGGAACGCTTATAGTTTCGCCATGTCCGTCCGCAGCCTAGCGCAGAGACTCTTAGTACTAGAAAGCTGTAATTTGGCATGTATATACATATTAGTCACGCCAACAGTGGTTAAATGAAACCTTGAAAATTTTTTTTGAGGGTACTTCCCCTTCACATAACGTGGGGATTTTTTCTCGTCTATCCCATAGTGTGGGGTGTCGTTGGATAGTTATTTCAAAAATATCACGGGTTTGTAAAAACAACTTTTCGATTGAGTGATCCATTTATGAAATATTAAACTTTAAAGCGCAATTTTTTGTTAGAGTCAAGTGTCCCTCCCCCCCACTCGCACAGGAAAAACAACAAATACTAAAAATCTGATAAAATCATCAATGAAAGAGCATATAGACATCGTTGGTTCTTGAGATACAGGCGATTAGTGTTTATACCTACTAAAACCATCTAAGATGGCACCAAATGACTTTAAACAGAAAATTACTTATTACTTATTGATTTTTATGTTTGTAGTACTTAACGGCTTCGGAACCCTACACTGAGCATGGTCCGACATGTTCTTGCTCGGTTTTACATTATATTAAACATGGGTTACGTAGGTTAGGTAAGATCAGATCTAGGACTACCAAAAAATTATAACTTCTGCACTATGTTGATGAAATTAGAACTCGGCGAAGTAAAATTGAAAAACAAATGTCGGCGATGGAAGCAATAATTAAACCATGACAAACCATTTCAACTAGCCTTTTTGATTACAAAGAGGATTCAAGTTTATTGTACAAATATTTAGCGTACAATATCGTGTTTAGGTAGAGCGAGCAACTATTAAGGATTTAACACACCAAAAGCAGACAGGATGATCGCGGGTCCGCTACTGTAATACCAAAAAAGGCGGCTAACTAAAATTAGTTGTCGAAGCATTCTGTACCCTATCGGTAACCACATTAAATTTATGTACCTCCACGAAAAGAAACCAAAATCATCGTTATAGATCATAGGGTTTTTAAAATTCAACTTAAAACATTCGGAAAAAGGTGTCATGTTTGAAAAAATTAACAGATTCAAGGAAATATGATAATGTATAATATATCCGAAGAACAGGCATCTAGGCTTCATAGTTGTCAAGATCCACAAATAGGAGCACCACCTACTTTATCATATTACAAGCCACAAAGAGTGGGCGCTCTTTAGACTCTTTGACGACACGTTGGCCTAGTTGGGAGTGACCCTGCCTCTGAAGCCAGCGGTCCCGGGTTAAAATCCTGGTAAGGGCAGATATCTGTGTGATGAGCACGAGTATTTGTTCCTGAGCCTTGGATGTTTTCTATGTATTTAAGTATTTATTTCTCTATCTAAGTATGTCTATCGTTGTCTAGTACCCATAGTACAAGCCTAGAGCTTAGTTTGGGACTAGGTCAATTTGTGTGACATTGTCCCGTGATATTTATTTAAGTATGCCGAGTTCCAGCGGAGCAGAGGTGTCATTTGCTTATAAACAGTTGATCGAGAGAGCGCAGTTATACTTGTTCTTACAAGTATAACTGCGCTCTCTAGAAAAGTGGGTAAGCTGAAAATGCACGCCTTTAAATATGTTTTGTTCACTCTGGCAAGACTAATTGCCGTTTAATATAGGTGCATCGAGTTCAAGAGCGAATGAAAAACCCTCCGCCTAATAGCATTAAGTAACGATAAATACTTTGTTGTTGTCACGCTATGATTTTATTATTGTAACGTTTTAAAACTAGAACCCATAGCGGTGTTCATCATTAGTCAACACTCGTGGTAGTCCAACTGCACTGTTGCTGGCTGCCTATTTGAAAATGCCAGCGCTAATGTGTGTTTTGTACGCTTTGACGGGACTACTTCAACTCGCCGGCTAATAGAGCTGCGTCGAGTTAAAAAATTATACGCTAAAGAGAATCACACCTGCCTTTGGTGTGACAAAGCCTTAAGGTCGAGCACAAGTGTACAAAACTACCGTTATACTGCAAAAGGACTTGTAACGGTTTCATTTTATGGCAATTCTCGTTATTTGAGTGTTTTTTCTTGTTCAGTTGGGGCAACACTGCATAAAGCCAGCAGTTAGCTGCAGTTGTGCCAAGCAACAGTGTTCGCATTGTTGTGTTCTGGTGTGGGGATAAGACAACCGGTGAAATTACTAGCATAAGGCATTCCATCTTAGTGCTCAGGGTTGGCAACGCTTTTGAGGTCTTAAGAGTATAGTCTTGAGAATTCAAATGTATATGGGTCTCAGATTCCATACTGGATTCAATACGTGGGGGTAGGTAACTGATAGAAATGCACGAACACACCGATAATTAAGAGCAGACTTTAATTAACACACTCACTTAATCATTACAAACAATTATCGCACAATAAACTTATTGTTAGATGATCGCTCGGTTCACTCGTAGGTACGCACTGTTCGCTCTCCAAGTAAGGAATGAATCGCCGCACGCGTGCTTCACCTTTTTATACATCCAATAGCCGAGCGTTCCAGATTGCCTTCTCGAATGACCGATGGGCCTTGACCCGCCGGACATGTTCGATAATGGAAGGTTCTACTTATTGCGGCCATGTATTACAATGGCGACGGCCTTGTCCTTGAACTCGATTGAACCCGTTAACAATAGAGGTGTCCTTGAGTCGGCGCGTCGATTCTAATCTACCTACCTACCTAACCATACCAACTCGTAACAATACTTACCATCAGATGGTCTGAGTGCTCGTGTGCCTTCTTCTTAACATAAAAAAAATACGATACGTTGTAAATAATCCTTGCTAAATTATAAATGTTTGTTTGATTCGACTCTAGAGATTTGTCAGGATTGTAGCAGGTGGAAAGAAGTGGCCTCCAGAGGCCTGTTTCCCAGAGGGGTAATTCTGGGAAACAGGCGTGATTTTATGTGTTCAAGGCCTCAACCGTGGAATAGGATGCCTGTCAAGTCGAATCAGGGAGACCATGACAAGGCTATGCAGTTACTGTTCTTATCTTATCTGATCTTCTCTAACAAATAGGTTCTTTTGGATACACTTCGACAACTTTGTGCAATTACCCTCTTACACACTCAGCTGTTCTAATATGCAGGTTTCCTCTCGATGTTTACTCTTTACCGGTAGAGCATTGGGTAATGTATTTGCCTGATTAGATTTTGCTCTGAAATAGTGTCGCTACAAGCAGCTTACTTATGGCACTATAAGTTTTGTATAACTTTCAAATGATGGTTCTTTTGGCTTCCCTTTGAAAGAGATACGAGATTAAAAAATCTTTGGTAGCCATTTGAACCTAAGTCAATTAGCAACAAAACACTACAATTTACAACAAAATTGATAACATGTTTTCTGAAGTAATTTTCGGGTTCAAGAAGTTATATTTGTAAACAGTTGTTGTTTAGTGGTGGTAGGACCCTGTGCAGGGTCCGTCCGGATCGCTACCACCATCTTATCCATTAACCATCCGCCAAGCAACAGTGTTCGCATTGTTGTGTTCCGGTGTGGGGATAAGACAACCGGTGAAATTACTAGCATAGAGGCATTCCATCTTAGTCCTCAGGGTTGGCAGCGCATTTGAGGTCTTAGGATTATAATCTTGAGAATTCAAATGTCTATGGGTCTCAGATTTCACTTACCATCAGGTGGCCTGAGTGCTCGTGTGCCTTCTCCTTAACATAAAAAAAAAAAAAAAAAAAATGAAAAAAAGACAAATGGGTGAGATTTTTTGCCGGTGTTTATCCATTCTATTAGTTATTCGCCCTTGTTCAATAATAGCCTGAAGCTTAAAATCTTGTTAAATATTCATATCGCTCGGCAAATATTTATAACTTCGACGGACTAGTGTCTCGTTTGTGGTGATGCAATTTTGCATTTTATGTCCCCTGCATAAGGTGTATTTGTTTTTATAGGCGGTCGTACGATCGATGCTAAATTGGAGAAGGCTCTAAAAGTTTTATTGAAAAATGTACAATTTCAGAGGCCTGGGGTGTAGATAAATCAGAGGATCTATTCTTCTACTTAGTAAAACAATATTGATTCTTCTTTTTAGGGTTCCGTAGTCAAAATAGGAACCCTTATAGTTTCGCCATGTCCGTCCGTCCGTACGCAGCCTAGCGCAGAGACTCTTAGTACTAGAAAGCTGCAATTTGGCATGAATATGCATATTAGTCACCGGGGGCTGACTCTTGATCGTGAGGTACTGAGTTCGAACCCCGGCGGTCACCATGTACCAATGAGTTTTTCTAACTTAAGTACATACATCCCCCGATGCTCTTACGGTGAAGGAAAAACATCGTGAGGAAACCTGCACTTTCAAACAGCTGAGCGTGTAAGAGGGTAATTGCACAAAAGATCCTTGTATAAATAATACCAACGGCGATGGTTGAAGAGTATAATGTTACAGCTTCTCGTAAAATATAAAATAGGTAAATGATTTAAATAAAGGAGCGTGCGCTCGGCGTGAGTTCTCTCGTCGTAGTAGTGGAGGGGCGCGGCCTGGGCCGCTGGCGGCACGCGGGCGGCGCGGGCGGCGCGGGCGGCTTGTCGCGCGGCCCTCTCGTGGCGAAGACTGGCGTTAACATGCTGCCCGCCTTGGAACATCATGTTCCAACAGTGGAACTAGCCTATTGAAGGCTCTCCGCAGCGTCCCGGAACTGGTGAGTACATCGGCGACCCGGGCAACTCCGTCGGTGCCAGGGTACAGGCATTTAACTCGTCCGAGCATCCATCGGTTGGGTGGGAGGCGGTCATCCTTGACAATCACCATTTGGTCAAGGTGTAAGTCTCCATCATCATTGCGCCATTTGTTCCGCTTCTGCAGTTCTGAAATATACTCGGTATAATACCGATTCCAAAAGTGATTTTTTAAACACTCTATTCTTTTGTATCTCGTCAGAGTATTAATACGTGTCTCGGCGTCATCAGCAAGTACCTGGGGAGTGAGCATAATTGTTCGTCCCATTAGAAAATGTGAAGGAGTAAGCGCAATAAGGTCCGAAGGGTCGGAAGAGAGAGGAGTGAGCGGCCTAGAATTCAGTACAGACTCTATCTGCACCAACAATGTCGTCATCTCCTCGTAAGTAAGGTTTGCTAGTCCTAAGACACGTTTCAAGTGAAATTTAATTGATTTTACCGATCCTTCTACTAGACCGTTAAAATGAGGGCTATATGCTGGACTGAATTTAAAGTTAATGTGATTTTCTGCTGCAAAGTTAGACATTTCATCAGAGTTCAAGCTAAGAAATCTGGATAATTCGTTGCAGGCTCCTACAAAGTTTTTTCCGTTATCCGAAAATATGGTCTCCGGTCTACCTCTGCGGGCGACGAATCTATTTAAACAAGCAAGAAAACCGTTAGTACTGAGCTCGGTGACAAGCTCTATGTGAACTGCCCGTATCGCCAGGCACACAAACACACATATGTAAGCCTTAAGAAGCTTGCAACCTCGTCCTTTCCTATCCGCTATCATGATAGGTCCGGCGTAGTCGACGGCTGTATTTTGAAATGGAAAATCAGCATGGAGCCTCTCTTTTGGTAGATTTCCCATTATTGGTTGAATACCTTTATTTGCAAATCGAGTAGCTAGCAATGCCCCTTCTAATTCTAGCCGGGGAATTGTCATGTTCTTTTTAAAGGGTGCAACTCGAGATTTTCCGATAAGTAGGTGTACGTGAACCTCGCCTTCCCTGGATACGCTACGCACATACACACACGCTGAGTAAGCATGTTTTGATGCGTCACTGAATGTGTGTAGTTCTATTGTTATAGGAAAATCACATAACACTCGGCGTGGGATTTGAATGCAATTAAGGTGAGGTAAAGTTTCAAGGAATTTATTGAATGAAATTTGGAGTTCCAGTGGTACTTCATCATCCCATGCACATTTATTTTTCCATATTTTTTGAAGTATAATTTTAGCTTGCAATAAGCATGGGTTGATGAGTCCGAGAGGATCAAAGATCTGAGCGATAGTAGATAGTACTAGACGCTTAGTTGGTTTTTTATGTGTGGGTGAGTCTGATATCGACGATGAAAATGAAAGGTAATCATGTTGACAGTTCCAATTTACACCTAATATTTTTGAATTACTTTCGTTATTTATGATTAATAAAGGATCACCTTTCCTCTCATCGTCGTTATGTATGTCGTGCAGTATGTCTGAGTAATTCGAATTCCATTTTCGCAAATTGAAGTGAGCGCCTTTAAGTTGATGGTTAATGCCTTTACTGATGGTCACTAACACATCCCTATCGTCATGACCTGTCACGAGGTCATCGACATAAAAATCGTGTAAGATTGAAGTACCTATCAATTTATAATTTGTATGACTAATACGCTCATCATGAAGTGATGTGGTTCTGTTCATGCAGTCGTGTCCCAACTGAGCAAGACATCTTGTAGCCAGGAACGGCGCTGAGGCAGTTCCGTAGGTAACTGTGTTTAAATAGAAGATTTTAATTTTTTCAGTAGGGTCGTCACGCCATAATATTTGCTGTAATGGCCTTTGATCAGAGTTGATAAGTATCATTCTGTACATTTTTTCTATATCAGCAGTTACTACGTATTTATGCTGTCTGAATCGCAACAATATACTTAAAAGATCGTCTTGGACAGTTGGGCCAATCAGCTGTATATCATTGAGTGATAGTCTCGAGCTGGTAGCCATCGAGGCATCAAAAACAGAGCGAAGTTTAGTTGTTAGACTGTTATCTCGCAGCACACCGTGATGCGGCAAAAAATAAGATATTTCATTATTTTTAAACGTTAAGTTTTCCGACATGTGGCCTAGATTTATATATTCGTTCATGAATTCAATGTACTTATGTTTAAAAATGGAGTTTTGATTAAATTTGCGTTCTAAAGCAAAGAATCTAGCTAGTGCCATATCATATGAATTCCCTAGACACTTGGGAGATTCTTTAAAAGGAATGTTGACCACGAATCTACCGTCAGACTGACGAGTAGTCGTTTCTGTAAATATTTTTTCACATTCCTGCTCGTCCTTAGACGGAACACGCGGGTCGGTAATAGATTCACACTCAAAATAATTGTCTAATTTATGTTGCAGCTCAGTATCAGAAGAGCTGGTGAAATGGCAATGGACTGTATTTTGGCAATTACATGACTGTACTTCTTCGATTGAACACTGACATGAATGCATATTGCAAGCATGGTTTTTATTATTGAATGATTTTGTGTGTGTGTTCTGAGGCGAGGGTACAGCACCCGAAATTAACCAACCTAACATTGTTTCGGTTAGAGTTGGTTTATTTTTCCCTAAGGAAATATTGTTATTCTTTATTACCTCCCAGAAAAGATCGCTCCCTAATAACATCTGCACCTCAGATGGCATATAAAACGAGGGATCAGCAAGGTGGATGTGGCTAGGGATGTCGAAAGTGGTATAATCGATTTTATGAGTGGGTAATAACTGTGTTATGGCGGGAACAATAAAGCAATTAATATTTTTATTGTATCCGCTTTTTGTAAGTGACGAAATATTCACATTACAACGTTTAGTGATTTGTGAATGTTGGTTATAAAGACCCTGTATTGAGACTTGAGTTTTATGAGCGGGAATATTAAGTTTTGCATATAAACTATCAGTTATAAAACTGGAAGTGCTACCGTTATCAAGTAACGCACGTATTTGATAGATGTTACCAGAACTGTCAGCGACACCTATAATGACGGTGGACAGCAAGACAGCTGATTGATGTGCACATGACATTGTAACATTTCCTGGTATGGATGTGTGAGTTTCTAATTTAGTTACACTTTCTGACGCGGGTAGAACAATGCATTTAGAAGTCGTCGGCAGACTGCGTGCGCCAGACCTATTATTCTCTTCCATATGTAACAAAGAGTTATGTTTTTTATGACAAATGTTACACGGACCTAACGTGCATGCGCTTACGTCATGACCTTTACGCAAACAGTTAAGGCATAATTTCATTTCCTTTGCCTTCTCTAATCTTATCTCTAGTGGGAATGATTTGAACCTATAACACTGATATAATGAATGGTGTCCTTTGCATAAAAGGCACGAGTATTTCGACACAGTGGGTGACGCAATAAATGTTTTTTGGCGATTATGCGTAATGTCACTGTACCTCCGCGGTGGGACACGCGAGTTTTGTGATTGTGGCTGTTTGTATCGCGAGTCGTCCATGGTTTCCAATAGATTAGCGCGATCTTTAATGAAAGTGTATAAATTGTCTAAAGTGGGAATTGTTTTAATTCTGTTGCGTTCTTCTTCCCATTCACGAGCAGTGACGGAATCTAATTTACTGGTAACCATGTGTATGATTAAAATATCCCAGTGTTCAGTAGGTAACTTTAAGGTTTTTAATGCTCTAAGATTTTTGGTAAACGTATCCATCATGTTTCGTAGTAACCTTGCCGATTCTCGAGTCAAAGGTTCAATATTAAATAGCGAGTGAATATGATTATTTATAAGTACTCGATCATTGTGATAGCGATCACAAAGCAATTGCCAAGCTATATCATAATTGTCTGCAGAAAAATCAAGAGATTGAATAATTAAGGCTGCACTATCCTTAAGTGACGCACGCAAATAGTGGAATTTATGAATTTTTTGAATGGTTTCATTATTATGAATAAGTGATGTATAGGTATCACGGAACCCTAACCAATCATGATAGTTTCCGGAAAAGGACGGTAAATGGATAGTTGGTAATTTTAACGTTGGCCCACCTTTAGCGATAGCAGTACCAGAGCCCGTCACCTGAGAAGAGTCGTCGCCCTCAGATGCAGCCCGGGTCCTATTCTGGCTCAGCAACTCCTCTGCCACAGCAACTGCAGTGCAGAAGTCGTCGTCAAAGTTGCCCCGTTCCATCAGTTCCTTTGAATCATCATCTGGAAGTTGGCATAATGATTCTATGTCAGTTTGCACGGTATTAAATTCGTCGTATATAGGTTTTATTAGATCCAAGCGCAACGATAATTGTCTTTTCTGCAAACTGCTTAGTCTTTCGCACGATGAAAGCGTATCTAAAAACTGTTTAAATATAGTAACTTTAGATTTAAGCGTGCCTCTCGATCTTTTAAGCACCCTTATATCCATTTCCAAGATGAAACCTGATGAAATGTGGAAAGAATCAAGAAAGAAATAACATAAAAGTGAAGAAAGAAAAAGGTTGAAGGTACTTAAATTTGAATGCAAGCAGAAAATCACGCAAGCAGATCCAGCGCGCAAGCGCAGCGAACAAAGCGCGGCAAAACCTCGCAACTGTAACGGTCGCGTCGGCGCGGTCGTTGACCTCGTCAGCTGAGCGCGCGAGCGCCCGCCGGCCGGGCCGAGCGTCGAACGTTCTGGAATGTAGATAAGTACGCAAATCTAAAGCAAGCGAAATAAGTATGACAAAATTGTTGGGCAGACAAAGCGATAGAAGAAAACTAGGCAACTGAAAATTAATTAGGAGTTTAAACTGAGTAAGTACATAGGAAAAAATAGCGTGGGAAAATGAAAATAAAACAGAATAAGTGCACCTATCTATATTTAAAGTGAAATACTAGAATAGCAGGCCCCTGTGGCGAGAACCTGTGAAACTAATGAGATCGTAGGCCCCTATGGCGAGAACCTGTAAAAATGATGGGACCTTGGCTCGCGAAAGGAATTTTAGACCCCTAATGGCCGTTAAAGGATCCTAATTTTAAGAATGTTTGGCCTCTATGGCGAGTGCCCTAAATTAATAATTCGATGGATCGGCGCACCTATGGCGGTTGCCGGTATTTAATTTAAATTATGAGATGGCTCCTATGGCGGTGCCCTCAAGAAAAAAAATTACATTTACGGGGGGAAGAGGGACTACGTAGATAATGGAACGAACTCACCAAAACCTCACTCCCCGTGGTATAAATCTCGTTCGTGACACGGTGCAGTCGATGGAGATAATGTTGTAGATTCGAATAATCGTTAGAAAAGTTCCAAGAAGCCGTCCGGTTTCTCTCTTCTTAAATCTATCGTCGCTGGGTTCTTTGTTCTCGGTGCACGGCGCGGCTTGCCACGTCGCGTCGTCTTGTCGCTAACGGTAACCTCGACGTGTATTTCTCGTCGACTCTGATGGATCCGGCTCGAAGCATGTATAAATAATACCAACGGCGATGTTTGAAGAGTATAATGTTACAGCTTCTCGTAAAATATAAAATAGGTAAATGATTTAAATAAAGGAGCGTGCGCTCGGCGTGAGTTCTCTCGTCGTAGTAGTGGAGGGGCGCGGCCTGGGCCGCTGGCGGCACGCGGGCGGCGCGGGCGGCGCGGGCGGCTTGTCGCGCGGCCCTCTCGTGGCGAAGACTGGCGTTAACAATCCTAAAGGGGTCGAAGTGTATCCGAAAGTAGAAATACTGTTTTTTGATAAGGTAAACGTGAGACCATGGGCCCTATCATTTGTATGTTCTTTTCTTGTATCTTAATTGTATTGTTTCTATTTTATTTTTTACAATAAAGTGTTTACATACATACATACATACATATGTTAGGGTTGAGACGATGTTTTTTGCATTAATATTATAGTGTAGTGGTGGACCTTGTGCATGGTCCGTCCGGATCGCTACCACCATCTTATCCATTAACCTACCCCCAAGCAGCAGTGTTCGCATTGCGTGAGGAAAAGACATAGAGGCCATCTCGGCCCTCAGGGTCGAACGGATTTTGGGATCTTGAGATTATAGTCTTGAGAATTCAAGTGTCTATGGGTCTCAGATTCCACTTGCCATCAGGTGGCCTAAGAGCTCATATATGTCATCTCCTTGCGATAAAAAAAAAAATTGGACAAGGATAAAGTACAAAAGATACTTATCCCTTTTTAGGGTTCCGGAGCCGAATGGCAAAAACGGAACCCTTATAATTTCGTCATGTCCGTATGTCCGTCTGTCCGTCTGTATGTCACAGCAATTTTACTCAAAGCCTATTAGCACTATATAAATGAAATTTGGAAGATAGATGTATTCTATGAACCGCTATACAATGATGTAGTAAAATAAAAAAAAAAAAAAATTATCCATACATGTAACTAACGGACGAAAAATTTTTTTTTGAGTTACATTAGCGTGTATTTTTAGATAGGGCTTCCAAAATGATACAGAGGTTTATTAGTGACTTTTTTACGTAAGTGAACATTTGGCGAGATATATGCTTCTAAAGTCGTAAAATTTCTGTCCGGGTGGGTAGCTTTTGAACTGTTAAATAGAACATTCTAATAAAAATTACAGTAGTAGAACATACGACATACTTCCAACAAAAATTGTTTTGAACACGATACGCTGTGTAGTTTTTGAGATTTTAATAATAAAAAAAAAAAAAAAAAAACAACCATGAACGTTCATCCCAGCTACGGAACCCTCTAATGTGCGTGTTCCGACATGCACTTGGTCGGTTTTTTATTATTTTTGCCTGTGTGGTTGCCGGGTTAGAATAGCGCCACTCCATGTCTTCCCGTGGATGTCGTAAGAGGCGACCAAGGGAATAAGGGCTGGGTACTGTTAGGCGATGGGCTTGCAACCTGTCACTAATATATTAGTAAACTTCTTGGCCTGATCGTGCAAAATGTGGTTACGCAATTATCAACAAGTCTTTTTAGAGTTGTTGGTATTTCTGTAGCTCTGCCTACCTCACTCTGGGAATGAAGGCGTGATGTTATGTTATTATTGTTTATATTGTGACCTTGTTCTTAAATATGTTATGTTGAAATAAAGTACAAATGCAATACAAAACGTAATATTTTATTTCACTTTAAAGTTTAAAAAACGGCTGAATGTTTAATTTCGTTTCAGCGTTGACAATTTCGTCCACAACCGATCCATCATGGCACATCTCCCCAGACTATTGAACTTGTCAAAACACAGGCCAAAAGAAAAGAGTAGTTAGTCCAAAATAAACGCACCGTTACATTAAACTCTCGTTACTGTTATCAAGATTCAAATTGGACTGCATTTTATTTGTAATTTTGTTAGTTTTTCATGTTTCAGGTTCAGTGAACGCCGCATTCCAATTTGCGATATATACCGACGTATCCTGCAGTCCCTAGGGATCTCATTATAGCGGTTCCTATCAAGACCTAGGATATGTTACCGCTTCAAATTACTCTGTTGATATAGATACTTCGTGATGGTTATAGATTAAATAGGAAACATGCAGGAAAAACAGAATTGAGTTTCATTGATACGGTTATGATATGTATATGTATGTATATATGTGTGTATTATACATGTACGTTTATATTAGTTTGTGTACTTGCTAATTTGTTTATAATTTATTTATTTATTTATAAGTATTATCATTTCTTTTTACTTTTTGTGCAAACTTGTATATGTCCAACCCCATGCATTGTCCTTACTCATTTGCTTCAGGGTTAGCTGGAAGAGATCCCATTTAGGGATAAGTTCGCCTTTGTATATTAATTCAGTGTTATAATTGTAATATTTATATTTTTGTGCAATAAAGAGTTTACATACAAACGGTTAGCCATTTAACAGGCAATTTGAGCCTATAATCCTAAGACCTCAAATTGCGTTGTCAATCCTGAGGATTAAGATGGAATGCCTCTATGCTACTCGTAGTCTTCATATGTTATGAAAAAATAACACGATTTTTTTTACTACAATAATATACGAGTACATACTTTAGATAAATTTGAGCACCTTACTTGTTCCAATATATTTGGTGATGACTGTACCTAAACATTATAAAAAATATCTTACCTACAATACAATTGACGTAGCCACAATTTTATTGTATAGTTACTTATTGGTCTCTTCGTCCATGAGTAGCGCTCTCAGCATTTTCAAAGAAATTTCTATGAGACTTATTCGCCACGGAATTTCCTTGCTTAACGCATTAGTTTATTTTATTTTCATCTTTACGTCATAATATTTGTATTTCATGTCATATTTTCCAGTGTTATCCTATAAATATGCTCATGTACAAGTAGATTAATAAATATACATACATAGCTACGCCTTCATTCTCAGATTGGGGGTAGGCAGAGTTACAGAAATATCGAAAACTCTAAAAAGACTTGTTCATAATTCTGTAACCACATTTTGCATAATCATGCCAAGAAGTTTAAATGACAGAATGCAAGCCCATCGCCTAACAGTACTACAAGCCCTTATTCCCTTAGTCACCTCTTACGACATCCGTGGGAAGACATGGAGTGGCGCTATTCTAACCCTGCTACCACACCGGCTAAATAAACTATATACCGGGTGTGGCCTGTAATAGGAGCAATAAATTGAGGGATTGTTTCTACTCTATAAACGTAGCAACATTTTGTTCTACAACTTAAAAAAAATATGTAATTTAATATTTGGGATTTTTTCGAACAAACTTAATAGCATTTTTAATGTACTCCATCCAATAGTCTAGTTGAAATCAGCTGTCAGCCCACAAACTTCGTAGTTTTCGCAACACATTGCTTGCTTGGAAAATCTAAATTCATTAATATTTAGTAAACAATAAGTTATTTTCAAATTGTATAGAATAAATGTTGTTACGTTTGTGGTGTGGAAACGATCCCTCAATTTATTGCTCCTATTACAGGCCTCACCCGGTAGTTAAGTAAACATAAAATGTCCAAGAAATTTACAATCTTATCACACTCAGTTAACTAATTAAACCCAAGACCGTTAGCTTCGTAGGCAGAATAACTACCAATTCAACTTTATCGATATACTTATATTTCATTTTGCCTTGAAAGTTCCGAAGTCAGGGGCTTCATTTTTACTTTGTTTTTATTCCTATTGCTATCGTTTTTATCCGTTCGTCCGTCCGTCCGTCCGTCCACAGCCTAGCGCAGAGACTCTTAGTACTAGAAAACTGTAATTTGGTATGAATTTGCATATTAGTCACGCCAACAAAGTGATACAATAAAATGACGAATATTATTTTTGTATGATACCTCCCCTACACGTAACGTGGGGATGTATTTTTTTATCTCGCCTACTCTATAGTGTAAGGCGTCGTTGGATAGGTCTTTCAAAAATATTATGGGTATGTAGACATCGTTGGTTCTTGAGATACAGGCGATTAAAGTGTTTACACCTACTAAAATCATCTAAGACTGCACCAATTGACTTTAAATAGCAAATTAGTTATTACTTGTTGATTTTTATGTTTGTAGTACCTAATATTTAACGGCTTCAGAACCCTACACTGAGCATGGTCCGACATGCTCTTGCCCGGTTTTTTATATTATGATAGCTCTTATTAACAGACAGGGATCGTTACCGGTTTTAAATGAGGTATTACCGGTTATAATTGACTTTCACTATTTATACCGCTAAAGCTCAGATTGACGGTATAATGAATACCGGTATTCAAGTTTATTATCGGTTTAGACAATTGACAACAATACCCCTTTTTGATATTTTACCCCTAAAAACCATAACCAGTAAATACCTGTCACTGTCAATATGCTCGTTTGTGAAAATGTAAATGTTTTCGGTGCTCTTACAAAAAACTTAGACTCGCCTTAGACAAGTCTGAAATTACAGTTCATTAAAGTCTAATTGACATCTCACTTATCAGGTACAATGAATAGCGGTATTGAATACAGGTATTCAATACTGTTAATAGTGAATACATAGCGATAAAAATAAAAGCGGAATGACAACAATACCTCTAATTCGAATATAGGTATTATTTTTTAGCGGTAATAATTTGACAATGTAAATACCGGTATTAAATAAAACCGGTTTTACAATCCCTGTTAACAGAGGCCCAACTTTGAAAATCGAAGTTCAAAGTTACGTTAGCTCCAACCCATTCTCTCGATGTAATCTCGAGTGACGACTGGCAGGGACTAGGCACCCGAAGTTTCGAATATAGTGGTTTGCGGTAACCATCCTGGGCTGGGATTCTACAAGGTAATAACGATATCGTTTTTGACCTGTTTCCGTATTGTCAACGTTTTGATAACTCTTATGTCATTTACACTAATGGCGACTGTGACATAAACGATTCTTAAACGTGTCAAACACGATATCGTTTTAACGCACCTGAATAGAGGCCCAGGGCTGGGATTCTACACAGTAATAACGATATCGTTGACGTGTTTCCGTATTGTCAATGTTTTGATAACTCTTATGTCATTTACAATAATGGCGACTGTGACATAAAAGATTCTAAAACACGTCAAACGCGATATCGTTATAACGCAGTAGAATAGAGGCCCTGGACGATAATTTGGTCGTCATAAACAATGTTATTGCAATAGAGGCTAAATGAAAGTAGTGTTCAGGCCAAGTGCCTATAAGGCAGGTCTCATCTTATCTTACAGATGGGCCCTTTTGGTTACACTTTGACCCCTTTAGGATCTTTTGTGCCATTACCCTCTTACACAGTCAGCTGTTCGAATGTGCAGGTTTACCGTAAGAGCGTCGGGTAATATACTTAAGGTAGAGAACCGGTCTCGAGCATGTCGGACCATGCTCAGTGTAGGGTTCCGAAGCCGTTAAGTACTACAAACTTAAAAAATCAATAAGTAATCACTAATTTTCTATTTAAAGTCAATTGGTGCCGTCGTAGATGATTTTATTAGGTATAAACACTTTAATCGCCTGTATCTCAAGAACCAACGATGTCTACTTAGTCGTGATAGTTTTTCAGATTTTTAGAATTTGTATTTTGTAGGCGTGGCGATTTAAAGCTTAGTATTTCATAAACGTATTACTTAATTAAAAAACTGTTTTCACATACCCATAATATTTTTGAAAGACCTATCCAACGATACCCCACACTATAGGGTAGACAAGAAAAAAAAAACGTCCCCACGTTACGTACGGGACGTACAATAAAAAATTTTTTTTTTTCTTTTTTTTATACCCCTTTGTTGGCGTGACTAATATATGCGTATTCATGCCAAATTGCAGCTTTCTAGTACTAATAGCTTTTGCACTAGGCTGCGGACGGACGGACGGACGGACATGGCGAAACTAAAGGGTTCCTAGTTTGACTACAAAACCCGAAAAACTCATTGGTATACCATTATGGTGCCCGCGGGGGTTAGAACTCGGTACCTTACGATCACAAGTCGACCACCTAAGACACACCCCTGGTCTTAAAATTTGAGTTCGTTTATTTTTTTACTACATTAATATGTGTTAAAAAATACGGGCTCCAAAGTAACTAACTTGTTACATAACAGCTCAGTTTTATTTCAATGGAAATGCGGCAAAAATACCCATAAAAACAAGACGCGGGTCAAATTTGTTGAATAATACAACATGTTCTTTTTTGTATTACGACAATGATTCAGTACAAAGCTTGTTTTCGCGTACGTGCCCTGACTTCTGATCCTTAAGTTCTCTTGACACACGCAACATATTATTTCAGTACGGTGTCTAACAAAATTCTAATATAATGTTTAATGATCAAATTATTGTAATTGTCTAAAGTTTTCAATGTAATTTTTATATTTATTTAAATGTAACCTCTCTATGGCTGACGTTGGGTGAGCTTAAATCCAGCCAAGCTGTGCTCACACCTTTCTCATTTCACATTTAATGAAATAAACGATTTGAATTTGAATTTTGAATTTGAATTTGAACAAAAGCCGTGGACCATAACGAGGGTCCATTCGGATCGCTACCACCATCTTATCATTAACCTACCGCTAAGCGGCATTCGCATTGTTGTGTTCCGGTGTGGGGATAAGACAGCCGGTAAAATTACTAGCATAGAGGCATTCCATCTTAGCATTTGAGGTCGAAGGATTAAAGTCTTCAGAATTCAAATGTCTATGGGTCTCAGATTCCACTTACCATCAAGTGGCCTGATGATGATTATCAAAAAAAACAGTTTTTTTATGGCATTGAGAATGCAAATGAGCACACTCTGGCTACCTGATGGTAAGTGGAAACTGTGACCCATAGACATTCGCATTCACAAGCAAATGCGTTGCCAAACCTATGCTAGTTATTTCCTTAATATCTTTCAAAAGGAAGACATTATCAAACAAAATCCTCTAGTTTTATGTGTAGAGTATAATTAACTATTCTTTTGTACATGTTTGCAGAAGTATCTAAAGAGCAAGTAATTTAGAACCAGAATCAAATCTTTTGAGTGTCACACTCGAGGAACCCTAAATGTCGTTTTTTTATTGTTGTTTAGCCATGAAAAATAAGTCGTTTTGATTAATATTTGTTTTAAAGATAATCCCTAATAATTTGAAGACGGACGTTTTAATTTTGAGTTTTTTTTTTTTATTTTTTATTTCAACACAACAAATGTACATCATAACATATCATAAAATACAAATATTAACTAAAATAAAAATAAATTAAAACATTTCAAACCCCTCCAACGAACTCACTTGTGGCATCGAGCCCAAGACATTACATTACACCTACTTGTTTCATTTGCATTCCATTTATCAATTCCATTTCGATTCTGCATTTCAATCCCATCCCATGTACATTTTCTTTTCATTCTATTTTTATTCCGTTACTCATTTCATTTTCTTTAAATTTTTCCTGAAGCATAGAGTTTCTGGTGAAAATGAAAGCAAGTTTTGTAGTCGAAAATACTGGGTGTATTTTTTATTACAATAAAAAATAGATGCAATATTTTTGCGCGATGATGGCCGATTACATTGAATTAAAAAATATATAAAAAAAGATTAAACATGTACAATTAGTAAGTAAGCCGCACGAACATTTTTACACGTCAAAATTCCACCAGCACTTCTTAAGAGACCACTGCTGAGAAGAAACGCAAAATAAACTCAACAGACAGTCATTTGTTTAAATAATGCTTTTGACAGTAATATAACTTAACCTAGCATTATATAAAACAATGAATACAAAGTAAAAATATCATGCGTAGTTGCGCAGGAAAACGTGTCGAAACTTGTTATAATCACAAGATCAAATGAATCACTACATAGTATAAAACAAAGTCGCTTTTTCTGTCCCTATATCCCTATGTATGCTTAAATCTTTAAAACTACGCAACGGATTTTGATGCGGTTTTTTTTAATAGATAGAGTGGTTGTTGAGGAAGGTTTATATGTATATTACTTTAATCCGGAGCGAAGCGAGGGCGGGTCGCTAGTAAAATATATACTTATCTACGACGGTGCAAGACAAAGAAAGAGCTAAGCAATATGAATGGAGAGACTTTTACTACCAACAAAGAACAACAACATCAACATCCTATGTTACTTCTTACGGTTCTCACACTGAGCTGAGTCATAACGAAATCACCTGATTTTCTCAATTACCTAACGCCGTAAGATTGATATAATAAATTATAATAAATCACAGGACAATGTCACGCAAATTGACCTAGTCCCAAACTAAGCTCTAGGCTTGTACTATGGGTACTAGATAACGATAAACTTACTTATATAGAAAAATATATACTTAAATACATAGAAAACATCCAAGACTCAGGACTAAACACTCGTGCTCATCACACAAATATTTGCCCTTACCGGCATTTGAACCCAGGACCCCTAGCTTCGAAGGCAAGTTGACTACCAACTAGGCTAGCGTGTCGTCAAATATGATATGCATGACCTTTCATAAAATAATAAAAATAAAAGACTACCCATGACCACCACACCAGGCTAAGCCTGTCTCTTGGGGTCCATTTGTAATATTGACCCAGTAATAGTATAAGTCCTGCGCTATTACTAATTAAAGATGGTTATAAGGTAAGAAGCATGTGAACACAATATTTTCCTACCAAATATTAATAGTGTAATATTACTAGAGCTCGCTCGCGACTTGGTTCGCGTACAATTAGTTTCCCGCTAGTCCCCCTACTTTAACCCCTTAGGGGATGAATTTCCAAAAATCCTTTTTTAGCGCACCCTTAGACCTCATAAGGAACCTATGTGCCAAATTTGGAATCTCTAGACCAAGTGGTTTTCGTTCTGCGCGTTGATATGTCAGTCAGTCATTCAGTCACTCAGTCAGTTTCATCTTTTATATATTTAGACTAGAAGACGCCCGTGACTTCATACCCGAAGAAATAGTTATCCGTTACTCCCCCTGTGTGTATGTAGACGACACTATTTAATCACAATTTGTTAGTGTCGTCTATATGGGATCCTATAAATTTACAATGTTTCACAAACTATTCATTTCACAAACATATCATTTGACAACACACTTTTTTTTCCGAAACTGTAAATAATTTTGGATTTATTTCAGGGCCATCGTGTAAAACCCTATAGGTTAGGTTATGTTAGTGTACCATAGACGACACTATTAAATCACAATTTGATGATGTCGTCTATGGGATCCTAACATTTCATAAATGTTTCACAATTTATTCATTTCACAAACATATTATTTGACAACCTGCTTTTTTTTCCGAAACTGTAAATTATTTTGGATTATTTGGGCCATCGTGTAAAACCCTATATAGGTTAGGTTAGTGTTTTAAAAATCCGGCAACATTTGTAGTTACAGAAAAAAAGCGGGTCGGCAAATGAATCAGTTGCGAAACGATACATTTGTGAAAGATTTGTCGGCGAAAAGGCAGAGAACCAGCGTCTATATTATGTCAAATACCTTGTTCATTGCTATTCCCTCGGGAACTGTTTAATTTTCCGGGATAAAAAGTATTGTTCGTCCTTCCCCGGGACCCTAGTTATCTCCATACCAAATTTCATCTAAATCGGTTCAGTAGTTCCTGAGATTAGCGCGTTCAAGCAAACAAACAAACTCTTCAGCTTTATTATTAGTATAGATTACGTTATTTGTGTGGATGTGTCTATGTATGTGTGCGCGCGTGTGTGTGCGGTATTAGACATTTCTGCCCTCATAAACCAATAGGCAGTATCTGCAATTCAATAGCTAAAGCAGATTCAATCCTATCCCGTTAACAATAAGGTTGCACTTGCTACAGGAGTCTTGTCTGAGATACTGCCATTGGTCTTAGCACGGCAGATTTATGGAAGGAAATACTGAGTATATTTTCAACTTCTTGATAACTAATAGGTTGAATCCAGTGCATCACCGCTCTCTTGCTGTGGATACCAAAATACCTTTGTTAAGAGTAATTGAAGGTCACGCACACGCACACAAACAATAACTAGATTTTATCTTATTTTTGAATCGTACTTCGTACTGTTTTTAAAACGTGGCCTGTGTCTTACGAGTCAGATGAAAATTTCAAAGAAATGCCTTTTATTTCATGTTTCTTTCAGGCAAAGGTTTTTGTCTTGGCAGCTTCAGTAGGCTTTGAAGAAATATGCGTTGAACTTGGTAAATACATGATTGAATCAATAAAAGGCTAGATTTTCGTTTAAATAATGGTGTTTTAATTATTAGTACCTGAGGCCCTAGCCAAGATGCAAACGCTCCTAACGTTTTTCTTTTCTATCGCTCAAAATGTTTGGGGTCAATGGGATGACATTCTCGTGCGTTTCGATAAAGCACGTGGTCGACTGTCATCCCATATATTTTCAGCGATGTATATATATATATATATAACATCACGCCTTTATTCCCAGAGTGGGGTAGGCAGAGCTACAGAAATACCAACAACTCTAAAAAGACTTGTTGATAATTCTGTAACCACATTTTGCACAATCAGGCTAAGAAGTTTACTAGTGTATTAGTGACAGGTTGCAAGCCCATCGCCTAACAGTACTACAAGCCCTTATTCCCTTAGTCGCCTCTTACGACATCCACGGGAAGACATGGAGTGGCACTATTCTAACCCGGCAACCACACAGGGGAACAATCGGGTGTCTGTAGACGACATTATTAAAACACAATTGATTAGTGTCGTCTACGAGTATAATGTCAAATGGGATCCAATCATTTCATAACCAACGTTTTACAAATGAATTATTTAACAAACATATCATTTGACAACCCAAGATTTTTTCAGAAACTGTAAACAATTCTTGATTTATTTCAGGACCATCGTGTAGAACCCTATAGGTTAGGTTAGGTTAGTTTTATTAAAATCCGGTTACAGGATAATAATCGGTTGCGAAACGATGCATTTTTCAAAGATTTGTCGGCGAAAAGGCAGATAACCACGTCAAATACCTCAGACCTTGATTTTTCGGCGGGACCCGAATTTTTCCAAAGATGTCGACTTGACAGATTGATTTTTTGATCCGAAAAACCCTTTTTACGCAATTTTCATCAAAATCGTTGGAGCCGTTTCCAAAATTCAGATTATATATACAACAATTGGTCGTTTAAAGGTATTAGATATACAGATAGATTATAGACTAATGATTAATGTCGTATTATAAATACTTTACCAGTTTAATGAAATAGCGTTAGTTAGACTTTTACAAGTGTTATCTTCTCCTGTTCTTTATTTTCCGAATTTTGTCAAGGTTTGACAATATTAGGTGTATGTTTAGACACAAGTAATCATTGAATGCCAGGGGACATTTTAACTAACATTGGCTTAGTCATCCATTATCCGTGTGGTTGCCGGTTTAAAATAGTGCCACTCCATATCTCCTTGTGGATGTCCTAAGTAAGGCGACTATGGGAATAAAGGGTTGTACTGATAGGCGATGGGCTTGCAACCTGTCGTCAATACACTGGTAAATGTCCTAGCCTGATGGTGCAAAATGTGGTAACAGAATTATCAACAAGTTTTTTAGAGTTGTTGGTAATTCTGTAGCTTTGCCTACTAGGGTGTTCCAAAAGCGTTCAATAATCATTACTCCACAAGTTTTCTTTTATTCTAAAATGCATGAATATATGCTAGTTGTATTGCAATTGAATAAATTTAACAGGTCGCCCTCACTGTTGACATTGTTTCATATAAAAATGTATAGAGCTTCACAGTTCTAGTAAAGATATCAAATGAGAAAGGCTTTGAACAGATCATGACACTGTATCTTTGTATAAAATAAACAGAGAACTATTTAATGAAAAATCTACCGAGTCCAAAAGAAAAACTCTTTCGCGCTTTCTCGGAAAAACTCATACTGTATGGCTGTCAAAATATTTAATATTATCTCTGACACGTTTAAGGAGTTGCCTTTCAATATATTTAAGAAATTGTTATTTAATTATTTAATCGACCACTGTTATTACTCCGTCAATAAGTGCTTAAGCGAATGCAAAATGTATAACGAAATATCTGTACGCCACTCTTGGCTAAACAAGATACGATCTATAACAATTGTAACACCTTTTATATACGTTTGTTTTTTTGCAAATAAACTATTCATTCATTCATTCATTCTGCGTTCTGTGTTGCAGCATTAAGCAAAGAATGTTCTACTTCTGTTTTTAATCATTGGTAAGTTTACTATTTTTCTTTTTGTAGAAACGCTTTTGGCAACCGGTAAATGACCGTCTTACAGGTTAAAATTGAGAAGCAGGCAACTAATTTAAAGTGACTCAAATTACCCATGTGGAGGAATGATTAATAAATAATAATTAAATACTAGGGAATATTTAACCTAACATTGTCCTTATTATCCATTTTCCGTGTGGTTGCTGGGTTAGAATAGTGTCACTCCATGTCTTCCCGTGGGTGTCGTAAGAGGCGACTAAGGGAATTAGGGTTTCTAGTATTGTTGACGATGGGCTTACAACCTGTCACTAATACACTGGTAAACTCTGGTCTTAGCCTGATTGTGCAAAATGTGGTTACAGAATTATCCACAAGTTTTTTAGACTTATTGGTATTTCTGTAGCTCTGCCTACCCCACTCTGGGAATAAAGGCATGATATTAATGTATGTATGACCTAGTCGCAAACTAAACTCTAAGTAAATAGATAACCGCGTTAAACTTATAAATTCCCTCTTTTTTGTGGGGGTTAAACTAAAGCTTATTAGTACTACTGAAACTAGCGACATATTTCACTCAGTTGAGCAGCTTCCGTCCCCTACAGATAGCATTACTAAAGGATTTGAATACCTTTTAATAGAGGGCGATTTGTACGAGAGGATCCGCTTTGCCAAGCGAATAACTTTAAATTAAATATGTTTGTCGTTTGCGTAGGGATTACAAAATACTAGGGGGAAAATACTATGTATATAACAAATACTTGTTGTTGTGCGAGTACGAAATAAAAGCTTCGCGTAATTATTTTACAAAATATTACAGCCCCAAATAAAAATATTTGATCGCTAGGATGCGATGGTGGTCATCTTATCCTGTAAACTATTGCCAAGTAGCAGTGAAATTACTAGCATAAAGGCATTCCATCTTAGTCCTCAGGGTTTGCCACGCATTTGCGGTTTTAGGATGTCAATCTTTATATTGTTTATTTGAGAATGCATATGTTTATGGGTTACAGATCATAATTACCATAAGGTGCTGCTGTGTGCCCGTTTGTTTTCACTATGCCTTAAAAAATAACAATTTTTGGTTTTGGTACTAGGGTAACAAAATGTACAGGAAGTTTATTTAACCCACTACTTAACTTACTCAAATTGACCTCGAGCAGTAGTGTCAATTGTACGTAAAATTTAGGCGTGGGGCGGACGTCATGGATTGAGAACACTGTATGTTAATTTGTTTATAATTACTTACCTTTTGTTGTTATTTATGTTCAGATGTATCGATATCTTATTTAACTTCAACACCGTTTTACTAAACGTAGACTCGATAATTAAAATCACTATATTTGTCTCATTCAATAAAGCCTCTGAAAAAGCAACAAAACAAGCTTGAGGTGTCTACAATTTCATCGAAACACCTTTAATCGAATTTATGATTTCATCGAACGCAATTTTCTGCTAAAATCATGTTTTCAGGGTATCTCAATCTAACCTAACCTACGTAATTAATGTGTAAGTTACCCAGAAAACATAATGGTTTCAGCAGAAAATAGTGTTGGATGAAATGATATATTCGATGAAGTGAAATTCGTTGAAGTGATGAGTTACCAGCTAGACATGAAAATACAATAACAAACTTTTTGGTCAACTAGTTTATTTTTCACAGGAACATGTGTTTCTATTGTTTGTAATGTTGCTCCATGATTTTAGGAGAAAACCTTTCTAATCAGTGGTATTTTTTGACATATCGACGGTTAACCACCAATACCTCCTAACTGACATATTTGGTCAAACAACTTTTTTTCGCAATTCATGATAAATACCCTCTAACGCACATAATAGAAAGATCTCCTATTTCAAATATTTATAAAAACTGGTGTTTTTATTATTCTGGCAATACCCACTAAATGACTGCGCGCCATTTTTGCGCACAAACCCTGCTAACTACAGTGTGCGCGTCGCAATTAGTTTGAATTGGCGGCCGTTACGCGTGCGCTCCGCTTTAAAAGTAAGTTTTATTGTTTATTTCTACATTTTTTTATTGATTTCTTTGTATAGTTATATTTTAACCATATTTGAACATAATTTGAGTAAGTAGGAATATATTTGATGTATAAATGAGTGATTAAAGGAGAAATAATGTAGATAGAAGTTATTAGTTCTAACATATTACGCGTTTCTTGACATATTACCGCTGAAATGTAATAGTAGTTAGGAGATATTGGGCATTTAGCATTTGAGGATATTGTGGATGTTTTAACCAATTTTAATGACTGACAGATAATTATAAAATATAATTAATCATTTCAGGATGATTTCTCATCGATCAAGGCGTTTAGTTCAGCTTTGCAAGAAGCCTGAAACAAATGATAAAAACACAAGACTAACTGAATACCAGGCGGTGAGATCACTACCTATTGCACCAATATCCAGTAGTGAACCTCGGACATCTACACACATTGATTGTTTAGACCAAACCCAAACCTGCCCTGTTTCATCACAGCCGTGTCATTATGCCAGTTTAGTCATCGATAACAATAATTATAGTACCTCAGCAGAATTACTTTCTACTACAGGTATTGAACAAATTTTTGGGTTCACAGTAGATAATAATGCTGAAACTACTGAAATGTCGTGCATAAACGATCAACTACCAACCTCCCCTAAGATGATAAGGGAATTAGATAACGTAGAACTTCCTATTGATATGGCCTCATCAATTCTTACGACACTGGCACCAGAGGAAGATAGTGATTTTCAGAAGATGGCTTCTTCTCCTGAAACATATTTAAAAGAATTGAATAATGTTGCACCGCTCATTGACTTGTCTTTAGATAATGATTTAACCCTGGTCCAGCCTTCAGACTTAGGATACGACGAAGAACAGCCACATGGAGCTGCAACTAGTTTAGATTATTCATCCCCAGAAGATGAAGAGTATTTACCAGGACAGGCAGATAGTTCCTCTTCAGACAGTTCAATGGGTGACCTGGAAAATCCAGCTCAAGAAGTCCCAAGTAACAATCCGGAAATAGACAATCATGATCCCGAAGTGTTTTATGGCAATATGTCAGAGGGTAGAAAAAGGAAAAAGAAAGCTGAACCTCAGTCTTGGAAAAAGAATCTCAACAAAAGGCTTCGGATGCAAGGTAAACCTTATTTAGGCTATGAGGCTCCACGAGGCCAAAAGATTCAGCACAATAAGAATAGGCCCGCAAGATTAATAGGACCAAGATGCACATCTGATTTTTGTAAAAATTCAGCAGTACGGCGCTGTGATGATATTCCTGAAGAAACTCGTCAAAACATTTTTGAAACATTTTGGAATTCTATGGATTGGTTTCAACGTAAGGTTTATGTGGGAAACAACGTTATTGTCGTTAGTAAAAAACGTGCAACTACTTCAGGTCCATCGCGACGCGGGGGGTACTTTAAAGTATTTCCTACCGGTTATGAAAGAAGACAATACGACAGAAAAATATCCAGTATGTAGAATACCTCCTATCTACCCTACCAGACTTTTAAAAAATAAAAATATCTACTATCTTACCTACTTAATTAACTTAATAAAAGAAAATGAAAAAAATGTCACATTCTTGTAAAAAAATGTATTTTGAACCAACTATATTTTTGTTTTGTGGTTTTTAGCTCTCCTGTCCAAAATATAAAGTTTTTTGTGTCTACTGTAAAGTTTTAACATTTTGAGATAGGAGGGATTGGTGGTTAACCGTCGATATGTTGACTGTTGAACGCCATGCTAACACAAATGGCAGTATCTCATACAAAACTCCTGTAGCAAATTCAACCTTATTAACAGCAGGATAGGATTGAATCTGCTTTGGCTATTTAATTTGAGATACTGCTTATTGACTTATGAGGGCAGTCTACTTAATTAACTTACTATGTTATTTCTCTATCCAAAATGTCCGGAAGAGATCGCTATTTAGCGGTAAGTACCTATGATTTAAATGTAGTGTGCCGTATTCTGTATTCTGTATTGGTGTTCAATAAACAGTATTTGTATTGTATTGTATTTGAAGTAAATTTAAGAGGTATAAATACTAAGTAAAAATATACTAATACTGAATAAATGGACGCCTAATGTCCAGCTCAACACTGTAGTAAAGTAATAAATGGGCACGCTTTTACTTAAACACGCTTTGAGTGAAGGTCACAACAGCACATGGATGTAAAATATAATATTACGAGAAAAATTGGTTCTTATCTGAAGCCCTTTATCCTCAGTAAGTTCTGTGTTGGCGACGGAATGACGGCACCTTGTTTGTAACCGCGTTTTAAGGTTCCGTATCCAAAGGGTAAAAACGGGACCCTATTACTAAGACTCCGCTGTCTGTCTGTCAGTATGAACAGCCAAAAACAAGACTCATACGCCAATGTCCACTTCTTCCACTACACTTCGTTTGTTTTGTGGCGGTGAAGAGGTTATTTAATTGTAGCACTACCTAGCTGTGACGTAACTTTTCGTTAGGAGCGTTTGCATCTTGGCTAGGGCCCCAGAGCGCGTCACGTTGGTTAGCGAACGCATCTTGTATATAGGCTCAAGGTCAGCAACGCATTTGCGGTCTTAGGATTGTAGACTTAAGATTAGTAGTCTTGAGAATGCAACACACCCCATCCCACTTACCATCAGGTGGTCCGTGTGCTCGATCACCTGTCGAAGCGTTTATTTATATATATTGAACTACTTACCATCAAAATATTTTCTATCAATTTTAAGGCAAAAAAACCTCTTCCAGGCAACTATCCCACGGCGAAATAAAACGCTAATTCATCGAGGACAGGTGGCCACACCTTGCTATTACACAAATTAACCAACAGCAATGCAATTAGGGTATGTTATTAACAAAATCATTACTTACTTTTACTGCCTTGTAGCGGAAGCATATAATATAGATTAGATAGATTTTAAAGTAAAGGTGTTTATACTACACTTTCTTAGTAGCCCCCTTACTAATAAACGTTGAATAAACTTGGAGTAGTTATACCATGGTGGTACCAGTGGTGGTAGGACCCTGTGCAGGATCCGACCGGATCGCTACCACCATCTTTTCCATTAACCACCCGCCAAGCAACAGTGTTCGCATTGTTGTGTTCCGGTGTGGGGACAAGACAACCGGTGAAATTACTAGCATAGAGGCATTCCATCTTAGTCCTCAGGGTTGGCAAGGCATTTGAGGTCTTAAGAATTCAAATGACTACGGGTCTCAGATTCCACTTACCATCAGGTGGCCTGAGTGCCAGTCTGTCTACTCTTTAACATAAAAAAAAAATGCTTCGTCCTTATACAATACAATACAAATACTCATTATTAAACACCAAAAATTAAAGAATAAAAACAGAACACGACATCATCATCATCCTTATCTGTCATTGCGACATTTGAATTCTACAGATAAGGACAAAGTATGGGATAACTATTAAATACTACCCTAGTACAGTCAAGTTCAAAAGTATGTATACACTTTAGTACCTTGTCTATTTAACGTCATGTTTAAACTGCCATATGAAATTATCCAAGCGATTAAAGTGACAAGGTACTAAAGTGTATACATACTTTTGAACTTGACTGTACAAGGCGTGATAGCCGTTCATTGTCTCATTGTTTGGTCAAATTTTCGTCAACGTCGCATTTCTTTTTCAAACCCAAATTTTCCTTAAAATATACTTCCTAATTGTTCAAGTAAGTCACACAATACAACTTACTCTCTCTAAATGCTAATCCCCGAGTTTTGATGTATGTTAATGTATGAGCGCTTGGGGCTACACGGCTGGCCGTTTACGTAGGCCGTTTTAATTTGTCGGGTGCTCTTGTTAGAATGTTTTGATTGGAAATGAGACGGTGAAAGATAACTGATAATTAATATATTCTTAGACCGTATTGTACACTGAAAAAAAAATTGGTTGCTTCTTGGTAATAGCCTCCTGAAGTTGCATACTTCATCATGCTATTTCACCCAGAAAATATTATTGTGAAACTTTACTTTAATTAATTTCATTTTATACTAATATAGTTGTTAAGGGCGCTGTATACTAAGCTGTATAAGATATGGATTCAAGTTCGAAATAAATTCAATTCATTCATTCTAACGAGATTGTGATTGTTGCAATTGTTGTTGTGTTGATATCTTATTTCCACACGAGCCTAACAAGACGCCAGACACATCAACTAAGATGTTAGTTGAATCACTAAAGAACTAGCTGCTGTTACTGTAAGCTTTGGTTGAAATATCTAATATCACGACTATTGTATTCATTTTATGTCAACTAAGAAAAAAATCTCTCTAGGTTGGCTCTCATCTTTATGAGTGAAGTGTGAAAGGCTCCCTAATGTTTTACCAATTCTTCATTTGATAGACTTTATCATTTTACAAACTTACATTTGGCAAATAACTACATCCTGCACACTTTTTTTTGGTCAATAGTCTAACCTAACCTAACATAATTATTTCTAACCTAACCTAAGCACAAATACCTATTTGAGAAATAAATGTTTGTAAAATAATATTAAGTAGTTTGCTAAATAATTATTTGGTCAGCCCGTATTCTTGTAGCAATCCATTGAAGAGTGATTATACAATATTTCAATGTATCTCGCTGAGTAACACACTGTTGCGTTTGACGTATTTAAGTATCGTGTTTAACTCAAATGCCATTCATCATCATCGTTATCAGCTGGAAGACGTCCACTGCTGGACAAAGGCCTTCTCCAAGATTTTCCACAACGACCGGTCCTCTGCTGCTGTCATCGAGCGGTTTCCCGCGACCTTTATCAGATCGTCGGTCCACCTTGTGGAAGATCTGCCGACGGTGTCTCCTTGTTTTACAGAACTCATTTCATAGAATGTATCACTTCGCAGAATTTTCATTTCATAGACAGCTAATTTCTGCTGAAACCTTAATGTTTTCAGATTATCTTAAGCATGAGTTACGGAAGTTAGGTTACGTTAGACATGTAACCACCAAAAAATTATCTGAAAACAGTAAGGGTACTGCAGAAATTAGCTTTCTATGAAATGAAAATTGAGCGAAGTATACATTCTATGAAATGACAGGAACTCCTGCCGACACTTCATCTCCCGTTTCGCAGTCTCGACTCTAGAACCTTTCCACTCCAACATTAAGGAGCCATTACTGTCAAGTAATTAAGAGCTATCAAAACGTTGACAATAAGGGAACCGTCAAACGCTATATCGTGTTATCCAAGTAGAGAGGCCCTGAGCATTAGAAGTTATCAAGATTTACATAAGGAAAGGAACTATGTCAGGCGTTTCATGGTTCCTTACCGAGATAGTAAATAACGGCAAATGGAATTTAAAATCTTCGGAAGTATGAGACAGGTGCACACTTTCTAATAATACCCCTCTTTTTTTAAGGGGTTAAAAAGTTTTATCCACCCGCGCTCATAAACCCGGAAAATATATAAGTTCCCGCGGGAATAACGATAGTCGAAATCTACGGACGAAAATAACGTATAAAGTCCGGGGCAGAAACTAATACCGGGTGGAACAAAACGAGGGGACTGAGCTGAAAGGATAGTGTTATCTAAGTGATCTACAATCAATTTACTACAGTTGTAAAGCTAGACTTAAAAGTCTTGATCAGTGACAACCCTACTACTACTAGATCAAAAGTTATTTACATTTTAAATTGACACATGTCATCATCTTCACTTAACATGTGATGCTCAGAAGTACCACCGTGTCGTATTATGCATGCTGCCACTCGTCATTCAATAAGTTTGTTTATTAATGAAGTCGGTGAAAAAGGTCTAAGTTATATAGAGACCTTATCTTGATGATGTCATCGGATCTACTTGCTAGGGTTGCTGATGTGCAGATTTTGCACTAATGTTTAACAAGCTGTGTCTTTCAAACGGTTGGAAATATTAATATGGTTAAGTGGTGAAAAATAAAGTACAAGTCCTAAAGAATTTACCGTTTTCTTAAAATTCCCGCGTTTTGTTCCACCCTGTCTAAAGAACATTTTGTATTGTATTGTACCTACATTGAAATTCTGTTCAAAATTGCATTCGATTATTTTAGTAGCAATGAAATGTTAAATGCGCTTGCATCCTAAACGATTAAGCTTAATGTACCAAATAAAAGCTCATACCATCGTTGTATACGAAACTATAAAAGCCAATGTCAAGAGCGATAGATGTTAAGAGACGTTTAAAATAGGATCGCTAGCTTGAAATTAAAAAGTGATTTTAGTAAGAGAGAGATTTATTGCATGCGCATTACTGATAATACATCTTAGTAAGAAATCGTAACTATATTAGTGTTCTGTTCGCAAACTAGGAACTCTTATAGTTTTGCCATGTACTTCCGTCAGTCCGCAGCCTAGCTCAAAGACTCTTAGTACTAAATGGCTATAATTTGGCATGAATATACTACATATTAGTCACGCAAACAAAGTGGTAAAATAAAATGTCAAAAAAAAATATTGTGTAGGTACCTCATAGTGTGGGGTGTCGTTGGATAGGCATTCAAAAATATTATGGGTTAGTAAAAACATTTTTTCGATCAAAAGAGGTCAAGTGTTCCCTCCCCCCTTCCCCCCAATTACAGCCAAAACTACAAATACTAAAAATCAGTTTTTTTATGAATGCGCATAGTACGAATTTAAAAGGAAAACTATCACGACTAAGTAGACATCATTGGTTCTTCGAGGCGATATAGAAAATTAGTTCTTACTTGTTGTATATTATGTTTGTAGTACTTAACGGCTTCGGAACCTTACGCTGAGCATGGTCCGATATGCTCTTGCCCGGTTTTTGACTTATTTATAACAGGCTTAAAAGTTTAACTCCCAAAAAGTAATTATTCATTCTGATTAACAAAAACGTTTCAAAAAACAAAAAACTACCGTCAAAAACGTAAAAAATAATGCCAATGCTGGATTAACAGTAACACTGAAAATACCAAATTGTTGTATGCATATAATACTTGAGGAGTTCCCTCAGTTCCTCATGGATCCCCTCATAAGATACTGACTTGTTTACAATGAGACCGCCTATGAAACAATTTTTTTTGTCAAAATCAGTCCAAGACTAAAATGTTGGGCACGCGAACTAAAGCAATTCAATTTTCTATGAATCTTTTCCGTTGTGCGAGAAAATTAGCCATACAATTGTAAGGGTACTTTTCGTTGCGTTGAACTTTTTCCGTCTTCGTTGTTTGTATGGTTAATTGCGCTTTACTGTGGTCCAATTTCATCCTCATATTATACAATATTATACAATTCTCACCCTTATAATAATCATAAATATCGCGTTAATCAAGTAACAAACAAAAAAAAACATTCTGTAACTGATAGAAATGCACGACACACCGATAATTAAGAGCTTTATTAACACACTCGCTTAATCATCACAAACAATTATTGCGCAATAAACTTCGATGATCGCTCTATTCACTCGTTCGCACTGTTCGCTCTCCAAGTTAGGAATGAATTGCCGCACGCGTGCCTCGCCTTTTATACTCCCAATCGCCGAATGCTCCAGAATGCCTTCTCGAATGACCGATGGACCTTGACCTGTCGGGGACGTTCGATAATGGAAGGTTCTACTTATTGCGGCCTTGTATTACAATGGCGACGGCCTTGTCTTTGAACTCGATTGAACTCGTTAACAATAGAGGTGTCCTTGAGTCGGCGCGTCGATTCTAATTTACCTACCTACCTAACCTTTTAGAACCTCATCCTTTTAATGTTAAGAAAGCGTTAAGCTAAAGAAAATATTTTTTTTAATCACAAAAACTCCTAAGTACTTTAGCAATCCTCCCAAAAATATCCTCACCGCTTTTAGATTCCCAACACGTCCGCAGATAACTCGCAATAAGCTGACATTGGCTGCAAGTTGCACCGAGACTATCGAGCTTTAAGCTATTCGAGCTTTTTCAGCTGGAAAAGCTAATCCGAAGTGAGTAATTTGCCTTTTAAGCTTAAAATCATCTTCAAATCAAATTATTTATTTGTAAAACATGGTTAAAAATAATGGAATAATCGTAAAAGTAGACACAATTATGTTATAACAGATAGCATGCACTTAGGTACAATTAGGTTTAGTATGTTACGTATAACAAATTAAATACTCTAATACGGTTTACAATATAGAAACTCTAATACGGAATAAAACGCTTTGTTAAAAAATCCAATAATAGTGCTTTGATTTCTGGCATGTCAGATTTATTTGTCTTGAAATAGATAAAAGGGAGTCATATTAGTGCAGTCACAAAAAAAACTTGGTGTTTTCTAACAAGATTGTGATTGTTGTGATACTTAACAAAACCACCGGACAGAATTAACAAATTAAATTAAAATTTCCTTCCTCCCCCATGGCACTACTAACTAATAATTTATTTTTCTAATTCTAATTTGACAGCGTCGATGGAGCTCCGCTCCTGCGGAGCTCCTATTTCTGAGTGTTTTGGCCCTTTGGGCCAGCTGAACAACTAACATAACCTAAACCTACCTCATAAATGTATGATATCATACTATGATATTAGTTAGTGCGTGCGGATTAGGCCATGGGGCAGTCGCTAAATATTTTTATTCAATCTCTAATTAATTTTACCTTTTTTTCTTATCTTGCTTTACTTAACCTTGAGTTAAGAAGAAAATAAATGGGTGATACACACTCTTAAAAACAAAAGTTGTCCCTCCAGTGGTCAATAGTTAAGAACTTGTGTACATATAAGTTATTTTTTTATATGATAGATCTAAAGCAGTCTTAACGGTGTTTTTGCGGGAATGGGCTTAGCCAGAAAATAAGGCTTAAAAACGTTAACTTTCGGTGTGTCCACAGGAAATACGGTAACCTGAATCTGTGTATGACCCAAATATTTAGTGCCAAACACTTTCTAGCACTCCAACTTTCGTATCGTCATCAAGTAGCTTTAAGGTGAAGTATATGTACGTAAAACAACGTATCAAATCATGAGTATTTCGTGCTACGGATAGAGTTTACGTTTTGAATAGAAAAGGTGATTCGAAAACGTTACATTATGATTTAAATGTCCGATAAAATTATCGAGTTTTATTAGTCTCAAGAGCTTTTAAACATTTTGGGTAGGTTTTTGAAGCACCGTGGAAACTTGTACTGTCCATCTATAATCATTTCAAAATACATACAGGCAGACCTGCCCCCTATTGCACAGTCTCGACAGTGACAGGTGACATTTCAGTATATGAAACCCAATGATCAGCGGGTCAATTTTGCCTCATACGCTGAATTGTCACCTGTCCTGTGTCATGGTCAAGATAATGAAATAGGAGACTGCTTGAAGGGTTTTAAGGGTCAACTAAGTTACGGTTTAAAGGTAGATTTTTTTTTAAAGTATCTAAAAAAAATCTGTCAAAAATTCAATTACTTTGAAAAACTTTTGTGGCTGACAAAAAAAACAAATGTATCCACGGTGGATCTACGTTAAGTATATCGGAAATCCTATCGCCTTCCAACTCCATCAACAGATCAGCTCTTAAATACCATAATGTTGCATTGTCATCGGGTTTACATTTGTGGTTCAAATTTCACCCCGTTCCATTATCAGGAAGGGGAGCCCGTTGTTTTTCATAAAATTTTTGGTCATAATGTCTCCGTTAACATAATTATTCATAGTCATATTTTCTTATATCGTTGAAACCGTCAACTTTGCAGAATTTCTTATATATCTAACGTGCAGATAAGATTAGGTTCGATTTATAAAAATCCTGAATAAGTAACAGCTTCTTAAAAAAATACTTTATAACTTGGGATAATTATGACTTAAACACATTTTGACTAAGGATAATTATGGCAGATAATCTAGACCCAACAGGAAGTGGTTCAAAATTTACTTGCAAGATTTGAAGCGAATAACTTACAAACATAGATCGCACAGTGCTTGTAAAATTCATTAAAATAGTACAAACTTGTACAGTCAAGGGCAAAAATATGTATACACTTTAGTACCTTGTCTGTTTAACGTCATGTATAAGCTGTCATATGAAATTGTGACAGCGATTAAAGCGGCAAGCTACTAAAGTGTATACATATTTGTGCCCTTGACTGTACAGTAACAAGTTTCCACTGTGACTAAAACACCTAATCTAAAATGTTTAACAGTACGGTATTATTTTACAAGGAAACAAATAAAGGGAGGAAAATGGCTCAAGTCCCATTTCAAATTACCACCATATACTCGTACTTACCCAATATTTACTCAGACATACATAACACATCCATTTTAAAACGTCCCCATGTATTTGCCTTAAGTACGACAGAACAAAGTCGACCGACTCCTTAGGGATACCTTCCACATTCTGCCGTAGAAGCTTCCTCGTCCCCGACGTATACGTTTTCATTTTAAAGAGAATTTCGCTTTAGAAATGGTGTAATTGGGAACAATTTGTGGCTTCCGAGTAATCTCCAGTAAGTTATGAATTAGATTAGAAGTGGAGCTGGTACAGTGGCTGTAAATTTATTTATTTTTCCGTCATAAGATACTTTGTAATGTAATGTTCTTTTATCATTAATGTTTGTAAAAAGAAAACAATTACAATAGCGAACATGCATGAAAAACAGAATTAAGTTTCATTGATATGATTTAGGAGTAAACGTAAAAAACCATAATTAAAACGCGATATACTACGTTTTGATCCGTTAATTAAGATTTTATTTAGAATCAAAACTTGTTAAAATTTAAAAACTTCTTTTATGGTAATATTTTAATAGAATGATATCGGCTAAAACATAGTAATTTCTGAAATAAATTTTAATTTCTTTAAGGCCCGATTCGACCAAACTTTTACACCGGGGTAAACGCTTACTCTAAGATTAGTAATGTCAAAAAATGACAGTTTTCTATGGCATTTTGACATTACTAATCTCAGAGTAAGCTTTACCCCCGTGTAAAAAGTTTGGTCGAATCGGGGCTGAAAGGACCGTATATTTTAAACATGGAACAACAGCTTTGAAGTCATTCTGTCGTTGATTTTGTGTAGAGTGTTTTTGCAGGAGGTCTGAACTATGACTTTTTAAAGCTTCATATCTTAAAAAAAAAAATACAAGACAAATGTTTCTCGTATACAGTTATCGTTCTCTTTCATAGGACTTTCTAGAGAGCGTAAGAAAAAAAAAATGCATTTTCCCTATTGTACCTGCCCCCTAATTCACCATCTTGATAATGACAAGTGACAGGTGACAATTACAAAGAAAAACATTTATTCACAGCAACAAACAAAAAAAAAAATTTTTTTTTAAGTAGAACAATACAAAAGTAGTTGATGCGAATCATCACTAGGTTTCATATAAAGCTACGCTATTTACACGGAAATGTCACATGCCATTGTTGGGATGGTGAAATAGAGACTGGTTATTTTATATAGCCTGAGATTGTTTTTTACCTGACAGTGGCAAAGCCAAAAAGTATGGTTATATGTTGAACCTGTATGTATATCCAACTCTATGTTCCCTTGCAGAGGCTGGATGGATGGGCTGATTTCAACAAGAGAGGTGTCGTTAGATTTGTCTTAACGTCGCAAGTGTCACTGGGCACTTGCATTAAAACACAAACAATATATAGCGACACAAAAAATTACCGAAACATTATCAAAACATGCAGTCGGGTTTTAAAAACTTGCTTTTTGTTTGACTTGTGCAATAAATTCATACTTATAGCTGCCTAAAATTACAATGAGAACTGGTCACTGTAATTTTACCAGTTTATCTTTGAACAATCAAACCTTTCAGTTTTAACTGAATACTTTGACTTTTCGCAGTCTGTTAGGATCACTATCAGTGCTAGCACCATCTTTTGCTTAAACTGACTGGCAAACATCGGTGCTAGTATCAGTTCTGGTGTGACGACAAAACAGGCAGTGAAATGACTAGCATAAAGTCATTCCATTTTAATGCTCAGGGTAAAAGCACGTTTGCAGTCTTAGGATTGCAGTGTTGAGATTATTAATGCGTGCTTGATTGCCTCCTCTATGCCATAACAAACTTAATTAGTGTAACTTATAGTAATACCTCAGATGCTCTCACAATTTCGGAGATCAAAACTTTATCACAAACTTTCAAGATCAAGGTCGTTTAAATAATCAAAATGGCTGCGGTAATTGTGCGGAAGACGCTGACTAGTGTTTTAGTGCTACCCCAGAAACTTATACAAACACTACGCGTGCCAAGAACTCCTACAATGTATCCGTTTTGAACGTAAATCAAGAGGCGTGGCACTGAATTAATATCGAATTATGACTGGCAACAGCTGCATATGATTTCGCACCGAAGCTCGTAAAATAAGTCGTAAAATATGGTTGAAACTAATTTGAACTGACCAGCCCAAGTTCTTAGTAAAAAGGATGTTATAGGAGTTATCACTTATACATAAGCCTTTGTGAATTTAGCAGTCTTTATTAAAAACTTTTAGCTGTGGTAGGACCTTATGAAGGGACCGTCCCGATCGCTACCACCATCTTAACCACTAACCTCCCGGCAAGCAACAGTGTTCACATTGCTGTGATCCTGTGTAGGGACAAGACAACCAGTGAAATTACTAGCATAGAGGCATTCCATTTTAGTCCTCAAGGTTAGGAAAAATGTATAAAGAATACAAAATTAAATTTCTATGGTCCCATATTTTCCTGAGCATAGGTATACTCGTACATAATGGGGACGTTGAATCTTGGTGATAGTCCTTCAAAAATAGGTGCATATGTATTTTTTTATGGTAAGTGGAATCCGAGCCCCATAGACATTCGAATTCTCAAGACTATAATTCTAAGACCTCAAATGCGTTGCTAACCCTGAGGACTTAGATGGAATATGCCTCTATGCTAGTAATTTGACCGGTTGTCTTATCCCCACTCCGGAACACAACAATACAAATACTATTGCTTGGCGGGTGGTTAATGGATAAGATGGTGGTAGCGATCCGGACGGACCCTGCACAGGGTCCTACCACCACCATGTCTGGTGTTTTAGTTACCAATCAAAGGTTGTTTCACGCTAGCTGGCCTTTTAAAGCGAACTGGGACATGTTTGACCATTTTATTCAATCAATCAAATCAGCCCGTATCTTCCCTCCCTCCCTTTTCCCGTGAGTGCACCACGATCCTGTGCTACATGAATCCACTGTTTGCACGCCTCTTCTGACGACGTCGTCTGTCTTGGCCACCATTCGGTCACCGCCTTGGTCCACCGACCGTCTTCTCTCCTAGCCAGGTGTCCCGCCCATTGCCACTTCAGTCTCGTGATCCACTTACGATATTCGACCTTGGCTCACCGGCGAATTTCGATATTAGTTATGCGGTCCATTAGAGAAATTCCTAGCATGACTATTACTAATCAGAAAAAAGAGAATGGAATCATTTTTCATACAATATATTTGTCAACGTTAAAAAAAATACATTTTCAATAGTTTTAGGTACAAATGACAAAAACTATTTGGTTCTAACACTGCAGTAATGCCCCAGCCAGGAGTGGGCGCACCACATGCTGCAGCAGTCTCCATGGTTCTTGCACTGGAAAAAAAAGATGTTTTTACTCTTTGGCCACTCCATGTCTTCCCGTAGATGTCGTGAGAGGCGACTGAGGGAATACAGGCTTGTAGTACTGTTAGGCGATGGGCTTGCAACCTGCCACTAATACACTGGTGAACGTTAAGACGTGCCTGACTGTGCAAAATGAGGTTTATTTTTTCTTATGACGTTATCACTTCAAATTATCTTTGCATACAACAGTTTTTTTGCTAGTTTATGTCTGTGATATTTGTTTCACTATTAAACTTTGAACCTAACTAAAAGACATCAATGTCATAAAATAATAACCTACTATAAATAGAGTAATTTCACCGCAATGGGCAGTTCCAAAAAGACTAAATTAGTTTTAAAAATGTTCTGAAAATGTTTATCGTTACCTAGTACCCTTACTATCGGCTTTATAAGTAGCTGCATACCGTGTAGTACCGTGTCGCTTTAATGACTTTGACTGATGAGTGCAGAAGGTAAAACATGACGTTAAAGTGACAAAACTACGTCAATTGTCCCAACGTCAATTGTACGATTTTTTCATGTATACTTACACCGCCCAATAGCGCCTCGCAAGCATCGACTTCGACGCAGGCCATCGCAACGATCAAGACTGCTACCAAAGCAATAAGCTTCCACATTGTGTTGAATTTGTTTTGCATCTGCAACAATTTTCACATGATTAAAATACACTGGTAAACATCTTAGCCTGACTGTGCAAAATGTGGTTACAGAATTATCAACAAGTTTTTTAGAGTTGTTGGTAATTCTGTAGCTCTGCCTACCCGACTCTGGGAATAAAGGCGTGACTTTATGTATGAATGTAAAATTATAAATGTAAAAGGATTCGTTTTCCTGGGTCATTGTGTAACACAGAAACGCAAAGGGTGGTTAGCGTAAACCTTGGGCCTTGGGGTGTTCGAAGTGATATAGGTAAGCGCAGAATCGTATAGCTGAGATAAGTTTTTTTTTTTAAACTGCTGGGAAAAATTCTGTACAATGTTATTTTTCGGGACAAACTTTTGATGCCGACTGTACTTTTTTTTGCAAAGTCAGTTGCTTATCATGACCAATCTAATAATAAGTCCAAACATGGTGGCTATAGGTGGTTATAGAAATATCAACAAGTCTTTTTAGAGTTGTTGGTATTTCTGTCGCTCTGCCTACCCCACATTGGGAATGAAGGCGTGATGTTATGTATGTATGTATGGTGGCTATACGTTAAGTATAGCGGAGATCCTGTCACCACCTTCCGACTCCATCATCAGATCAGCTCAATGACATCATTGTATTGTCATCAAATCAAAGGTATACCAAATTTTAGCTCAATCGGTCCCCGGAAAGTGGTTCAAATCTTCCTTTCAAGATTTGACCTGAACACACATAGTTACATACATACATACATTGCAAGCTAATTAAAAGTTTGTAACGAGCCCCCAAGTTGTTACTTTAAAGGTTTTTATTAAGAGTTAGGAAATAATATGGCTATAATAACACATGTTATTTTGTCAAAATTTAAAAAACAGGACATTCGAACATACAGAAGAAAACCTTAATCAGACTTTTAGGTTACCAGTTCTAAGTATTCTACTTGCAAAAACTATATTGCCTTTATCATGTTATCGTATTGTTTTTGAAGTCTTCTGCTATTACTGTCAAGTAACTAAGAACTATCGTAACGTTAAAAGCTGAGCCTGAAATATTATTATTAATGTTAATAATAATACAGGGTAATTTTTAATAGGTGCACAAATTTTATTATTTGCTTCGCTATTGTTAATCAATAACACATGTTTCTTACTCTAGCTTAAAAAATATTAGAGATTTTGCCGATTTGATTCCACTAACTTAACGATATTCATGGATCCTCTAATGCAGGGGTGCGAGGAGAGGGGTGTTTTTTTTTTTTTTTTTTTTTTTATGTTAAGGAGAAGGCACACGAGCACTCAGGCCACCTGATGGTAAGTGGAACCTGAGACCCATAGACATTTGAATTCTCAAGACTATAATCCTAAGACCTCAAATGCGTTGCCAACCCTGAGGACTAAGATGGAATGCCTCTATGCTAGTAATTTCACCGGTGTTGTTAAGTAAGTTAATAAATTAAATTTCAAATTTAAAATATCAGTAGGAGAGGGGCTTGGTGTCTGATAGCTGTACATGAAATTTCAAATTTCGAATATCAATACAGTGTATCGCATACCTACAGCTTGACAACCCATGTCATCATTTCTAGTGTGACTTTGTGTCCACACGAGAAGGTAAAAGAGAGATAATTTGCATCAAAAAAAGTTTTTTTTTGGACTCGTTTTAGTAATATTATTATACTAACGATACAAAAACATATTGTTCAGTAGTTCGAAACGTGGAACCAATTGAGAGCCAGGAGCGTTTAAACTGTCCCGCGATACCGATGACGTCATAACCCGGCATACGACGGTTCCAAGTGTGCGAGCCCCTCCGGCATACGAAAGGTTGAATATGGCACATCAGTAAAACATTCAAATACATAAAACTCGGATATGTGTCCCTCGGAATCTCTTGTTTGTCCTAACACATCATTTGTACGAATTATCATTTGGTCCTAATCTGATATTCAGCTGATTTTAAGGGTTTAATTATAAAAACACTACACAATTTTTGAAATTTTAGAATGAACGATAGTTTGGACAAATGCTGCATTAGGACACATGACAATTAGGAATATCATAGAGGAATCAACTCGGACAGATGCACGTAAAATGAAATGTAAATGACTTAAAAATTATAACATGAGAAACACATAATTACAAAATGAAAATCATATAAAACGCTTACCTGATGTGCAGCAAACAGAAACTGTTTTGTTAATGGTAATGGTACTCTTGCACTCGTTATATATAGTGCGATACATACAGGAAAAGACGCCATCTTATTTATTTGACGCATTTAAGTGCATTGGTGCAACGACTTCGACAGTTATCACAGGACAGGAATACGAATACTAATTGTGTTTTTATAACGGTCCCGTCATCGTTGGGAATACACTGTCCGAAAACTGGATAGACTAACGAAGAACAATTCATTATTATACATTAGAAGAAAAATATTAATCGTGTCTTAATTACAAAACACAGTCATACTTATTTAGTGGTGGTAGGAGTCTGTGCAGGGTCCGTCCGGATCGCTACCACTATCTTATCCGTTAACCTACCGCTGAGCAACAATTTTTGCATTGTTGTGTTCCGGTGTGGGGATAAGACAACCGATGAATCTAGCATAGCGGCATTCCATATTAATCCTCAGGATTGGCAACGCATTCTTAGGATTGCAGGCTCAAGATTAGTATTATTATTATTATTTTGGACAGGCAGTTGACTGTTCACTTTGTATGATTGTCAAACTTATTTTTATAGTCTTTAGAATTCAAATGTCTATGGTTCTCCGATTCCACTTACCATCAGGTGGCCTGAGTGCTCGTGTGCCTTCTCCTAATCATAAAAAAAAAAAACTGCTTTCCCTTTTCAACAACTTGGTTCACGAATAAGTATAACGTTTGAAAAACCATTTTAAAGGTCTCTTGTACCGAAATTCTACAATCGTTCACTCGTCAACACTTATCATTTCACACGTTGTTGAAACTTGAATGCTTCTAAGCCTTTTGAAGTTTGAGGACACAAATAATGTTTCATTAGCAATTTCTAAATTAAGTCAGTCATTACTTTGTACACTTAAATCGCAATTTATTGCGTATTTACCTGCGACATCTTGAAAAGACCTTTAGTTTCGAAATTTTGCAATAAAAGAGGCGACTAAGGTAATTATATAAGGGCTTGTAGCACTTTAAGGCGGTGGGCTTACAACCTGTCACTAATACACTAGTAAACTTCTTGTGCTGATTATGCAAAATGTCGTTACAGTTTTATAAACAAGTCTCTTTAGAGTTGTTGGTATTTCTGTAGCCCTGCCTACCCCACTCTGGGAATGAAGGCGTGATGTTATGTATGGATGTAGTGGTAGTAGGACCCTGTGCAGGGTCCGCCCGGATCGCTACCACCATCGTATCCATTAACCACCCGTCAAGCAGCAGTGTTCGCATTGTTGTGTTCCGGTGTGGGGATAAGACAACCGGTGAAATTACTAGCATAGAGGCATTCTATCTTAATCCTCAGGGTTGGCAACGCATTTAAGGTCATAGGATTATAGTCTTGAGAATTCATATGTCTATGGGTCTCAGATTCCACTTACCATCAAGTGGCCTAAGTGCTCGTGTGCCTTCTCATTAATAAATGTATGTATGTAATTTATATCCTGTTTATAAGGCATTTCAAGTGGCTCACCCCGGCTTCGCGTGGGTTTAGGTTTTAATTACGTGTATAAAGAAAACCAGCACATAGGCCACGTGGACTTAATTGATCACCGTGACAACTATTGGTGGTAGGTGACCAACTCTGAGACCGCCTCTATGCTGCTTATTGTTCCGATTGCGATCGTCTAGTACCGCTACACAATCGACTAACTTATGTAGCTTCATATAGGCTATTAAGGTCATTGACTTATTTTCTTCTTACGAATTTAATTATGATTCACACCTCAAAACATGCGGGTGATTTCTTAGATTTAAAGGGAAAATTTTATAATAATCTGTTTCATATTGTAAACCGGACAAACGGACAGAAATACCAACCTTGTAATACTATTTCTAGGGGAGATAAATCTAAATCAGGTCTTAATTTCATAAAACATGTCGATACTGAAATAAACGTAGAGACAAAATATAACATGCTTTTACAAGATTAACTTCCATTTTAGTACCTTTGTTTTTATACGTTTACAATTTCTGTTACATATTTTTTCTCATTTTAACCCCCAATGCGATTTTTAGGGATCTACGGATCCTAAGAGTTTATCTGTTTGTCTACAGGCTGTTTCTCACAAACCGTGATAAGCAGAAAGTTAAAGTTTTCACAGAATGTGTATTTCTATTTGCCTATATAAAACATAGTGTAGTTGACCAGGGCTGCGATTCTACACGGTTATAACGATATCGTAGGTATTTAACGTGTTTCCGTATTGTCAACGTTTTGATGACTCTTATGTCATTTGTACATTAATGGCGATTGTGACATAAACGATTCTAAAAGGCCCTGGGCCTCTATTTTACTGCGTTATAACGATATCACGTTTGACGTGTTTTAGAATCGTTTATGTCACAGTTCCATACTGTTTTGTGACGAAGCTGTTCCTTAAAAGCAAAAGTGCTTTTAAGGAACAGCTTCGTCACAAAACAGTTTAAAGCCCTGGAAAGGAAGTTATTAATCAAGAGATGCATAAAAGGTATGATATTATCTTAACGACGGTGACAAGATAGGGGGGCGGACGGCACAAAAGAATTCGGACCAGAATTGGGTCAGAATTAATTTGCTCTTGGGCACTTTATCTTGGGTGATATTAAAGCTTGGTTTTGTTGTAACGAAGCTTTAAGCTTGGTGGGATTATGGTATGTTTTGTTTGGTAATATGACTGAAGGTTTGAATGTGTTTTTGATGAAAAAACTGATATTAGGGTAATTAATTCATGCGCTTGTCAAAGTTATACGAATAATAAAACAAAAAAGGTACTTAAAAGATGTTCATTCAGTTAGTAGGGTCGAGCACATCTTTCTACACGTAAAAAACCAGGGTCTCTATTCAACTGCGTTATAACGATATCGTGTTTGACGTGTTTTAGAATCGTTTATGTCACAGTCGCCAATATTGTAAATGACATAAGAGTTATGAAAACGTTGACAATACGGAAACACGTCAAATACGATATCGTTATTACCGTGTAGAATCCCAGCCCAGATCAAATCTATCTAAATGATTCACATATACTGTCGGTTTTACATATTTGTCAATATATTTTAAGCGACACGTATTTTAATCGTTCATTTTGTATGACAAGGATTGAAAATGTTTATATTATTTACGGCCGGGTGTCTATCATTTCATCGAAACACCTTTCATCGATTGTATCATTTCATCGAATTTAATTTCATCGAACGCTATTTTCTGCTGAAACCATATTTTCAGGGTATCTTAAACATCTAACCTAACCTACGTAACAAATGTTTAATATACCCTGAAAACATTATGGTTTCAGTAGAAGATAGCGTTCGATGAAATGAAATTCGTTGAAATGATACATCAAATTTAATAATTTAAGGACATTTATATTTCAATGTTTCACATTTCACGTTATTTATTGTTTCAATTGAATTTTGGACTTTTTTATTTTAACGAATAAAAAAAAACTATCTATTTTATTTCATTATCATCCTTTTGTAAATTCATTTAAGTAACATACGAGTAATCTACTAAGCTATTGTAACTAACACATTTATATTCGGTATGAAATAAAAGTTATTTAAATTTTGAATTTGCTACCCTTACGGCCATATTAAGTAGGTAGTGGAAAAAATAATCAATCAAACAAGCTTTTTATTGTAATGGCTATACAATAAATAGAAGGAAGTGAAGACGGAGAAGAGATGTTTCAATTGTACCTTAGTATTAAGTATGTTATATGTACATGAAAGCAAATGATTTATTTAATTTGATTTTATTTGATTTTTTATTAGGACTCCTTCCGCCACTTTTTTCGCCAAAGCCATAGCCCATAAGTCAGGGAAGAAACCTTAGGCGTAATTACATTTAATGAAAATGAATGCCTAAAATTTCCATAAATAAACAAAACAACTCCATAAACCAAGACAAACAAAATGCCAAACAACAAAATAAATAAATCCCATACCCACATTAAAACCCATGAAACGCAGCATGACGGGCAATTATATGTAATGTCAGCATTAAAATAAGTTATTAAACAAGAGGATACAGTCGTAAACAAGGGCCTTATCTCGAGAGGTTTAGGCGATACTAAAACGAACCGGGGTGAAAATCGATTTGGCGACGCATTTTAATGATTTGAAAGAGTTTCGAAGATTCGAGACGTGAGAAGTAGGTACGAACATTTTGAGTAGGCGTTTTTTGATGTTTGTTCACAAAAAAAATCGTTTTGATAAGTTTCTGTACACAAATAAGTAAACCATGTAATAGGGAGCATGCATGAACAACAGAATTGAGTTTCTATGATACGACTTAGGAGAAAATGTAAGAAACACATTCGCACCTTCGGTAGAACAAGGACACAATGTACAAAGTGACTAAAGGGGAAATTTTGCCCTTGTCCGGTAGAACAAAGGCACAATGTACAATGTTACTAAAGGGGAATTTGTGCCCTTTTTCTACCGAAGGTGCGAATAATACGCAATACACTAAGTTTTGACCCGTTTATTAAGATTTTATATAGAATGAGAACTTCTATTTAGCTTTGGATTGTTTCTTTCGGCATCCTCATTTAATTTACATAATATGTTTATTCAATGATATTGGCTTAAACATAGTAATATATGAAATAAATGCATATTCCTTTATACGATCCATATATTTTGAACATGGAACAACAGCTCTGCTGTGACGTCATCGCAGGAGTTAGATTTTGTTAGTCACAAGACTAACCCAACCTAACCTAAGTAAGGAATGCTCAAGATAACCTGAAAACAACAGGTTTTAAGCAGAAAATAGCTTTCGATGAAGTGAAGTTCTATGAAACAATACGATCTATGAAATGAATGTCGTTGAAACAAGAGGACGCCATTGAAATAATCAATAGATATAGCAGAACACGCTCTCATCCAAATCCCGCACGTTTTACAACAATCGTCCGTAACTCTTCAAGTGCTAATGAAAGTTCTCAAACGTAACGTAAACTGAAACGTTAACTTTTGGGCCACTCCGCTCGCCTAAATTACACCATGGAAGTAAACAAGGGAAAAGGGACAAGACGTTATAACAAAATCCTTTTACATTAACCTGTAACGCGTGTTTACCGCTCTAATTATGCCGTTCTCTTGAATTTGGGGTTTTGTAGATCTGGTATTTACAGAAACAATGTATACTCGTGTGTTGTTAATTTTATATTCTGCTTTTTGGTTCTATGGCAAAATGACTGACTGTTTTAAAAAAAAAAAATGCCACCGCTTCGATCACTGTGCTATTCTAATGTGAAATGAAACAAAGTATAGTGAGATGTCATTTTCGTGTTGTTTTTTCTAATAGAAACAAATAAAACTATGCAAAAAAGAGTTTGACGTAGTGACAGGTAAAACTTTACTATTGTCACTTGGCAACCACTACAAAAAAAGATCGACGAATTTGGCTGTTGCAATTGTCAGGACAAGGTTTGTGTAAAAAAACCTGAGTAAGTGAGGAGCTAATTATGCATAAAATTGTGGGTATAACATCAGCCCCCTATTTCACCATACTGACAATGACACTTGACAGGTGACATTTTAGTGTACGTGGCGCAGCTTATCTGAAACCCAGTGATGTATCAGCGTGTTAACTTTGCAATGTATACAGAATTGTCACCTATCACATGTCATTGTCAAGATGGTGAAATAGGGGGCTGGTGGCTTGGGTGCTCGTGTGACTTCTCCTTACCATTAAAAAACCGGGCAAGTACTTGTGTACGAAGGGTTCCGTATCTATACAACCACAGTGTTTGTATTTAGATCGAGCAAAACAGGCAAAATAAAGACGTTCGTTGTATGGGAGCCCCCTTAAGTATTTATTTAAGTCTGGTTTTAGTATTTGTTGTTATAGCGGCAACAGAAATACTTTATCTGTGAAAATTTCAACTGTCTAGCTATCACGGTTCATGAGATACAGTCTAGTGACAGACAGACAGACGAGTCTTAGTAATAGGATCTTATTTTTACACTCAGGGTACGGAACCCTAAAACAAGTTACCTATATATTTGGCCAACCTTTACTTGTAAAAAAATGAAATATAAAATAAGTCTATTTTCATGTAAGCCGTAATGTAAATAAGACAACCAAACTAACTGAACCAAGCTAACGTGAATTGTATGTTTTTTCTAATCCAATATTGAAGCCCGCCATAAGCCAGCATAACACGTTATTCTACTTATACTTAACATACATTACATTTTTAGAAAGAAACTGGCGACCGCCAGCGGCTTCGCCCGCTATAAATTTTTTTCTTGTCACCTAGGAGTATGAAAAAAAATTTCATTCAAATCGGTCCAGCCGTTTCAGAGGAGTTCAATAACGTACACCGTGACACGAGAATTTTATATATTAGATAATTTTTTTTCTTGTCACTTAGGAGTATGAAAATAGATGATGGCCGATTCTCAGACCTACCCGATAAACACACAAAATTTTATTCAAATCGGTCCAACCGTTTCAGAGGAGTTCAATAACGTAAACCGTGACACGAGAATTTTATATATTAGATAAAGAATTATAATAATAATAGTGCCACTCCATGTCTTCCCGTGGATGTCGTAAGAGGCGACTAAGGGAATAAAGGCTTGTAGTATTTTTAGGCGATGGGCTTGCAACCTGTCACTAATACACTAGTAAACTTCTTGGCCTGATTGTGCAAAATGTGGTTACAGAATTATTAACATGTCTTTAGGGTTGTTGGTATTTCTGTAGCTCTGCCTACCCCACTCTGGGAATGAAGGCGTGATGTTATGTATGTATAAAGAAAAATGGATACACGGAAGTTTCCAAAAACAAACGGCTGATTGGATAATATTATTACATAAGTTATTTCTTTCCCGGGAATTTTGAATGTTCCCGATGGAAACACAAGTGTTTGCTTGGATTCGTGTTCCCTTAGACTAGACAAAACTAGGACCCTGTGCAGGGTCCTACCCCTTAGTGGTGGTAGGACCCTGTGCAGGGTCCGTCCGGATCGCTACCACCATCTTATCCATTAACCACCCGCCAAGCAACAGTGTTCGCATTGTTGTGTTCCGGTGTGGGGATAAGACAACCGGTGAAATTACTAGCATAGAGGCATTCCATCTTAGTCCTCAGGGTTGGCAACGCATTTGAGGTCTTAGGATTATAGTCTTGAGAATTCAAATGTCTATGGGTCTCAGATTCCACTTACCATCAGGTGGCCTGAGTGCTCGGGTGCCTTCTCCTTAACATAAAAAAAAAAAAAAAAAAAAAAAAAACTTAATTTTAATTTTAAATATCTGGTTATGTATTTGGTGAGTATAGTTTTTCTCCAACATTGCGAGAAACTAATTGTTTCTTAATAATATTAAATACAATCCCAAAATGTCCTTAAAAAATATTGTCGCCATCATTGACCTTATTTACTGATAATAGTATAAAACTGAAATTTACCAATAAAATAAAATCACAAATTGAAATACAATAAATAAATTTGAATAAATTGGATTTAAATTGAACATTAATTTTGCGTTGAAATTAATTCGGCCATTTATTTTGTTTATGATTACAATATGATTAAAAATAGGTATACTTTTAAATACGCTTTAAACGACGTTCGTAAAGGTTAACCTTTTTAGTCTATGACATACTCGTAAAAACATGGAAAGAATTGATTTTACTGATTAAACCCGTCCAAAAATAGATTAAAAAAAAATTACATATTTTTCGAGGCAGCTACCATTAATAATTAATATAATTATTTTGTTTCAATTTTGCTGTAGCCTACTCAGCACTTTGCGGGCTATTTTTAAAACATTTACGATCGCGTCGGGATTTTTTTAAATTAAATTCAGGGTATTTTTTTGGTCGACAACTTCCAAAACAGGAGAGATAGATTAATTAATGCTGGATCCGAATATCACATTGAAAAATTAAAAAAACCTTGGGAGGTCAGAGAAATAGCATTTTATTTTTTTCCCATTATTTCATTTAATTGTGGATACCGTGCGCCGTGTTTACCGAAAACTTAATGACGTGCACAATGTTATGATTCATCTTTCACCATTTCGAACGGTGTAAGCAATGTTTTGTCCACTCACAAAGTAAATGTTTACAACATCAAACATTTCCCATTCATTTTATCAATTAAATGATTTAACACTTCACTTTACAAGCGCTTGCTTTGAAACAAACACGGAACTTACGTTAGCTTGCTCATTGTGAGGGTAGTATCAAACAATAACATCGTGACGATAAGCGGCCTACCCCCTTCGTAGCTACAGAAACAAAAGACCATGATTTAGAAAATAGCTAGTACATTCCTTCGACTTATGACGAAAAACAAAATAAATAATTAAATAACATAGACTGATCGTGACGATGAGCGGCCTACCACCTTCGTAGCTACAGAAACAAGATACCACGATTGAAGTGAGGATATTCCTTCGACATTTCATGTAAATAAAAAGTTTTATTTGGGCTCAGAATCATGAATATAGTTACCCCTATTGTGGAAGTTGGTGACCAAAAGACACCCTGTATCTCGGGACAATTTCACACAAATTGACCTAGTCCCAAACCAAGCTCTAGGCTTGTATTATAGCTATACTTATAAAGAAATAACATACATACAAAGAAAACCTCTAAGACTCAGAAACAAATACTTATATATTATACAGAAGTAACGAAACGACATCTACCACTGATATAAAGAAGTCAGTGGCTAGATGTCGGTTCGTGTACGTGACTAGCGCCGCCCACAGCCGAACGGACGCGTAAAACACGGGACCCTTGAAAAGCATAAAATATTTTCGCATAAGATTTGGTTAGGTTAGGTTAGATTTTAATAATAATTAAAATAAAGTTGTTTCTATTGTAAATACCGATTTCGGCCAAACGATCTTATGCGAAAAGATTCATTATGCGAAAAAAATATGCCATTGAATAAAGAACCGTTACGCACACATGAAATCCGCCGCGAAGATAAACTACAAATATTTGCCGATACCGGGAATCGAACCCGGGACCGTTAGCTATGTAGGCAGGATCATTTAGGGTAACTAGGTCAATTAGACTAAGTATTTTGTTTTTATTTCGTGCAAGACGACGTCATCTCCACCACTCTTCTCCCACGGACATAAAAATCAAACCATTCAGACAGGTTCTCAACCATAATTTAGTTAATTTGTAAGGCAGTTCAACTTTTACAGCTTTTAATTAAATATCCAGTTTGGGAATCGAGTTAAATCTTTATTTCTGTTCTTTTAAGACTGAGCACGTAAATTTTAATGGAACGGGGTCAATATGGAGTTGAGCTACTTAGTTTATTGAATGTTCAGTGAGTAGTCTTAATTATCATTGTTTTTGTTCTTGAAAAGGAAAAAGAAAGACTAGTTAATATCAATTTTAGTTTAACATCGTCGAATTTTACGGTATAAAACGTAATAGTGTCTATTTTATGTGTTCGGTATGAGTTGTCTCCATTTCATTCCAATCGATCGTTTCATTGTTAAGGAGTAACAAACATAGTAAGTAATACACACGCGTGCGCACACAAAAGCATAAACACACACACACACACACACACACACCCACATACTCACGCACACACCACTTACCACTTTCAAAGTCACACAAATTTACCTAGTATCAAATTAAGGCCTAGCCTTGTACTATGGGTAATAGGCAACGAATCGCACAAATATAATATGATATAAGTACTTAAATACATAGAAAACATCCAAAACTAAGAAATAAAAACACGAATATTTGCCTGACTGGGAGTCGAACTCGGGACCGCTAGTTTCGCAGGTAATCATGTCTTTCACTTATTATAAAGCGGTTATTCCATAATTTCACTTGCTTCAGACTTCCAAAGAGTAATTATAAAAATCCAAGTCTACGAAAATCATGTAACATGATATTTTAACAAAACCCTTAATAATCCTTCGTTAAGTTCCCGAAAAAAGGGGGAAACTTAAAAGTCGGCCGCCCGTTCCATTGTTCTGGGGACAAAAGAATAAGAACTTGGCTCGTTATTTACAAACACGTTCTTCTTAATGAATCAGCTGCAGGAGGAAATTCTCAACTAAACCGTTAAGTATCCCCGTTATAATACAGACACAGTCAAACAGTGAAAACGATTAGCGGGACGTCGTTTTTACAATCAAGTTATCACTGGAGATCAAAGAGGTGGCAGTTGCCTCGATCAACACAATAGTTTAAAACCGGGCAAGAGCATGTCGAACCATGCTCAGTGTATGGTTCCGAAGCCGTTAAGTACTACAAACATAAAAAGCAATAAGTAATAACAATTTTCTCTATTTAAAGTCAATTGGTGCCGTCTTAGATGATTTTAGTAGGTATAAACACTTTAATCGCCTGTATCTCAAGAACCAATGATGTCTACTTAGTCGTGATAGTTTTCCTTTAAAATTCGTTAAATGTTCTTTCATTTAAGTTTTTTTTCATATTATTTATTTGTAGTTTTGGCTGTAGGTGGGGGGGGGGGGTTTCTGTCACAGTTTCCACTTACCATCAGGTGGCCTGTGTGCTCATTTGCCTTCTCAATGCCATAAAAAGTTTCAAATTTAGTATAAAACACTCCCAATTAGGTAATACTCGTAATGGCAATATACCTAATTATTAATTAAATGTATTTAAATATTATTACACAGAATCCCGGCAGAATATCAGCGCTGGCGCAGCAATGCGCGTAGCACACGCTGAGTTGGCGCTCTTTTATACCTATGCCGTGACTTTTGAATCACGCATCTTAATTTTAGTTGTAGTTATAATAATAGTTTTAAGATTTTAATGGTTTTTTTTTCTTTTTTTTAGTTTATAATAATTTTGTACGTGTTTCACTTTGTCATGGCGTAATTCATGAATAAAGTTTTTTATCTATCTATCTACAAATTTATGTATCTTAAGATACTCACCTACATACATTCACACACGTCCTAACTCACTAAAATCTGTATTTTTAAGTGCTTAGTTTTAGTTTATTATGTAATAAGGCTTTGTAAAGTCTACCAAGAGAAAAAGAAGAAAGAGACAACAGAGAGAGATAGTAAGAGTGTTACTTAAATTATGTACTACTGGGTCCTGTAACACAGGTGTCCTAGCTCAGGATCCAGGACTAATGATAAATTTGTATTTACCTACTTTGCCAATAAATATTTTCATTTTTAATTTTCATTATATACAGGGTAATTTTTTTATCAGTCCACAAATTTTAACATATGATTTTGTATTATTAAAAATTACGACAATAAAACAAGTTCAAATTTTTTTTTTGAAAATTATCTCTCTTTTACCTTCTCGTGTGGACACAAAGTCACACTAGAAATGATGACATGGGTTGTCAAGCTGTAGGTATGCGAAACACTGTATTGATATTCAAAATTTGAAATTTCATGTACAGCTTATCAGACAACAAGCCCCTCTCCTAGTGATATTCTAAATTTGAAATTTAATTTATTATTATTATTTTTTGTTTAAATAGTATGATAACCCATGTTGTATTTCTTTTTGCGTTGTTTTGTATTAAGTGTCACTTTCCGTCTCTTCACCAAGCGGTTCCAACGGAAGATCAGCGCTGGCTTTACGGCTAGCTAATGCTGAGTTGGGACCGTTTCGCAACAGTTTCTCTGTTCTTTTGTATGTGTGGGGGACGCGGCCTCAACCAGGCCGGCGTCGAGTGCCCCCGGATTTGGGCACTGGCAAAAGTACACCAACACACAGCTCAGACACGAACAAGAAAACCACAATGTTAATTATAAATATATTTACAACAATTAAGTCACACAAAAGTACAAACACTAGTAAAACACTATAACTAAAACACTTAGCACTAACAAGTCCCTTAACCTAGTTCGAGTCCCTTTTCTCACAATAGTGGTCCTCGTGGCACACTTAGTACCCCGACCGTCCAGGGGTACGGCGACCTGTGCTCGCGGCTGCCTCAGTGCGACCCACGTGTCGCAACTAGTGAGGGGAGCACCCAGGTCGCTGATCGACGCTCACGGAAATCTCACTGTGCGACCCCACGTGGCGCAACTAGTGAGCGGAGCGACGAGGTAGCGGATCCTAAGCTAATTGGAACTTTCCCTACTATGCACTTTTCAGACTTGGCACTTTGTTCCTTTACTTCTTCCTGTTTTCTTGAGGGCGGATCCTGATCGACTACTACAATTTTCCATGAAACCCTACCGGTTTATATACTGCCCTACTTTACCATGGAGAGTCCTCTCCCTCCATGACGTCTCGCCTCTAATTGGCTATTAATTATTACGCAATTTTGATGATTTATTGGTACAATTTTCACTATGGAATTCCTTCTTTGTGGCCAATGATTTCCTAATTATTTTAACAAGACTTTTCTTTTATGGCCATAGTGATGCAGGGGGTTGCCGCCCTACTTCCTACGGGGTCCCTGCCGCTATAATTCAGACTTTAATGGCGGCAGGGCCAGCTTTCTCACAGCTGTGGGAGCGCCGACCTCATTTCCTACAGAGGTCGACGCCTCCCGTCTCCCAGGAGCGCTCCCACTCTATAGTTCAGACTTTAATAGTAGTGGAGCACTCCTGGGGACCAAATAAAACAACATCCAACCTTGTATTTTATTTTCAGCGGCGGCAATCGGCCCTAATGTATGCTACGCTAAGTACAATTGCTATCCTACTCTAATACTTAACGCTAATCAATTGCTATCCCTTTCATAATCAACTAATTTCTGGCTCCTACAATCAACGAAACATTTTACACAAATTTAAAAGCTAGCCGTCCGCAACAGTATGTATTAAATGTAATTGTGTACTTATTGTTGCGAATAAATGTCTCTTTATCTTTATCTTTAAATAAAGAAAACTAGTATTTCGTTACCATTTTAACACAGCCATTTACCAAGAGAACTTTGAAAAAGTTTATCTCTAAATCCAAGATTTCAACTTGGCATTTTAGTATTCCTTTGATTGATATCTTTTAAGTAATTTAAGTAATTTTATTCACAGACAGACATTTGATTTTATGGATGGAATAATAAATGGTTAGAATCAAGTAGGTATTTCAATAATTAGTTCTAATTACGTGCTCCCCATTCTTACCTACGGAGCCCAAACCTGGCCTTTGACTGACGCGCAAAGGTTCAGTCTCGAGGTTTGCCAGAGAAAGATGGAGCGCAGCATTCACGGTGTTCAGATTTTAGACCGGATTCGGAATACTGAGCTGCGTTCCCAGACAAAAATAATGGATGTAGCTCAGAAGGCTGGCCAACTAAAGTGGGACTGGGCCGGCCACGTTGCTCGAATGCAGCCTAATTGTTGGGCCAGGAGAGCCACAGACTGGGTCCCGGAAAATGCTAAGAGAAAGCGTAGCTGCCCTAGGAAGAGAAGGAGTGATGATTTGGGATCATAGGACAAGAAATGGAGGGAAACCGCTCAAGATCAGGTTAAGTGGAAGAGGGGAGAGAGGCTTTTGGGCAGCAGTGGGACATTCTGGGCTCATAATAAATAATAATAATAGTTCTAATTAGGTCTAGGATTAATCAGTCGAAAAATACTTCTTGATAATTCTGTAACAACAACTAATGAATCATGTCTCCGTCCGCGTAAAAGTTATTTATCGATATTCCCGCGGAACCTGTCCAATTTTCCGGGATAAAAAGTAGCCCATTATCTATTCCAGGACCTACTCTACTTGTGTGCCAAGTTTCATCCCGATCCGTTCAGTAGTTGAAGCGTTATTGAGGAACAAATATCCAAACATCCACACTTTCTCATTTAGAATACTGCGAAGATTAGCTCTAGTATTAATCAGTGTATGGTCAAGTTAATCACCCATTAACTTACCTGTGTCGTCACCGGGTTAGCATAGCGCCACTCCATGTCTTCCCGCGGATGTCGTAAGAGGCGACTAAGGGAATAAGCGCTTGTAGTACTGGTTATAAAATCATCAAAAGTAATCTGCCTAGTTTGATATCCACCGGATAATGCCTGTGTTTGTAACCATATGCTTTGTTTAAATATATTTATTCTTATTCTTATTAAGATATTGCATAGCTTTTATCGCGGGCTTTGAGCACAGCGACCGAATCAAGAATCAGAATCAGAATCAGAATAATCTTTATTCAAGTAGGTTTACAAATAATAAACTCTTTTGAAACGTCATAGTAGCGACTTAGCCTAAATTGACTGCAGGTTCAAATCGCGACCGATCAGAGAAGAACCTGTAAGAAACTCTGTCGGATGTCTTTTTTTTTTTTCGACGTTCGCAACCTTTTGTCATAAGGACTAAACATTTTATTACAAGCAATTCAGTCCCAAGCATTGTTATCATTAATATAGCCTTTAATACTATAATATGCTTTAGAAATTAGTTTACGCTTAACGTAACTCTTAAATTTATTTACTGATAGTTCAGTAACATTACTTGGGAGCTTATTATAGAACCTAATACAATTACCCATAAAAGAGTTTTTTATTTTATGGAGCCGCGTGAAGGGCACTGCGAGCTTATATTTATTTCTGGTATTAACATTATGTATGTCACAGTTCTTTCTAAATTTAGCGATGTTTTTATGAACATACATAATGTTTTCATAAATGTATTGACTGTGCATGGTCAATATGTTAATTTCTTTAAACTTATCTCTAAGCGAGTCTCTCTGGCCCATCTTGTAGACAGCACGAATAGCCCTCTTCTGCAGAACAAAGATGCTATTTACATCAGCAGCACTACCCCACAGTAAAATACCATATGACATAATACTATGGAAGTAACTAAAATAAACTAATCGAGCGGTATCTAAGTCTATTAATTGCCGAATCTTATTAACTGCAAAAACTGCAGAACTGAGTCTACCCGCCAATCCAGCAAGATGAGGACCCCATTGGAGCTTGGAGTCTAACGTTATACCAAGAAACACTGTATCATTAACTAGGTCTAGTTTGTCATTTTTGATAGTTACAGTAGTTTGACTATTTTTCACATTAGTAGTCATGAACTTTATACATTTCGTCTTTTTCTCATTCAGTAATAAATTATTAACACTAAACCAATCGACTACTTTTGATATAGCATTGTTTACATCTACATTAAACTGCTGTTGTCGTTTAACTTTGAACACAAGTGACGTATCATCAGCAAACAATACTATATCATGGTTATCCTTTATAAGGTAAGGTAAGTCATTTATGTAGATGAGGAATAAAAATGGACCCAATATTGAGCCCTGTGGTACGCCCATTGAGACCAATGACCCAGGTGATCGTACTCCATTCACGTCTACCCTTTGTATTCTCCCGTATAAGTACGTTTTTATTAAGTTTAGCGCAGTACCTCTAACTCCATAGTGGTGTAGTTTCCTGATCAATGTGTCATGGTTAACGCAATCGAAGGCCTTGGACAAATCACAAAAAATACCTAAAGCATCCTGTGACCCTTCCCAGGCATTAAAAATGTTTTTAATCAACTCAACACCAGCTTCGGTTGTCGAGCGACCCCGAGTAAAACCAAATTGTTTATTGTGTAATAAATTATTATACCGAAAATGTTCCGCTAACTGTGACAAAATCAATTTCTCAAATATTTTACTGAAAGTGGGTAGTATGGGTGTAGCGACCACTGTGCACGAAAATGAACAATTAAAAATACAATTTAAACACATTAACCTCCCCTGCTGAAGTCGGTAAGAATCTAACTTGCGCTCAGCGGGGTACGCATGGCGAGTTACCGGTTGTACGCGCGGCGGCCTGCGCCCGCGCGGCGCAGCAGCCGCCAGTCCGATCTCCACCGCGACGGCGAATGCATGCCTCTCGAGCTCCTAATATAAAGTACGCAAATAGTTCGCCGATAGTGCTAGACTTGCTTAATTACCTGTCTTCTATCTTTTGACTCTTTCTCTGGTGTTTGTGACTTTCCCTGTGTGCGCGTGTGACTTCTCTTGTTGTGCTTTCGCTTTAATCTACTTGTCTATCCTAGCTTACGAAACATTGTGGGACCTTTAATAAAAGCGTGTTTGTTAATCTGGACTACTTCATTTTACTCACGTAAGGGTACCTATACTGGTGACCCCTAGTTTGAACATTTTACGCATAGCGAAAAAGTGGATAGCAAGATGGCGACCAGCGGTACAACGGCGTCGGGTACGTCAGCAGCAAATGAGTTGCCGACTAACGCCGTGTGTAAAGTGGGCATACGAGTGCCGCCATTTTGGCCCGAGGAACCCGAATTATGGTTTGCGCAGATGGAAGGTCAATTTTTAATTTCCGGAATAACGGCCGACACGACGAAGTTTTATTATGTTATTAGTCAGCTAGAACATCAATACATAGTGGAAGTTAAGGACATTATTAATACTCCGCCACCAGAAAATAAGTACTTAAAGTTGAAAACAGAACTCGTATCACGCCTCTCGGCTTCTCTGGAAAAGAAACATCGGGAATTATTGATGCATGAAGAATTGGGGGACAGGAAGCCGTCGCAGTTCTGGAGACGTTTAAAAACACTAGCCGGCGGTTACGTCACGGACGAATTCTTAAAAACCGTTTGGTCATCGCGTCTGCCACCTAACTTACAAACAGTTATAGCATCACAACCGAGCTTAAGTGTGGATATGCTAGCGGACTTAGCGGACAAAGTGTACGATATTGCACCCACGGTACCACAAGTGTCGGCAGTCGGAGAACACTCCAGTAACAGTAAGTCAAGTCAACCGAACGCAAGTAACAGCAATAATGTGATGAGCGATTTAACCTTTCAAATGTCGGAACTACGCAAAGAAGTGGCATCATTAAAGGCTCAAATTAATGGGCAATCATACAATCCCCGTAATCGCTCGCGTTTCAGCTCGCAAAATAGAGACCGATCAAAATCAAGGAACCGTCAGCGTTCACATTCCAGGCCAAGGAATGACTCATACTGTTTTTATCATAACAGGTTCGGGACGAAGGCAAATAGATGTACAACACCCTGCAGTTTTTTGTCGGAAAACTCCAACGGCGGTCAGAAGTAGAGGCCAGTGACTGCCGAACCATACCGGGCCGCCTTTTTGTCATGGATAGGACGTCAAAAAATCATTTCTTGGTGGACACTGGGTCTGATCTTTGCGTGTACCCCCGCTCAGCAGTTAAGGAGCAGCGTACGAAATCCAGCTACCAGCTTTTCGCCGCTAATGGTACAGTCATCCCCACCTACGGCTCGGTACAAATTTCACTGAACCTAGGATTGCGTCGCGCGTTCACCTGGAAATTCGTAGTGGCTGACGTGTCTAAACCAATAATTGGTGTCGACTTCCTGTCTTTTTATAATTTATTGGTAGATTGCAGGAACCACCGCTTGATAGACAGTCTGACATCGCTCTCAGTCAACGCACCAGTCCAGAAGCCAACAGAGGCAATTACGTCCATCAAGGCGGTAGCAGGGGAGTCAACTTACCACCAAGTTTTACGGGAGTACCCAGAAATCACGCGCCCCGCCGGAACACACAAGGTACCCAAACATAATACTGAGCATCACATACGCACCACGCCCGGCCCGCCTGTTACCAGCCGTCCACGTCGCCTACCACCTGATCGCCTCAAAATAGCACAGGGTGAGTTCGAAGATATGCTGAAAAATGGAACGGCCCGCAGGTCAGAGAGCTCATGGTCATCTCCGCTTCATCTCGCACCTAAAAAAGATGACGGTTGGCGACCATGTGGCGATTACCGAGCCCTTAATGCTCGCACGATTCCTGACAATTATCCCATCAGGCATATTCAGGACTTCGCACATCAGCTGAGTGGAAGCACGGTGTTCTCCAAGCTTGATCTAGTCAAAGCATATAATCAGATCCCAGTGTTTGTAGAGGATATACCCAAGACGGCGATCACAACGCCATTCGGTCTTTTTGAGTTCACTAATATGACGTTTGGCTTAAGGAATGCAGCGCAAACATTTCAGCGCTTTATAGATGAGGTCCTGGCTGACCTCCCGTTCTGCTATGGTTACTTGGATGACTTACTAGTATTCTCCGTAAATGAGAACCAACATCACGAGCACCTACGTCAGCTATTCCAGAAACTGTCACAGTACGGCATGCTCATAAACACAGCTAAATGCGAGTTTGGTGTGACAAAAATTACTTTCCTAGGACATGAAGTGAGTGCCAGAGGTATACAGCCGCTTCCAAGTAAAGTCCAAGCTATACAAGACTACCCGACACCCAAGACGGTAAAGGAGTTGCGAAGATTTTTAGGAATGTACAACTTTTACCGCCGATTCATTCCAGGGGCTTCAGCAATTCAGGCCCCCTTAAACACTGTTTTATCAGGTACTAAAAAGAGAGGAACAGAAGCCATCGTCATGACTACTGAGATGTTGGACGCATTCAGCGCTTGCAAGTCAAGTCTGTCGGAAGCAACAATGTTAGCTCATCCAAGTCAAGATGCAGAGCTGGCATTACAAACCGACGCATCGGACTTAGCTATTGGGGCTGTACTCCAGCAGCGCGTACAAGACAGTTGGGAACCCCTTGCATTCTTCTCGAGGCGTCTGAAACCGGCACAAAAAAATTACAGCCCATACGATCGTGAGCTACTGGCAATATACGACGCCATAAGGCATTTCCGACACATGCTCGAAGCGAGGCCATTCGTCATTTACACAGATCACAAGCCCTTGACGTATGCCTTTGCGTCACGCCGTGACAAATGTGCCCCAAGGCAATTCCGTTATCTGGATCTGATATCACAGTTCAGCACAGATATTCGCTTCGTCACGGGAAAGGAAAATGTGGTCGCCGATGCATTATCAAGAATTGAGGCAGTTACAGTACCCATCAATTACGAGGCTCTGGCACATTCCCAAGATTCAGATTCTGAACTGCAAAATTTGCTCCAAAATGGTACATCACTGGAACTGCAACGAGTCAAGGCACCAGACTCATACACAGAAGTGTACTGTGATGTCTCCACCACCAATCCTCGACCATATGTAACACTTGCATTTCGAAGATCAGTATTTGATGCGATGCACAACCTGAGCCACCCTGGCATAAAAACAACATCCAGATTAGTGTCACAGAGATTTGTCTGGCCAGGCGTGAAACGAGATTGCCGTGCATGGGCAAGAGAATGCAACGATTGCCAAAAAACCAAGATTTCTCGCCACACCATCTCTCCACTAACTCCTATTCCTATCCCCAGCAACCGCTTCTCCCATGTCCACATGGACATCGTAGGGCCCTTACCACTTTCTTCTGGTTTCAGATACTGTCTCACGGCCGTCGACCGTTATACACGATGGCCTGAGGCGTACCCCATCGCCGACATCACTGCAGAGACCTGCGCCCGGACATTTATTGCCGGCTGGGTCGCGCGCTTCGGTTGCCCGGAGAAGATAACCACCGACAGAGGCAGACAGTTCGAGTGCGAACTATTCCAGCGTATTTCACGTATCCTAGGCGCAGAGCACCGGCCTACTACTGCCTACCACCCTGCCTGCAATGGTATGGTGGAACGACTTCATCGTCAGTTGAAGGCGGCAATTATGTGCCACACGAGCATCCACTGGGTTGAGGTGCTTCCACTAATTCTTCTGGGTATCCGCAGTTCGTGGAAACAGGACATCAAAGCGTCAGCAGCTGAGCTAGTATACGGCGAGCCCTTACACCTACCTGGTGAGTTCTTTGCCCCATCCAAAAACGACACTCTTGATGTCACGAACTTCGCAGCACGACTACGGCACCACATCGCGAAGCTTACACCTGAACCTGCAAGTTGGCACTCAGAAAAGACGTTCTATATGCCCAAGAATCTGATGACGGCCGAATATGTCTTCCTACGCCAAGGGGCTGCCAGAAGATCGCTTGAGCCACCGTACACCGGTCCATACAAAGTCTTGGAGCGTGGAGCAAAAACCATGAAGCTGGACATCCAAGGTAGACACTCCACTGTTTCAGTAGATAGAGTGAAACCAGCTTATATGGCTAAGGAAAATGCAACCGCGATGTCCACGGTACCAGAAAGGAAAACACGCAGTGGCCGACTTGTGCGTTTTCCCGACTACTATCGACCGTAGCGAGCAACGGTCTCAGCGGGGGAGTAGTGTAGCGACCACTGTGCACGAAAATGAACAATTAAAAATACAATTTAAACACATTAACCTCCCCTGCTGAAGTCGGTAAGAATCTAACTTGCGCTCAGCGGGGTACGCATGGCGAGTTACCGGTTGTACGCGCGGCGGCCTGCGCCCGCGCGGCGCAGCAACCGCCAGTCCGATCTCCACCGCGACGGCGAATGCATGCCTCTCGAGCTCCTAATATAAAGTACGCAAATAGTTCGCCGATAGTGCTAGACTTGCTTAATTACCTGTCTTCTATCTTTTGACTCTTTCTCTGGTGTTTGTGACTTTCCCTGTGTGCGCGTGTGACTTCTCTTGTTGTGCTTTCGCTTTAATCTACTTGTCTATCCTAGCTTACGAAACATTGTGGGACCTTTAATAAAAGCGTGTTTGTTAATCTGGACTACTTCATTTTACTCACGTAAGGGTACCTATATGGGTATTGGTCTAAAATTTGTGGGGTCAAAAGTACTACCCGTTTTGAATAATGGAATTATCTTACTATGTTTCATAAGATCAGGAAACTCACCACAATCAATACAGTGATTAAATACGACCATTAAGTCAGATGCTATGACTTCAATTAAGGATTTGAGTACATGGACCGACACTCCCCAAAGGTCACTGGTTTTCTTTATATTGATTGAGTTGAATGCCTTAATTACATCCAAGGCAGTAACGCGCTTGAATTCAAAGTATATACTGCATTCAGGCACGTTATCTTCTAAAAGTACAATGGCAGACGCAGGCGAAGAGTTCAAGCACTTAGTCGTGGACACTGGTATATCGGTAAAAAACTTTTCAAATTCAATTGCGATATCTGGATTGAAATCTATTATTTTACCATCTACTTTTAAACGATAGTCGTTAATGTTCTTTTTTCGGCGACCTGTTTCTTCATTAATTATTTTCCAGGTCGTTTTAATAACATCAGAACTATTCAAAATTTGTTACTTAAAAAATTTCGCTTAGTTATACGGCAGTCTATCTTGAATTGCTTAGAATACTGTTTGACATGTTCCTTAAACTCCTCACTCGCGTTATACCTCCGTTCCTCATATAGTTGATACAGTATTCTTCTACGCTTATGTAAGTCCGCAGTAGCCCAGTCACTGAAAACCTTTGCACCACCAACCACAACCGATTTGGATGTAAATACTGCGTTAAATTGTTTAATGAATGTGTGAAAGAATGAGTTGTACAAGAAATTCCGTAACAAAAATAAACCTAACACCCCCCACTCCGACCGGCACAGCGGTGCGGCGTTGAAAGCCGTGCATCGTCTAACGTCGTTTCGGTTCGGCAGACTTCGGCACGGTGTTTGTGTGCATGCGACGTATGCGTGTAGACTAGCTGCTAACTGCTCATAACTGATTCTATCTCTTTTAGATACAATGCTAGGTGAGACAGCGTGCTTTTTGGCCGCGTCCACGAGTGAGTTCGAGCCCGCGACTAGTTGAACCTTAAAGTGTATTCTATTCTTATTCTTACACAACAAGTGGCATTACTTACGTGATCAAACCATTCGTGCCAGCTCCTGTGATCGACCAAATATTAACCTCCTAAGGCCCAACGGCCTAAATTTAGGTCATTTTTCAAAATGACTTTAAACTTTATTTGGCTTACACAAGGTTCTTTTTTGAACTAGTCAAATTTGACGTGGGCCTCACGAGGTATAAAAAAAAGTTAAGGATAGTTCGACGGATAACCTTAATTTTGACGGTTGACCCACTCCAACTAACTCCCAAGAGGCTTCAGGACTGACATTCTTCACGGTAAAACAGACTCATTCCGTACTGTGAACGTTTTGATAACTCTTATGTCATTGATAATAATGGCGGCCGAGTCATAAACGATTCTAAAACACGTCAAACGCAATATCGTTATAACTACACATCGTTTTCCCGTTGCCTTCAGGTAGCACTGACAGTTTCTAACATACTAGTGATGCGTAATTTTTTAGATTTCAAGAATAATTGAATGTTAGTGTAAAAAAACTTTCTGTCCCTTATTTCAAACCTCAAGGTGAGGTAGCAAATGATTCTGTAATACAAGTGCTTTTTAGACTTCAGGTGCTTGATCAAATTAAATGTCTTGCAAACTATATAAACATCGCAACGGGTGAATTTTATCTTGTCATCTTGTAGTAGGAGTTCTGAATGCTCTCTAATGATAACCTCCATTATTTGGAGAAATTATATGTGTCGCGACACGTCTCAAAAGTAAATGAATGACAATAACAATGACATTGTTCACGCCTAGTGGCGACACCTAGCGGATACAGCGCAAAAGCGCCCCCACCCCTCTACGCGACTAAGCTTACGCACACGGAAATTAACTGCCACGAGAGCACGGTCGATTTTAATACTAATGTATAACTTTTCTTCAATAAACGCCTTGTAAAACGAAGCAATCGACTACATTTAATTGGACTCCATGAAAGCCACCGAATCCTGCACAGCACAGACATTGACATTGTTGATTCTACCAGTGATAAAACCTACTTCGTCACGTCATATGTCAAGACCTTGTAGGTAATATTAATTTATTGTTTTATGTTATCTTCTTCTTCTTTTCTTTTTTTAGTCCATAATCAAGGTTTGTCAAAGATTGATATTAGGGGTAAAAATAACGGACCGAGTACGAAACACTACTCTGCGTTCCAAGACAGGTATAGCCGATGTGGGAAGAAGACTACCCAGTTGAAGTGGACCTGGGCTGGACATGTTTGTCGCATGTACCCACAGAGGTGGGCCAATGCGGCAACCTGGTGGGTCCCCCAGGGCGGCTACACGGTGAGGCAGACCCAAGCGGAGATGGTGGGATGACTTGGACGCTTTTCAGAAGGATTGGCCGAAAATTGACACAGAGAGAGAGGTGTGAAAAATCAAGGGAGGAGGCCTTTGCCCAGCAGTGGGACACTATGCTAGGCTAATAATATATATATATACGAGTTAGTGATGTGTAGTTATAACGCGAACGCGAACAGTGAGGCCCGAGCTGGTTGCCACGAAGTACTACATATATTTTGATAATCCATTCTTTTCATTCGTCACCCGAAACTAAATCGGGAGAAAGAGATGGAGATAATTTAACTTCGAACTTCGATATTGAAAGTTAACTAGAGCCCCAGTGCAAGTGACGTTCTCACAAAATAATAATAGTTTAAAAACACATAAGTAACTGAGCACTGGACATAAAATGATTCAGCCACTGTCTGCTGTCACTGTCATGTCGGCTTTACCCCTTTTTAAACTCGGGAGAGCTGCTGTCCGACCATTCTTTTATTTAATTCTCTTATAAAAATGAAAATGCTTTACTTTTCTTGAGGTTGGCAACTGAACTAGAATTAACTTTGCCAGTTCATGGGTGATTCTTTGGCGTTTTACCGGCCTTCATTGTTGTCTTGGTATATTATTCCAGATATAATTAACGCGTGTTAATTACATCAGGAATAATTAGTCCGTGTGGTTGCTGGGTTAGAATAGTGCCACTCCATGTCTTCCCGTGGATGTCGTAAGAGGCGACTAATGGAATAAGCGCTTGTAGTACTGTTAGGCGATGGGCTTGCAACCTGTCACTAATACAATAGTAAACATTTTGGCCTGATTGTGCAAAATGTGGTTACAAGAAGTCTTTTAGAGGGTTGGTTTTTTTGTAGCTCTGCCTACTCCACTCTGGGAATGAAGGCGTGATGGTTTGTATGTAATTAACGCGTCTTTCATTAATTTACAAGAAATAGAAACTATCCCTTGCACTGCTTCTAAGTACATCAAAATTTGCTCGTAGTTATATTTTTGACAATATATTGAAGACGACATTGACGGGTGGTTAAAACGTCAAAGCATCGCCCTGATTTTATAAGACTTTTTTCTCAAATTTATATCGCGTAGCTACAAAAGTAAGATAATAAGAAATATGAAATAAAACATCATGAAAAATTCAAATCATTTATTTTCAATATTTTGCCATCGACATTCAACCCACTTCCTCCATTGGTCCATCCAAATCTCTCTTCATACACGACCATACCTTAAATACACATCGTAACCATTTTAGAATATCTAATGTATTCACATTTTTACAATATTGTTATATATTTATTATTAAACTTTGAACTAAACCAACTTAAACAACTGTACGTACGGTTGGTTGATTTTGACATATAATAAGTCGATAGTTCCTAATTTAATGGCGCTTATTACATATTAATTTAAATATCCTAGTTTCACAATAACTATTTCGAGTACTTCAAGGTTTTTTTATCCCCTGCCTTAATTAAAATTTATCCAACAATATTTTATATCAAAATCAACAACAAATTCTATAACCATCTATGTGAATATGAAATTCATTTAACTATGCATATATTTTTCCTATAACTTCAATGTCCGAAAAAACTTAACTATAGTCTAGTATTTTTATATACATACAGTCCTGTATACAATACTTAACTTGAAAAGCAAATGTGTTATGAAACAAATATATCTAGCTTTAATATTATTTTAAATGTCTATACAAAGTTTAAATAATACAATAAGCTCTAAACACCAACAACGCAGTATTGTATAATAATGTCGTCGAAATATATATGTTAAAAAAACGAAAACCCTCCCTCTCACAACTTTGATTAATAAAAGATTGTTCAACAAGGGACTAAAGTAATCCTTTATGACACGAAATGTTTATTTTTATATGGATGAAGTTCATGTGTCATTATAGAGTCTGTCAAACGAAAGCTGTCCCAGAGAACCAGCGGGAATTTCAAAAAACCTGCAGCTGTTTACAGTAACTGTACACTGAATAAACTGAGTTGATACTCCAACACTGATGTGACAAGTTCAGGAAATCAAATAGTATTAACTCCGTTTATTCAGTGTACAGTTACTGTTAACAGCTGCAGGTTTTTTGAAATTCCCGCTGGTTCTCTGGGACAGCTTTCGTTTGACAGACTCTAGCTTTTGAGTCTCGAATTAAACACTTTACTTTTCACTACGATTGCGAGAAAAATAAAACTTAAATTATAATAGTTTTAACACAGATAAAATATAACTTTATAGCGGTATCATTTTTACTCTCTACCCGCTAATGTAATGCAGGAAGAGACGACAGCAAGGTTGTTTTTGGGGTTAGAACGTTACGAATAGTCCATAGACAACATTTCCGAAACGAAGACTGAAACGGTGAAGGTTGTATGCCCAGCCTGCCCTGCATAGGCTCTACCGCACGACGACAAGGGACACATCATCAAATGGCAACATGTATCTGTCTGTTTGTGTTTTTCCAAGGCTTTTACTAATAACGAAATTAAATATAGTAAATGGATTGTAAATGAATATGAAGGCAAAATCACGAAAGCTGTTATTTGTAAATAAAAATCCGTTTTTTGGAAATAAGGGATTTTTATTAGGTAGATATGGGCTCTGAAAGTCGAAAAAATTGGTGTTCCCGTCTATCTTTCAAGGTGTAGTTTAAAAAACATATTTTGAACGAGGTATCTAACTGAACAGAGGTTTGAGATATTAAAACCCGCCTTTTGATTGATCTTAGATGTCACACAATCTCTTAAAGTCCGAGGTCTAAGTTTGTTGGTAATTTCTAAGTGCGTTTTATTTTCATTTAAACGAGTTAATATTTTTTTCATCGCACATGCTCGGAAAGGGTGTCATAACACGCAGGCGTATAGAGCAGTTATAGCCTACTTACCTCCCAAGGGAGTGATAGGATTTTTTTTAAAATACAGAAATACAGTACATCATTTCAGACTAAGGAGGTGTAAAATCAGCCAAGGTTTAGGTTCTATATTCAAAACTTAGCTACAAACTAATTTTACTGAATAGAAAACTTACACATATAAATGCATTGCGATTATATTTTGTTATTATTTCAGAGACATTTGCAATTATTTTTAATATTTTTTATATTGAAAATCGGTACATTGTGGCAGTATGGCCTTGTCAAGTTTAAAATTAATGGCAGTTCTTAGTATTATCTGTGGAAGACTCTATTGGAAAAAGTTGAATTGTCAAGTTGACAATCTCTTTTGCGATTCGAGAGCCATTCATTTTTTATTGTTGTTTTATTTACTAGTCTATGTTTTTTATTTCCTTGCAAATGCGATGAAAAACATTGTGTGTATTACAGGCAGTGAGGAGATTAAAAAACCGAGCACTAAAAGCCCTCCGCCTATGGCGTCGAGCTTCTAATACTCTCGTCAGTTATCCCCTTCTTACTTCCTTGATGCACAATGTACTATTATTCCTTATCCTATTACGTTAAGTCGAAAGTGTGTTTGTTCGTTCGTTCCACGATTTTGACGTGAAATTTGGGGCAGAGATGGTTTTTTATTTCGGAAAATGGCACCAGATCCCGAGGAAATAGCGGTAAACTACTTACTTCGGCGTGAACAGAGTCGCGGACAAAAGTTAGTTGGTAATAAAAAAAAAAATCTTTCTCTATCACTTGACCTGCTTGTTCTTCTGGTTTGGGCACGCTTCGCCACTAGATTTAATTAAGTATGATTTATAAGTGATGGGTATTTCGCAAATTTTCGAAGATTCTTCGCACTATTTAATAAAATTTAATATTTTTTTATTGCTGTTCAAATTTTAAACCACTTGTATCTATATTTTTTATTACACATAATACACAATAAGTACTAAAGTCACTTGTATTATAAATTCACTTTAATATATGCAATCACGTGGTGGCCAATGAATTTCCAATCCTCAATGAATTAAGTCATACCAGCTCTTGTGAAACAACCTTTATAACAGAATTAGGCGCAGTACCTTTAAGCGCTTTCATAATTCGTGTTTGAGTAGCGCTACGGTACAAACAGCAACACTCTTAACTGTACATCGGTGGACCTTATTACAAAAGGCATAAGGTCTACCGATGGAACGGTGTAGGCTATAGTTCGTACATTACCAGGTGCGCAGCTGCAGCGAATCCCGCTGCATCGCTGCCTAATGTAAAAGCGCTGTTATCGCTTTATGTAGCCATCGTACAGTATTATTAATTTGATTTACGTGGATTGAAATACATTAAATAATTTATGAGATGCAGAAGCCCTAGCCAAGATGCGTTTGCTAATATTCGTAAAAGTATAGTAATGTAATGATGTTTTTAAATTTAAAAATTAGCTCATTTAAGTTCTTTTATTTGAAATCGTACACAAAACGTTTAAAAATAAATACAAAAATTAAATGATTACTTGATGAACCCGATGAGCCAGGGTTCCTAAATAATGAAGTTTTATTGCTCTATAATTTGCAATACTTTTTTGTGGCTAGCTCTTAGTCTATTAATTATAAAATGAAGGTTTCAATCCACAAAGATAAAAAGACCGATCGCTTTACTTTACTTTAAAAACATCGTAAAATTAAGCAGGGTAGTCCATTTTTGTTTCATATTTATTTCAATAAGCATCTTAACCTAAATAAAGTGACTTTATAATAAATCCACAATATTAAAATATCAGCCAAATTAAACATGAACAGAATCAAAAATGTAAAATAAACTTTGGATTTCACTCTTTTCTCTTTTTTCAAGATTGACGATAATAATATCGTTAAAACACATATTTATAACACAGCAACATTTTATGTGTTAATATTATAATCTGGAATCACTTATTTGATATTATCAATAATAAAAAAAAATGTATCCTTCCAAAGCGCAACACATACCTACATATAACTGTAAAATATTTTATTTATATATATCGTAAAAAACAGTTTAAACATTAATTATATCAAAGTGTATTAGGCTTGTTTTCATTGTAATTAATCAAGGTACATATTATCTTTAACTTCTACATAATCTTATCAACTCAAAATACAAAAAATAAAATTAAACTTAAACAGAACGAATTTCTCTGCTTCGGTGTTCCTGGTTATTGTATTAAGAACCAATTTCACCATACGATGTTAAATTTAATCAATGTCAATGGACTGTTAGTTCATACATTTTGACAACTGTTAACGCCCTAATCGTCTGTTAAGTAGTTAACATAGTATGGTGAAATTGGTACTAAAGGTTTAAAGGTTATGAGTAGGTAACTAACAGATTATTTCATCGATATACAGAATTATCACTAAGGGATAAAGCAGAAAGCAAATAAAACAGATGAATTTAAGTAATCGTCAATGACATACCAACAATAATATTCCAAAACCATAGGTCATAATTATGTTATTTTTTTTCAAATTTGGCTTCTATTCTACATTGTATTATCTCATCTTGTTTTGATATCGCAATCGCCTTACTAAAGTAATAACAGCTCTTATTCACTTGATAATAAGAACGGTCAAAATACAACAGTTTAATAACGATATCAAAGCATGATGACATCAAAGTAGAAAAGGCTTAAGTGTGTACTTGTATACATGCTAAAAGATAAAAGTTAACAGCTATTATTCCTATAATCTCTGTACAAATTCAAGTTGTAATGAGTTGGAGTTTATAAATTGTTTATTTAATATAATCTAGGTACCAGAAATAACTTCTAGTCTTTCCACTAGTTGAAACAATTCGGGAATGCATCTTTTGATTGTGGGTGTGGTCAATGCATTCATTTCAAAATGGACAAGACGCACACAAGTTTTTTACTTTAATAATACAGAACTTTCGATGTTATCACGCACATATTAACATAATGCATCCTCAAATCGATTCAGTAATATCAGACCGCTGTAAGTTTTTCAATCCCTAAACAGTATTATGTCTAATCAATAACATGCTGCTTTTGATTTATTTGTAAGAGCATTTGCCAAAGCTAAAGATAGATTGCAGTCTCTTAGAATTACATTATTCTTTACAATAGAAGCATTATCCACTATGTTAGTGAAGACGATTACTGTTTACATTCAAATCACTTTATAACTTACACCTGAGTAGCAGTTTCACTTCCATTAAAAAGAAATGGTTCTTTAAACTCACTGGACCCCCTCTTCCTCGGTTTTGGAGGAGGTTTTGGGGCCGTTCGTGTCCTGTTTAAACTAGTCACACTCACTCCTAGCCTCAAATCATGCTCCTGATTCTTCAGAAGACTCTCATTTTCTGACAGCATCATCTTCAGTGGCCTCTGTTCCGAAGTCTTTGCAATCCTTCCTTGCGCTGCATTGTAGCTCATGGCCTGCAAAGCCAGTAGCTGGTTATGGATATTTGGAGAGCTTAGGCTGCTTCTTGGAATAGTAGCATGAGGAGTGCCAGGTGCAGGTGAAGGTGCTGGTTCGATTTCTTCAGAACCGTCGTGGAAACCAGATCTTAGTTTGCTTATAGGACCTAAGTCCATTTCACTCTTGTTTAAGCTGTAATAGTTCACTCCATTGTGAAAGAGTTTCAAGTTGAAATTGTCACAGTAAGGTATGACACCGTTTAAAGTGGAGAAAACCTGTGGATTTCCTTCAGGTAGCCAATTTCCTCTGGGTCTTCTAGGAAGGGTAACATACCCCGCCTTTGGGTTGAAAGGACCTTGCAAAGTTGTTGGAATTTGAAATCTGTACCCTGGAGGAATGGTTGTGGTGCCGTATCCTGGGGATTTGATGGGGCTTTCGCTGATTCTGGAGCGCTCTTGACTGGTGCCGCTGGCTGGAGATATCTGAGTGCCTCCTCTGAGAGGGAAGGTTAGCAGGTCAGGAGGGTACGCCTGGTGCTCTTGGGTGAGGCGGTCTATGAGGAGTGTTTCCCGGGATATCTTCGGCAAGTCCACTTCTGGGTGTCTGCTGTTGTCTTCAGTGGAAGCTGTGAACAAAACATAACGATTAATAAATGGCCTATAGCAAATAATCTGTCTTCTAATGACGAATGAAAATAATCACGATATTACCAGCAGTTTATTTTTTTTGTAATGTAACCAACTTTTAATCTTTAAATTTGTTAAGTTAGCAATTTTAAGGCAATTTGACAAAAAAAAAAGAAGACGGTTCACTTAGTTCAAAAATGACTAGACAATATTGCTATAATTTAAGTGACATTAATATTAGCGTTGTGCCTACAGATCTTTGATTTTTATTTTTTCTATTGAAATTTGAAGAAGCATGAAACAAAAAAAAATAGATTTATGAGTCTGTTTTTATGAAAGCTGTTAGCAAAAGTAATTCACCTACTAATTGACACGATATCAATGGATAAAGAAAGAAAAACCTATTAACAACCTAAGATGACAGATATAGTGGTAATTGTTTGCAAATCCAAGACACAAGGCAAATTTATATAGCCTGAAATTGTGGAGAAGCTGTATTAGATGGATGAACGATACTAAACAGCCACAGATTATTTTTATTATCAATAATAGGAGTCTGATCGATTCATAAATTGGCCCAATTATCTGTTGGGACGAGAAGAGAGCACGAAGAGAGACATTGTCACTGATATATCTTTTGCTATCCGACTGTTTTGACCAGGGGGTGATTCTCTCAACCCAGCGCTGCGTCGATCTTAAAGGTGAAATTTTATCTGGCAAGTTTAAGAAGTCCCGTCGGAGCGTACAAAACACATTTTAGCGCGTGCCTTCCCGACTAACCTGCCTGCTGCCTAAATTGAGAAGGCACGCGCTAAAATGTGTTTTGTACGCTCCGACGGGACTTTATAAACTTGCCCGATAAAACTCCACCATTAAGTTCGACGCAGCTCTGTGTTGAGAGAATCACCCCCCCCCCCCCTGTATCTATGTATTGCAGCGTTAAACATTAATGTTAGCTTTCTTTCGTGTGGTTGACTGTATGCGTGGTTCTTTGTTCCACGTAGAGGCAGAACGGAGGGCCCGATTTCGACAAACGAGGTGTCGTTAAAGCGTCTTAGCATCGCCAGTGTTACTATCTTATCTTACTTTACAGATGAGTCCTTTTGGATATACTTGACGACACGTTGGCCTAGTTGGGAGTGACCCTGCCTCCGAAGCCAGTGGTCCTGGGTTCAAATCCCAGGGCAGATATTTGTGTGATGAGCGCGAATATTTGTTCCTGAGTCTTGGATGTTTTCTATGTATTTCTCTATACAAGTACGCTTATCGTTGTCTAGTGCCTTTAGTACAAGCCTAGAGCTTAGTTTGGGACTAGGTCAATTTGTGTGAGATTGTCCCCTGATATTTATTTATTTACCTCAACCCCTTTAGGATCTTTTGTGCCATTACCCTCTTACACACTCAGCTGTTTGAATGTGCAGGTTTCCTCACGATGTTTTTCCTTCACCGTAATCGGGTAATTAACTTAAGTTAGAAAAACTCATTGGTACATGGTGACCGCGGGGGTTCGAACTTAGTACCTTACGATCACGAGTTGACCCCCTAAGCCACCGACGCTCTATGATAAGATAAGTGTTACTAGACGCTAAAATAAAATCTCCAAATGGCAGATTTAAAAATTACTCAAAATCAAAATCAAAATCAAAATGTTTATTCAGTAAATAGGCCCCCATGGGGCTCTTTTACACGTCGATAATATGAAGTGAATTTACTCGCTGCGAAAATGTATGAGGATTAAAAATATCCCTACTTTACTTTGATAATAGCTTCTGCCCACAATTTCATCCACGTGGATAACGATACCTATTCAAAAAACTTTTAAACTTTCAGGAATAAAAAATGGTTTATGTGTTAATTCAGGTTTGAAGCTAAGCCCATTCCAAAGTTCATCCAAATCCACCCAGCCGTTGCAGCGTGAAAGAGTAATATTAGTAGAAGTTTGCAACGGGTTGCAATGCAGTACATTTGCTAATGTCCAAGGATCAAAAATATCCCTAAGTACATTATTTTTAACCGACATCAAAAAGAGGAGAAAGTTATGCGTTTAATTGTTTTTTTCTATGTATGTTCACCAATTACTCCATTGTGAACCGATTTTGAAAATTTTGTTTTGGTTTGATAGAGTATACTTCCGAGGTGGTCCCATTGTCACCAAATCTGAATCTGATGAGAGGATCAGTGAGGAATTGAGAAAACTCCTCAAATATTGTAAGCAAACATATAGCGATTTTAGTATTTTTAGTAACAAATCTAGCATTTGCATTCAGAAAGTATCATTTGGGGAAGTGGAACTGATGATGAAGACCACAGATGGCCATCAGAATTCCTCAACGGTACCTATTTCAAGGATGGCGATCAGATATCTCGATTAAGTGAGACTACAACGAAGAATATTTACTTGTTGAATATGACTATGACTTTCCGGCGGCTTGAAGTTTCATATCAACTAGTAAGTGGGACTACGGAACAGCGTTCCGATCGATCACTAACAAGTATAAAATAAAATAAATGTTTTAAAAAACAAAACCCCCTTTAAAACGCAAGAACTGACTGGCTTCATGGTGAAAATATTGTGGTCGCCGACTTCAGCTCGACTAACCTATTAGGTAGGTGCCTAAAATTTTAAAAGAAGTTACTTTTGCGTTTTGAAGGAAGTTTTTTGTTTTTTAATGGATTAGTGTTTCTAGTGTTAAATATCTGTATACGTAAATTTACAAAGGTCAAGCTCGATTCTAGTCGAACAAGAATAGAGATTGATGTTTATAAAGTTATGTTTTATTTACAATTTCAGATTATAGAGTTCAGGGGGGTTGTTATGACATAATTATGCAGTTCTGTTAGTTAAAAAGACAGAGCTATATAAATATAATAGCTCTGTCCTTTTCTCTGAGCGTAAACAGAACTGCATAGTTATGTTATAATAACTCCCGTGATCCGATTTGTCCCTAGTGCTATTATGGTCGTGATTATCGACATGAATAAGCGTAGATAAAACATCTGTCTCTTTCTGACCAATCTGTAAGTGCGAGGGTGACGGGATGCTTTATCCTCTGCGACAAAGGCACCCAAAATACGGGCTCAGTACCGCATAACTGACACTCAAAGGATTTACACGGTTTCCATTCATCTGGCATATTTTTTTTTGGCATAATCGTCACTTGGCATAATCATCATTTGGCATACAGTATTTTTTTTCAGAAACCGTATACTTTTCAGGATCGTTATAAAACAAACCTAACCTAACCTAATGGGCTCTATGCAATGTTATTTTAAACAATCCTGAAAAGTATACGGTTTCTGAAAAAAAAGACTGTATGCCAAATGATGATTATGCCAAGTGATGATTATGCCAAAAAAAAGTTTGCCAGATGAAGGGAACCCGATTTACACTCTATTTACGACAAAATCAAGTTACGCAGTCACGTTATTAGTCAGAAAAGATGTTTATTCAGTAAGTTGACCGCAGTGGCACTTTTGCACGTTAAATTTCCACCAGCGCTCCCCAAGAGGAGAGCTCTGCTGAGAAAAAATGTCGCCACAAACTCAAAAGTCAGTCATATTTTACCAGCTTTTAATCAACTTGCAATGTTCGTAAGTCAAATCTTGCAACGAAGATTTGGATCCGGGCAGTCCAGGGACCGATTGAGCTGAAATTTGGTAAACCGTAACTTCGATGACAATACAATAATATGGTATCATTGGTCTGATGATGGAGTCGGAAGGTGGCGACAGGATCTCCGCTATACTTAACGTAGACCCACCGTGCTTGGACTCATTAGGTTGGTCTTGATAAGCAGTTAATTACTTTGCAAATAAAAGTATGGTCGACGGCAAAAGATCTAAAGACATTTTTGACAGAAACTTTAAATATTGCCAATGGTTCTCTGCCTTTTCGCCGACAAATCTTTGACAAATGCATCGTTTCACAACCTATTCATTTGCCAACCAGCTTTTTTTCTGTAACCAGTTTTTTTTTTTTTTTTTTATGTTAAGGAGAAGGCACACGAGCACTCAGGCCACCTGATGATAAGTGGAATCTGAGACCCGTAGACATTTGAATTCTCAAGACTATAATCGTAAGACCTCAAATGCGTCGCCAACCCTGAGGACTAAGATGGAATGCCTCTATGCTAGTAATTTCACCGGTTGTCTTATCCCCACACCGGAACACAACAATGCGAACACTGTTGCTTGGCAGGTAAAACTAACCTAACCTATACGGTCCTAAATCGATGATTTAAGTCGATGATCATAAAATAAATACAGAATTATTTACAGTTTCGGAAAAAAACGCGGGTTGTCAAATGATATTGTAGTAGAGAGACCAGGCATGGAGATATATCAGAATGCTAGTGGTGCACAGTGCAGTTTGTCTGGCTTGCTGTGAGACTGCGTCATAGTGCTTGAAGGTCGTCAGGTTGCGTAAATGTCCATTGTCGGGGTCACCAATGTAGTAGAGAGGACAATAGAGAGATCTCTCTCCAGGCGGGTGTTATGCCTGGGGACCGAAGTCCCTTTGGATGAAGTTGGAAGTGGTATATAAGTCAACCGACTGAAGAAACTTCGTTAGCGCGATGTAGCGCACTGTCAGATTTAGTTGCGTTGTCTGACGCTGGTGGCGCTGGCGAGTTGTTTGTTACAAGTTGTCACTAGATGTCGCTAGGTCGCCACAATATGTTTCTGAAATGAATCATTTGTGAAACGTTGGTTACGAAATGGTAGGATCCCATTGCTAATGACAATGATAATAGGTATTTAGCCTAGCATTTTGTTAGACTTCGTCCTATTACCTAATTAGGAGGCTTATCGATTATAAATTAACCCAATTACGAGTATCTGTCGCCAACTGAATAACCGCTATGCGGTACGAAGAGACTTTCACCGAAATCACTATTTTTGCAAGCTTTCATCTAAGTTACCGAGCAGATTCGATTTTCACTCTGCAAGTGGATTTTCATTGACTTTTAGCAGATCGGATTGACTTTAAATTGGATTGCAGAGATTTTAGCGGCCCGAAAACACTCAGGACTAGGGTTGAACGCTTCTATGTTAGTAATTTTACCTATCTAATCACTAGTAGATCACGTCATACGACAGGTCACGTGATCTATCAGTGACACGATTGGTTTAAAAACAAAAGGAATAGAAACGCTAGTTAGCGTAAGCATCTTGGCTAGGGGCTCAGTTTCCTGTTCTAAATCTACCAGAATTATTAGCCACAGACCGCGCTGCCCTGCTAACACAAATAACAGTATCTTAAACAAAACTCCTGTAGCAAATGCAACCTTATAAACAACAGGATAGAAGGCTATTGAATTTGACATACTGCCTCTTGGCTTAGCAGGTCAGCGCGGTCAGGCGCAACCAGAAACCGAGGGATCTTATAAATTTTGCAACGGCATACTAATAAATCAATTCTAAAGTCAGATAGTGTCCCTGTACTATCTCAACCTCGTATCGCACCTAATTGATTAGTAGGAAAAGCACTCATATTCTAAGAACAATAAAGACTTCTTTTCTATCAAACTATTCGATCGGATAAGAAGTTGAGAAAGTAAAGGATCGATAGCTTGTTTGATGTTGTTTTCTTTGTAAATGATTTATGAGATACTAGCGACCTGTCCTCGTTTCGCTTTGGGTTAATGCTAGTTTCCATGATTTACATAAAACCTTTTCATGAAAAAATATCTAACTGATGGTGAAAACCGCATCAAAATCTGTTGCGTGGTTTAGAAGATATTAGCGGATATAGAGACAAACAGACGTAGTAAGCGACTTTGTTCATACTTTGTTATAATGATAAAATATACAGCGTGATTGGTTATTGCAAACATTCCCGTTAAGAGGTTATAGTAGAGCTTATTTGGAGCAAATTAGGTTATGTAGTGCCCGCCCGAAAATTATTAAATTCTGAATAATTTTGATCAATTTTGAATAATTTTGGTAATTTTCCCTTATTTCCATGTCACGAAATACTGCTATTTTTTATTTCAGATCATTTTCAGTAGTATTATTAATATCATCCTACTAAAATTATCTAAAACGGCACTAAGTAACTTTCAATAGAAAATTTGTTATTACTTGTTGATTTTTATGTTTGTAGTACTTAACGGCTTCGGAACCCTACACGGAGCATGGTCCGACATGCTCTTGCCCGGTTTTATGCAAATCATTACTATCCTATTACTAAGGGAGTAAGGGCTTGTAGTACTGTTAGGCGATGGGCTTGCAACCTCTCACTAATACACTAGTAAACTTCTTGGCTTGATTGTGCAAAATGTGGTTACAGAATTATCAACAAGTCTGTTTAGAGTTGTTGGTATTTCTGTAGCTCTGCCTACCCCACTCTGGGAATGAAGGCGTGACGTTATATATATATATATATATATATATATATACATTACTATCCCATTAAATGTAGATTTAAGACCAACAGTTCCCTACATTTTAACCCCCGACGCGATAAAACGGGAGTTATTTGTTTAACGTGTCTATCTGTGTGCCTGTGGCGTCATAGCTCTCAAACAGACGGACCGATTCAAACGCGGTTATCATTTAAGAAAGCTTATTTAATTGTGATGGTTCTTAGCTAGATTTATTGAAAATCGGTTGAGCCGTTAAAGAGATATCAGTTCTGAAAGTCAAGAGTCACCGTTACATCAAGAGTTGAATCTTTAACTAGTGCTTTTGCTTTTGGTACGTAGAGGGACCCATTTGGTACGTAGAGTGACTCATTTAGTACGTATAGTAACTAATTTGGTACGTAGAGTGACCCATTTGGTACGTAGAGTGACCCATTTGGTCTGTAGAGTGACCCATTTAGATTCACTGCCGTCGCGATGATTGCTGTCGTATGTCTCTCTCTCTTCCGTGGCAAAGATTAATTGCTCTAAGTGCTGTTAATTTGGAGAGAATATTTCTTGGGTACCCTAGGGGAACACTAAGATAGGACTTTTGGACGACCCCCAACGGAAAGAAATAGCGCAAAACAGTCAACTATAAATAGATGTATCCATATTTTCACATAATGGTATTGTTATAAGGTGCAAAATTAGATACGTCTTTTTGTGGTCGACTGTACGAAGACCCGTCTTCTTTTTTTAACAATTAAAATAACATTTCAAGCCGAAGTTCATAAGCTAACATTGTAGTTTCTGAGATTTTATCACAATTATAATTGCCTCCGCCTATTTCTCTTTACAGTCGCATAAATTTATATGAGCACTAGTTTGGTTTTAACGCTTTACGAGTTCAGTGCCAACAACTAGCAAATATATGCAACTTAAACAGGCGAGGGGTGTCACGGGCCCTGGATTTGCGCGACGGTTTTTAGAGTGCCAAGGTTCGCGTTATGTGACAGAGTAATTACTATGCATTTAGGTTTGTAAAAGTAGAATTTCTTTTTGAATTTGCCGTGGCACTTGATTTTAATTGGTTGGTTTTCGGATTGTTACATTTTGATTATTTGGCGTTGAACGCGGTAAGGTTTCATTCGTTATACAAATCTTTTACAAAGCTTTATCTTCTTTACTTAATATCTTTTGTCGTGTAATACACTAGTAAACTTCTTGGCCTGATTGTGCAAAATGTGGTTACAGAATTATCAACGGGTCTGTTGGGAGTTGTTGGTGTTTCTGTAGCTCTGTCTACCCCGCTCTGGGAGTGGGGGCGTGACGTTGTGTATGTATGTGTGTATTAATATCTTTTTTTATCTTGTCGTACAAATGGACCCTTTCGGTACGGTAACTGTAATGTATCGGGTAGTTTCGAAGATATTTATAATATTAAGATGTGAGGTAGTTTGGATCGTCTCTCTGGTTTATTAAATGCCTTGACAAACTGACGTGTTATTTCTGCTCTTGATCATCTCCAGGACCTGACCCGACTAGGATATTCTTCAGTAACTTATCACTTCATCTTTTCTGCTGAAACTGTAATCTTTTGTTGTTTAAATCTAACCTAACCTACGCAATTAATGTTTAAGATACAAACATTAATTGCGTAGGTTTGGTTAGATTACATGTTTAATATAACCTGAAAACATTATTGTTTCAGCAGTCTATAGTGTTCGATGAAATGAGACATTAAGTAAATAATAAATAGAGTTTCACTTTGCAATCCCATAATTTTATGATGTGTAACGCATGATCTACCTGCGGCCGCTCGGGGCCGGTCTGCTGCGCTCGGTAACCGCCGCACTCACTGGCCCTCGAGCGACCGCCAATCGTAGCTTCTAATAAACAAGCACCAGTTGCGTATGCCTACCCTAACTATGAAAAAATAAAAATTAATCGTATGCTAAAAATGTAAACTGTACAAAGTTAACATGCCAAAACTACATTGTTATTTTTCTTTTTATGTTTTAACTGTATCGTACATTCATTGCCATAAGGTCTAAGAGGCGCTCAAGTAAGTAATATTTATTAGCCTGTGACTTGTATTAAAACTACTTGTTCCGTATTATCCTGACTGTGTCTTGATATATGTAATGTATTTATGATCAATAAAGAAATTTTTAAAAACTAAAACTATTTATGATGTGTACCTAATAAACACACTTAACTTGTTTGTCAGAACAAGACATTTCTTCTTTTTCGACCAATCTTTGGTTATGTCGTCGCGTCGGAAGGAGACACGCTTCGAGAGGTCATCATCTTCGTGCTTTTATCGCACACTAGGTGAGTTCGGGACATGTTTTCTTCTTCTTCTCTCCTCACTGACACCTTTCATATTAAGCCATGCTTCATAAAATCCATCCAAACCTTTTTCGGTCTTCGTCTACCCTTACATCCATCCACATTCATAGTCATCACTCTTCTATTTCGTTTCCTTCGCCCTCATACATTAATAAATTAATAAAATAAAATAAAATTGTCCTAGTCCCAAACTAAGCTCTAGGCTTGTGCTATGAGTACTAGACAACGATAGACATACTTAGATAGAGAAATACATACTTAAATACATAGAAAACATCCAAGACTCAGGAACAAATAGGTACTCGTGCTCGTTATCATCGTCGGTTGGCCTGGCAACCCTAGCCAAGTACACAGTATTTCAAGTGAACTCTCGTCACTTTAATTGTTTATAATTAGTAAAATAACATTAAAGAGCTGATTGTAAAGCCTAAAGACTACTGGAGTACCAGTAGGTGTATATACCGAAGAATATCCATTGAAAGTGCCACTACACTGGAGTTTTATCTACCTGGTGAGACTAATTTATAACCGTTACACTTTTAACGAACATTCAAATTAGTAAACAAGCCTAATTAGTTCGCGAGTGCCCAAATTATAACGGTACTAATTATAGTCTGTACTTTTAGGTATTTAAAAAAGTGTAAACAAAAAACCACGTGACATTGACAGATGACAGTTTGTCAGCCAATAGGAGCAGAACACTGATACGTCAAAGCTCGACCAAACAGCTTGGATTGGTTGATGAGCAGAGCCACGTGGTTTGGTTTGTTTACACTTTTTTAAATACCTAAAAGTACAGACTATAAGAGCGACCATCAGCTGATTGGACATCACACTGACAGCCGGGTGACGCGGGCGCAGCAATACCAACCGTACCAACATCAACGTTTGACGCAGTGTTGCAAGTTTAATAATTGCGTTTCGTTATACGGCTCCGCATAATGATTGTCGCATGAAATCGATTAATTGATCGTATTTATCTTCTTATCGATAACACCTGTGCAATGCGATAAAATTAAATACAAATGCCCTTTACACTGATCTGAGTCTTTCTATGCATAATGACACCAACAAGTAAACGTAATAAACGATAACGCTCCAACTGGACGCTCTTCATTGCTGTTTTAAGGTACATTGCTGTGTTCGTTTACATCGACAAGTAAATTTAAATTTAAAAAATGGCAGCAAAACCTACTTGCGGTAAATGTATGAAGAAAATTGTGGACAAACATTTTTTGACGTGTTCTGTATGTAAAAAATCTTACGATGTTACTTGCACAAATTTGGAATCTCTAGACCCAGCGATTTGGACTGCGCGTTGATTGTCAGTCAGTCACTCACTCAGTCAGTTTATACTTTTATACATTTAGATACCGGTGTCCTTTAAAAATAGGATTAATAAAATCTAAAAATCAAAATGTTTATTCAGTAAATAGGCCCCCATGGGGCTCTTTTACACGTCGGTAATATGAAGTGAATTTACTAGCGCTTCAGATAAGACCATCATTGCGGAGAAGAAGCGCCAAGAAACTCCAGCAGAAGGTAATTTTTTCAAACAAAAGTACAGAAATACTTAAAAGTAAGTTACATTACAAGTACTTAATAAAGTAATAAATAATAATGATTAAAGCTTGAACAAATAAAATCAATACAAATGTAAGGCTAATAACATTAAACTAAAAATAATAAGTCTAGGAGAACAACACGACGAGGTCTCTACGTCAAAAGCCATATCTAGAATAATAGGTACCATCCCTCTGGTCCTGAGTCTCCGGTCTCGACTAAGAGCAAAACCATTATGTATTTTAAAACCAATAGACTAGCTGTTGCCCGCGATCCCGTCTGCGTAGAAAAATAATACATAACCTAACGCTCACAAATAACGTGGCTTTCTATTGGTAAAATAATTTTCATATTCGGTTCAGTAGATCCAGAGATTTTCCCCTACAACCTCACAAACTTTACCTCTTTATAATATTAGTATTGATTTCGAATCAGACCCAATAATAATGTAAGTTTGATTAAAAACTTCAACCAGCAATTCTAGGTTAATTCCAATGCAAATCATAGCTTGTTGTCATATTAAACTAGAAGAAAAGAACAAAAATTGTATAGTTCGCTGAAGTTGCTTGTTACGTTATAATTGCCTTGTTTTCTTTGTTCATCCATTGTATTCGTCGGATTGTTGGGGTTTAACTAGTTCAAAAGAGACTACAACTTCAGTTTATTTAGTAGCAGATTATGTGGTGGAATTAAGTTTTATCTTGTCAAATGTAGTAAGAAAATGCCAAACAAAACCTTCGAATTGATCTCAAAATAGTAGGTATTTATTGAAAATTTCTCAAGAGTTGTAACTTATTTCAAATTTGATCTAGATGGACCCCCCGTATTTGCAAAGTGACAAACTTTTCAGGAGAGACGATAAACTGCTTTAGAAACTTACGATTTACTGTTCCCACCTTAATAAAGTTGTGTGTTGCTGTTGTTGTTGGTGGTAATATCAATATTACGAGTTGTCACTACTGTCACTACTAATCATATGAGGTTACACCAGTCGAATTGTTACCAATGCTTGTTACGAGACGTCACTTCAAGGCGTTTTTCGCCGTTAAATTTTATTGTTGTGCAGGAAACATTTACGTGTTAACACCGGAAATACTATTTAAAACTTTCTGCATCAAAATGTCATTGTACCAAAAAAAATAGGTACGAGGAGTCACATCGAGACCGACGATATGCAAACTGAGAAACTTTTCAGGAGAGACGATAAACTGCTTAGGAAACTTAAGAGTTCCCACCTTAATAAAGTTGTGTGTTGCTGTTGTTGTTGGTGGTAATTTCAATATCACAGGTTGTCACTTCTGTCACTAGTAATCTTACGAGGTTATTTCAGTCAAATTGCTACCAATGCTTGTTACGAGATGTCTCTTCAAGCCGATTTTCGCCGTTATAATAACTTGTTATGCAGGAGACATCTAGGAGTTAACACCGTAAATACTATTTGAAACTTTCTGCATCAAAATCTCATTGTACCAAAAAAAAATAGTTACGAGGTGTCACATCTAGACCAACGATATGATGAATAACTAATTACATACCTATAATGTTACTGTACTTTGCCCAATTATGATAAGTTGCTGCAATAATTATCAAATATTTTGTGCATTTTCAATGAAATAATTTGAACTCCACTTTGGCAATAATATTAACAAAATTCAATAAATTAGTAAGAGTTTATTGATAGAATAGTGACAAAAAGCTGCAATTTAAATGCATTAGTTTCATAACTGGGCCGAGATTCTACACGGTAAAAACGATATCGCTTTTGAAGTGTTTCCGTATTGTCAACGTTTTGATAACTCTTATGTCATCGTCAATAATGGCGACTGTGACACAAACAATTCTAAAACACGTCAAACGCGATATCGTTATAACGCAGTAGAATAGAGGCCCTGCTACATACATACAAACTATGTTATGGCGATCCAATATTTCCTTTCATATTTCTTAAACGGTTTGAACGATTTAAATCGATCATAAAACTTAGCTAAGAACCCGATGAAACTAGCTTTTTTAAACACATTTTATTTTTGCAAACTAGTCCGTCCGTGTAAAACTAAGCTGCTACAGATAAATGCACATACATAAATAGACACTCACATACACACGATAAATAAATACTAGGCAACGATAAACATATAGAGAAGACACCCAAGACTTATAACACAAATATTTGCCCATTCCCTGGCTGATTCCCGATCGAACCTACTAGGCTAACTGCATCGTCAAACTTATACCAACCCTTTTTTATGTTGGAGGCACAAAAGCGGTCCATTTTACTTATAAGTAAATGACAAAAAGAAATAACGCAACTCACCTAGCAAAGACTCGCTATCCAGAAGAGTTCTATTCAGCTCCGACATCTCCGTGGCTTCACTAGTAAGAGACGGAGGAGCTTCGTACTTCCTCGGAGGTTTCGTCACAGGATTGACTTCAGGCTTGAATCCTTTCTCCAACTCGGATGCTACAGAATTTTCAATCAAACCCTCCCCATTCGAAGACGTCTCAGTTTTAATCAGTCTTTTCGAGTCATTGTTTTGCGTAGTAAAGAAGCACACACCAAGAACTGCTCCGCATATCAAAATGATAGCAGAAAGACATCCAACTAGAATGGCAAATGTGTCAGTATCCAGACCAATAATCGTTCCAACGCTTCCATATTTGGATAAAACCAACAGAAGTGTTTTTTCATCTCGTCCTCCAGGATTCTCTGCGACACAAGTGTAGTTTCCTCTATCACTATACCGTACATTAATAATGGTCAGGTTGACCCATCGAATCAAATCGATAGTGTTTTCAGTAATGACGTATCTTATTTCTCCGAACGCTCGCGTTTCAATAACCCGACTATTATACCGCCACACTACCTCAGGAGTCGGGTTACCAACGACCTTGCATATAAGAGTAACATTTTCCTCGTTACTCCTAATCTTTGCATCTGGTAGTGGCTCTAGTATGGTTGGTCGACAAGCGAAGTTAGACGAATCTAATTCATTCCAAAGTTTGTCTTTAACTATAGCTGGCTCAGCGCAAGCAGTCGGTGCGGTGTACAAATTCTCAGAAATCACCCAATTCCTGAACGTCTGTAGATTGCAATCGCAACGCCACGGGTTATTATGGAGATCAAGACCTGATAGATTGTTTAACGCCATCAGTGTTTCTGGTTTCATATGCCTCAAGCTATTCCCGTCGAAACGTAATATCTTAAGTTGAGGCAAGATGGTAAAGGCTTTAGTGCCAATCTTGACTATCTTGTTATTGCTCACCTCGACTTTCTGGAGAAACTTCAAGTTTCGAAATACACCGTCCTCCAACTTATCGATGAGGTTGTTGCTTAAGTTTATTAATCTTAGTTTCTCCGTGCCTTTGAAAGTGTCGGGGTGGAGATTGCGTATTCTGTTCCGTGACAAATCTAGCTCGATCATGATTGCTAGAGTCGCGAATGCTGTTTTATGAACGGTTTCTATGTTGCATTCTTTGAGGAATAACTTTTTGAGATTACTCAGGCCTACTTTCTTGAAACCTTCTTGGTGTAACGCGAGCAAATTGTTATTGGAAAGGTCTAGAATTTGTATGTCGCTGCTTAAATTGGCAGGAATGGTCTTGATGCTGGAGTTTGTGCAGATGGCAGCCTTGTTGCCAGACTGCCAGCGGCAATCGCACGGTCTCTGGCATTCTGTAGTGAAATCTGCCAAACTTGTGGCAAGCAGCACAACGATGCAAGCGATCTTCATCCATGCCTTCCAATGTTCATGAGCCATTTTGCTATGACACTCATCGCCCCGTACGGCATTCCTGAACGGTGGTATGAACCGACTTCATTTGTTTCTGTAACAAGAAAATTCTTTATTAGGTCTTGTAGGTCAAACGAAACAAACCAATTCACCTCCATCGACCTTAGAGACTCATTAATTATATTTGTTCAATTACTTTCTTTGTGTAAAGCTGTTTATTGACTCATTGAAATTGGTAGCAAAGTAAATTTCGCTTCGATTTGGCCCATGCGTGAATTTAATCTAAGTTTATTTGGTTAGGACAGAATAAATAGGACAACAATTCAAGATCAAATTTTATTTTGACTTAATTTATTTGATAAATAGCTATCTTTCTAATGTGTATTAGTACTGTAGACAGTAGATAAACTTCGATACATCTAAGAATTCTTTTGTATACTATTGAAAATTCATCAATATTCACTGAGTGTACAAATAAAGAATGATAAAACTACCGAAATACAAACGTTGCAAATGGCCACATTTTAATTTTTATTTTAATTGTTAAACCTTTTCACATAAGTATGTAGTTTTGATTAGGTTAGTGTTCTGGGTCCGAGTGCGTTTTTCATACTAAAGAGGCTATTTCGAAGCCGTGGTTCCTCGCCATGGGATGCTTTTAGTAAAATCTGATGATGGATACCCCGAGCATCGATACAGGACTTCCAGAGTGCCTAGGATACCCAACTGATTGAATCTGCGGTTAACTGCGGAATTGTGTATGTTCAGAAAAACATCTAAAATGACAATAAAATGTAAGGAAATCCTAATGCTGATCCAATTTCTCTCGCTGTAGTGTTAACTGATTGTGAGATGAGTAAGGTGTCTTAAGAACTTTTTACCTCCTCTATTGAACCTCGGAGTATCCACCATTAAAACTCACCCAAAACAACCCCTGGCCAGGAACCAAGGCATCGAAATAGCCTCGTTTGTATGAAAAAAGCAAAACCTGTTCACACTTTAAATTCTAAAAGGGCTTTGGAACCATAAGTATGTAAGTTTTTGGATGCAAGGCACCATCACAATGGGCTAGTACGATTTGCCTGAATTCTGATTTAGGTTTACCTTTTATAATGGCAAGTTGAAGGCACACGAGCATGCAGCGAAACATATTGACATAGGCTAGGCTTCATTTTTCATAATTGGGTCGTTCTACTTTTTACTGACAATACATCGTCTTTTTTCTATATTTTGCGTTATTCAACTATTGATAATTATGGTTTTAATTTTTTATTTTATAATACGTAGCGTAAATTTTTATTTAGACTAATTAATGATTATTTGGCGATAGTGTTTTTATCTTTATGGTGGTTTTTCAGAATATACTGTGACAGAGTAGCCGTTTTCAGAGGAGACTAAAATTTTGTATTACTGTCACGCGATTCTATGAAAAACAAATTTATAAAAAAAAACACTGGATAGAGAAAGTGAAAGATTATTTAGTACTAATAGATGAATAAATGTTTGGACGTATATTCAAACACTAAAACATTAAAAATCAATACTCTAACTGATAACGTATGGTAAAATGAGGACAGGCAATTGTCGGTGAAAAAGAAGAATGACCCAATTTCATTTGCACTAATTTAATTTCCTTCATTTTCTTAAATATCACATACCATCATTTCATTTGCCATAAAGGCATTTTTTTCTAAATTCGTAAACCTTTCAGGTAATTTTTACATGCCATAGTATGAAGCCCAAAAGGTTAGGCTTGTTTTATTATAAATCTGAATATTTCACGGATTCAGAAAAAATGCCTTTATGGAAAATGAATATTATGGCACATTATCGTAATGGCATATAAAATTATTGCATATGTAATTCGGTCAAACGTTAGAGACCCAGGCAAGGGACCTTAATCCGTCTATTCCATACTCCATGTAGGGAATAAAGTGCTAAGGTTGAAAATAAGTGTTTTGTGTGCCTTAAGTCCTTTTATACATAAAATCACGCCTGTTCCCTAAAGGGGTAGGCAGAGACCACTTCTTTCCACCTGCTACGATCCTGACAAATCTCTTTCGCTTCTTCTACATTCAAACGGTGGCGATGCCGTTTGCCACGCGTCACGCGTTGCTACGTTGAATGTTTGTGAAAGGATGGAACACAAGTTAGATGAAGTATGCATAATGATGAAAGAGAGAAAGTTGGATGTTCTATGTGTGACCGAGACGAAGAAAAAAGGGGTGAGTACGTCCACACACGGAACCTCCGTCCGGGGTCCCGGCATCTTTTTATTAATAAACAATTTAAAACCCGGGTGGCAGCCATTTTAATAATTTCATCATAATAGCCACGTTTTATTTCCCACTAGTTCCAGGTACGGCGTGTTAATCCCACAGATGGAAGGTGGAATCTGAGACACCTAGACGTTTGTATTTTAAAAACTATAATCTCAAGACTGCAATCCTAAGACGTTAAATGCGTTGCCAACCATGAGGACCAAGATGGAATGCCTCTGTGCTGGTAATTTTACCGGATGTCTTATCCCCACACCTATACACAACAACGCAAACATGGCTGCTTGGCGGTAGGTTAATGGATAAGATGGTGGAAGTGATCCAGACGGACCCTGCACAGGATCCTACCACCACTAACCTAACCTAACCCACCTCCAATAAGCAGTATCTTAAATTCAATAGACAAATTCAATTCAATTCAATTCAAATATTATTAATAAAATTAAAATTTTACAAGTCAGTTCTTTAGTTAGGTATACATTTTAAATTGATTTTAATTTGGTACATACTACTTATATTAATTCGGCAATATAAATAATAATTATAAATTATAATAATAACACAATTCTCGCCACGGTGCATTTTTGTATTTCGCGAAGGATGAACGAACCGGGTAATTGAGACATTTGAAACTAATGGATATTTAGGTTATATATTCGCTAAATGAATGAAAAGCTGGAATAATGAGTACTGACTTTAACTTTTTTTCAAAGCAGATTCAATCCTATTTTGTTATTAATAAGGTTGCAATTGCTACAGGAGTTTTGTCTGAGATACTGCCATTTGTGTTACTAGTTCACACTTTTGGATTTAGTTTCAGTACTTATAAACTAAAACATAAATCTGCAAAGTTTTTGAACTGTCAAGTCCTGCTAAGTTCCAATTAGTGAAAGAGATAGAGCTATTGAAGTCAAATAGTCTGCAGTAAGGAGAGGTCCTGGATTCAATTCCCAGTCAGGTAAAATGTTTGTGTGATGAGCGAGTATTGGTCAGATGTTTATAGTAAATCTCGTGACCAACGAAACTGATATCAATTAAGTATAAATACACGCATGAATTAAAACACCTTAAATACTGTGTGACCTTTTGGTATTTGGTAGAGAACGCCTTTAAGAATTAAGTCCGTCATTTGTAGTTACTTTTTGTGCAGCGCAACGAAGTTTTAATTCATAAATTGCCACAAAACCATTACCAAACATAAAAACATTAAAATAAAACTTCCCAATGCGGAAAATACCTGCTCGAAAAACTGTCAAACAACAAACAAGCAAACATAAGCATGTTCTTAATGCTAATTAAGACTTATTTCAAACACAAGGGAACAATCTTATAATCCTTAACTTCGATTGTTATGTTTTGTTCCAGACAAATTTCCTGAGTCGCTTTCCATATGCCTACTTTGTATGCAAAAGTTTACAGTTATTTCTTTGTTCAATCATAACAAAGCCTGTTTTATATTTGCAAGAGGTAATTATTAAACAGGAGAACAATAATCTGTGGGTGTAAATAATTAATCTCCGGTAGCTCTAAATTTAGCCGTGAAATGGATTTAGAATACTTTGAAGTCATTGAACTGTTAAGATAAACGATTTAGAAGGTCAAAGTCAAATTGTTGTGTTTATTAACACCTTCTTTGGCAAATAAATAATCTAATCTAATCTATTATAATTAGGGAAAAGCGACATCATGAATTCTTGAACCACGCTTAAGATAATAACTTTAGGTTTAGGTTAGACCTAATATGTACTAGGCCGTGCATTATCAATTAGGTTTATCAGGGTTCCGTAGTCAAACTAGGAACCCTTCTAGTTTCGCCATGCCCGTCCGTCCGTCCGTCCGCAGCCTAGCTCAGAGACTCTTAGTACTAGAAATCTGTAATTTCACATGAGTGGATTAGTCACGCCAACAAAGTGGTTCAATAAAATAAAAATAAAATATTCTTTTCAAGGGTATGTCCCCGACACGTAACGTGATGTATTATTTTTTTCTCGTCTAACCCATACTGTGGGGTTTTCTTGAATAGGTCTTTCAAAAATATTGTGGATTTGTGAAAAAAAAAATCGATCAAAAGATCCGTTTATGAAGTATTAAGCTTTGAAGCGCAATTTTTTGTTAGAGAGAAAAATAAGAAAAAAAAACTTTAATGAAAGGGCATATAACGAATTTAAAAGGAAAACTATCACAAGTAAGTAAACATCATTGGATCTTGAGGTACAGGCGATTAAAGTATTTATACCTACTAAAATCATTTAAGACGGCACCAAATAACTTGAAATTGAAAATTTGATTTGATTTTTATATTTGTAGTTCTTAACGACTTCGGAACCCTACACTGAGCGTGGTCCGACATGCTCTTGCCCAGTTTTTAAGGATAAGGAGAAGGCACACGAGCAGTCAGACCACCTGATGGTAAGTAGAATCAGAAATCCATAGACATATGCATTCTGAAGACAACAATCCTAAGATCTCAAATGCGTTGCCAACCCTGAGGACTAAGATGGAATGCCTCTATGCTAGTAATTTCACCGGTTGTCTTATCCTCACACCGGAACACCACTTACAATGACTACCATAATAATAATTATTATTGTTACTAATTACAAACTTAACAATTTACGTTAGTCAAAATATTTGTGAACGACTTGTCAATCTGCAAACGATTTACTATCATGTGGGTCAAAAGGAAAATTTGGCCACTTGAAATTACCAATCTGAAGTTGGATCAAAAGTAATCAATCAATCAAATCATTTATTCCGGATTAAATTCATATCATTAGTTAATTTGCAGTTACATAATCATGGGATCTTAAGCATTGGTTACTTAGGTTAGGTTAGACCTGTGACCACCAAAAAGAAACTGAATTCAATAAGGTTTAATCAATAATTTAATTGTTCCTTGTAGTTGTTTAGTTTGAGTTCTAAACGAATTAGTTTACACCGCCTGCCTTGAATTTGTGTCCTCAGTAATTTCTCTTACAAGGTTGTCTGGAAGAGATCGCTATTTAGCGGTAAGACCGCCTGTTGTATACCTATGATTTAAATGTACTGTTCCATGATCTGTTTTTTTTTTGGTGTTCAATAAAGAGTAATTGTATTGTCTCAGCAAAAATTAGCTTTCTACGAAATGAAAATTCTGCCAAGTGATGTGTCGGTGAAACAGTGTACAGTCGCATCAAACCCAAAGTGACCAAATAATTCGTAACACCATTATATTATTTTGTATGGTGTGACGAACTATTTGGCCACTTTGGCTGATACTATATGTGATTCTTACTGACTGTACAACCAACCCTATCGGACATGGTTTCATTTTCGACCATTCAGTATAGAATTGTTGTTTGTTTGTTCTAGCATAGAGGCCATTACATCGTAGTCCTCAGGGTTGGCAACGCATTTGAGGTCTTAGGAGTATAGTCTCAGATTCCACTTACCATCAGGTAGCCTGAGTGCTCGTGTGCCTTCTCATTAACATAAAAAAAAAACAAATTGTTATAATTATTGATTTCACGTATAATTTCGAGCTGTCGATTTTCCATTTGTGCCTACTTAATGTCAGAAAATCCTGCAAATGGACTATCGGGCGAAAGCATTTTTTATTCGCTCTCAACTCCTCCGGTTTAATTACCCTCAAAAGTGACAGTCGAATGGCACCTGTTAAAAAGTAACTGTCATTCGCTTCCGAATTAATGTCAGAAAGTTATTTTATCATTTTGAATATTAATTGAGTTAGAAGAAATTGAGTTTGGAAACAGAATCAACTGTTGGGAAAAGGTCGCCCGCGTGTATTTTATAAGTGATTTCAGAGTATTGTTGAACTTTGAATATGAAATTAGCTACTTTTGTAACAATTATAGCGGTATAAAATGAATACTCTGCTCTCTGTCACTGCTTACGAAGCTGGCGGTCTAAGGTTTGATTGCCGATAAGGGCAAATGATGTTATGATAGTTTTTGAGTCTTGGATCTTTTCATTTACTTAAGTATGTGTTTGTCAGTATAGATATTGCAATTGTCATCTATTTACTACCCATATTTATGAACTCCTGGTAGCTCGTATTATTCTTGATAGGATAACATGCATTTTATTAAATATGTGTGCGGTTAAACAATGCTTTTGATATGTTTCCGTATTGTCAATGATAGCCCGTATTTACTTTATGGTAATGGCGGCCGAAGTAAAGACAATACCATAACACGTCAAAGACAATATGGTTTCACCGAGTTGCAATAGACGCCTAGTTTTATTTTGCTCTTTGATCAAAACCGAAATAATATCGATTCTATTCGAGCGGAATCAAAAAAAGTTTCTGTCTAAAATTTATTTTTTGGTACTTGCTTTTGCTGCCAACTGTTCTTTTATTGCTGAAAACGGTGGGTCTTCTTGAAGTATAGCGGAGAACCTTCGACTCGATCATCAAACCAGCTTCATAATGCCATGTATTGTCATCAAAGTTACGTAGATATACCAAATTTCAGCTCAATCGGTCCCCGGGAAGTGGTTCTAATCTTTCTTGCAAGATTTGACCCGAACATAAATAAATAAATATCAGGGGCCATCTCACACAAATTGACCTAGTCCCAAACTAAGCTCTAGGCTTGTACTATGCGTACTAGACAACGATAAACATACTTAAATAGAGAAATACATCACACAAATATCTGCCCTTATTTGAACCCAGGACCGCTGGCTTCGGAGTCAGGGTCACTCCAAACTAGGCCAACCTGTCGTCACATTATATACAAAATCCTCTTTTTGAAATGTATGATGTTTCAAATAAACCAGGATTCCGAACCCTGCCTATTACACTCAGAAAGGTTTCGAAGAAATTCGCATCGGGAAGAAATAAAGAGCACCGGTAAATTAATTCTAAGCGTACAGTCGCCGGCGTTATTTTCTGTATGTTTTTATTTAGTGGTAATTTTCCCACGTGTGACGACGCTTACTCAACCTTTCAGCAAAACTAAGGGACCACATAGCATAGTGCCGTGATTGCCCCCTCCAGGAAAGGACACATTAAGCCCCCCCCCCTCGCTCAAAGTCGGCGGGCGCGAGCGAAATGATTTTTTTTCCGAGACACGAGCGTTCATCACGGGAGAATGAATAAGGTGACCATGGAGGAAGAAGCAAAAACCTCCTTGCAAAGAAAACGGGGTGACTTTTTGAGAAGTTTAATCAAGTGTTCTTCTTGAACATCTAACCTAACTTAACCTACGTAATTAATGTTTAAGATACCCTGAAAACATTATGGTTTCAGCAGAAAATAGCGTTTGATGAAATGAAATTCGATGAAGTGAAATGCGATGAAATTATGAGTTACCGTATTAAACAAACAGGAGGACTATCCAAGTTGTATTCTACGAAAGCAAGCGACTGGTAGAAATCTGTCAAATTGTCAATTCTTTTATTTCTTCCATCGTTACTAGTATACCTAACGTAACGGCACCAGTGTTCGAGACTTTTATCTGACATGCACCGATCATCGACAAAAGCTTTTAATTCAAAGATCATAGGGTTATAAATTGATTGTTGCAAAACAAATTATTAATTCTTATCTTCTTTGAATGAGAGTCAGTGTCGAACATTGGTCCTCTGTCGATTACTGGTACCGTACGTATGTTTATTACTGGTACTGGTATGTTTATTATAAATGTCAAAAAAACACGTAAAAGACAGGTTTTAAGAACAGCAGCAAAACTACCAAAACCGATAACCAAGCCATAAAATCTATATTTATGTTTTTTATTTAACTTTAATCTCATGATCTCATCCCTCTAAAGAATATCCTTTGTTTCCACGACGTTTTGGGTTAACCTACAGCCTACAGGCCAGTTTCGCATAAAGTGTGAACGGGTAGGCGCCGCGGCTAAAATCTCTTTTATCACAACTTACGACCATGATTTGTCCCACTACTAAAGGGAATTTATACAACGTAACAATGAGTTTTATTCGTGTAGGTTAGAAATATATTAGGACAATCATAGAAAAGATTTTATGTCTAAGAACGGCTAGGGCTTGCGGCCGGTCTCATTTTTTACGCATTTTATGGTTAAACTACGTGTTATGGTCCTGTTTGTTTCATGTTTTGTTTTTTCTCGTACAATCTACGTTAAAAGAATGATTTTCTCGCTAAATCGTACTAAAAGGTTTCGGAGTAATCTTCTTCTCTGTACGAAGTAAGTATTAATTATATTTATTTATTTATTTAAACTTTATTTCACAATACACAAAGTAGGTACAAATGGCGGACTTAATGCCATAAGGCATTCTCTACCAGTCAACCAATGGGTCAAACAGAAACAAAAGAAGGTTGGTGCTGAGAAGGATACAACCAAAATAAAATTTTAGTAACAATTTTGACGACACGCTAGCCTAGTTGAGAGTGGCCCTGCCTTCGAAGCTAGGGGTCCTGGGTTCAAATTCCGGTAAGGGCAGATATTTGTGTGATGAGCACGAGTATTTGTTCCTAAGTCTTGGATGTTTTCTATGTATTTAAGTATTTATTTCTCTATCTAAGTATGTTTGTCGTTGTCTAGTACCCATAGTACAAGCCTAGAGCTTAGTTTGGGACTAGGTCAATTTGTGTGACATTGTCCCCTGATATTAAATATTTAATTAATTTATTTATTTATATAAAATACATAGATAAATAAGTACAATACAAACATAATATATACATACCCACCATTTGAACACAATGCAGAAACTATTTGTTAAGGTTATCAAGAAAGTACTTGCGGACCATGCGTTTAAACGAGAACTTAGATTGTGCTTGCCTTACTCGGAGTGGAAGATCATTCCACAATTGAATTGAATTTAAGTATATGAGCACTGTTTATTTATTTAGACATCGTTTAAATGGTTAGCAATATGTAAACGTCAGACAACTAGATTTTGCCCACGATTCCCTCTGTACAAAACTTGTTCATCGCATTTCCTTCAGCAAAAGTTAAATTTTTGGACTTTTTCTAATAATTTTTCAAGCTTTACACGTTCTTTACTATATCCAAAATTGGTTTGACGTTGAACCATGAAGCCGCAACAGTAAAACAAACATACAGTCGAATTCATAATTTAATGAGGCTATTTCTCCTTTAACTGAAGTATAATATATAAAAAAACTTATGAAATACTGAATTACTTCACGTCACTACACGTTGGCCTAGTTGGCAGTGACTCTGCCTCCGAAGTCAGCGGTCCTGGGCTCAAATCCCGGCAAGGGCAGATGTTTGTCATGAGCGCGAATATTTGTTCCCGAGTCTTGGATGTTTTCTATGTATTCCAGTATGTATTTTTTTATATAAGTATGTTTATCGTTGTCTAGCACCCATAGTACAAGCCTAGAGCTTAGTTTGGGACTAGGTCAATTTGTGTGAGATTGTCCCCTGATATATTATTATTATTATGTATTACTAGCGGCCCGTCTGCGGCTTCGCCCCGCTGCAAATTTCTGACTTTCCCGGTGGATTTTTCAATTATTTTCGCACCTTTTAAACCTTAACTGGACTATGACAAACATTTTAAAACCAAAATCAGCCAAATCGGCCCAGCCGTTGTCGAGTTTTAGCGAGACAAACGAACAGCAATTGATTTTTATATATATACTTAGATCATTATATCAGCCGAAAGACGTCCACTGCTGGACATAGGCCTCCCCAAGGCTCTCCATAGCTCTCCAGGCCTCTGGTATTTATTATATGTAATTATTTATAAAAAAGGCAAGTCAAGCCTGGTTATCTATATAAGTTTTTATCGTCATCTAGTACCCATAGTACAAGCCTAGAGCGTAGTTTGGGACTAGGTCAATTTGTGTGACATTGTCCCGTGATATTTATTTTATTAATTTATTTATAAAAAAAGGCAAGTTAAGCCTCCTTGAAGAAAACCAGTTCGCCAAGCTGTTCTTATTCGAAAATCATTCAAATTAGGGTATTCAGTCACCTTAATCACCAGGAGTTCAGAACCTGCAAGCATCTGCTCCAAACAGGCTGGCCTTACGGTCAAACAGAAGTTAATAAAAGTACCATTAAAAAATTCATCAAACAATAGTTGTTTGGGCAACAAGAGAGCAAAGTTGGATTTTGAATCCCGACCAAGCGAAGGATTCTAGAGTTAGAATCCTGAGTACAGCGAGGGATTCAAAGACAAGAGATGCAAATCACTTTGGTCTCGTATTGCACATACAACTTTGCCCCTCAGCAGCGAGAAAATTATTACCTAAGAAAACGTGATGAACATTAAATGACATCACTTAGCCGCCCGCGTTGTGACCTCGACCACCTTTATATTATGAACAATAATTAAAAATGTTTTGAAAATCAAAACACCGTCTTCAAAATCGCAAACAATAACTTCTTTTAAAATTGTAGGTACCTACCTAATAGGTTAGTCCAACTGAACTCGGCTATTTTGCTGAAAATATTGTGGTCGCCGACTTCAATTGGACTAACCAATTAGGTAGGACCGGTGTGAAGTTGTCTAAATATACACAAAAAATCGAAAAATCAAATACTTATAACCGAAAACATTCATACACCCTTCTGTTTCGAAGTTAGTTAAAATATTTTTTTAAACTTAGGCTGCTTTTATTATACCTCCATAGAGAATATTTAACCAGTTGGTCACTTAACGACAAACAACAGACACCTGGGGAGCTCAAGTCAGACATCTGTCAATAATCAGATCCAGGTCCACTTCAGATCCACATCAGTCAACAAGGATAACAATTTGTAGTTATGCTTTAATAGTTTGTGAAAGAACTTTTTAATTTGGTGGGAGCGGCCAAAAGTTGGCGACCAAATGTTGCAGCCAATCGGCCGCCAACTTTTGGCCGCTAACACACACCAGTTTAGGTGCCTACAATTTTAAAAGAAGATGTTTTTTGCGTTTATGTAGACGGTTTTTTGTTTTTTAAAACATTTATTTTATTCTATACTTTATAGTGACCATAATACGCTGTTCCTTAGTCTCACTTATAAGTTAATATGAAACTTTAAGTTTCAAGCGCTCTGCAAGCAACGCCGCCGGAAAGACATAATCACATTTCAACAAGTAAATATTCTTCGTTGTAGTCATTCAACTATATTAATCGAAATATCTTATCGCCACCCTTGAAATAGGTACCGTTGAGAAGTTCCGATGGCCACCAGTCCCACTTCCCCAGGTGATACTTTCTGAATGCAAATGCTCGATTTGTTACTAAAAATACTAAAATACCTATATGTTTGCCAATAATATTTGAGGAGTTTTCTCAATTCCTTACTGATCCCCTCATCAGATTCCGATTTGGTGACAATGGAACCACCTCAAAACTATTCGCTATCAAACCAAAAAAAATATTTTAAAATCGGTCCACAACTGACGGAGTAATCGCTGAATATACATAAAAAAATAAAATAAGTTGGTTAAAAATTAACTTTGTGTCACGCTCGCAGCATAATCAAATTTTGGCCACTGTCTTATAACAGCAAAGCCAGCTTTTTTGACGTACTGAGGTAAAAAAACATATTGTTACATCGAAAGTAAACAAAAGGCTTACAAAATCCATTCCAACCAATTTCCTGCCGCAATGCAGGTTGCGAAATAGAAATCAGATAGGATCTGTTTTCTTTCCTTTTAGTTTCCTTGCTGCGGTTTTCTTTCTCTATTGTGTAAAAAAACGGCCAAGTGCTATTCAATAGAGCGCAATTTGTATTCCGCGGGATAGTGGTGTTACTAGGTAAAACGTCTGGTTCTTTCAGGGATCGTTACCGGTATTCTGACTACCGGTTTTAAATGAGAGTTATTTATGTATATCGCTAAAGCTCTGATTAGCGGTATAATGAATACCGGTATTCAAGTACATTAAATATCGGTTTAGCCAATTGAGAACAATACCTCTTTTTGATACTTTACCCCTAAAAACCATAACTAGTAAACCTGTCAGTGTCAATATACTCGTTTATTTGTTTCTGTTAATGTTTTCGGTGTTATTACAAAAAAGTCAGACACGCCTTGGGCAAGTCTGAAATTGCAATTAATAACAGTCAAATTGACATCTTTCTTATCAGGTGCAATGAATAGCGGTATTGAATACTGCAGGTATTTAATACTGTAAATAGTACATACATAGCGATAAAAACAAAAGCGGAATGACAATAATACCTCTCATTCGAATATAGGTATTTTTTTTTATCGGTTACATTTTGTCAATTTAAATACATACATACATATGATACATAAGATCACGCTTTCATTCCCAGAGTGGGGTAGGCAGAGCTACAGAAATACCGACAACTCTAAAAAGACTTGTTGATCATTCTGTAACCACATTTTGCACAAGCAGGCTATCCATCAAATCAGCTCTTGGACCTTCATTACCTTATCATCTTGTTAACATATTTATTTATTTTTATTACAGGCTTTCAAATAATGGTTCAAAACTGACTTGTAAAATACTAACAAACATACTTGCAATGAAAAATACACTCGCGGTCAAATAATAAGGGACAGAGTGCGTTTTTCATACAAACGAGGCTATTTCGAAGACTTGGTTCCTGGCCAGGGGTTGTTTTGAGTGAGGTTCAATAGAGGTCAAAATTTCTTAAGATACCTAACTGATCGCACAATCAGTTAACACCACAGCGAGAGAGTTTGGGTCAGCATTTGGATGTCTTTTCATTCTATTGCCATTTTAGATGTTTTTCTGAACATGCATAATCCCGGCGTTAACCGCAGATTCAATCAGTTGTGTATCCTGGGCACTCTGGAAGTCCTATGTCGATGCTAGGTAGCCATCACCAGATTTCACTAAAAGCATCCCCTGACGAGGAACCAAGGCTTGGAAATAGGCTTAAGTACTTAGAGTACTTAAATGTTGTACAAATGAGCCCTTTGTGATGCACTTCGACCCTGTGGGATCATTTGTGCAATTAACCCTCCTAAAAACTCAGCTGCAATGTGCAGGTTTTCTAACGATTTTTTCTTCAAACTTAAAGCATCGGGTAATGGCAGCCCATCATTTTATCGAATTTTACTTCACCGAGAATGGATCATTTCATCAAATTTAATGTCTGCTAAAATTATGATGTTTTTAGGATATCAAAAACATTAATTATGTAGGTTAGGTTAGACTGTTCAAAACCAAAAAAAAAACACATGCGGCGAGAACAGTCTTTCGATGAAATAAAAATTCTTTAAAAAAGGGTACCTACCCTTGGGTAATATACTAATGTGCTAGGAATCGAACGAGGTGTCTTTCGAGTTGACAGCCTAAGCCACTATTTGAAAAATTATCTAGTAAATATCGTGTTGATTTTATTTTAATTAACTATAAACAACTTAAATTCTGTAAATAGATTGTTAAGCCTCTAAAACACCATTAAACTGTGGTAAAAACTAAAAGGTTTTAACGTAAGCGGTTTAACCGTGTTTACGGTGCTTAAAGCTATTTATCGCCATAACTTTCGTCCCTTCCGCGTGATTATGAGCGTTTTAAAGGAAAAGCTTTAGCCGAAAGCTTTTACAGAAGCTCAAATGTAAGGACATGGGGAAAAATATGATATACTCGTACTATATAAACGTTGATTAAGCTTGAAATAGTTGGGTCATACACACTCTTAAAAACAAAAGTTGTCTCTCCTGTGGTCAATAGCTAAAAGCTTGTGCGCATATAAATTTTGTTTTTATATGATAGGTCTAAAGCAGTCCTGACGCCGTTTATGCGGGAATGGGCTTAGCCAGAAAATTGGCCTTCCGGCGTGTCCACAGGGAAGACGCTAACCTAAATCTGTGTATGACCCAGTTATACCATGGTTTGTCCTTATCTGTCATTGCGACATTTGAATTCGACAGATAAGGAGAAAGCATGGTATTACTATTCTAAACTTATTCGACGTTTATTAGTAATACACTGGTAAACATCTTAGCCTGATTGTGCAAAATGTGGTTACAGTAATTTATGAACAAGTCTTCTTAGAGTTGTTGGTATTTCTGTAGCTTTGCCTACTCCACTCTGGGAATGGAGGCGTGATGTTATGTTATGTTTTTATTCATAAGGGGGAATATGTTTGAAATTGTTAGCAAATATTGTAGTGATGATTTTAATGGTGGTAGGACGTTGTGCAGGGTGTCTGTTCAGATTGCTGTTACCATCTTATGTTTTAACTTACTGCCAAGCAGCAATGTTCGCATTGTTGTATTTTGGGATGTGGATGAGATAGCCAGTAAAATAACTAGCTTAGAGGCATCCCATCTTACGCCTCACGATTGGTGACGCATTTACGGTCTTAAGATTGCAGTTTAAGATTGTAGTCTGCATGTGTATAGGTCTCAGATCCTAATTACCATCGGGTGCTCTGTGCGCTCGTTCAAATGTATTTTCATATGTATTTGTGTGTGATATGGACGTTCTTTGCTGTCTAGTACCCATAGTACCAGCCTAGAGCTTAGTTTGGGACTAGGTCCATTTATGTGACATGGAACAACACATTGTCCTAGTTGGTAGTTACCTTGCCTTCGAAGCTAGTGGTCCTGGGTTCAAATCCCGGTATGCGCAGATATTTGTGTGATGAGCACGAGGATTTATTCCTGAGTCTTAAATTGACTAAGTCCTAAGTCCCAAACTAAGCTCTAGGCATGCACTATGGGCACTAGACAACGAAAAACTTACATACATAGAGAATATAAATACATAAATAAATATAGAAAACATCCAAGACTCAGGTACAATTTTTTGCGCTCATCACACAAATATCTGCCCTTACTGGGATTTGAACCCAGGAACGCTGGCTTCGGAGGCGGGTCACTCCGAACTAGGCCAACGTGTCATGTATATATATTATTTTATTATACATCAATTGGTAACTGTCAGCTGATACCTATATCTATTATACTTTTTTGTGTCAAGTAGAAGGCACACAAGCACCCAGGCCACCTGATAGTAAGTGGAATCAGAGACCCATAGATATTTGAATTCATAAGACTATAATTTTGAAACTGGAATCCTAAGACCTCAAATGCGTTGCCAACCCTGAGGACTAAGACGGAATGCCTCTATGCTAGTCATTTTACCAGTTGTCTTATCCCCACACCTGCTTGGCGGTAATGGATAAGATGGTGGTAGTGATCCGGACCCTGCACCCCTGTGATTGTCCTACCACCACTTGAAAACTGATACTTATTCGTCAATCACTTATTACTTGCACCTCTAACCTTTTAAGGTCACTGCTATCGATTCACTTGACCTCAGAGATTCCCAGGGACATTAACATAACAGACTATTGACATGCGGAACCTTTTCTAACTTAGCACTAACGCGTGTCCATTTAAGTAGGTACCCTTACATGGTACGGTCAACCTTATAAGTAACTGCAAAATTTAGTGCTTTATCACTTTAACGTCTTTAACGTCATGTTTTAATGGTTGTACACTGTTTTATAGACAATAGTTGAACAAAAAAAAAATACAGCGGGCAAAGCCGCTGGCGGGTCACTAGTATTACATAATAATATTATGTACGTAATAATGTTATATATTTGTACGTAACCCGTGTGGTTGCTGGGTTAGAATAGTGCCACTCCATGTCTTCCCGTGGATGTCGTAAGAGGCGACTAAGGGAATAAGGGCTTATAGTACTGTTAGGCGATGGGCTTGCAACCTGTCACTACACTAGTAAACTTCTTAGCCTATTTGTGCAAAATGTGGTTACAGAATTATCAACAAGTCTTTTTAGAGTTGTTGGTATTCTGTAGCTCTGCCTACCCCACTCTGGGAATAAAGGCGTGATGTTATGTATGTATGTATGTAAATAAAAAAAAATACCACGGGACAATGTCACACAAATTGACCTAGTCCCAAACTAAGCTCTAGGCTTGTACTATGGGTACTAGACAACGATAAACATACTTACATAGAGAAATATATATACTTAAATACATAGAAAACATCCAAGACTCGGGAACAAATATTCGTACTCATCACACAAATATCTGCCCTTACCGGGATTTGAGCCCAGGACCACTTGCTTCGAAGGCAGGGTCACTACCAACTAGGCCAGCGTGTCGCCTACATACATACATAACGGGCATCATGCCCTCATTCCCAGAGTGGGCAAGCAGAGCTATAGAAATACTAACAAATCTAAAAAGACTTGTTTATTATTCTATAACCACATTTTGCACCATCAGGCCAAGAAGTTTACTAGTGTATTAGTAACAGGTTGCAAGCCCATCGCCTAACAATACTACAAGCCCTGTCCCTTAGTCGCCTCTTACGACATCTACGGGAGGACATGGAGTGGCACTTTTCATTTGCACTTTTCTGGTAGCAGGTATTAAATTATCGATGATATAAAATACCATAGAACGTCGTTAAAACAAAATATACTTGTTCTACAACTTTTACAACATATTTTGTAAATTATTATTTGGGTTTTTTTCGAACAAACTCAATAGCATTTTCAATGTACTCCATCCAATAGTCTAGTTGACATCTACTGTCAGCTGACAAACTTCGTTATTTTCGCAATACATTGCTGGCTTGGAAAATCTAAATTCCTTAATATTTAGTAAACAACAAGTTATTTTCAAAAGTTGTAGAATAAATGTTGTTAACGTTTGTGGTGTGGAAACGATCCCTAAATTTATTGCTCCTATTACAGGCACAAAAAATACGAGATAATAAAATTGAACAATTTTTCTGTCAAATATGTTACATTCAAGTGAATAGTGGTTGAAACAATAATATTGTAAAGAAAAATACAAAGACCAAATAACATTACGAAACATTATCTGCGAGACGAAATTCTATGAAATTACTGTCTGCAAAACCTATTTTAACTGCGTTTGAAGGTGTTAAGGGACAAGGTGCAAAAGTGGGGGCGCCAAAGTTCATATAAAGTTGCAAATGAGATTATTGGAACTTCGAAAATGTATATCATACCATTTTACATCTTAATTATCACTCTTCATAATCAATATTAATCATACACCTGTTTATTCTTCAGGATTTTAAAAAAATCCAACTGGTAAATAAGGTTAGGTTAGGTATGTTTTATAAACGTCCTAAAATCAGAATAGTTTTAGTAAAATTCACTATAGGAGTTGCGATGATTATGAATAACAATTTTATTATGAACAAACAAAGCATGAGCTAAAATTTTCGGAGATATGATGACTGTCACAAATTGTTATTTGTATGAAAATTCGGAAGACCAATTTTATACGAGCCAATATGGACCCATACAAGTGTACAGATAAGGTCGACTTTACTACATTAGGTTAAGCTTTTTGCAATTTTGGATAACATCGAGTTTTGTAGGGTTCAATAAAAACTCATGAATTTATAACTTTATCACGATGTATAAGTAATCCTGTTTATTATATCCTTGTAAGGCCCGAATATGCAATTAGGATGTACATAATCAAGGCAATTGAATTTGAACTATATTGTCATGAAATAAAGTTCATATTTGGAAAGTTTAAAAAAAAACGTACATAGTTAAGAGCTATAATTAAAACAATTGATTATTTCGTGTAGCGAGAGTTACAAATATAGTTGGTACGACTAACTTTCGAGTGTCTATCATTTCTTCGAATTTCATTTCATCGAACGCTATTTTCTGCTGAAACCATAATGTTTTCAGGGTACCTTAAACTTCTAAAATAGCCTAACCTACGTAATTAATGTTTAAGATACCCTGAAAACATTATGGTTTTAGCACAAAATAGCGTTCAATGAAATGATACATTCGATGAAGTGAAATTAGATGGAGTGATGAGTTTCGTTACACAAAGGAAGCGGTCGTGATTTTTGTTTTCATTAAGCCTTTAAAATGTTTCTTTTTGAAAACGATCCATTTTTCTGCTTAAAAATTGAAATTGGCATTATACAGCAAAAGAATTTGAACTCTTTTTCCCTGGTGTTGGATTCAAATTCCCATTCATTGCGGGTTCATCGCGAGCTCGCAGCGAGTTTGTGGAAAACTCGCGGCAAGCACTCCGTGTTTTAGACAGAGCCCGAGCTTTATCACGCGCAAATTGTCAATGTGGTAAGGCTCCAACCCTACTTTTTAGGATTCCGTAGTCAAACTAGGTACCCTTATAGTTTCACCATGTCCGTCCGTCCGTCCATCTGCACGACTCTTAGTACTAGAAAGCTGTAATTTGGCATGAATATACATATTAGTCACCCCAACAAAGTGGTACAATAAAACGTAAAAAAAATTTTTAGGGTACCTTCCCTACACATAACTAGGGGAGGGAAAGGTCTTTCAAAAATAATGACATGTGGGTTTGTACAAACCATTTTTTGTTTAAACCCACAATAATTTTGACCAATCCTACAATTAGTGACGCCCCCCCCCTACAGCCAAAACTACAAATATTTAAAACCGGAAAAAAGTCTTAAATGAAAGCGCATAACGAATTTCATAGGAAAACTATCACAACTAAGTAGACACATTGGTTTTTGAGATACAGGCGATTAAAGTGTTCATACCTACTAAAATCATCTAAGATCAATGACTTTACAGAAAATGACAAATGACAAATGAAAAATGACTATAGAATATTTGTCATTACTTACTTGTTGGTTTTATGTTTGTAGTAAGTACTTAACGGCTTCAAAACCCTACACTAAGCATGATCCGATGCTCTTGCCCAGTTTTTACTTCGCTTAGTTGAGTAAACAATAGAAAATTCTAGATGCAGCAATGTATCAACTCCATAGGTATATTTGAATCATGAAAATAGCCTGTGAGTTATTAATACCTTGGTATTATTATGTACCACTAATTATTGAAATTCGATATTCGACCTACCAACTGATTTAGTAGGTAACTAATCGTAAAACCGATACCAAAATTATGTTTTGATTCAAATATTATTACAAACCACAAAGCGGAAAATGCTTCAAATATTGTGACGTTTTCGCATTATCAATCTAGTTAAAACCAGTTTAATTTGGTAGTAATTATTAGCCTTGTATGCCACCAGAGTTGCATTTTATCCATACTGATATTATTATTGCGAAAGTAATTCAGTTTGTATGTTTTTTAAGGTTAATGAAATATTGTTCATCTTAAAGAATAGGTACAGTCGACCAACTGTGTAATCTGCAACCCTAAGGTTAATTGGCGTTTCCAGAGTCATAAAGTAAAAAAAAGCAGCTGTTTATTTCCTTTAATACATTTATCTTATCATGTAGGTACATGTTGCATTTTTTTTAATTTTTCTATGAATATCACATAAATTGTAAAAAAATTGAAGTTTTTACCTAGTAAATATCTTTTAACAATGTTATTTGGTTGCTTTCATGTTTTCTTTTAAATTTTACTTACTAGATCGTATGGGAATCTGTTTAAATACTGGGCAAAAGTCGTACCACTCTCTATGACCGTATTCATTATTACTTATTTTAGGTAGGTATTTTGGGGGCTTTTAACCCCCTGAAAGCTTAATATCTCAAAAACGGCTGAACCGATTTTTATAAAACATATCTAAAAAGCACCACTAAAAAACCTGCTTTCATTATAAACAACACCGCATTCAAATCGGTTCATTCATTTAAGAGCTACTACGGTACCACAGACAGACAGACACACACACACACTTACACGTCAAACTTATAACACCCCTCTTTTTGCGTCGGGGGTTAAAAATAGGAGGACATCGGAATAGATAATTAGTCAAATCGGTAAAAAACAAGTAATGACTAAATTAAAATATTCGAAGTGATCTTTCGGCCAACGTAAAAAACTCAATCCATAATTGTCGAATAATATTTGTCGAACCAAAATTCGGTCAAACATTTTTCGGAGTTCAGATAGGTAACCACAGAGTATAATACATTTTATTCAGTTCTTTTCATTATTAATTTCCGCGAACGGGGCGTACCGCCTGTAACGCCTCTAAAATAATGGTGCTCTCACACACGACACGGCTATTTATTCCGAAGGCTGCCGTTTTCACCACACACGCCATTCATACACGCAATACGACTAGGTTGTATATGGAATTATTTCAATCCAACATCGAAGTATTTGAGGTCGTGGAAATAAGGTCACGAATGTTGATGTGAAATGATTTTATAATGTCCGCGTGAGGTCTATTGGAGTTTACAAACATAGTCTGTATATTTTACCTTTACCTAATCTGTGCTAAATAAAACGATCTGTCATTCTATTTTTGACACCTCTCTCCTGTACTGACTGTAACAGTGGTTAAGTGTATTAGCAAATTAAATCCCATATTTCTTCTACAATCCGCTTTTATTTCGCCCTAAATCTATCAGGTTATGGGCCCAGGGCTTCATACGCGGCCCCCAGTATTGTTATTTATAAAAATATTAAAGATAACTTGTTGTCGGCGAAATAAATCACTGCAAAGATGACATCGACTGGCAATGGCGCCGTCGGCGCTGCATTCCCAATGGAAAAATTACGAGGTTCTGAAAATTACACGAATTGGAAATTTCTAATGAAGATGCTCCTCATCCACGAAGATTTATGGGATTGTGTAAGTGTAGAGGATTGTAAAGACCAGAAAAGAGTACAAAAAGCACTTGCCAAAATTTGCTTGTCTGTGCACCCATCGGCGTTTACACACGTGCGAAATGCAAAAGACGCTTTTGAGGCATGGTCAAATCTTCAAAAGGCATATGAAGATAAGGGATTAAGTCGGCGCATAAGCTTGCTAAGATTATTATTCGCATGCAAATATACAGAAAGTTCGAGCATGGAAGAATACGTTACAAAGGTCAGTGACATTGCACAGCAACTCAGTGACATAGGAGCGCCTCTCGAGGATGACTTTACGGCAGTGATATTACTTAGCGGGTTGCCACCAAATTACGATCCGCTTATAATGGCGCTTGAAAACTCAAATACCAAATTATCAAGCGACTTTGTGAAGGTGAAACTGCAGCAGGAGTCTCAAAGGCGAGGAGAGGATAAAGAAGTGTCAGCATTTATAGCTAAGAAAAGTCAAAGGGTGTTCAAGTGCTTCAAGTGTGGTAAAGCAGGGCATGCCATGCGTAATTGCCTGAAGAAACAACAGTCCAGCAAATTAAATTTAAATGGACAAAGTGTGATGAAACCAGAGAAAGCACTGTTAATGGCGTTATCTGTCAACTTTATAAATGATGTTTGGTATGTTGATTCTGGTGCAACTAGCCATCTATGCAACAATCGAAGTATTATGAAAGATTTCATACCAGACAAAGTGATTGAACTGAATGTGGCCAATGGTGAGAAACTTTTCACTGCAGGACGTGGAAGTATAGAAATCATAGTGAATGAAAGTGTAAAAACAATAAGTGATGTCTATTATGTTCCCAAACTAGCTACAAATTTGCTCTCTGTTAGTGCAATGACCAAAAAAGGATTTAAAGTTGTTTTTGATGCAAAATGTTGTAAAATATATGATGGTAACATTGTAGTGGCCACTGCTCGTCATGTAAATGGTGTCTATCAGTTGGATTGTAGTGGGCCAGGTGTAGATACACAATCAAAGCCAAGTACGGAGTTGGGCAATTGTGCATTTTCTTCTCATGTTAACATTAGAGGGATACCTGACATGATGCAGCTGTCATTAGCGGCTACAACGGGTAGTAAAGCAACACAAGAGATTTGGCATCGAAGACTCGGACACCTAAATTCAAGAAGTATGCATCTTTTGATGAAAGACCTTCCTGAAGGACCATGGCATTCGGCATCAGACCACTATCCCTCACTCTCCACAGCAAAATGGAGTTGCGGAAAGAGCCAATCGCACAATTATTGAGAAGACTCGGTCTATGTTACAGGAGGCTGGTCTTGATAAATGGTTTTGGGCGGAGGCACTCAACACAGCAGTGTACTTGAAGAATAGGACGCCTACTAAAGCTGTTCTTGGAATGACTCCTGAGGAAAAATGGTCAAACCACAAGGTGAATTTAAGCCATTTAAAAATTTTTGGTTGTTTAGCATATGCACTATTACAGAATCATACAAAATTAGATTCAAAGAGTAAACAATACATATCTGTTGGTTATTGTGATGAAAGTAAGGGATATCGATTAATAGATCCCTTGAACCCCACAAAATGTATAAAATCAAGAGATATCATTTTCATGGAAAATCGATTTTTTGTTCAAAATAAACTTAACAATAATAATGAAAATGATATAACTTACTTGTTGACAAACAGCTGTTCTCCATGTACTGAACATAGCAGTACAGTTTCAACACAACTTCTAGATAATAATGACATCATCTCAGAGCTATCTAGTGAACAATTTGCTTGCACTGAAAACTTGTCTCATAGACAAAGTATAATTTCCATTAATGACTCTGTAGAAGAAGTAGAAACTAGTTTTGAGTCATTTGATACTTCTGATGCTACATATATTCCAGGCGAATCAAGTATAGAGGATGCTAGTGAACTCAATGACTGCTTGAGTCCTGAGGAGGATCCACCGGAGTCAGCATGCATGGTGAGCCTGAGCTACTGCAGCGATGACCCGGAAACTGTGAAGGAGGCTTTGACTGGACCACAAGCCGAAAAATGGAGAGCAGCTATGGCAGATGAGTACCAATCATTTATTAAAAACAAGTGCTGGACTCTTACTGAACGGAATAAGGACCAGAAAGCTATTCAATGCAAATGGGTGTTTAAAAGAAAACTAGGTTTGAATGGTGAGCTGTTAAAATATAAAGCTCGCCTTGTTGCAAAAGGCACAAATATATGGTATGGTATAAACTACATGGAAACTTTCTCGCCTGTGGTGAGACATTCAACTATACGCTCCTTGTTTGCAATTGCAGTAGAATATGACATGCATATTGAGCACATGGATGTTACTACGGCATTTTTGAATGGAGATTTGAAAGAGGATGTTTTCATGGAACAACCAGAGTCATTTGTAATAAAAGGAAATGAAAATAAAGTGTACAAGCTAAACAAAGCTATATATGGTTTGAAGCAAGCTTCAAGATCATGGTATGAAAAAATAAACCATGTTTTACAAACTAAGTTAAAATTCCATAGGTTATCTTCAGAGCCGTGTGTTTATTTTAAGAATAACGGAAAGGAAATGTTAATCTTAGCAATTTATGTCGATGACATATTGATATTTTTAATGCCAGATTCGACAGAGAAAGCTATTATCAAACAAAAACTTATGGAGGAGTTTGAAATGAAGGATCTCGGTGTGGCACACCAAGTTCTTGGCATGCGTGTTCGGCGAAGTAATGGTAAATTGTTCCTGGATCAGACAGGATACATAAACAAAATCCTTGACAAATTCAATATGAAGGATTGTAAGCCAGCACAGACTCCGATGGAGACTAAATTGAAACTAGTTAAAGCGGAGAATAAAAGAAAAGATATACAATATCGTAACCTAATTGGATGTTTAATGTATGTTGCAGTGTGCACCAGACCCGATATCTCGCATGCTGTAAGCGTTCTCAGCCAATTTAATGATTGTTTTGATGAAACACACTGGAAAGCGGCAAAGCGTGTATTACGTTATTTGAAAGGTACATCTGACTATAACTTAATGTTTCAGAGAAGTGGTTTGGAGATCACAGGATTTGTGGATGCTGACTGGGCGGGTAGTGAGATTGACCGTAGGTCTTATACAGGGTATGTGTTTAAAATTGGTAATTCTGTCGTATCATGGGAGAGTCGTAAACAGAAAACAATTGCCCTCTCTAGTACAGAGGCAGAGTACATGGCTTTATCTGATTCTTGTAAAGAAGCTCTATTTATAAGAACACTATTGCATGAGATCTTTGGTAAATATTCTAAGATAATTATTTATAATGACAGTCAGTCAGCCCAAAAACTGTGTACTAATGCTATGTTTCACTCAAGAACGAAACATATAGATGTAAGACATCATTTTATTAGAGATATAATATGTAAAAAGGTAATTGATTTATGTTATATGCCAACAGATATAATGCCAGCTGATTTCTTTACAAAACCTGTTACTAAAGAACGACATAATACTTTTGTAAAAGAATTAGGTTTGGTATGTTAACAGTGTGTATTTTGTAAATCACACAGTTAAGTGTATTTAGAATTACACAACACAATACATTTATAAATAGCTTGTATTGTAAGATTTTATTATTTAAGTTTTGTTCTTTCTTTTTTTTATTATGTCGTGGGCTGTCTGTATAATGTGTACTGACTTGTGTAGTATAATAGTATTCACTAAAATATACTGTCTTCGTTTGAGGGCTAGTATTGGAGTTTACAAACATAGTCTGTATATTTTACCTTTACCTAATCTGTGCTAAATAAAACGATCTGTCATTCTATTTTTGACACCTCTCTCCTGTACTGACTGTAACAGTGGTTAAGTGTATTAGCAAATTAAATCCCATATTTCTTCTACAATCCGCTTTTATTTCGCCCTAAATCTATCATGCTTTTTCCTTTGGAACTGTCCTATTTATCGGTAAAAAATGTATTGTTTGACCCCGGAACTCGATCTCCATACCCATAGAAAGTCGGTTAATTAACAGCCTACCTATTTTTAAATAGTTCTACCTCTGGATAACACTTATAGACACGAAAAGTAATTACTTACGCAAAAGTAATGAGTTAAACGATTTTAGTATGAACTTGACATTACTCTTACTCAAGTACCTAATTAATTTTCTTGTCTATAAATATGGGTGTTGTATATAGTTATGGCCATTATGTGAACTTACCATAAAACCTAAAATGATCCAAATTGTTTTTTTTTATAAAGAAGTATAAATATTCTAAGGCATATTTTAATTCCACTAACCCTAATTATTGACATATGTTTAAACAATCGTAGCAAGTTAATTTAGTGGCAAACGATGCAATTTAACATGAAACCGACAGTTGGAACTCTTCATGCAGTATAATACCTGAAATCCAAATACCTGAAAGCTAGCTCTTCTAAGTTTCAAAGCATTGGCTTCATACCGGAAACTACTTCGCATGTCATATCGTAACACCCGCCTCTGTTACATAGTTATTGTGTAACAATAAAGGCGCAGTCGCCAGTAGTAATACTATCCCTATCCGAATTGCTACCACCATCTTATCCATTAACCACCCGCCAAGCAACAATGTTCGCATTGTTGTGTTCCGGTGTGGAGATAAGACAACCGGTGAAATTACTACCATAGAGGCATTCCATCGTAGTCCTCAGGGTTGGCAACGCATTTGAGGTATTAGGATTATAGTCTTGAGAATTCAAATGTCTATGTAATTGGGTCTCAGATTCCACTTACCATCAGGTGGCCTGAGTGCTTGTGTGCCTTCTCCTTAACATAATATAAAAACAGCTCTAAAATATACGTCAGGATAAACAGGCTAAATAAATCTACTTGGGCTTTAAGGCGGGTTTGTTTGGTTTGCTTTTGGTCTACAATTTTATTTTCGGTCACATAAAACAAATGACTTATTCCGGTTACAAACATCATTCGTTTAATATTAAATAGCAAATTACAAAGTTGTACGTGTTTGCAAAAAAACAAGAACTTTAAGACATTCTCTTGTTTTTGAGTGGAAAACTAAACTAGCTATTGCCCGTGACTCCATCCGCATAGAAAATAAAACATAGCCTATGATACTGACAATAAACGTGGCTTTCTTTTGGTAGATGAATTTTCAACATCGTTTCAGTAAATCCAAAGATTACCCCCTACAACCTCACAAACTTACAAACTTTACCTCTTTATAATATTTGTATCATCACTTCATCGAATATATCATTTCATCGAAATTCATTTCATCGAACGCTATTTTCTGCTGAAATCATGATGTTTTCAGGGAATATTAAACATTGATTACGTAGGTTAGGTTAGGTGTTTAAGATGACATGAAAACACTATGGCTACAGCAGAAAATAGCGTTGGATGAATTGAAATTCAATGAATTGATACATTCGTCTACTATTAGTGTAGATAATATAAAAGTCAATTGCGGTCAGTTAAGTGAGGTGCGATTTGCGACAGTTTTAGGGTTTTCCCATGCAAACAAGCCAAAGAAATGCTTCCAAACATCAAACAAAATTAAGGCGATAACCGTTTCCCTGCCCTCCGTCACTGTCACATTTGTCAGAATATATCAAACGAAATATTTATGAATCACTTGACCCACTTCAATACGGTATGAGGCAGCTCATTTTTAACTATTCATGGAATGATAGAAAGCTTTATTTCCTTCGTTATATTGTTTGATACAGTCAAAGACTTAAATTTGTGACCAACCTTAGGTCCAAAGTCAATCTGACATTCTACAGCAATAAGGTTGAGTTTCCTCTAAGTTACAAATGACTTGGCATCTCTAAGGATATTGACAACTTCAAGCAAATTTTTAGGGTTACGTAGTCAAACTAGGAACCCTTATAGTTTCGCCATGTCCGTCCGTCCGTCCGTCCGCAGCCTAGCGCAAAGACTATTAGTACTGAAATTTGGCACGAATATGCATATTAGTTACGTTAACAAAGTGGTACAATAAAAAGTTAAAAAATATATTTTTTTAGGGTACCTCCCCTACACGGAACGTGGGGATGCATTCTTTTTTCTCGTCTACCCTATAGTGTGGGGTATCGTTGCATAGGTCTCTCAAAAATATTATGGATTAGTGAAAACAGTTTTTTGATTAAGTAATCCATTTATGAAATATTAAGCTAATCAGAAAAAAATCTTAAATGAAAGAGCATATAACCAATTTAAAAGGAAAACTATCACGACTTAGTAGACATCATTGGTTCTTGAGATACAGGCGATTAAAGTGTTTATAGCTACTAAAATCATCTAAGACGGCACCAATTGACTTCAAATAGAAAATTAGTTATTACGTTCGTGGTGACCCTGTGCAGGGTCCGTCCGGATCGCTACCACCATCTTATCCATTAACCACCCGCCAAGCAATAGTATTCGCATTGTTGTGTTCCAGTGTGGTGATAAGACAACCGGTGAAATTACTAGCATAGAGGCATTCCATCTTATTCCTCAGGGTTGGCAACGCGTTTGAGGTCTTAGGATTATAGTCTTGAGAATTCAAATGTCTATGGGTCTCAGATTCCACTTACCATCAGGTGGCCTAAGCGCTAAAAAACATGTTCATTTTTATATTTGTCGTACTTAACGGCTTCGGAACCCTACACTGAGCATGGTCCGACATGCTCCTGCCCGGTTTTTTTTTTAAATTGGGTCCTAAATTTACGTTTGTGACCTACAAGCCTGAGATCCAGTTTGTCTTTTACAACTCTTACTTGTTCCTAATACCGTATATTTTTTTAAGAATAGGTCTATGATGACAATCAAATAGTAGTTACCGTAACGTTAGCATTATGTTTACGGTATGATTGTAGACAAAGTGTAATAGAGCCACAGATTTCAAGGCAAAGTAAAGTAATTTAAGCGACAAAATCTACACTTATATTTTAAAAAGGAAAGATTTGATTTACTGTATGTTTGTAACGAATAAACTCAAAAACTACTAAACTAATTTCAAAAATTCTTTCACCATTAGAATGCTGCATTATCACAGAGTAACATAGGCTATGATTTTTTTTCAATGCAGATGAAGTCGCAGGCAACAACTAGTTTAATATAAATTAATAGGGTAAATGACGAAATTTTTTAATAAACCGGGCATGTTGGACCATGCACAGTGTAGGGTTCCGAAGCCGCAACTCTAAAAAAAATTAAACTTAAACGATAACGCTTTTTAAAAACTATGCAATGATAAATAAATAAATATCAGGACACAATCTTACACAAATTGACCTAGTCCCACACTAAGCTCTAGGCTTGTACTATGGGTACTAGACAACGATAAACGTACTTATATAGAGGAATCACAAGATTAAGGAACAAATATTCGCGCTCATCACACAAATCTGCCCTTACTGGGATTTGAACCCAGTACCGCTGGCTTCGGAGACAGGGTCACTCCAAACTAGGCCACCGTATCGTCAATACTCGTACGTGGCTTTACATGAAAGGATACCATTAAAACAAACAACTTTGCTAACGTAATTAAAAAGTATAATTACGCCAAACTACAGCTTAATAATACTAAAAGTCTTTAAGACCGCGGACAGACAAACAGATAGACATGGTGAAACTATAAGGTTTGACTTTGTAACCCTGACAGCTAACATTAATTATTTTCTCAATTAAAAATTCCAATCAATTTAAAACTTATTTACAACATCGGAGCTTATAAAATGATCTACATTTTTAAGTATTTTGTAAACCTTATCAAAACCGCAGCAAAAAAGGGGAAAATGTCATTTCCCTTTGAAAAGCATGAGATGAAAAGCGAGTGCATGTGCAATTTCTATGCACTGGCGTAGTTCGCGCTTTTAATTTGTTTAACGAGTTGAGCCGAGTGAAAATTTGAGTGACACAAAAGAATGCACCTATGCATAAGAAAAAATACTTAATTTAACATATGGTTATTTCTCTCTACTTATATATTGGTTTATGCAAAAAAAAACATTATATTTTTCATATTGCCGTTACAAAGTGACCCTTAAATTTGCAGAGTATCTAATAATGCACATGTTCACTTCTCCTTGTAATATTTTTTGTAAATATTTTTTAATGTTGATTAAAAATCAAATACTGTTTGAATCACGACTTTTTTTATTGTTGCCAAGTTAAGGGTTAACGACACGTCGGCCTAGTTGATACGGATGCTGCCTTCGACACTAACGATCCCGGGTTCAAATCCCGTTTAATAAATAATAATAAAATAAACACTGCACGGTTTACTCACAGTTATAGTCAGGTAACGGCCCGACATGTTTCGGACTCATTAGAAGTGCTTCATGAGGGGAGTGTGTTATCGCGGGCGCGCTCTGTGTTCGTTTTTGTTTATGATAATGTCTCACACAAGTTAAAATTTTGTAATAATAAAATAAATAAATATCACAGGATAATGAAACACAAATTGATCTAATCCCCTAGTTACTAGACATCGATAAAACTTACCTATATAGAGAAATATATACTTAAAAACAAAGAAAACATCCAAGACTCAGGAACAACTACTCCTAATAATGTGTAAGTGTTTTGATTGCAAACTGTTGGAGAGTTGCATGTGTTTGAGAATAAAAAAATAACCAAATAAAATTTGTGTGATAATGTTTGCTATGTATTTCTCTATGTAAGTATGTTTATCATTATCTAGTAACCATAGTACAAGTCTAGAACTTAGTTTGGGACTAGGTCAATTTGTGTGAGATTGTCCCCTGATATTTATTGTTACTATTATTATCATATTTGAAATCGTTGTAAGAACTACAATACAGTACCAGCACACCTACCACCATGACCACATCACCGTAGATAACAAAATTGAATATTGTATGGTGGACATTGCCAACAGGTTCTAAACGCATTAGAGAGAACTTAAGATATGCGCGTAGATACATTTTATTATTATTACCTTAATTTATTGAGCTGTTCCTTTAGTTTTGTTCCGTTTCAATGTTTATCTGAAACAAATACAACATTTATTAAAGAATTGGCTAAAAATTAGTTAAGTTATTGTGTTAGTTAGTGGTGGTAGGATCCTATGCAGGGTCCGTCCGTATCGCTACCACCATCTTATCCATTAACCACCCGCCAAGAAACAGGCATTTTTGTGTTCCGGTGTGGGGATAAGTCAACCGGTGAAATTACTAGCATAGAGGCATTCCATCTTAGTCCTAGGATTATATTCTTGAGAATTCAAATATCTATGGGTCTCAGATTCCACTTACCATCAGGTGGCCTGTGTGCTCGAGTGCCTTCTCCTTATCATAAAAAAAGACGTGTGGCACTCGGGGACTGCCGCGGTAAAGCTATTGCATAGCATTTTGTATCAACTTATGCAATTATAATTTTATTTATTTATTTTATTCATGCAGTATTTCTTTTTCTTTGATAGAAAATTGATAGAGATCTGAATATTGGATGTTTTTAAGTATTTATTTCTCTGTATAAGTATGTTTATTATTGTCATAATATAAACTTAAAGCTTAGTTTTGGATGTGGTCAATTCGTGTGAAAATTTATTGTTACTCACCTATCTTAATTTAACCGTATTTTTTATTGTGCAAGATTCTACATAATCATCACCTTATCGTAATATCGACATTTAAATTAAATTGTAAGAGGGCTGTATACACTTGCTCCGGTATTGCAAACAGGCTCATTTTTTTTATGTTAAGGAGTAGGTACACGAGCACTCAGGCCACCTGTATTGGAATCTGAGACCCATAGACATTTGAATTCTCAAGACTATAATCCTAAGACCTCAAATACGTTGCCAACCCTGAGGACTAAGATGGAATGCCTCTATGCTAGTAATTTCACCGGTTGCCTTATCCCCACACCGGAACACAACAATGCGAACACTGTTGCTTGGCGGGTGGTTAATGGATAAGATCTTTTTATATATTAATTGTGTAAATATTATTAGTGTGTCTTTTAAACAAATAAATCCCTTTTTATATAATTGGTTTAAATTATTATCTGCCAAAGAACAAATTTTAAAATAAAAACTGTACTTCCTCAAAAACGAAACAACGCAACCACATATTTCAAAATGCCCAAATAACCATCTCAAAGCGATACATCACAGCGCTAACCCACCCTACATTTTACCACCAGAATATAAATTTACAAGCGTCGTAACCGACCAAGGGTGCCAAATACAATACCATTAGCCGAAGTACATTTTAGTGAAAAAACTCCCTCTGGGTGACTGGAATAAATCACGGGCCCGGCTGACCTTAGTCGTAAATACATCAGCTGACAATTACTTGAGCAACTGGACGATTCTCTGCTAACTGAAATTGCAAAGTATTTATTGGAAAGTAAACTGTATTAGAATTAAGGATAATGTTATTTTATTTAATGAAAAGCTTACTGTTAAATAGAAAAAGTCGGTCAAGTGCGAGTTGGACTCGCGCACCGAGGGTTCTGTACAAGCTTATAAGAATGTAAAATTGTATTGAGGGACAAACTTTACTGTGCCGTTGAAAATCTGTTGTCTCGATACATCGATATAGGTCGCGATTAGTTGATTAACTACAAATAAGTTTGTAATCGCACAATTTTCCCCCTGCCTTCTTGCCTAATTTCAAGATTCTAGGACTATGGGAAATACCCTATAAATTTTGATTTCCTTGAACTCTCAAGGGAATAAATAAACGAAATACATGTTTTTTACGGCAAAACGGCCGTATCTTTTTTTCCTTAACTTAGAAGTTTAATTTTTCGCAGCTTCAAGGGACAGTACGAGTATATCTGAGTAAATGGATTTAATTTCAACTCGATACCTCCACGCGTTCTCAAGATATAGGGTCTTGACAGACAGACGGAAAACAAAGTGATCCCATAAAGTTTCTTTTTTTTCCTTTTGAGTTACATACATACATAACGTCACGCCTTAATTCCCAGAGTGGGGTAGGCAAAGCTATAGAATACCAACAACTCTAAACTTGTTGATAATTCTGTAACCACATTTTGCATAATCAGGCTAAGATGTTTATCAGTGTATTAGTGACAGGTTGCAAGCCCATCGCCTAACAGTACTACAAGCTTTTATTCCCTTAGTCGCCTCTTACGACATCCACGGTAAGACACGGCACTCCGTGTCTAGTCGCACTATTCTGTCCCGGCAACCTCGGGTATACTAGTTAAAAAGATAAAAATATGAAAAGTAACTAAAAACGTCATTACTCCAGCGAGCTGTTAATCGCCAAGCTATTAAGCTCCACGAAGCGGAATAAAGTTAAGAAAAAACTTGTCTTAAGTCAGCTGGAGCTTTTAAGCAAGAGAGCTCAGGTACAAAGAGATAACTACATTTTCCGCAATAATAGAAAGCTGGGCTTAACTGAGCTTTGTAACCGTTTTGCTCTAAGCCTTTACACTGCGAAGTGATCGGTTAATAGACGGTGAAAAGTTGTTTACAAGTGTTGAGTTTAAAATTTAATCGAAACTTCAGCTCGTAGTATCTCGCTCGATGGTCGTTGGAGCGGAAATTAAATTTTACTGTCAACGTAACGATAGCTCTTATTTAATTGACAGTAATGGCAGCCGAGTTAATAACAATACCATAAGACAGGAGTAGAAGAGAGGCCCTGCACAAGATGTAAACAGGGTATGGATACAGGTTAAATTTTCAAATCGTTATGATGTACTTGGCGCAAATCTTTTAATTTTGGCTCCGATCAGATTAATCGGTTTTTGCGGAACTCTTTTAAATTCTATTCGAATTAATCGGTTTCGAGCTGAAAACCGGTTAATCGAGATATCCGGTTTTTGGCGGAACTATTTATAAAGTTTTTTTTTTTTTTTTTTTAAGTTTCAAAGCGTGCATAACAAGTAAACGCGCTCACATTACACTTTCTGCTATGCATGCACCTAAATTACAAATCAATTAAGTAAGTATACAAGTAATACATCCACATACATACATCATACATATTATACAGCAACACTAGAGCTGAAAACCGGTTAATCGAGATACTCGCAACACACGATAAACAAGCGCCGCTTAGTGTTTTTATTCAGTTCAAAACTTTTGGTTTCTCGACCCGCCGCTCGTGGTTTAAACCGGTTCATTAAGGTTAAAACAAATTCGCATTCCCTTAAAAAGATCGGTGCAAAACCGGTATTAAACGGTTTTTTGAAACCGATTCCGAGCCCTGGATGCAAAACATTATCGTGTAGCGTAACTTAAGCAATTTTCGAATTTTACGTTATAAACTTATAATGCATTGTCATTGGATTTACATTGTGTTTGTCAGATAAGCCTATTCGAATTACTGGAACTGGTTCAAAATTGACTAGCAAGATGTCAAATAAAACTAATAATCATACCTGGGATAACTCGGGGCAAGTTAAATACTAGTTATGACACCATGAAAATAGTAAAAAGTCTTATAAAAAAAGAGTGAGAAAATTTCAATAACCAACATAAATGAGAAATTGGCATTGTGTCGTTATAAATATTTAAAGAATGCCCCGTTGACCACTGTGGTCGATGATAGAACGTTTAGCAGTTTAAAGTGGATATTTTCATCTAGACGGCAATCATTAATACCATCGAATATGAAAAAAAAAATGTAATTGAATGCATATCATGAAAACTATTTGAAAATAAATATATAACACCTTTTAATTTGTTTCTTTTTTATTTAAAATGAGGAGAAAATAAGTAATATTCATTTATGTCGCATAACATTTAGATTTTGGCAGTAACATCGATATATTTTTTGTCGATAATATATTTTGCTACATCACTTTCGTATAGATGCCCCGAGATAACCCAGGTATGCTAATAATATTCTTATTAGAAAACGTGAGAAGTTCAAATTTGAAATTAAATTTAAAAATACTCGTACAACTAGTTACTATTTACCTTACAGACTTATAAAATTAACATGCAAGTAATTAGGTTTGTTTTTTAATTATACTACTTGAGTTGAGGCGTTATTTAAAAAAAAAACATTAAATTTGCGCCTTCTCTTCAAGATGGCATTGGGCGTCTCATCGTTTAAAACTTGAATATTTGGGTCATACACACTCTTAAAAACAAAAGTTTTCTTTCCTGTGGTCAATAGTTAAAGGTTTATATTTTATGATAGGTCTTAGGCAGACCTAGCGCCGTTTATGCGGGAATGGGCTTAGCCAGAAAATTAGGCCTTAAAAACGTTAACTTCCGGCGTGTCCACAGGAAAGACGCTTACCTAAATTTGTGAACCATTTATAAGAACCTAATACATCACAACATATATCAAAACCTTTTAGTTCCCACCTCTTACCAGCTTTATATGTCTCTAAGGGGTTCCCTTCATCTGGCATAACTTTTTTTGGCATAATCATCATTTGGCATAATTATCATTTGGCATACAGCCTTTTTTTCTGAAACCATATTCTTTTCAGGATTAGGTTTATTTTATAACAATCCTGAAAAGAATACGGTTTCAGATAAAAAGGCTGTATGCCAAATGACAATTATGCCAAATGATGATTATGCCAAAAAAAGTTATGCCAGATGAATGTAAACCGTCTCTAAGACTATCCAGTTCTCCCTTTCGCTTGCCAAGCAGGTTACTACTTTCAGATTTATCGCGACGGTAATATATTTTATAAGTCCCTTTTGCAGGTCACGTAAAATAACAGGGGAAAATGTCAAGGTCAACTGGTAGAGGCCATTAGGCATTAAATTCACCTTTTGTACTCGAATTTGTTTTTTTGCGCAGTAAAGAAATAAAAATTAAATAATTAAATAAACCTCTCACAAATTAATCGTCCCAAGCTCTAGGCTTGTACAGCCAGTAACATAAGTAGCTACGCAACCGAAGAGCTCAAATTGTGTTGCCAACCCTGAGGACTACGATGGGATGCCTCTATGCTAGTAATTTCACCGGTTGTCTTATCCCCACACCGGAACACAACAATGCGAACACTGTAGCTTGGCGGGTGGTTAATGGATAAGAGGTGGTAGCGATCCGGACGGACCATGCACAGGCTATTCTGCTTAGCTACTTTTGCTACGGACTGTACTATAAGTACTAAATAAAATACATACTCAAATAAAGAAATACAAACTTAAGTCCATAAAAAAAAATGACTCAGGAAACTAGCGGTCCCCGGTATGGGCAAATATTCCTGTAAGTGTACTGGCATCCGAACCCAGGACCGCTAGCTTCACTACCAATTAGGCTTAACGCGTCGTCAAACTTCCAACCTTTTACCAGCTTCATATGCCGCCACACATAAGACTATCCAGTTATCTCTTTCGCTTGTCATAACACACTTAACGCGACGACAGTATATTTCCAAAGTTCCTCTTACAGGTCACATTTCATATGGATTTTCTAGTGAGTTAAAGACGTGTGAACAGACCCCTGGTTGCTTCGACGTAAATCTCCTTCAGTGTGGCTGTTACCATAAATCTATAGAAACGTTATAATGGCTTTATTTCTGCCCTATATATTATGTCACGGGACGTTCATTGTTTCCAGTTAATGTATTATGTGAAAAAGCGGTTCGGGAATACTTGGCAATATATTGAAAATTGATTCCCATATTGTAAATAATTCCTTGTAAAACGCTTAGCTAAATTAACCCAATAAATCTCGTTTCAGCATAAGAATGTACGTACTAAACATAAACAGATAACTTATTAAGGTTAATAAAAGCATGTATTATATTATATATATTATACAATATGGGAATCAATTTTCCTTGATTCAATTATATTAAAAGGTACACGACTACACGTAAGGAACATGACATGTAGTGGTTGCAATGAACCTACAGTAACAGACATAAATGGAAATAATTATAACTTATTTAGCTCGGGTTGGTAACGTTTCTCGTCCCCTGAATCAATTTCGATTTCCACGATTTTTCGAATTTTTCCCATTTGAATTCTTAAGACTATAATCTTCTTCCTGCTCGTTGCCTCAGGACTGAGGGTCGTGACAGCAGTCAGTAGTTGATCGGTTCCCCAAGGCTCTCCAAACAGCTCTATCTTCGACCCCTTCACTGCGTCGGTCCATCGAGTAGGTGATCTACCACGGCTCCTTTTTCCCTCCAACTGTCCTACAACAATGAGCTTCCCAAAATCATCGGGCTTGTCTGGTCACATGATCGAAATACTGGAGGACTCGTTGCATGCAGGATAGTCGATAGACGGGTCCTTATGCCGAGTTCTTTTAAGATTGTCTGAAGAAGACTATATTCACAGGACTGTAATCCAAAGACCTCAAACGCGTTGCCAACCCTGAAGACTAGGTCTAGCAGCTTCACCGGTTATGATGTTTTTTTTTTGCCGCTATAACAACAAATACTAAAAACAGAGTGAAATAAATATTTAAGGGCAGCTTCCATACAACAATCGTGATTTTTTGCCGTTTTTTTCTCGATCTTAATACATAATAATATGTACACCTTAGTTTGCGAGACCGTCTCGCACTTGGCCGGTTTTTTGAATTGGTGGTTTGCTATTAATACCTAAATTTAACATAGAATATAAACGTGGTGTACGTAACGGTGTTTGTTACCGTCTGCTTTAACTATGCAGGATTAGTCTGCTGTTGAAATATTCAAAATGCCTCGTAAATTTCTAGAAGCTTCGAAATAGTCGAACATTTTACGATGAATATCCGAAATGACGGGTTGTTTCACTAGGCACTATCGCATTGATGTGGTTCCTTTCAATAGGATTGTGTTTATGAGTTTGCAGCTGATTTCAGGATTTCCGAATCGGGAATTATGTACGATGACGGGTTTTGTAGGAATTTAAAAATCGGTCAATTGTGAGTAGGTACGTATTATCTCGCCGCACAGTAGGTATTATTTTATTCCAATTTTAATTTGATTTCGAATCAAATCCGCGCAAACCCAACTCACGCTTGACTATTTATTAGTATTTGACGACACGTTAGCCGAGGTGGGAGTGACTTTGCGGTCCTGGGTTCGAATCCCGGTAAGGGCAGACTATTTGTTCCCGAGTCTTGGATGTTTTCTATGTATTTAAGTATGTATTTCTCTATATAAGTATGTTTATCGTTGTCTAGTACCCATAGTACAAGCCTAGAGCTTAGTTTGGGACTAGGTCAATTTGTGTGAGATTGTCCCCGATATTTATTTATTATTATTTATTATTATTAATACAAGCCTAGAGCTTAGTTTGGGACTAGGTCAATTTGTGTGAGATGGTCCCTTGATACTTATTAGTACCTATCTTGTTTTGAAAGATTTGAAATAAAAATATACTTGACAATTGTATGTTTTACCGTTTTTATAAAATACGTTAAAAATAAGTTTTTTGTATTGGGAGCTTTGCTACATCACGTTTTTTTTATTATTTGTTAGTATATCCGACGTAATAAATAAATAAAATAAATAAATAAATATCAGGGCACAATCTCACACAAATTGACCTAGTCCCAAACTAAGCTCTAGGCTTGTACTATGGGTACTAGACAATGATAAACATACTTATATGGAGAAATACATACATACAAAGAAAACATCCAAGACTCAGGAACAAATACCTATTCGCGCTCATTACCTACATAAATATCTGTCCTTAACGGGATTTGAACCAAGGACTGCTGGCTTCGGAGGTAGGGTTAGTTACTACTATTATACATTCGAAAGTTTGGATGGATAGATGGATGGAAGGATGTTTGTAACTCAATCACACCAGAACGTCTGAACGGAGATTCGTTCCGTTTAATCCAAGATGTTAAATTTGGCATAGAGATAGATTGTAGTCTGGATAAGGACAAAGGCTACTTTTTATCCCGAAAACCCGCTATCTATTAATACAATCTCTAATCTCTATGCCAATGCTGTTGAACGCCTAATAATAAACTAAATATATGAAAGAAGAAACTGACTGACTGACACATCAACGCACAGCCCAAAAGAAGGTTCCTTACGAGGTCCAGGGATGCACTAAAAAGGTTTTTTTGGGAATTCATCCCCTTAAGGGTTCAAATAGAAGAAGTAGCAAGAAAATAAATAATAATATCACAGGACAATGTCACATAATTTGACCAGTCCCAAACTAAGCTCTAGGCTTGTACTATGGGTACTAGACAACGATAAACATACTTATATAGAGAAATATATACTTAAATACATAAAAAACATCCAAGACTTAGGAACAAATACTTGTGGTCATCACACAAATATTCTGCCCTTACCGGGATTTGAATCCAGAACCGCTAGCTTCGAAGGCAGGGTCACCACCAACGAGGCTAGCGTGTCGTCGAATAAATAAACTCTTTGTTGAAACAAGAGCAACCACAGATACAAGTGTAAATAAAAGTAGTTCAAATAAAAGTTGTATTGCCAGCCAGCCTCATTTAAAAAGCGCTCATAAAATAGAGGATGAACTATCGCCGTGTCAAAGGAAAAGTTGGAAGGCTCCGAAATAAAGCAAGCCTAACTCAGCGCGCTAGATCGCTAGATATGAACCGTGGAATACTATGATAGATTGTAGATGTTAAAAGCATTGCCACATCTAAGATGTTTAAAATGATGATGCTCGATTATTATCATTTGTTTGTATTAGCTTGCTAAGTCGTTACTTGTTACTTATTTGCATAAAAATAAAACAATAGGTATGTGATGCTTGGTTTGTAACCATTGTGAGATTAATAGGGTATGTCTGTTGTGACGGTTGTTTGTGTCCGTTTTTTTTCTTTTCTTTTCTTTTCTGTTTATGTCTTTGGGTAAGGCTAAGGGAACTTTGCCTCTTCAGCCAAAAAGTAGGGCGATAAAATGACGATCGAAAGCGTGCGAATTTATATTTTATACGACTTTAATTTATTTCATTTAATTTTCTTAGCTAGGCACAATTTGTTTAAATAATCATGTGTGTAACCTTCCTGGTCTCACCTGGTGGTTCCAACGGAAGATCAGCGCTGACAAATGCCAGCATTATACTGAGTTGGAACCATTTCGTGACAATGAAAATGAGAACATTTTACTATTTCTTGTTTTACTATCGATTTGTATTCATAATAATCACTATTCATAGAGAAAGCCCATATAAAAAAAATAAAAGGAAAACTATCACGACGTAGGCATCATTGGTTCTTGAGATACAGGCGATTCAAGTGTTTCTACCTACTAAAGACTGTACCAAAAGACTTTAAATGGAAAATTACTTATTACTAAAAACGGCTTTGGAACCCTACACTAAGCATGGTCCGACATATACTTGCCAGTTCAACGTGTAACTTTCCCATCACTGCCAAAATCCGCACAACACGTCAACAAAACCACTCGCCTAAATGGCCCCGCAAACATCAATTTACGGCCGCCATAAGTAAATAAAAACTGCACACGGAAATGACACTTTTAGCCCTCCATTTTCATTGTTACGGTGACAATTTTCCCTTTGTCAAACTACCCGACAGGCATAAAGCGGCGCCACAATATTGTATTGTGTAATTTTTTAAAGCGTCACTCCGTGGGACTATTATTTTGACGCAGAACTTTAGCTTTGATTTGTGCCTTTGTTGCCTTTGTTCTGTTTTTGCTGTGAAGAAAATAAAGCGCTGTCTGTAAGAATATCTTTATTACACAAAAAATATTTATTTCGCATTATAATGTCATAATATAAGACTTGTGTCTCTTACACATAAAAAGTGTTAATAATATTTTTATTGATACCTCACGTACATTTGCTGGGTTATACATAGAAAACATCGGCAAATGTATATCACGGCTATATAAAATGGTAATGAAATTGTTAGTGTGTACATATTTAGACATAATTTGCCGGCATACTTATATGAAAGTTGTACTTAGTAATTAATCCTAAAATTCACTAGAGAGTACTTTACCTATACTAATATTATAAAGAGGTAATGTTTGCGAGTTTGTTAGGTTGTAGGGGGTTGGATCTTCAGATTTTGGAAATTCTTTTACCAATAGAAAGCCACGTTATTTGAGAGTGTGACGGAGTCGCGGGCAACAGCTAGTAAATTATACACCAAACCTATTTTAAGAGCCTGATTTACATTCGACGATTAAATATATCTGCCATCTCTTTCTTCAAATCCATTTTCAAGTGTAAGAGAGAGAAAGGACTTAATTTTATGAAATAGGCGGTTAGAGTGCCCGTGCTGTTAGTGCATCATAAAAAGAAAACAATAGTAAGTAAAGGCGTCTCAATTTTTATTCAAATATATTTCTTATGGCAAGGACGTGTTCGCATTCCATATGATGGTAAGTGGGATCTAAAACACAGACACTTGCGATTTTATGACTGCAATCTTGAGACTGCTATCTAAAAACTGCGATTGCATTGTCAACCTTGAAGACTAAGATGAAAACTCCACACCTCAACACAGCTATGCGAACACCGATGTTAGGCAGTCGGGTAAAATTCGTGTTCATGGTTAAAAAAAACACGATACTAACTTCGAGTAGTTTTTAGTGGTGGTAGGACCCTGTGCAGGGTCCGTCCGGATCGCTACCACCATCTTATCCATTGACCACCCGCCAAGCAACAGTGTTCGCATTGTTGTGTTCCGGTGTGGGGATAAGACAACCGGTGAAATTACTAGCATAGAGGCATTCCATCTTAGTCCTCAGGGTTGGCGACGCATTTGAGGTCTTAGGATTATAGTCTTGAGAATTCAAATGTCTATGGGTCTCAGATTCCACTTACCATCAGGTGGCCTGAGTACTCGTGTGCCTTCTCCTTAACATAAAAAAATAAAAAAATAAATATGTGAGTATTTTCTATGTTCCCCAATTCGAAACGATAAACTAAACCCACCCCCATGTGTTGGTCTTCGTACTTATTAACAAGAAAAGTTGTAAAATAAAAAGAAATACTGCCCGAGAATCGAACCCTTGACCCCCAAACCTCAAACCTTCCGGCTGACACATTAATACAGCGCACAGAAAATATCACGCGAAAAATAAATTTATTAAAATGCCATAACCCTTGGGCACAAGCTGGCCTATATTTTCTAAGACTTTTACGTAGATCTAATAAACGGTAGACGCGTGAGTCGTAAAATTATTTCCTTTGTATTATTACGAAGGAGTGTTGTGTTTCTGGTTGGTCCTTCTTTCATATAGCAGTGGATAGTCACGTAGCAGTGGATTTACACAAAGGTGGATTAGAGGAATGACCGGAAAATTACATGTATTATGTTATTTTTAAGCTCTAAAACATTACACAGTGTCGAGAGCGTGGCCTTTTTTTATGTTCTAGAATTAAAGCCACTTTGCAAATCACCAAAGTTTATTAAACAGCACACAAATGACATGACGACAAGATGGGACGGAGGCGAGAGAGATACAGAGAGCCGGAACCTTTCTTACCCCGGAAGAGGTTCCAAATTAAATATACCAACCTTCTGATTTAAAACCTGTGTTGCCAGCAACACACGTGAATATTGTGTTGAAAGTTAAACTCGTGAGGCCCACTATACTACAAATAGGGAGATTTTCGTAAGTGGGAATTTGAATCTACTATCAAGGAAATAAAGTTTAGTTTACCTTTGATCTTAAATGCTGTCATTAAAATTTTAACAAATAAAAATGAACTTTATGGTCATTAAAATATGGTTTAAACAAATTTGCTTTGATAACGTACCACTTATGCCACACCGAATCTGGCGAGGTCTGAGGATTGAATTTCAAATGGTTTTTTGGCGTGATAACTTCATAAGAAAAACGGCTGCACTTGGAAACTGTATTGTAAATTTTAATCAAGTTGTTTCTTAGAGAGGATTTTTCATACAGAAGTTTGACAAAGGAACTAGTTATTTTATTTATAGACATTCTACTTATGATAAAACATCTCTGATAAAACCAAACAATGACATTTATGTTACAAAAACTAGTGTCATCGGTAACACACGAATCTAATATTTCATTTCATTCTCAATGCGGGCGTGAACCGTCCAATTATTTATAAGGGATGATAAGGCATACGGGTCGGGGTTGGACCCGGGACAGTTCTGGTTTATCCAGGGAAATTTGTAATTGTGGGCTGGAATGTTTTATTTGCGTGATTGAATAAAATATTACGATAGTTGCCAGAATTTGGGTCATAAAGCGGCAACGTAGGCCATTACGTTAAATAATGAAGGGATAAATAAACGAGTGATCTTCTGGTTACGAATCAACCCAAAATTGTACTAACTGAAAGCTTTGGAATATTATTTATTTATTTTATTACACAATAACAGGCTCACAGTTTACACCAAATCACCTATATTAATTACAATTTAATTTGTTATCCCAGCGTCTCCACCATATAACGCCTGCAATATGTCCTTTTTAGGGTTTTGTTCCCAAATTGTACCAAACGGATCCTGTTACTAAGCCTGTATTGTCTGTCTATCCGTCTGCCTTAACTTCGCTTTAATCATAGTAGATAACCGGTTGTTGTTCTTACAAATTTTGTGCTATAACGTTGATTTCCCTAACAAATAGTATAAAAAATCTAAAATGAGTCTAACTGCTTTTAATTATACTCCTCCAAACAAACAACGAATAAAACAGGATAAGCGATTCAACACTTGTCCTTTTTTGAACTGTATATTTTTTATTCCCATATTAATCATATTAACGCCAAAACAAGCATAAAAGAAAGATGAATAGTTTTAAATGGGCTTTTCCTTTCCACAAATAGTCGTACCCACCCTACAATCAATTAAAATACATGCAAGATGAAAATTTATACATCAATTAGGGCCACTAAGTCTCCTGTTTCACATCAAACAAACATGCAAAATCAACCGTATCGCTGTAAAATAGAGTGTAAATTACTCTGTTGAAAACACATCTGCGTTACCTTTCGGTACGGTATGCATAATCATTTTAACTTTAGTTTCTAGGAAATGTTATTTTATGGAGTAAATTGGAGAAATGTCAAAGCGTGGAAATAAGCTAGAGGTTCTGATGTTGATTACTTACTTAGAAAGATGACGTAGTAGCGATTCAGTGGAAATATTATCTAAGCCCTGTTACATCTTAGCCTGATGGCTATAAAATTACCAACAAATCTTTTTTAGACTTGTTTGTATTACTGTAGGTCTGCCTACCCCACTCTGGGAATAAAGGGTTGTTGTTATGTATGTGTATGTACCTCATTATATGCAAAGCAACGACCTAAATAAATTTTAACTTTTAGCGTAAGTTACTCCTAAATAACTCATAAGTAACTTACTTCTAAATATTATTGTGTTTTATGATTAAAAAAATTACCTTCTGTTGGAGTTTATAGCGGCGCTTCTCCGTGGTTTTGATCGCTATTAGATTCCCTTCACACTACCGACGAGTATATGAGCCCTCTTGTGACCTAATTTACTTAATTTTGAATACAATTCTAAGTTTTTTAGCTACAAGTACACACGTATTCGTACCCACGTAAGTTCTCTATTTAATGCGTTTAGAACCAGCATCACAACATTCAAATTGGTTATTTGCGGTGGTGTGGTCATGGTGGGTGGCGACTGTAACATAACGTTCTTAAAACGATATTAATATATTTTTTTAAGATAAATTTACGTACATACATAACGTCACGCCTTCATTCCCAGAGTGGGGTAGGCAGAGCTACAGAATACCAAAAACTCTAAACTTGTTGATAATTATGTAACCACAGTTTGCACAAACAGGCTAATATGTTTACCAGTGTATTACTTAGTGATAGGTTGCAAGCCCATCGCCTAACAGTACTACAAGCCCTTATTCCCTTAGTCGTCTCTCACGACATCCACGGGAAGACATGGAGTGGCACTATTCTAACCCGACAACCACACGGGGTATAAATTTGTGATTGCTAAATTTGGAACATCTTCCAAAACCAACTCAAATTAAATAGGCCCCAATGTTAGTATCAATTAAAATTAAAATTTTGACATTCAACTTAGATTTGAACCTATAGATTATGTTACAGGTATAGCACTGGTAGCAATGCAGGTGATTTGCCTTCTGATTCTGAACCCATTTTGTTATATGTTGTAACGGGGCGCTTCGGCTCCACGTCAACATAAACCTAGTCCTGGGCAACTCTACTACTGGACTGGAGGTTTTTATAGATAGCTCAGGGGGATCAGGAATTAGGGTTTAAATAGTAAACACAGTTCAGTATAATATGAAGGCTTTATGCCTGTTTATTCAAGAATAACAGTAGCGGTTAGTGCTCAATAGTTAGTACTTAATTCTAAATGGGTCGGGAAGCTTCCCGGTGCTCAGACGCTGTGCAACAGCACCGCACCCGGTCAGCAGGACCGCTCCCTAGTGCTCAGACGCTGGGTAACAGCACCGCACCTAGGTTACGGAGGATGGGATACCTTCCTGTGCTCAGACGCTGGGTAACAGCACCGCACCAGGTTGGTCGGATCGCTCCCTAGTGCTCAGACGCTGGGTAACAGCACCGCACCTAGGTCACGGGATTTAGGATACCTTCCTGTGCTCAGACGCTGGGTAACAGCACCGCACCAGGTTGGTCGGATCGCTCCCTAGTGCTCAGACGCTGGGTAACAGCACCGCACCTAGGTCACGAGAGGGGAGGAGGGGGGAGGCGAGAGGGAGGCACTACTTAGTGTTCTCAAGCTTCAGGGGCGCCCGGAGACGACCCTTCAACCATCAGAGCACACTACGCAGTGCTGGTTAGTACGGGAGTGCCTCCGCTTATAAAGGCCGTCGGGCGAAGCCGGGGGGTCGCGCGCGCGGGGTGGCGGCCGTACACAGTGCTGTGGTGTCGTGGAGGCGCGCGCGGCGTGTGACGTCAGTGGTGCGTTCGGTGCCCGACGGCGCTCGTTACAATGTGTGTAGATAAAATAATGTATGCAAAAAAGTTGACCTTAAACACTAGTGTTTTAAGATCCCCATTATTGTATAAGTTACAATAAATACTATTTCGTAACTGCCGAAACAAAATAGAAGTGTACCTAATTATGTTTTCGGGATCGTAAAACCTACACTGAAACAATTTGATTAATAGAACAAAATGGAACTATGTCGAAGTGACGTTTTAATTATTCTTAAGAAGTCTCTTACAATTTTAATCATAACGTTACTTTGAAGTAGTTCCATAGTTCAGATTTGGATAAAGTCCGTTAGACTCATAAGAGTGTATAAGAGGAAAATCCCCAATTAAATATAAAGAACTATTGCACTGTATGTTGTGTTAAGGGGTTCCGAAGAAAACCAACCCTTATAGTTTCGCCATGTCTGTCTGTATGTCACATTCACTTTTTGTCACAAGCTATAAAAGATACAACACTGATTTTTTCTACACATATATATATTTTTATTTTTTTTATGTTAAGGAGAAGGCACACGAGCACTCAGGCCACCTGATGGTAAGTGGAATCTGAGACCCATAGACATTTGAATTGTCAAGACTATAATCCTAAGACCTCAAATGCGTTGCCAACCCTGAGGACGAAGATGGAATGCCTCTACGCTAGTTATTTCACCGGTTGTCTTATCCCCACACCGGAACACAACAATGCGAACACTGTTGCTTGGCGGGTGGTTAATGGATAAGACGGTGGTAGCGATCCGGACATATAGATTTATATCACGCACATTTTTTTTAAATCTCCTAGTGCGATAATAGCACTACCATGATAGAATATAGTTTAAATAATGAATGCGATAGTTGTGTGTTTATCAGTTCGTGCATTAGTAACTTTTTGGAAACCGCCAAGAAAACATAATTAAAATATGGGCTATCTTTTATCCCAAAAAAACATTGTCCTCGTGGGATTGCAAATTAGTTCTACGCGGGCGGGCAAGGCTGTTTTTATATAAACTAATAAATGTTGCTATCGCCCCAGAATAGCCTCAAGGGCCAAAATTAGGACATTTGTAAAGTGACTTTAGTCTTTAGTTGACTTACACAAGTTTTTTTTTGAACTAGTAAAATTTGACGTGGGCCTCTACATAATAGTCCAAGTACAGAAGGCACACTCCTTTGATCTTTACAAAAGCCGCTTTTTCCTTAGCCTAAACATTGTGATTTATGGCCCTCTGACACCGTCGACTCTAGCGCAAGCCAAACGGAACGTTAAGGCTGTGAACGAACGGTGAAAATGAATTGGATCACTCGCCGCGTCGCCGATAGTGAGGGCTGGCAACGACTAAAAATAAAATAATAATGTATTGCCTTAATACGATCGTTTAGGTGTCTTTTTATTCATTTCAACAAAAACAATACAACACACAAACAAACGAATGCGGCACATTCACTTGCGATATATTACGATTTACGTAAGCATGTGCGCGAGAAGTAGCGTGCGCCTGCGATCCGATGCGCAGCGTGGCAGCCACGGAATAGTACCCGGGATCCGGGTAACCGGCATGTACTTGTAGCGATGAACTTAAATCGCGGAGTGGGCCACGCCTGCTATCGCTACAAATGTACGGAAGATTAATTAATAGTGGTGGAATCCAGGGCTTCACGAAATTAGGGTATGACGTGTCCATCCCGAATGATCGTATCCGCTACCCTCCGCGGAGATTGCTGAATACCACTGAAAAGGGAATTAATTAGTCAACTCAGTAATGTAATTATAGGTTATTTTTAGGCTTTTGTACCCAAAGGGTAAAAACGGGACCCCAATACTAAGACTCCGCTGTCTGTCTGTGTCACCAAGCTGTTCATGAACCGTGATAGCTAAACAGTTGAAATTATCACAGATAATGTATTTCTGCCAAGTGCGAGTCCGACTCGCACTTGGCCACTTTTTAAAGATTTACCGAGATGAACTTTTGATTGATTATTTTTTACTTTTGCGATTCCGTAAAACTGCTAAACAGATATCAATGAAATTCACTATGAAGATAGCTTGAGTCCCGTGGAAGACATAAGTACCTATGTCTATGTAGCAAAATGTTCAGTGTATTAGTGACAGGTTGCAACCCCGCCTCACAGTACAACAAGCCCTTATTCCCTTAGTCGCCTCTTACGACATCCACGGGAAGACATGGAGTGGCACTATTCTAACACGGCAATCACATGGATCCAGGTTTTGTTAGGTTTTAAGTATTAATTTCAATCTCTTTAGATCGTGACATACGTGACATTATACTTTTTGGGCATTTTTCGATTTTGGCATTAAGCTTTATGGGCGACATTAAGTAATATAATATTTAATCATTGGAAATTTTACAAACTTAGACTTTGTTGCTATCTTGCCCTGTGTCCCTTCATGAACGTTATGCGAATTGGGTATTTTACGATTAAGACATCTTCACATGTCATAATGGACAAATTACATAATTGCATATGTGCTTTTATGACCAAAATCGTGGTCATTTTGATTAAAAGACTATTTGATACGGAGCGGTTTTTTTCGAAAAAATAGAAAGATCCCGATGGAATAGCGATAAGCGACTTCTATGCGAACAGAGTTAATTCCTGTCTGTTTATTCCTGAGTCTTGGATGTTTTCTATGTATTTAAAAATATATTTCTCTATATAAGTAAGTTTATCGTTGTCTCGTACCCATAATACAAGCCTAGAGCTTAGTTTGGGACTAGGTCAATTATGTGACATTGTCCTGTGATTATTTATTTATTTATTTTATTTAATCCTGAGGACTAAGATGGAATGCCTCTATGCTAGTAAATAATTTCACTAGTTATCTTATCCCCACACCGGAACACAGCAATGCGAATGCTGCTTGGCGGTTGGGTTATAGATAAGATGGTGGTAGCGATCCGGACGGACCCTGCACAGGGTCCTACCACCTCTCAGGTATAGGTTAGAGCCGGCTAATTTCGGCAATTCGACATACTTTATGCACTTTTTTGTTATTTTTTAACTATAAAATACATACATATCATCACGCCTTCATCCCTAGAGTGGAGAAGGCAGAGCTGCAGAAATACCAACAACTCTAGAAAGACTTGTTGATAATTTTGTACCCACATTTAGCACAAACATGCTTAGATGTTTACCAGATGGTTGCAAGCCCATCGCCTAATAGTACTACAAGCCCTTATTCCCTTAGTCGCCTCTTACGACATCCACGGGAAGACTGGGAGTTGCACTATTCTAACCCGGCAACCACACGGGTGCAACAAACCAGTGCGTATTATTGAGTTAAAATGACGCAATAGTTTTTGTTATTTCATTAGGAGGCAAAATAATACTAAACAGACAATTTGAGAAAAATAAGTACATTTTGCAAAAAGATTTTCCTAACTAAGGAGGAAAACGGTGCAAATATTCCGACTGTGGCCTTCCCGTAGTGAATTATTAATTATACATTTTATTGATTTCCTTTTGACCTGCAGCTTTGTTGCAATATACATACATACATGGTATTTCTGTAGCTCTACCTACCCCACTCTGGGAATGAAAGTGTGATGTTATGGATTATGATTTCACAATAGAATAGGACAATTTGTTAGGTCAAATAATTATCTTTTTTTGTGAACTTGACAAAAGCACTTGGGATAAGTTTCAAGAGTTTCTATCCAGTCACTGTGTTTTTTTGACGTATTTTACCAAACGCCTATCAGTATTTTTTAACAGACTAGAATAAGTACGTAATTCTGTCGCCAGTCGACTTTTACTTTTCAACTTTCAACTTATTATCAAACGTGCTTCCTGATGATGATGATGAAAAATTTAATATTATATAGTTTTCTGTGATGACTGTCTAAGTTCTCGTATCGGTATTCCCGTAATACGTAATATTAATAAGATGGCGTCTATTCCTTTGACGCACCGCGCTATATACAAGATGTTCTTTTGTTCGACAACTTCCAAAACAGAAAAGATAGTACAACTAATGCTGAGTCCGAATATCTTATTACAAAATTAAAAAAACGTAAGGAGGTCAGAGAAATAGCATTTTAAATTTGTTCCATTATTTTACTTAATTGTGGTTACCATGCGCCGTGTTTACCGAGACTTTAATGACGTAATCACCGTGCACAATGCTATGATACATGTTTCCCTTCATACTTGTTACGTGCTTAGGACCATAAAAGATTACAAACACGGTTTAGGTTAAAAAAAATAGATTATTGTTGTTAAAATGAACAACCACACATTTTCGTCATCCTTGTTAACAAATTAGTTTCAAGATCTGAAGTTGGCAAATGTAATCATATAAGTTTATAATCAGACTTTGAACATTTTGTAGCAAAACCGCTGCTATATTATGATTGTCGTTTCAAATTGAAATATAATGTTGTTGTTGAAAATTCAATAATACATCTAATATTGCTAGTCTTAAATTAGGTATTACATTTTACATTTGGTTTTGGTTTTTACATTGAATTCGTTATTTTTTTATTCCATGAGCAAAAGAAACGGATTAAAAAACAGAGCCTATTCAGAGCCACGCTTAAATCTATATAGCCACTCTATGGCAGTCTAACTTTCAACTCTAAAAAAACCGGGCAAGAGCATGTCGGACCATGCTCAGTGTAGGGTTCCGAAACCGTTAAGTACTACAAACATAAAAATCAACAAGTAATAACTAATTTTCTATTTAAAGTGCCGTCTTAGATGTTTTTAGCAGGTTTAATATTTCATAAATAGATTACTTAATCGAAAAACTGATTTCACAGACCCGTAATATTTTTGAAATACCTATCCAACGACTCCCCACACTATAGGGTAGACAAGAAAAAAAAATCCACTCGATAGGTGTAGGGAAGGTACCCTAAAAAAATTATTTTTATACATTTTATTGTACCCCTTTGTTGGCGTGACTATATGCATATTCATGTCAAATAACAGCTTTCAAGTACTAAGAGTATCTGCGCTAGACAGCGGACGGACGGAGGGATGGACGGACATGGCGAAACTATAAGGGTTCCTAGTTTGACTACGGAACCCTAAAAATGGGACCGTTTAAGAAATATTATCCTAGACTCTAACCACCTTTATAAACGTGGAATAACCGTGGGGTAAGCTTATGTTTTGTTACTTTCTGTCAGATGCAAATGTCACAATTACAGATAAGGATAAAGCATGGCATAAGCTACCCCGCGGTTATTCCACGTTTATTAGTAAAGGCTAAAAGTATAATTTTCAGTTGATTGACGTCTCCACCCTTTTCAGCCAAATATTCGCCAGTAGTGTTTCAGATATTACCTTTTTTCACTTTGATTTATTTATTACGCAAGTATACATTTTTTCAAAGAAATTACTTAAAAAACAGCGAACGTGCGGTTTATTTGTCGCTGCCATCGCTTAGTACGTATTCTAATGAACTTATTTTATTTTTAAAATAAAGAATCAAGCCTCATTGCTACTTTTTATGACCAACCTGGAAATACATTTGTTTAAGAATGGCCTTACATTTTTGATGATTGTTACGAATCTTGTCATACATAAAGTAAAGTCCAATTAAATCGCGAGGACTTGCCCACAGGATAACCTATTACTTAGATCGTATTTAGTAGTTAAACATTGTACTAAGGCTATTAGACAATAATTTATTTAAGACGGAGTCCAAAAGAATTGGCAAATAATGGAATAATCATCACATTAACACAGAGGATTTCTATAATCAATTTGTGCAAGCTGTACATAGTAGGACGAGTTTGGAAGATGACGAACTTGGAATATGACGAGTTAGGAATATGACCTGTTAGGAATATGACCAGTTAGGAAATTTTCGAGTTTGGAGGTTGACCAATTTGGAATATGACGAATCAGGAACTTTTTTTTTCTTTTTTTTATGTTAAGGAGAAGGCACCCGATCACTCAGGCCACCTGATGGTAAGTGGAATCTGAGACCCATAGACATTTGAATTCTCAAGACTATAATCCTAAGACCTCAAATGCGTTACCAATCCTGAGGACTAAGATGGAATGCCTCTATGCTAGTAATTTCACCGGTTGTCTTATCCCCACACCGGAACACAACAATGCGAACACTGTTGCTTGGCGGGTAGTTAATGGATAAGATGGTGGAAGTGATATGGACGGACCCTGCACAGGGTCCTACCACCACTAAATGTATGTATGTATGTTTTTTTTTATCGTAGCAATTACACAAAGAAATCCATTGTACAGTCAATAACTTTAACCGTTGAGCCACCATAGAACTTTGTCATCAAGACGGCGTCAAGTAAGTCTCGAGAAACAAACTGCATTACAATTATTAATTTGCTTTCAATGCCACAACAGTACCTTCTTCTTCTGGTGCTTCTACAATTGCTGAAGGTCGGCCATCAACTCTGAATATTTCGTCGGTGAAACTGCAATACCTCGTAACTAGCAAATTGAATAAGTTGCAAAGTACTACTTAACAAGTAAGACAGTAAGGCACAATTTGCAACTTAATGCATTTGGTAGTTACGCGGTATTGTTGTTCCATTGACGATTTGTCCCTATCCTTCGCGAGACGGCAGAGCTCGGCAGCACTTGCGACTCCGGTCCATTCCCGGATGTTCCTTGAACAGAATTACTTTCTTCGGCCAACACAGTCCTTTCCCTCTACTTTTCCTATCATTATAAGCTGCAGTATGATGAAGTCTTTTGTATTGACAAATGAAATGGATATTGATCTCCTTACAAAGAATTCTCCAAGGAGTTGGCCGCATTGATTCCAACAAAAACCGAGAAATTCAATCAATATTAAGAAATATGGTGCCCGTGTTGGTGTCGTGTTTCGGAACGGTAGTTAACTAGATGAACGTGGTCTCAGTTTACTGCAAGAATAAAGAGAAGTGGTTAATGAGTTCATGCTACGTGTTCCTAATGTTGAGTGGGAAATTATCATTAACAACGGGTGTAAGTAAAAGCGGGCTTTGAAAAATTCAGCCCTTGTTTTTTTTCCTTTTAAGGTCATGAATATTGTTTTATTTATTGGTACTTAGTCGTTTGAGACTTATTTTGATACATGACTCAACAACGATGGACTAGTTTCATTACCAAACACTATTAATATTTCAATCCGCTATTATGATTTTTTATTAAGTATGATGTATGATGTTTGTTGTATTGCTCCATCTTACTACTTGATTGCGTGTGAATTTTACTAGGATGATATTTTAGCCTATGTCGCAATTTATGGGTTCGTTATGTAAAAATAATAATAATGTAATTCTATGCTAATTAAATCGTGGCAAAAGGTACTTTTGTTTAAACATCGCAAAAAATGTATAAATTTTCTTTCTCCATCATTATAATCATGATTTATATCAGCGGAATGAAGTAACTAGTTGATAGGTATATAATAATATCGTCAAAAAAAGTTAATTTGATGTTTTGTGAAGTCAGATTAATTTATCTGGTTTTTATTGTGATCTAGCCGTTGGTACAGAAGACATACGTATATAAATAACGTCACGCCTTCATTCACAAAGTGTGGTAGATAGAGATACAGAAATACCAACAACTCTAAACTTGTTGATAATTCTGTAACCACGTGTTGCACAGTCAGGCTAAGATGTTTACCAGTGTATTAGTGACAGGGTGCAAGCCCATCGCCTAACAGTACTATGAATGCAAGCCATTATTCCCTTAGTCGCCTCTCACGACATCACGGGAAGACATGGAGTGGCACTATTCTAACCCGGCAACCACACGGGTGGTACATAAAAGATTTATAATAATACTTACTATGGGGTCCCAACCTTTACTTTTGTAAAAAAAAAACACTTCATCGATTGCATTATTTCATCGATCGCTGTATTCTGCTGAAACCGTTGTTTTCAGGATATCTTAAACATTAATTACGTTGGTTAGGTTAGGTTAGACTTGCGACAAAAATAACTCATGCGGCGACCAATATCTTTCGATAAAATTAAGACTCTTCGTAGTGATACGTTTGTTCAAAGATGTTTCGATGACGTTAAATATACATAATTACGAAATAAACTTATCATTACAACTTTTTGGACCCCGTGTGGTTGCCGGGTTAGAATAGTGCCACTCCATGTCTTCCCTTGGATGTCTTAAGAGGCAACTACGGGAATAAGGGCTGTTAGACAATGGGCTTGCAACCTGTCACTAAGACACTAGTAAATTTCTTGGCCTGATTGTGCAAAAAGTTACAGGATTATCAAGAAGTATTTTTAGAGTTGTTGGTATTTCTGTAGCTCTGTCTACCCCACTCTGGGAATGAAGGCGTGATGGTATGTATCTATGTATGTACAACTTTTTATTTCAGTACTATTCGTCTGTTAAATTATTGGTGAACTCCGCATCTGTTTTACTAGTGCTGTTAGATTAAGTCTTCCAAATATCTACCATTTCAAACCCGCTCGTCCAATCTCCGCTGCAAGCTCATTGCTCCATATGAAATAATAAGAAGCCAGTTTTCAATGACTGTAATTTACATTTAAGTTGCAACCTTTCACTGATACGCTTGTTTTCTTGGCTTGATTATGAAAAATTTGGTTACAGAATTCTATACAAGTCGTTTTAGAGCTGGGCTGGAATTCTACAAGGTAATAACGATATCGTTTTTGACCCGTTTCCGTATTGTCAACGTTTTGATAACTCTTATGTCATTTACAATAATGGCGACTGTGACATAAACGATTCTTAAACGTGTCAAACACGATATCGTTTTAACGCACCTGAATAGACGCCCTGTTAGTATTTCTGTAGCTCTGCCTAACCCACTCGGGGAATGAAGGCGTGATGTTATGTATGTATTTCATATTACCATACTCGCGAATCGTTTGTGAACAGACGGAATTTATACGGATACATAAAGATCAAACGTCTAACATGTTATCAGTAAGACTTGCATAAAGGCAGGCGTAACAAAAGTTGTTCGACGTTTGGGCGAAATATTTTTGGTCAAACGTACCATTTTCGAATTGTTAATTCCAAAATGGTAATTCGCAACACATCAGTTCGCATTTCCTAACCTTCTCTTTATCTTAGCCAACGATGTAAATAGTGGGTTAGGTATTCTGAAAAAAAAACCATTTGCAAAGAAAACGGACTTACGATTAATTGTTAAGAAATATGATTTTACGCAGGTATTTTATCTTTTTTTTCCTAAATAAAATCATTTTAGGTCAGAATTAATCAATAGTGTTTAATTATTTTAATCAATAGTGTTTTTTTTTATTATTTATTTATTAAATAAGGTACACCAACAACAAACATATTAACAAAATTACAATAAAATAAATTTGAACATTAATATCAGATATGAATGTCAATTATAGGCGTACATGACATTTGCAATAAGCCAATAGTGTTCGCATTGTTGTGTTCCGGTGTGGGGATAAGACAACCGGCGAAATTATTAGCATAGAGGCATTCCATCTTAGCCCTCCAGGTTGGCAACGCATTTTAGGTCTTAGGATTGTAGTCTTGAGAATTCAAATGCCTATGGGTCTCAGATTCTATTTACCATCAGGTGGCCGGAGTGCTAGTGTGCCTTCTCTTTAATATAAAATAAAGAAAAAAATATAATATTTCATCTGCCCTTTGCAAGTGCTCACGCTTGCAAGGCTTGTTTCTAGCACAGACCTATTAAACCTATGGACTAGAAATAACTACAAAATGTGCGTGTATACCTAAAATATCTTGGCGCACAATATGGCGGCTGTTTCGATACTACCAAAACCAAACCACCCAGAAATTTGAGTTCCGCGTAGGCGGTGCTCCTACGACACTGTCTGATTGACTTGAAATAAGAGTTTTAGAATAAATCGCAACTGGTTACGAACCTCCGAATTCGTATGCAGGCGAAGGGGATTTTTCCATCCAATGTGACGACACGCTAGCCTAGTAGGTAGTGACCCTGCCTTCGAAGCTTAGGGGTCCTGGGTTCAAATCTCGGTACGGGCAGATATTTGTGTGATGAGCACGAGTATTTGTCTGTTCTGTCTATATAAGTATGTATTTCGCTATCTAAGTATGTTTATCGTTGTCTAGTACCCATAGTACGAGCCTAGAGCTTAGTTTGGGACTAGGTCAATTTGTGTGACATTGTCGTGTTATATTATATTTTATGAATGTTAAAATGATACTTTATATCAAAAATACTGACCGCTATTCAGCAACGTCATATGGGACAGGCTTCCAACACTTCGTTTTAATAAAAATAAATTGGATCGCTAAACATAAATTTATATGCGTGTATGTAATTTGATGGAGGGCCGTCAGCAGGGCAATTACGCAGCTGTAGAGACAATACCGTGGTTGTTATTTTTAGGGTTCCGGGGAACGGGATCCTATTGTTAAGACTCCGCTATCCATCTATTATAAGTCTGTATGTTTTGAATTGAAATATCTAGGAACTTGAATTTATTTACTCTATCCGGATAATTGAATTGTGAATGGGCGTTTTCTAAAAAAAGTGTACATCGTTAAAAGACAAAATTAAGAAAACAAATTTTTTTCTATTTTGTCACGAAAATTAACGTATGTATGGCTAATTTTCGTGACAAAGTGGAAAAATATAATTTTCTTAAGTTTGTCCTTTTATCGATCTACACTTTTTTTTGAAAACGCCCGAATGAAGTGAATGTATTTGACATAATATAGACAACACTATCAAATTGTGATACAATAGTGTCGTCTACATACACAAGTAGCGGAAAACTAATTCTACGCGTAGGAAGTCGCTGGCGTCTTCTAGTTATATTATAATAATAATAAAGTTTTTCCTTCTATTCGTATTAAGTAAGTAACGTTAATGTAAACGCTTAGTTGTACAAAATACAGAAATTAAAGCTCATTTACAGAACAGGAAAGTACAAAGTCAAAGGACCATGGGCAGAAATGTCCCCCCCCCACCAACAGAAATGAAACATGTCTCATTTAATAGATCTCAGCAACATTATGTATTTTTACTATGGAGACGATCACCAGATGTATGGGGTTTTCTTGGAAAACCATAATCGTATCGTATGGAATTTGTTTGAAAATGAACACATATATGGATGATTTGCCTTATTTGGCCCTTGTTTACATTAAAAAAATCCCATTGATTTTGCTACTAAAATAAGTATTTTGTCTTTTTTTGGGTCCTTATAAACATATAGACATGCATCCCGTTACTGTTGGTGGGAGGGGGACAGTGCCCATACAAATTTGCCCATTGTCCTTTATTCCTTTAAGGGATCTTTTGCAGCCTTTTAGTAAAAAAGTAAAAAGTAAGTAACGACATTGAGAAAATTTTGATGAATTAGAATCAGCACCTCTGTCCGTAAGAAGTACTAGAATTTACCAAGATCTTGATATTTTCGTTAATATTCGTCATCGAGTTGTAACTAAAATATTGTTTAAAGAGAAAAAATAAAGAAAACATTTATTTTAAAAAAAGGGACCACATGGACTAGTACAACTGTTGCGAAAACGGTACCCACTCAGCATGTGTTGTTTGTGGAACCAACGCTGGTATTCCGTTGGGACCGGTCGGTGAAAGCACGGAAGGTGACAAATAAGCGTTTCCACCAGAGTTGTGCGAGCTAGTTGAGAAGTGTGCGAGAAAAAAATCCACCAATAGGATTCCTAGCCTTGCTCTCCTTTCAATTATTCTAGTTATAGCTTTTGACGTTGAGACATCATCGTGTTGTTCTCGTATTTTTTTATTTTTTTTTATTTTATTTTTTAAGGAGAAGGCATACGAGTACTCAGGCCACCTGATGGTAAGTGGAATCTGAGACCCATAGACATTTGAATTCTCAAGACTATAATCCTAAGACCTCAAATGCGTCGCCAACCCTGAAGATTAAGATGGAATGCCTCTATGCTAGTAATTTCACCGGTTGTCTTATCCCCACGCCGGAACACAACAATGCGAACACTGTTGCTTGGCGGGTGGTTAATGGATAAGATGGTGATAGCGATCCGGACGGACCCTGCACAGGGTCCTACCACCACTAAAACCATTATATTACTATAGCCATTATTTTCGGTTAATGTTATTAACCTTACTTTCGTAATGATTATAGTTAAGCTAGTAGTAATAATATTATTTATTACCTTATAATCTTAGTTACTTTTAAGGATTATTGTACTTTATGACTGAAAAAATTACCTTCTGCTGTTTCTTGCGGCGATTCTCCGCAATGAAGGTCTTGTCCGAAACGCTAGTAGATTCAATTCATATTACCGTCGTCTAAAAAGCCCTCTTGTGGGCTATTTACAGAATACAAACTTTAAATTTGAATTTTTGAGTCTAGGCGCGCCTGAATTATACACTAATCTTTTGTACAATTACCCTCTTATACACTTAGCTGTTCGAATGTGCCGGTTTCCTTACGAGTTTTCCTTCACCGTAAGAATATCGGTTATATGTTCAAAACATGTAAAGATACCTGTAAGTTTAACACTAGGTACCAAGACAAATTAGTAATACCGGGAAACAAAACAAAATTAGCGCGCAAAAACACTCTTTCTATGTCGGTTAGGATATTTAATAGGTTACACAATGACATAAAAGAATTACCATTGAACAGGTTCAAGAGCGCACTCAAAAAATGGCTAATATAAGAGACTTTCTATTCGGTTGATGGATATTTTGATTACTATGAATATAAATTTGACATTACATAATATATTATTGAGTGTAATTATGATAATTGACATTACTAATGATACAACTGTAATAGACTATTGATAAGCATGAGAAAAGTATAAATGTATAAATGTTTAAAAAAATTGCATGCCAGATGCTGGTGAAATGTGTGAATCTCTGTAAATGTATACCATCTTATGTACCACATTTTAAGCAAAAATAAAATAGTAATAATAATTGTTATTATTTATATACTTAAGTTAGAAAAACATATGGTACATGGAGACCGCGGAGGTTTGAACTCGGTATCTTACGATTAAGAGTCGACCCCCAAAACCACTAGACCACCGACGCTCTTAATTTTACTTCTACATTATTTACGTGGAAATCATAAAGCCATCCCTTTAGTATTTTGTAACATAATTTAGCGAGATGAAAGCGTGGCAGCACGTGGCACTCAGATGCACATTTCTATTCATCAGAGTTATTACAAACGCGAACTAACAAATCGGGAAATTTACGAAATTTCAACGTCCTCGTTAATATAATCATGAACTGCGGTGTACGCTAAATTTCACAGAGCGCAGCTAAAATTCCTGCCGTGACTGTATGACGGTAAAATATGTCGAGTAATATTTTGCCATCAGTGGTGATACACACAGTTTCGGAGAAACACGAGCTCAGGAACTGATCTTGATAGAGAACCCCGTCTCAAAAAACCGTCAAAGTAAAACTTAAGTCATAAGAAACCATGATTAGTATGTAAGAGGCATCACTGATTTACGGAAGGTGCCACAGATGAAAACATTTAGGTTCCTTTCTTCCTCGTACGTTGAAACTATGGAATGAACTTCCTTCCACGATTTTTTCTCAGAAAACGTCCTCCAACGAGGCGTAAAAAGAGTATGCACTAAAATCAGGGCCGGTTCACTCTGTGATTTCGTCGCGCCACTACTAGTACATCCCGGCCTTAAGCATAAGGTTTATTAGTACACGCGTTTGCGTCATTTAATAGGTAGAACTGCTGGCAACCCTAGCTCTATGCTCGCCTCCGAAATAGGCATATTTATGGTACCTAAACAGGGAATTTGCTAACAGAGAACCTTCTGTACATAGTGCTATTACTTATTCTGTACTGAATGCAACAACTTGGCTATGCCCCAGGCATTGCTTAGGTTTATGGGCGACGGTGACTGCTTACCATCAGGTGGGTCTGCTTATGGTATGGCGTGTCATAAGGAAAGATGCATGTTAAGTTATCAGATGGATATGTGGAGGACTATAAAGCAAGAAAAAGGTCTAAAAATAGATAGATTAGGGAACAGTGATATTAGAATGATCGGAATAAATGATATGCTGCACCGGGTAAATTTTGTTACGAGTAGGTAAGGTTCGGTAGGTAGCTAGATTAGAAATGAGAACCTTGAGCCAAGGACGTCACGATTGTAAACGGGGTCCATGAAGTTCAAGGCCATCGCTATTGTAATACTAGGCCGCAATGATGTCCCCTTGTTTAACGGAAACTCATTTCATAGAATGTATTACTTCGCAAAATTTTCATTGCATATAAAGCTAATTTCTGCTGAAACTTTAATGTTTTCAGATTATCTTGAACATGAGTTACAAAGGTTAGGTTAGATTAGACCTATGTCCACCGAAAAATAATCATTCTATAAAATGAAAATTTGCAAATTCTATGAAATAAGGTTCTGTAAAACAGGTAATGTGTAGAACCTTCCAGCATCGAACTTTAGAACGTCCTCGGTCATTTGAGAAGGCATTCTGGAACATTCGAGAATTTTGAGTATAAAAGACGAAACGCACGCGGCGTTACCCATTTTTTACTTGGAGAGCGAACAGCGTCAACAAAAGCGAACCGAGCAATCAGTTTATTGTGCGATAATTGTTTGTAACGATTAAGTGGGTGAGGCATTAAAAGTATGCTTTTAATTATCGGTTTCATTAAGCATTTCTATCAGTTACCTATCCCCACGCACGTAACAACGTGCTACTTGAAGTCAGAAACATTGAGTCACGAATTTAAAAGCAAGAATAACGAACGGGGTGTGAACACCCGACTATATTTGGGTTGCAGTTTTGTGCAAGTTTTCATTTCAATTTCGAGATGAAGTAAGTGACTAATGGGGATTACTTAGGAACTGTAATTGAGTAGGTAGAATAAGTAGAAGGAGAAATGCATGCTGGTTTAATAAGTTCACGAGCATTAGTTATGACAATGTACGCCTTATTGGACCTTAAAGTAGAGGTGTTTTTGGCGTATTTTTGTCTGGCAGAAGGAGATCAAGATCACGGGCAAATTGATGGTATGCGGGACCTGAGATCCATTGATGTTTGCAATCTTAGACAACCTTTAGATTGCGAATAAAACTGGAAATACGTTGCCAAAGTTAAGAACCATACATACACACATACAATTTTTTCAAGTAGGTACACTTCACCAAAAAGCAACGTGTAGGAAGACAATCACGTCGGGGTCACCAATGTAGTAGAGAGAACAATAGAGAGATCTCTCTCCAGGCGGTTGTTGTGCCTGGGGACCGAAGTCCGTTTGGATGAAGTTAGAAGTGGTATATAAGTCAACCGACTGAAGAAACTTCGTTAGCGCGATGTAGCGCACTGTCAGATTTAGTTGCGTTGTCTGACGCTGGTGGCGCTGGCGAGTTGTTTGTTACAAGTTGTCACTAGATGTCGCTAGGTCGCCACACCAGCCCCCCTTTGAGACCGGAGGTTGATGGTGATGGATGACGTGTAGTCTGTGCGTTGAAAATGCCGCTTGCAAGTGCCAGTAGTAGATGTCTCCAGTAGAGCTCAGAGCCGCGTTGGCGAGCGTAGCAGGAGGAGAGGAGTGGAGGGGAGTACACAGTGAGTCGTGTACGTTCTCCGTGAAGTACTCGTAGTAGGACGCAGTGAGTCGCGTTGTTGAGTGAGAGTATTGTGCACACTGTAGACACCAGGCATGGAGATATATCAGAATGCTAGTGGTGCACAGTGCGGTTTTGTCTGGCTTGCTGTGAGACTGCGTCATAGTGCTTGAAGGTTGTCAGGTTGCGTAAATGTCCATTTGTCGTGGGTCACCAATGTAGGAAGGCGATCACGTCGGGGTCACCAATGTAGTAGAGAGAACAATAGAGAGATCTCTCTCCAGGCGGTTGTTGTGCCTGGGGACCGAAGTCCGTTTGGATGAAGTTAGAAGTGGTATATAAGTCAACCGACTGAAGAAACTTCGTTAGCGCGATGTAGCGCACTGTCAGATTTAGTTGCGTTGTCTGACGCTGGTGGCGCTGGCGAGTTGTTTGTTACAAGTTGTCACTAGATGTCGCTAGGTCGCCACAAACGCAAACACTGTTTTTTTTTTGTTAAGGAAAACAAACAGCTTACATTATACAGGAGTATTACAACACAAGTGAGTAATTCATAAGCCAATGAAGCTTTCACCAATGTATGTTACACTTAGGAATTAACTACACGAAGCTAACAACCTCTATTAAAACATGCACTTAAAACAGTATCTCTATAGACATGGAGTGAAATGAAATGATTAGTTTCTATAACTTAAGATAGAAGGTAATTAATAATAATAATAATATTAATAATAATCACAGGACAATCTCACACACATTGACCTAGTCCCAAACTAAGCTCTAGGCTTGTACTGTGGGTACTAGACAACGATAAACATACATATATAGAGAAATAAATACTTAAATAAATTGGAAACATCCAAGACTCAGGAACAAATACTCATGCTCATCACACAAATACCTGCCCTTACCGGGATTTGAACCCAGGACCCCTAGCTTCGAAGGCAGGGTCACTCCCAACTAGGCTAGCGTGTCGTCAATAATTGTAATTAATTATAATGTCACTTAAACCGCACTTACATAGCTGCCAAAATCATCATAAAATATGTCGGTATGATTATACTTGCAATTATAAGCGGAACATGCTCTTGTAAGGAAGCGATTTCTCGAATAGTTCTAACTGCAAAATTGTATAATGTTGCTTTTCTCAGGAACAGTTGGCGAACAGTGAGAACATTTGCAACCTTGTAAAGTTCTTTGGTTCTGAAGTGCGACGGTTTTCTAAATATGACCTTTAGAAGGGACCGTTGTGCTCTTTTTAGAGTAATTAAATGTGTGTTTGCCGCTCCCCCCGTGACCGAGTTGCCCACCCACCTATAACCCAGCACAGACTCACAGAGGGCGAAATAAACGGTTCTCAGCAGTTCACTATCAACGTGAACCTAACAACGCTAAGGAAATTCAAATTAACAAAAAATAACTGCATACTTACCATAAACCCTCATTTAACAGGCTCTAAAAAAACATAGTTACGTCAAAATTATTCTTAAAACGTAATAAACGCCTGAAATAAGGGGTAAAACTGTGCAATCGCGGTTGGGTTAGCTTAGGGTCAAAAGGTCGTCGCTTGTAAGTATTCATGATGGAGTTACGTCATTTTTAGGGTCTTTACATTATTTTGCTTTCATACCGCAGGGAAGTTATGAATTGTTAATGCTCAGGCCAGAGGCTTTCAAGAAAGGCTGCGATCCATTAGGATTTACGCCATGGCTTTGTCCTTAATCACATTTTTTTAAGTAACTTAATTAATGATAGCACGTTTTTTATTGCTTTAATGAGAATTTATTCCGAACAATGCTTCAAGTTGGCAAAACATTTATTGCAGTGCTTAATGGTGTAGTTTTTGAATGACAATATGGGTAGCTCACAACTAAAAAACCGGGCAAGAGCATGTCGGACCATGCTCAGGGTAGGGTTCCGAAGCCGTTAAGTACTACAAATATAAAAAATGATCAAGTTGTCACTAATTTTCTATTTAAAGTCAATTGGTGCCGTTGTAGATGATTTTAGTAGGTATAAACACTTTAACCGCCCGTATCTCAAGAACCAATGATGTCTACTTAGTCGTGATAGGTTTCCTTTAAAATTAGTAATATGTTCTTTCATTTAAGATGTTTTTTAGATTTTTAGTATTCGTAGTTTTGGCTGTAGGGGACACTTGATTCTAACAAAAATTAGCACTTTAAAGCTTAATATTTCATAAACCGATTACTTAATTAAAAAACTGTTTTCACAAACCCATAACACCCCACACTATAGGGTAGACGAGAAAAAAAATACTTCCCCACGTTACGTATAGGGGAGGTACACTAAAAATATTTTTTTACTTTTTATTATACCACTTTGTTGGCGTGACTAATATGCATATTCATGTCAAAATGCAGCTTTCTAGTACTAATAGTCTTTGCACTAGGCTGCGGACGGACGGACATGGCGAAACTATAAGGGTTCCTAGTTTGACTACGGAACCCTAAAAAAAGTGGACAGGTCAGCAAATATGGAGAAAAAGAGAAGACAAGGGGAATAAAGAAGGAGAAAAAGAACAATTACACCTACTCGTAGCATGTGAATGTGCCCAGGGCTTCTTTACTATTTAATTTTCACCCATATTGCAATCGTAATGTTTATGCCTAGGCGTCTGGAAGTGAAAAAAAGGTCATAACGCCTGTCAAGTGTTATCTTTATTATTATTACATACATACAATGGTCATACACACTCTTAAAAACAAAAGTTGACTCTCCTGTGGTCAATAGTTAAGAGCTTGTGTGCACATTAGTTATGTTTTTATATGATAGGTCTAACGCAGTCCTGACGGCGTTTTAACGGGAATGGGCTTAGCCAGAAAATTGGGCCTTAAAAACGTTAACTTTCGGTGTGTCCACGGGAAAGTCGGTAACCTAAATCTGAGTATGACCGACAAAACATTTACAAACTACGTCAATAAGGGTAAAGATAATGTAGAATAAAGTCCATAAACATACCAAAAAGAAGAACAGAGCCTTCAAATTTAGTAATGTCGTTTACGTTACAATTTCGTAATTGTAATTAATATCATTCTAAAAGCAGAATGTCGAGACTGCAAAGTTGCAGAGGAAATTTTAAACGAGCCCTCGGGGAGTACATTCAGAGTTAAATGTTTTCGCGACATGTCTCCCGTGCTTAAAGTTTCTATGCTACGTGTTTTAAATTATAATATTCTGCACAATGAAGTTAAAACCACAAATAAAACTGTGACCAAAGAAAAAAACATGTTGCTAAATTTATGTTTAACGCGCGACACCGTCCGCATAGAAGTCGTTTATCGCTAGTCCCTCGCCAACAGCCCAATTTTGCGGAATAGTAAGTAGCATTATGTGCTAAATTTCATCCGGATTCGTTAAGCCGTTCTGGCGTGATTGAGTAACAAACATCCAAAGTTTCGCATTTATAACATTAGTAAGAACTAAAAAGTACTATAAAAAAAATAAAGTTTTTTTTTGTATCCATTATTTATTCTAAACGTAAGATGTACTCACATAAATAGTAAAAGCAAAATAAAGTTCTTTCAATGGTGGCTTGACCTGAAACCTGGAAACTTTGCAAATATAATGCAGACAGCCCTAGCGAATTCATTATTTTGCATAACAAAACCTTAACAAGTGAGAAACGGCGGCAAAACAATAACGCCTCCACAATAGGGTTGCCACCGACAAAAAAAAACGTTTTTTTAATGCCACCAAGTAGGTAAGTTTTATAAAGAACTTTAAGTTTATAAAATGTGTTGAGAACGATTTAATGTTAAGTTTATGTCAATAACTACTACTTACAATTGATATTACTTAAATAAACTGTCGTATAGGTAGTATCAACGTCTTCAGTAATAGTCGGTACAGTTTTAAATATTGAGCAAAAAATATGTAATGGTGTTTAAAGAGTTCGCGTCTATTAGCGTTGTTTAAACGTAATAACTAATAATATATACTATACATACACACATAACATCACCCCTTCATTCCCAGAGTGGGGTGGGCAGACCTACAGCAATACCAACAACTCTAAAAAGACTTATTAATAATTCTGTAACCACATTTTGCACAATCGAGCTTAAAAGTTTACTAGTGTATTAGTGACAGGTTTCAAGCCCATCGCCTAACAGTACTATAAGCCCTTATTCTCTTGGTCGCCTCTTACGATACCACGGAAAGACATGGAGTGGCATTATTCTAACCCGGCAACCACACGGGTATATATTATAAGATAGTAAAAAAAAAATGCCATCAAAAATGATACACTGCATGACTGAATAATAAACAACGCACAGCATAAAAAGCAGAACCAAGGCCCTTAAGTCTCATGATCCACTTCCCGGCATCTTCGACCTTGGTTCTCGGTGGTTCTTGGTTCTTGGCAATGGGCGGGACACCTGGCTAGAAGAGAAGACGGTCGGTGGACCAAGACAGGGACGCCGATCAGGAGGCAGAGCACCTGCCCGTTGGTTGGACCACGTTTTCAGATCGGCGGGCAGGCAGGCCTATACCCAGCAGTGAGAAGACACGGGCCGATTTGAAAGCCCTTCAAACTTTGAGAAAAACTTTTCTGGGGTTACCACTGGGTATGCACTGAGGAAGCTTTATTCGAATTTCGATCCGTAACGGGAAGACCGTACCGGAAAGCTAATTTTTATTTTTGTTCTTTTAGTTTCTTTATGCCTACATTCATTTTTATACATACATACATACATTCAATCACGCCTGTTTCCCAGAATGGTAGGCAGAGAAGAATTCTGTCCACCTGCTACGATCCTGACAAATCTCTTTCACTTCTTCCACATTCATACATCGAGTCATGCATGCACGTCGGTTTCGGTTCATTTTTATTTAGCAAGATATTTATAAATTCGAGTCAGATTTGGCCTCCCTGATTATATTAACAAAATTATTTCAAAAAGCAATTTATGTGTATCTGGTGCAATGTTATTTAAATAATTCAATATTTTACGTGTTAAATTTGTTTTAAATGAGTGGCAACCCTACATTTTCTTCTTAACCTGTCATGGCATAATGAATCTTGTCTCTTACCTCAAGTTGGCTAGTTAATGTAAGCCTCAGAGATTTAGTGAATAATGGTCTAGTTTGTTTACGAAGGGTTCCCTTCATCTGGCATAATATCGATTGTCCGAAATACATTTCGCATAACAGTTATCGCAGAAACATTTTTAGCCGAATGATACTTTAGCATAATAGTACACTTAGCATAACTGTCATAAAGCATAACAATCATTTGGCAGATTTTTGAATAGCAGAATACTAATATCGACTTTCATTTCGCAGAATTTTATGTAGCAGAATATACCTTCCGCCGAATTTACTTATTTATGCCAAACAAATTATGCGAAATGATGATTCTGCTATACGAAGGGTTGCTATACGAAACGAAATTATGACAACCAATTTTATGCAACATGAATGTAAACCGTTTACGAAATGTTGTTTACGCCATTTTTTCTTTATATCACTTTAGACGTACCAAACGAACACACTTTCGCACTGAGGCATTTATAATTTTAGTACAAATGTCCTTATTAAACGCTCAAGTTATCTTTTAAACCCCCAATACAAACAGGGGTGTTACATTTATACGCTTATATATTTTTTAGTAAGGGGAATCACTACATAGTATAAAACAAAGTCGCTTGAGCTGTCTGTCCCTATGTATGCTTAAATCTTTAAAACTACGCAACGGATTTTGATGCGGTTTTAATAGATAGAGTGATTCTTAAGGTAGGTTTATATGTATAATACATGCATAATATAGTAGCAAAACACTGATAAATTTAGAGGTTTCTAATGTGATGTCGTAATTAAGCATTTTTTGCGCTTATATTGCAAACGCTGGCTGAACCCTACGAGATAGACCAAAATAATGTACTACAGTATTGTCCACCTTAAAAAGTTCAACAAAAAAGTCCGCTCCACCACCCCCACTTGCGCGATATAACGTGTAGTCCACGCGGGCGAAGCCGCGGGCGGGTCGCTAGTAATATATATATCTGTGTATCCGTCGTTAAAATTTCCAAACGGATAGTGTATAAACGTTTTTTTTTTCAAATCCAAAGCAAAGAGGTTCGTAATTAATTCCGGGATGTTTATCTATTTACCTAATAGTCATAATACAACCTTAATTTATCAAGATTGATGGATTGATTGATTGATGGTGACAGCGTATTGTGAATGAAACCCACTCACCGAAAGTAAGCCTGTCAAATTCAAAGTCAAAATATTTTTTGCATGCCACATGACACAAAACAACAGATGGAACAATTAACATGCAACGCCCTGCAAGGGCACAACAAAAAGCGAGAGGACAACTGTACACATGACATTGCTTATGGGCTAATAACTGTGGGTACTACATTTATTTATTTATACATACATAAAGTCACGCCTTTATCCCCAGAACTCTAAAAAACTTGTTGTTAATTCTGTAACCACATTTTGCACAATCAGGCTAAGATGTTTACCAGTGTATTAGTGACAGGTTGCAAGCCCATCGCCTAACAGTACTACAAGCCCTTATTCCCTTAGTCGCCTCTTACGACATCCACGGGAAGACATGGAGTGGCACTATTCTAACCCGGCAACCACACGGAACCCAGTTATTTATTTATTTAAGTTAATACACTTTCTGCAGTGTTAAAATTCTTTAAAAAAACTATTATGTCAAGTATGTTATGTCAAATACGTTTCGGAAAATAGATATTATGCCAAAAAGACGGCATGCCATCCTAAAACATACAACGTGTTCTGCAATAACAACTTGATATAAAGGTGCGGTTTTAGATATTTTTCCAACGCCGAAAAACAAAGGCGGATTTGGGTCAGGTTTTGTTTACTCGGTGAGCCGTTTTTCCACTTAATAAGCGCATAGCTTACCGATGATAGGTTTATTTAGTAAACAGAAAAAGGAAGGTTTGGGAATGGAAGTAGGATGAAGGTTAAAAAGTAAAGCATTTTACTCTATCTGGTCTGCATGTCGAAATGTATTTATTACATTTTAATTTTAAAAATCTCATGGCTTGAAAAAGGGTAACTCATCATTTCATCGAACGCTATTTTGTGCTGAAACCATAATGTTTTCAGGGTATCTTAAACATTAATCACGTAGGTTAGGTTAGGTTAGATGTTTAAGATACCCTGAAAACATTATGGTTTCAGAATTATCTCATTTTATTGCCAGAAAAATCAAGGTAAATTTGCTTTCAAAGTCAAAGTCAAAGGTGTTTATTTAAAATTTGACTTATAAATGGAAAACGAATGGGTGGTCAACACCTTCGACCAAAGTTGTAAGTTCCCAAAGAAAGTCTTTGCTCGTGCTGCGCTGTTTGACGTAGGACGCACAAATTGACAAATCTTTTGGCATAAATTTGTAAGTAATAATTCTGTGTGGCATAACCTATATAGCCATAATTGGCTTTGCGCATAAACTGTTATGAGTTTTTTTTTTCATGCTCCGAATTATGATTACGCATTAATATAGTATGCATAAAATTGTTTTACCGAATAGTATAGTTGCAGAAATATGTTTTATCATAACATTTGTTGTAGCAGATAGTTTTTGCTACTATAAGTCGGCGGGTCCCCGCTTTGCGGGGCCCCTATTTCTAGGCGGTTTGCCCTTCGGGAGTACATAAGTAACTAACGAACCTAAATCACCTCTTTTTTTTTCACTGAGAGGAAAATATAATTAATATCTTATATATTGGTAAGTACTTCAATATCAATATAGAAAAGACATAAAGTCCCAGAAAGGAAAAAAAATCTGGTAGCAGTTAAGTTCAGTATGCTAAGTTAGTTTCGGACAATCTATAATATGCCAAATAAAATTATGCTAAACAGAATTATGCGCAAAAATAATCAGTCATACTAATAGTATGCGAACTTAATGTCAGACTAACTCATTTTCGAGATATTACAAATTATGCCAAATAAGGTTTCTGCCACATTACCATTCGGCGAACACCGATTATGCCAAGTCTGTTATGCTATGACAGTTTCGGACAATATTTTTTATGCCAGATAGCCCAAGCTAACTCGGGTTCGATTTCCGGTAAGGGCAAATATTTCTGCCGTAATATCAAAGAAGGGGGCTTACTGCACAGTAACGATAAAAGATAAATACATAACATCACGCCTTCATTACTAGAGCAACAGAAATAATAACAACTCTAAAAAGACTTGTTTATAGTTCTGTAACCACATTTTGCACAATCAGACTAAAAAGTTTACTAGTGTATTATTGACAGGTTGCAAGCCCATCGCCTAGCGGCCGAAACCTATATTCAAACCGTGGACAGATAGCCTTACTTTGGATTATTTTTTTTGACACATTTTATTAATGATAAAACGAACTTACCTGTACGTGAAGTTCTATCATTAGTTCTAATACTTTCTTCGTCGTAATCACGTTTATGTCGTTTTTCCATCTTAGCTCACGGTAAATACCACTGAATCCGTTTTTTGAAATTATTTGCCGTAGCAAGCCGCATCACAAAAACAGAATGAATCCATCATAGCGGACGCTGGGTTCATGGGGCAGCACCGAAAGTCAAATAAGGGATATATATTATATAAAAACATTTTTTTTGGTGTCTTTTACAAATAATAGCCGTCTGCGATGCAGCACTACAAGTTTAAATATTAATCGCTTCGAATTGAGCAGCTCACATAATATGGGCGAATGTCGAATTTCAACCCGAAGTAAGCCTTATCTATCCGCGGTTTTAATATAGGGTTCGGCCGTAACAGTATCTTATACCCTAACGATTAAAGACACGAAATTAAAATGTTATATGTTTACCAATAGAGTACAGATTGCTTTGCGTTCCAGTTAGCCGCCTTCTTTACCGCTGATTTGTTTGGTGTATGTAATGTTTCTATGTAATTAAGTAGGCATTTATATATAAGTATCTATCTTTCAGTAGTAGTATTACAAGCCTAGAGCTTAGTTTGGGACTAGTTCAATTTGTGTGAGATTGTGCCGTGATATGTTTTTTTAAGTTTCGCCAAGCCCGTCCGTTCGTCTGTCCGTCCGTCCGCAGCCTAGCTCATAAGCTATTTAACTAGTGACCACAGGAGAGACAATTTTTTTTTTAATAGTTTGTTTCACCCATGGACAGACAGACGGGCATCAAAGTCATTTTATAAGTTTTCCTTTTTCGGTATATGACATTCTTAACATCGTTATTTATTAAAGCTGTTTTATTATAAACATCCTTTTTTACAATCCGAGGAATATTGCGAACTATTTTCTAGAACAAACCCTATCTTTCGAACGCAGCGAATAAAAACGAGTTTAATCTAGTTTTAAAATAAATTTGAAATGTAAAGAGAGCGTAGCCAGCTCACAATAAGTATTATTCAAGATCTCAGCACAGTCAATGTTGTAAAAACAGTAGTATATCTATCATACGAATGGTGTGTATGTATGTTAAATTTTAACTGCACAAAAAGAAATTTAATAAATACAAATATAAAGTAAACTGAGACCAGGGATATGCCTAACTAACAAATTTGGAATTGAAATATTTTAAGTCCACGATATTTTTTCGCTTAATGTAATCAAACAATAATGGAATACGAACTTTTCCGCTATTGTTACATAAACGGCAACTAACGTCGGTATTGATATTACATGTTACGGTCTCTGTATATTTTGACCCATTAAGGTCAAAGAACTGGGCCTGTGTGTATGAAAATGACTTTAAAGCAAATAACAAATGAAGTGATGCGGCACCGCCTGCCGTGGTATGAATATTTTTATGGTCATTATTATTAAGCAATAAAAGAAATGTATTAAAAACAAAAAACCGCCTTCAAAAACGCAAAAATTAACTTCATTTAAAATTGTAGGTACCTACCTAATACGTAAGTCTAACTGAAGTCGGCTTTTTTGTTGAAATAATGTGGTTGCCGACCTCAGTTAGACTAACGTATTAGGTAGGCTCACAAATTTAAACCAAAAAATAATGTTCAAAATCGGTCCACAATTGACAATCAGTCAATATACATAAAAAAAATACATATAGTGGAACGTATAAACTCCTCCTTTTTTGAAATCGGCTATAAAAACGTGACTGCTTGATGGTTAACATAGGCAAATTTAAATAAATGAACCTGATTTTGTATTTTTGAGGCAGTAGCATACTGTTTGTTATTTTTCTCCTACTGTGCTTTAAATCTGTTATCATTCGAAGTGAGAAGAAAATTAGTTTAGTGTGAAGTTTCTTGGAGAAAATATTATAGTATTTTACTTTAGCTGTTCATTTTCTGATATGAGTTTTAACTGTTTGCTTATTGACTGACTTAATTTGAGAATTATCTCTTGGAATGTTTTAAGAGAATAAACAGACGTTTTAAGATATGTTTTTAAATGGACGTAAAATTTTAACTAAAATACCAAATTTTATTCAAATTTATACCATATAAAAGTGTATAATTATCATTTTACCAAAATCCCGGTACAAAAAAAACATATTCATTTTTGAATGGCATGTCAAATATACTTGGTTATTTTGAGTTAAATTATACTTAAACTGGAATTTTATAGTAAAATGTATTGTATGTTTGTAATTATTTTTATTTTTATTTTCATGAATATAGCAGGGATTTACAAAGACAAACAGTATATCACTTTATAAGGATCCAAAAATATTAAAAAAAACCGGGCAAGAGCATATCGGACCACGCTCAATGTAGGGTTCTGAAGCCATTAAGTACTACAAATAGAAAAATCAAAAAGTTTCAATTATTTTTCTATTTAAAGTAATTTGGTGTCGTCATTTTAGTAGGTATGAACACTTTAATCTAACACTTACACTCGTGTTCTAGTTATGCCACGATGAGTCTAGCATTTATTTCTTAATTTCCTACCTCTGGGACGAACAACTTTTTGAAACCATAAAAGTCAACATTGCGTGCATTTCAGTTTGCATGCAAATACTCTAGTCTGTTTAAAATACAACACAGACCATAAGGTTGATTACGCCGAACAGAGGCCGGCAGCGATAAGTTATTTACTATAAAAATAAATTGCTTTACGTTATAATATTCAGTAAAACAGTACTATGTTTTTTACTGTAAATATATTCAAAAGTGTCCACCTCATGAAATATGTACATAAAATAAACGGTTCTCTATCGTTTGACCGAATTTCATTTGCAATCATTTTATTTGCCCGAATTTCATATGACATATTTTTATATGCCATATCGATAATTTGCCATAACATTTGCCATAAAGGCATTTTTTCTGAAACCGTTGACTAATCAATATTGTAATAAATCAATCCTAACCTAACCTGTTGGGCTCTATGCGATGGCATGTAAAAATTACCTGAAAGGTTTACGAATTCAGAAAAAATGCCTTTATGGCAAATGAAATTATGGCATGTGACATTGGGAAAAATGAAGGTTATGGCAGTGACCATAATGGCAAATGAAATTATTAAAACTTTGCATGAGCATGTCGGACCATGCTCAGTGTAGGGTTCCGAAGCCGTTAAGTACCTACTATAAACATAAAAATCAACAAGTAATAACTAATTTTCTATTTAAAGTCAATTGGTGCCGTCGTACATGATTTCGGTAGGTATAAACACTTTAATCGCCTGTATCTCAAGAACCAATGATGTCTACTTAGCCATGACAGTTTTCCTGTAAAAATCGTTTTATCGCAATTTCATTTCAGTTTTTTACAGATTTTTAGTACTTGTAGTTTTGGCTGTAGGGAGGTAGCTTAATATTTCATAAACAGTTTTCACAAACTCTGAATATTTTTGAATGGCCTATCCAATGACACCCCACGCTATAGGGTAGACGAAAAAAAAATACATCTCCACGTTGCGTGTAGCGGAGGAACCCTAAAAAAAATTTTTACGTTTTATTGTACCACTTTGTTGGCGTGACTAATATGCATATTCAAGCCAAATTACAGCTTTCTAGTACTAAGGGTCTCTGCGCTAGGCTGCGGACGGACGAACATGGTGAAATTATAAGGGTTCCTAGTTTGACTACGGAACCCTTAAAATGAAGGGATACGAAAAAAACAGTAAGCTACTATAGATATCGTTATTAGCTTTAAGAGCCAGGCTGTTGTCGGTGGAATAATTACCACTGTTCTCTATTCTGATTCTGTGACAACTTTTTCACCTCCTGATATGGCACGACATTGGCCTTCTGTTTTATTTGGTTAAAGTAAGTAAGCCTAGGTCTTCCTCTTCCTCTTTTACCTTCGACTTTACCCTCCAAAATGTTTAGTTATTATAACACAAATAAACGGACAGTAATCATCAACAGTTGCATACGCTAAACATACATTGCTACTAGTAGATTCACTTTATTTACTGACGTGTATAGGCCCTGTTGTGGCCTATTTACTGAATAAACATTTTGAATTTAGATTTATATAATAATTTTAAACAAGACTCCTTTCAATATATCCACTAATTTATAATAGTGATATTAAGTTGTTCCGCGCGCTCATAGGCACGTAAGACGGACTTTGTATCTACCTTATTAGCCAAGCTGCTTCGTCGACAAAACCTGCGAACAAAAGTAAAAACCATTAACATTTTATTTAGACAATACAATTTTTTTCGGGTAATAGTTAAATGAGAAATTGAGAAGCGAGTTGTTTAAAAGAATAACATTTTAAGATATAATTGCATCCATTTTCACTTATTCCATCACTACCAGTTAAGAATAACAAGGAAAACCAACCAAGCGTCTAACTGCATAACAAAAACAGACCTCGATTAAAACGGTACATAGTGCACAGAATGGAACAGTAGCGGACCTACAATCATTACCAATCACCAGCGGCCATATTGAACTGACAAAACAAAGCGGCGCGATTATGCGCAGTAAACGGTATGTAAACAGTAAAAAACTGTTCCGTTTTTAATTAAAATAAAATAATAGAGATCGTGTTTGGACATTGTAACAATCCTGAAAGGCTTAGTTTTTTTAAAAAACATTATATATTATAACTATTATATTTTCTGAACTTTATATATTATGATGATTTATTATTATCCCTTGTGGTTGCCGGGTTAGAATAGCGCCACTCCATGTCTTCCCGTGGATGTCGTGAGAGACGACTAAGGGAATAAAGGCTTGTAGTACTGTTAGGCGATGGGCTTGCATCCTGTCACTGGGAAACATCTTAACCTGACTATGCAAAATGTGGTCACAGAATTATCAACAAGTTTAGAGTTGTTGGTATTCTGTTGCTCTACCTACCCCACTCTGGGAATAAAGGCGTGGCGTTATGTATGAATATATTATGATACAATCCCGGCGTCCTCATAATTAATAACCCTTTGATGTTTTTTCCATTTATTTGCTGTAACCACTTAAGACTTAGTATTTCAACATCTGATGAAAAAAAAAACAAAAGTCAGTGTCATATTTAAAACTTATTTAGACGTACATGCAATTATTAAAAAAATGCATTTTATTCTTTTATAATATTTGTTTATGGGAAGATAAAATAATTTGATATAGCCACATTAATATTTGTTTGTTTACTGGAATAATCCGTTGACTGTTTGATAGTCAGTTGATTCGCATTCGAATCCGTTTCCAATATTGATGGCAATAATACAAGGCTTGAATTACGTGACTAAAATTCGATAGCAATATGGTAGTTAATTAATTTAAATTATTCCTTAAAGTATGTAGTTTTCTGCCAACGAGATCTTATTACTGAGGCTCTGCTATCCGTTCGTCTGTCATAGAGCTGTATTTTTTTACGCAATAAATAAATAAATGTTACAGGACAATGTCAACAAATTGACCTAGTCCCAAACTAAGCTCTGGGCTTGTTCTATAAGTACTAAACACGATAAACTTACTAATATACAAAGAAATCACCCAAGACTCAGGAATAAATACTCGTGCTTATCACACAAATATCTGCCCTTACCGGGATTTGTACCCGGATTCGCTGGCTTCGTAGGCAGGGTCACTACCAACTAAGTAGGCTAGCGTGTCGTCAACTAGCTACTATGGTAGCCCATGGTCTTGTATCTCTTAAAAACTGTTATATACAATTCAACTCCTATTGCCAATGGCAATAGCAAATGCTATCTCTATACGTATTTGCCACTTGAATAGGGTAACGAGCTCCTCATACAAGGGGAAATGTACCGGAAAAATACTGAATACGCTCCCTCTCAATACAATAACCGGTATGTACCGGTTGAAGTGTGTACCGGTACTCCTAATGCTCTTTAATACTGGGGGTTGATTCTCTCAACACAGCGCTGCGTTGATCTCAAAGGTGAAGTTTTATCCGGCAAGTTTAAGAAGTCCCGTCGGAGCGTTCAAAACACATTTTAGTGCGTGCCTTCTCAATTAGGCAGCAGGCAGGTATATATATAGGTATATATTTTTTTTTTTGAAAGACGTATCTAACGATACCCCGCAATACGGGGTACACAAGAAATGAAAAAACCATGTGCATGGGAGCTACACTAATTAATACCCTAATTTTTTTTCCACTTTGTCGGCGTGACTAATAATATATTCACGCCAAATATCACCTTTTTAGTATATAGTCTCTGAGCTAAGCTGCGGACGGACGGACGGACAGACAGTCTATTATAAAAAATATATTTTTTTTACTTGATGCATGTTTTATAACCTAGATGTTTTTTTTTTACACAAAAATAAAATTTTAATAATTGTAATGTAAATATTGATATATTTATAAAATACTGTAATGCAATGTAATGTTTATTAGGATATTTTGACATGCCATTCATTATAAAAGTGACATTTAACATTTCCCCCGTGTGGTTGCCGGGTTAGAATAGCGCCACTCCATGTCTTCCCGTGGATGTCGTGAGAGGCGACTAAGGGAATAAGGGCTTGGAGTACTGTTAGGCGATGGGCTTGCAACCTTTCACTAAGTAATACACTGGTAAACATTTTAGCCTGATTGTGGTTATAGAATTATCAACAAGTTTAGAGTTGTTGGTATTCTGTAGCTCTGCCTACCCCACTCTGGGAATGAAGGCGTGACGTTATATATGTATGTAACATTTCCACATTAGGTATGTGGAAGCTTACATAATAATACTACTTCTAAAATTATTCTACACCAGAAACAGTTGATAGTGATGCTCCTAATTTATTCCCAACAACTTTATACATCTGCAATTGAACAATAAATGATTAGATTTGATAGAAGGACATGGCGAAACTATTAGGGTTCTAGTTTGTCTACAGAACCCTAAAAAGGATACCTATATAGTTGTACCTTCTTCCAACAGTGGAAAAAGCGAAAGCTAGTTTCAGCAACGATGCTCGGGGCAGAGCTGGCTCAAATACTCTTTTTACTAATAAAACACGGATTCCGTAGTTTTACCGGCTTTTATATTGGTTTCTGTGTCTGCATTTGTTTAGAGAAGTTAAATCTGTATTCTGGAATCGCAGCGACATTCTGCCCGGCTAACACAAATCGCAGTATCTCTGACCAGGCTTCTGTAGGAAATACAAACTTATTACTAACAGGATAGGATTGAATTTGCATTGGTTATTGAATTTGAGATACTGCATTTTTGCTTAGGAGGGCAGCATTGTTTTCGATATGCGATTAGGCTTTAGATAAAGTTTGCAAATATTCATGTAAAGTTTTTCATAATCTTTTTATTGGGTTAAATAAATGCCCCGTGTGGTTGTCGGGTTAGAGTAGTGCCACTCCATGTCTTCCCGTGGATGTCGTAAGAGGCGACTAAGGGAATAAGGGCTTGTAGTACTGTTAGGCGATGGGCTTGCAACCTGTCACTAATACACTGGTAAACATCTTAGCCTGACTATGCAAAATGTTGGTATTCTGTAGCTCTGCCTACCCCACTCTGGGAATAAAGGCGTGACGTTATGTATGCATGTAACAATTGCCTTGTGAAAAGTTCATATTAAAAAACAGGAGAGGTAGTTTGATGGATAATGAATTCAAATATCACATTAATAAATTAAAAAAATCTTAAGAGGGTAAAAAGAAATGCATTTTCATTTATTTTAATTAGTCTTCTTTATTGCGGTCACCACGCACCGCGTTAAATGACACTTAAATGACGTAATCATATATAATGGTCATATCATAATACTAGAACATACCTAACTAAATATAACTACATAATTCAATACAGTGGCCTTTTAAAACTGAGCTGCTTATGGTTTCATAAAAGAACTATTGTATATTTATGCACCATTATGTATTTTGAACTTAATATAATATAATTTTTGTACTCGTCGATTAAAATCTGTGTATTAAGAATACTGTAACTTCACTCTTTTCATCGTTGAATAGTCTATGTTACTTCCGAAACAACCGAAATAACTAATTCGATACGCTGTATTTAAATAATAATATGTGCCCTTGTTTAAGGAGACTGGATGCGGTACAAAATTGCCAATGTATGGCGTTTTGGAACGTAGCAGCATCGCGTCATCTGTCAAAAATCTACTTAAACTTGCTGCTGTATCCAGGGCATAAAAAAAATACGCTTTGTGATTGGCTTAGAAGTTTACGTTTTTTCTGTGGAAATAAAAATCAGAGCTTAAGCTTTAAAAGTTAAAATATAAACTAAGAAAATGAGTAGTGGCAGTGAGAAAAAATCTTTAACTCCTCAAAAAATAACTATTTCAGTTATCTTGTGCAAAAGAAGTCGGATAGTAGAACTAGACAATATAGTACTTACGATATTTAATTTTCTTATATAGGTACTCGTATTAATGATTTAAATTATTAATTTCAATGAACTCGTACAAAAAGTATTGTTCACTATAGTGTCATAATCAAACTTTTTAATCTCGTACCTTAGCCACTCAGCAAGCTTCGTGGCCTAGACACGGTACTCGACTAAAAAGCTCTCTATTATAACACGATTGTGAAAAATACTTATAGATGTTTCCCACAACTTTGTCCGCGACTCACAACTCATTGACACACAGTTAAAGATCAAGCAGTAAGTTTAGATTTCCTCAAATTCAATGTTATTTTCGATATACATACATACTCGTACCTATTTATTCATTAGTTTATTTTATTTGCACAAAAAAATATTTAGCGTATTTTCCATTTTCTGTTTTTTTTACAACTTTTTTTTTTGTTGTTTCTTCATGTTTTTAAGTTAATAATAATGAGTAGCAGTAGACAACTCGCCAATTACGGCAGAACTGTATCGCTAGCTTGAGACAACAGGAGCGGACTGAAAACCAGCGCTGCCAACTCCCGCGCTCACGCTCGGATGCGCAGCATCTGCTGAGTCCGCTCCTTTTACCACATCATTGCTTTTGTTTTTTTTGTTTTTATTTTATTTGTATATTATTATGTTTTTTTTTGTATTGTGTGTTATTTTTTTTTTCTTTCTTTTCTTTTCTTTCTTTAAAAGTCGTTTTTTCGGGAAAAATGTACCCTATGTCCTTCCCCGGGACTCAAACTATCTCCAAACCAAATTCCATCATTTTATCTAAATCCGTTCAGCTATTTATTCGTGAAAGCGTAACATACAGACAGAAATAGTTACTTTCACATTTATTTATAACCTCGATTAGTGCAAGACTTCACAAACATATTATGTACAAAGCACTACCCACTTAACTGACTGAAACCTTCCTAAGCCGCTAAACAGTCGGCTAAATATCGCAAGTGACATTCAAAATGTCCGCTATGACACTCGGATTTCCGGTCGGGACCCGACAGTTGCTAACACCAGAGTAGCGGTCTCAAGTAGGGCTTAACGTACAGACTATTTGACGTCCCTAACCGGAGGGATCGCAATTCAAAGCTAGCCTTAAATGTTGTTCGGAATAATGTTGATGATTTTGTCATAGTTAATTTAGAGGATTGTTAAGCGATGTCTAAATCGCGTAGCTGTCTGAAATAATCCATAAAAATTTAGCTACGTGCGATAACGTTTATCACCCCTAAATCTAATCCGATTTCCACGATTTTTGATTATGTTGTAGATATTTTGGAAAACTAGGTCTGTGGGCGATTTCCAAAAAAAGTGTACATCGTTAAAGACAAAATTAAGAAAATTCAACTTTTTTCATTTTGTCACGAAAATTAACGTATCTAAATGTACCTATGGCTAATTTTAATGACGAAATGGAAAAAGTTAAATTTTCTTAACTTTGTCCTTAACGATGTACACTTTTTTTGGAAAACGCCCCTGTACGTTTCCGCTTTTGTTTTTTCATTTTGCTTTTTTTCCAATAAATAATTTCTTGGAAAGGAAAAAACGTATAGACATAGTATTTCATAATATGTATAACATATAAAAAAATCGTAAAAATCGGACAACGTTTAAGGGGAGTTTTAGTGGTGGTAGGACTCTGTTCAGGGTCCGTCCGGATCGCTACCACCATCTTATCCATTAACCACCCGCCAAGCAACAGTGTTCGCATCGTTGTGTTCCGGTGTGGGGATAAGACGACCGGTGAAATTACTAGCATAGAGGCATTCCATCTTAGTCCTCAGGGTTGGTAACGCATTTGAGGTCTTAGGATTATAGTCTTGAGAATTCAAATGTCTATGGGTCTCAGATTCCACTTACCATCAGGTGGCCTGAGTGCTCGTGTGCCTTCTCTTTAACATAAAAAAAAAGTTATCGCATTTTGTATAGTTTTTTTTTGCTTCACAGTTCTCTTAAGTTTTAAGGCTCTAACTTTATCTGAAACTAGAGGTCGCCCGCGACTTCGTATGCGTATTATTAGTTTTCCGTTAGTCCTCCTATTAACGCTTTAGGGGATGTATTTCCAAAAATCCCTTCTTAGTGTACCCCCTAAGATATCCAAAGATTATTTCGTGCAAATTATGAGTTCCTAGGTCGCTAGGGTTTTGTGTCAATCAAAAATGACTACACATTTTATAAAAAAAAGAAGAAGTAAACTATACTAATGGCAACATCGAAAACAAAGCACGTAAAACCCATTGACAACTTCCAGTGTTGCCAAACTCAGCGAAAATTACAAAAGGGAAAAATGATGAAGCAAAATTCGTTCGTTTTGTTTTTAAATTACTCGAAAGTTTGCTTTTGGCACCGACTAACAAAATGAAGTGGTGTTAAAATTCCATCACGAGAAGTAATTTAAAACGTGGACAAAATTTCTGAAAATGTGTTATTTAACACAATGTTTGGCCGTGTGGTTGCCGGGTTAGAATAGTGCCACTCCATGTCTTCCCGTGGATGTCGTAAGAGGCGACTAAGGGAATAAGGGCTTGTAGTTCTGTTAGGCGATGGGCTTGCAACCTGTCACTAATACGCTGGTAAACATCTTAGCCTGTTTGTGCAAAATGTGGTTACAGAATGACCAACAACTCTTTTTGTAGTTATAGTGGCAATAGGTAATGCAAACTCCTAAAAGGCCGGAGGCAAACTAACTTTCCCATTTATACATTGCCGCTGTGATAGACGAACGGTTCATACTTACATGCATACATACTATCACGCCTTCATTCCCAGAGTGGGATGGGCAGAGCTACAGAAATACCAACAACTACAAAAACGACTTGTTGGTAATTTTACCAATGTATTAGTGACAGGTTGCAAGCCCATTGCCCAACAGTACTACAAGACCTTATTCCCTTAGTCACCTCTTACGACATCCACGGGAAGACATGGAGTGGCACTATTGTAACCCGGCAACCACTCGGGTTAAAACTTGTAAGCTATTTAACTGATTTACTTATACTCATACATATAACATAGTTGTTAAACGCGGCTCCGTCCGCGTAGAAGTCGTTTATCGCTATTCCCTCAGGAAACATTTTTTTTTCTGGAAAAGGTACCTTATCTGCATAGTAATTTCATCGAAATCGGTTAAGCTGTTCTGGCGTGGTTGAGTAACAAACATCCATCCTTCCAACCTTTAATATTATTGCTACAATTATTATTTAGTTGGATAAACAAGTTAAAGTAGAAGAAATTCGCTTAAAAAATCAAGCGAACGCAAACGCGATGAGTGGATTAAAAATAACCAGTTGAATTTCTAGCTTTAAATAACATCCAGAGAAAAGTTGAAATAAAATTCTTGCACTTCATAAAAGTTAAGTGCAAAAATTTGATACTTTAGTTGTCTTTTCTCAGCGTATTTAAGCGACCTAACTTATTTCATCACTAGTTTTTGCCCGCGAATCTCTCCACTTTAGAAACTGTCAAACAAGAATAACTATAAAGTATATTTTCTTTTTTTTGTGATCTTTAGGGTTCTGTTCACGAAGGGTTTACATGGAACCTTATTGCTGTCATTCACGTGACCGTCTGTCCGTCCGTCGTGTATCACACAGGTTTTACAGCCAAACGGTTGAAGCTACCATTCTTCAAATGTTCACAACATAAGCATCTCGGTGAAAAATTGACACAATTCATGGCTCCACATTTTTGATCTATCCCATCGAGGTTTTGTTGTTTAGAGCTCGTTGAGTAGTTATATTTATAAATACGTATTTTTGTTTTTTTTTTTGGAAAACAAAGAAAAGAGGCACCAAAGTCAGCTTTTTACAAAACTTTCTACTTTATTGTTAAAGTTTTGGTTCCTCTTACTTAATTGACAGTAATGGCGGTCGAGTCAAAAACTATACCATAACATAACACGTCAATGACAATATGGTTTTACCATAGTTAAACAGAGGACCAAACGGTTTCATCAAATTTCATTTCATCAAAGGCTATTTTCTGCTGAAACCATATTTTCAGGATCAACATCATCATCGTTATCAGCTGGAAGACGTCCACTGCTGGACAAAGGCCTTCCCCAAGGTTTGCCACAACGACCGATCCTCTGCTGCTGTCATCCAGGATATCAAATATGAATCTTATCTTATATTACAGATGGGCCCTTTCGGATACACTTCGACCCCTTTAGGATCTTTTGTGCACTTACCCTCTTACACACTCAGCTGTTCGAATGTGCAGGTTTCCTCACGTTGTTTTTCCTTCACCGCAAGAGCATCGGGTATTGTACATAAGTTAGAAAAACTCATTGGTACATGGTGGCCGCGGGGGTTCTAACTCGGAACCTTACTATCACGAGTCAATGCCCTAAGCCACTAGGCCACCGACGCTCTTAATTACGTAGGTTAGGTTAGATTAGACATGTGAGTACCCCCAAAAAAAACTAATGATACGTTTGTTGTATATTGTTTTTAATGTGTTATAAAACGTTAGCATCTAAGAAACTTCAAATTGATTCCACTCTACAACTGAAAACTGTAACCTACACTTTTATTAGGTTGGTCCCTAGCTATCATAAAATACCTGCATCTGGTGCATAGTGCCTGCACTAGTTAGGTAACTTCCAGTTAACTGTTTTCCACGAAATACTTTGCATATTACGACGTTGAACTTTTTTATTGGAGTACAAAGTTTGTGATGCGTGTTTTTGAAATTCGGGTGATTTGTTTCAAAATTGTTACCGCATTGCCCAAAAGGGATGGTTGGGAAGCAGTTTTTTTGTACCCAAAGGATACCTAACGGGACCCTATTATTAATCCTCCACTATCCGGATGTCTGGCCGTCTGTCTGTCCGCGGGCTGTATCTATCAAAACCATAATAGGTACACACTTGGATATACTATAAATAGAATAGTGGGGTAGGCAGAGCTACATAAATACCAACAACCCCAAAAAGACTTGTATGAATTCTGTAACCACATTTTGAACTATCAGGCCAAAAAGTTTACTAGTGTATTAGTGACGGGTTGCAAGCCCATCGCCTAACAGGACTACAAGCCTTTTTTCCCTTAGTGGCCTCTTACGACGTCCACGGGAAGACACGGAGTGGCACTATTCTAACACGGCAACCACACGAAAATAATAAATAAAGTTACAAATTAAAGTTGGAAATGTCACATACAAAAATATATTGTATGCTCGATGATAATTATAAGATGGAACGGAACTCGTCGTGTGCGAGACGGAGAAGGCAAACAAAGAAGCCACCATACTAGTGGTAAATCGAACTCATGGACAATATTTCAAGACTGGCAAACCTAAAACTGCTGAAGCCTTACCAACCCTGAAGACTAAGATGGAATGCCTCCATAATGACCATTTTATCGGTATCCTGACCCTTACACACAAAAAAACGTATGTATGAATATGTTTTTTTTTTTTTCATTTTGTTTACATAATTTAGTTTCATCTAACCGTGCGGTGTAAAATCCGGACCCTGATTTCTCTGAGGGCGGTGCTGAACAATTATTAAATGTTTACTTAATTTCACAAAATGAAAACAAATACTTTATGACTACATTTTCTTGATAGAGATTATAGATAAAATTGTATTTATTCCTGTAACAGTGCGCGTATTTCTGTATCCACTGAGCCTGCCTGTAATTAAATTTGGGCATGTCAATCAAAATTGGCACGGCTGTTTTTGAAGGATTGTTTTGAGTTGTTTTGTTTTTATTTTCGCTAGCTGGAAAATACTGGATTAAGCGCTATCGTTATATAAATTTTAAATAGAAAAGCAGTACGTTTTGATAGCATAATATCGAATCCGAATTCATGCATGCAATAGATCTAACCGGAAAAAAACGACTAGGAAAAACATTGTGTCTCTAATTAAGGTAACTTTTATATTGTAGCATTTACACGGTTCCCTAGAGAAAAATATGCCATTTTTGTGGCATTTTTTTTTAAATAATTAAGCATGAACTGTTTTGACAAACATTCACTAACTAATAAATAATAATAAAACACAGGACAATAAATCTCACACAAATTGACCTAGTCCCAAAGTAAGCTCTAGGCTTGTAATATGGGTACTAGACAACGATAAACATACTTATATAGAGAAATCTTCGATCATAAATACCCTAGATACAACATCTCCTACAAATTCACGCCGAAAAAGTGTCCGACTCGCTTAGTTATAAGTATGCACGTATAGTAGACAAATTCACAATGTATAATGTACTAAGACCATATTTATAAAAATTGAATACAACTTTATTCCCTACACAAAAGGTTTTATTTGTAATGCACGCGTTAGGCGGTTGTGACATTACAAAATGCGATAATCGCGCAAGTCGTAAAATTTAACGACCGTCGGCCGTAGGTGTACGAATGTACACCTTAAGTCAATCAGAATTAAGTATAATTCAGTTTACGCTGCGTGGGGATCGTAGCTTCGCGTCTTGTAGGAACAGAGTAAGTGGAGTCGTGTTAAACAAAAAATTTGTCATGTACGTATTGTAAAGTTTATAAAATTAGTGTGACGCAATTGTGCAACTATTTTTATGGTTCAGTACCTCAAAACCAAAAAACGGAATCTTTATTGAATTACTCGTTTATCTGTCTGTCATAGACAATTTGCTCCGAAACTACCGGACCGATTGAATTGAACTTAAGAATAAAAGTCTTGCAAACTATATTGTGTGACATATCAAATGAAAGGGCGGGTTGTGAGAATCTCAAATATATATTTTCTATAAATTTAAAATTAATAGTTTTGTAGTAATTTAAGAAAATAAATGAAAATTGACAATTTTAGGTCTAGTAGTTTCGGGAGTAAGGGATTGAGAGAAAAATAAAACAAAGAACTATTATTAAAACATATATCTTATGTACCCTGAAACAAATTTAATTTATTGTAAACTTGTCGTTTCGAAGTTAATTTTTTTTTAATATTTTCTTTTTTACACATATAATGCAGACGCACATCCACATATTTCTGAACTGCTGCTTTTGTCAGTTCATAAATATGGTGAAATTGATCACTTGTATGAGCATCTGTATTTTTAAATAGCGTCATGTGCATTAGACTTCGCAGTATTTGCATCGTTAAAAATTGACCATTATACCGTCTCAAAAGTGTACTTCCACCACTTATTTTAATATAGTGCCTGATGATCTTTTCAGACTCATTGCAAACTAGGTATAAATCATTAGCCGCATAACACAAACCGCCAACATCCTTTACATCCACCATTTTGTGAAACCACTCTTTTTTGGTAGCAAGTAGGTGATTTTTGCAATCATCGCACTTTATTTTTTTTAGTAAATGGTACACAACAAACCCTGAAATGTACCCCACTATTTGACAAGTGACATCATTCTCTTCACCTAATAATTCAGAGAGATGATTGCAGTTGTTGTCGTAGTTGTTCTCAATAGTTTCTTGGTTTCTGCGATTATCTAAAAATGTTTTTGAAATGTCATCTTCATTTTCATCCTCATGCCGTAATCCAACAGCGGAATTGTTTATGTTTGCAGTTGACTCACCGCTTAAAATGGGAATGTTTTCTAATGGCAAGCAATTGCCACTGAATTTTTTGCTCAGTTCTAAATGAGCCGACAACTTTTTATACGCCGACTTAAACTGCCTCGTGTTGGGATTGTTATTATGGCCGCCTAGGCTTCTGATTTTCCCAAAAAACAGCTCCACATGATCTTGACTAAATTTGTATGTAGTCAAAAAGGTCATTTTTTTTGTCTCAATCAGAGTCGAATACAGATACTGTACGCTGTTTATGCACGTGAGCAATCCTATGACGCCTGTATTTGCCCTGCATTTGTATAAAGGTACCTTTTTGCTCTCGTACATGACTCGCTTCTCTTTATTAACTGTTGTCGTTTTTTTGTACATAACTTTTGTTGTTAAGGAAAGCAAGTACATTTTCGCGTCTGCGCACAGTTTGAGGACTTTCTCTGAATTTTTTGCATTGAGCGAGGTACTAAAACCAAAGTCAGCCATATTCCTGGAATTCAAGACATCGAAAAGATCATTGATAATTTTAATAAACTTGACTGTGGCATCAGAATTCGCAAATTGGTCAATGTTTAGTTCCTTGTCACAAAATTCAATTGCTTTCGCGACGCTGTTGCTCAATAATTGTGTAGCTAGCTTAACCTTCATTACCTCATTTCGAAAGTGTATATGCCTGAGCGTCAGTTTGTTGGCTAAGTGCAAACTGTTCTCTTCCTGGAGGTTATGTAAAGCCACAATTAATTCCCACTTTATTTCCTTATCATCAGCGTCGTAAATGCATTTTTGTGCCTCCAGTAAGTTCCTCATCAGTTTTACCATATGGCAAGCGTCTAAAAACACTGCGACTTCGTTACCTTCACATGGGTGAGGGAAAGTTGTTTTCAAGTTTTCTTGATTTTCTAGATTACAACCGAGTGCTTTCATGCAATTGATATTTGTCTTGCAGCCGTCAAATGTCAAAGACATAATTTTGACCCCTACATCATGGCATTTCTGAAGTGTTAGCCGGATCATGTTCGACTTCATTTCCCCAGTTAAACTGTGAATGAAAAAATATGCAACTGGTAGCGTCCAAGACTGGTTTAAAGACACTACAACAAAAACATAGGCTTGAGTTGCTTTTACATCCGAATCATCATTACCAATACCCATGTCCACTAGGCCTTCGAATTTTCGTCCGGTCCAGGTTTTTTGCTGTCTAATAGACATCTCATCAACCACTAATCCGCATAAGAGTGGTTCAGGAGATGTTTTTGCCTTATCAGCCAGTCTTGAAAAAGCCTCTTCTGTAAAACCAGGTTGCGCATTAACATTTTGATACCACCTGAATAATGAATTGGGGTGTGGCAGATTTTGAGCAAATATATCTCGTAAATATTTATACGCCGCTGGTGAGTAAAAATGCAGTGTTAATGTAAATTTTCGAAAATCCGGGGGATACTTGGCCAACGAAATGTTTTTTTTTGCAGTTAATATTTCTATCACTTTTGCATTAGACTCGTTAATTTTTTTTGTTAGATCTGAACTTAAACTTTCATCTACGAGCCGTTTACTTTTTAAATCTGACACGATTTCTTTCAAATTCAAATTCCTTTTCCTAAGTCTCGAATTCTTCTTTTTCAAATTTTGAATTTGTTTATTTTTTAAATCAATGGTTTTTTGACAAATTCTAAGGTTCTTTTTGTAATATGATGTCTTGGGAGTATCCAAAACTGAGGTTAATCCTGATGATGTTGGTGATGGTGTACGTTGACGGATTAAATTTAGTTCAATTTCATGTTCATTTTCTGGTAGAGATTGTGCGTTGTTCCCTGTCGTTGCTATTTTCTGCAATAATAACGTAAGGTTGTTATTTATAATGATTTTATTTGCGTGCGTACCATCGACGACACATCTAACTGACCATTCGTAAACTAAAGCCAACCATACTTCAACGAGATAAGGTTGCTGGTAAGTAAGGTAAGTGTGCTGCTGTTTGTATCATAATTATACCTCAATCGACATCGACTGTTATCGATACGTCCACCCACTTCAACGTCATAAAGGAATACAACTTATCGGTGTAATCAGAAGGTGGCAAAATAGTAACACGGGTTTCGTTTCATTCCTCTATTTAATATCAACGTTCAAATCCAATCAAATCTTTCATTGTCCTAATTGATTTGCATTGTTAATTCTTTCCCATTGCACATTATAATAACATTATGTGTATTCCTCTATGACAGGACCTATCGAAAACAGTCGATCTCGATGATATTTTTTTGTCCAACACTAACCAAAGTTCGTTTGTGCTAGAAAAATATCGAGGAATTTGTATATATCTTTAAAGTAGTAATTTGTATATATCTTTGTTATAAATGATATATATAACTAATGAATTTTATTTACCTACCTCTGTTTTTGGCTGCAGTACCAACAATATCTCTCTATCAGCGCTCTTATCTAGTTCGTTTGTCAGTGAACTTGGTATTGTAACCTGAAAATAAACGCCAATACTGGTTTAAACGCCTGTGTTTTTTTATACATAATGTAACAAATGATAGTAAACTACGACTACTGTCAATAACAATGGCTTGATTGCAAGGGTAAACTTCAATTCAATACTTACCTCCGAATTGAATTGTGGTTGTAACGACGTGTCAGTAACGCAGGTTAAACTTGGTTCATTCTGAGGTGAACTATGTATCGTGGCTGTGGACGGTACATCCATTTGAGATGGCGTCATTGATACATCCGTCTGGAAAAGATTTGTAATGATTATGTTTTTTTGCTGACTAGATCACAATATTTTTCGGATTTTGAGATTTGAATTGGATGAAACTTACTTCAACACGTGGAAGGACCCCTTTTTTTACTTTCCGATAGCCTTTTTTTGTATAATACATATCACTTTCTGCAAAATGGCAAGAACACACCACGCTAGAATCATTAGGCTTGAAAAATTCTTCGCCCCTTTCGTTAGCTATTTTTTTCCGCCATTTTTCTCTTTCGATTTCATTTTTAGGGAATCTGGAATTATATTTATAATTAAAATATTATATGGTAATTATATTATTTTGTTCACCTAATGCGGTCGCCGAACTTGTTAAAACTACTTCAGCCAACGATCGTTGTTTTCACAAAACCTGTTCGCCTACAGCAGCCTACGTCTATATCCAAAGTCCGCTAAAGAGGTAAACTACAAAAGTACCTTAAAAAAAAAAACTAAACAGGCGGCTCCATATATTCAGTATTTAACTCTGTTCTACTTTATGAATTTTTCGTCTCCTTTAACACGTAAATAGCAACACGCGCGGGAAAGGGACAAACGCGTAAGCGATTTACTTGAACTATTTTAGAAAGATAATGTTTTTACTTAGTTAGAAGGTAAATTTAGCCACAAATCCATTACATTATGAAACCTTGAATTAATACTTACCGAAAATACGAAACCCCATCCTTTTTCAAGCTATTTGAAGTATTATTTTTGCACTTTTTCACGGAGCACTTCGGCATGTTGACCTGACGGTGACCGGCGCGCGACTGCGAGCGCAATTGTGCTACGACGCATTTTTAGCACAATTGATTCATACCGCGCTTGAGGCGTTGTTAGTGTATCTAGGGTATTTATGATCGAAGAGAGAAATACATACTTAAATAAGAAGAAAACATCCAAGACTCGGGAACAAATATTCGCGCTCATCACACAAATATCTGCCCTTACCGGGATTTGAACCCAGGACCGCTGGCTTCAGAGGCAGGGTCTCTCCCTACTAGGCTAGCGTGTCGTTAAACGCACGCAAACTACGCATTAAGTCCGTTGTCCAAAAATCTTTATGCGTCTATACGTTTTCCCTTCCAAGAAAATATTTCTAATAATACTTTAAATAAAAAAACGGAACTGTTCGAACTCAGTTTTTCATGGTAACTCTAACATACTCAAAAGTCGTAGAAATTGGACCTAATCACGTAAGGGGTGAAAAACATTTATCGCCCGAAGCTATTATTTTTTTTTTTTTAAATTGACAACTACGCGATTTACACATTGGTTCTCAATCCTCTGCATTTCTATTAATTGCTTTTTTAATCTGTTGTAGTATGAAACATGACAATTATAAAACATGACCGTAATGCTAAATAAAATGCTGTGGTTTACCAGTTTTATGCTGAGCCAGCGCCTTCTCGTCTCACCATCACATGGCTCTTTTTCTGCATTCATGTTTTTAATTTAAGTTATTTTTATTTCTCAAGTAAGGTTGTGTACATTATTTATACATAAATGATATTTGCATGTTCCTATTGTTACCAAGTGAATAAAGATGTTTACCTATCTATCTAAAATTATGTTAAATGAAAATCGACGTTATCGCTAGAATGTTATTAAAAATTCGGACAAACTAATATTCGGTTAATTGACAATAATTATACTCGCTCCCTCTCGGCCCTCTTAACACAGTAATCGACATTGCTGAAAATCCAAACAACAAAAGGCTGTGCCACAAATTTCTAGTACTTAATAACATTAAATAGTACTTTCAAGTTAGCAATTAAGCTCGACGTCGCAAGAATCGGTAACAATGGCGGAAACTTAAGTGCAGCGGTAGAAATTATAAAATTCGTTAAAATCTGGCTAATTACAGGAGTTGCAAATTGCTTAGTAGCGCATGATTCAAAAATGGCGGCGCCTTAGTTACTTGCGACTTAATTCTTGATGTATTTAAATAACAAACTGGAAATGCAATATTACGCTCGCAACTTGCGGTTTTATTACATGATGTTAACTGAAACATAACAGCTTAAGGCACCCAGCAGTCACAGGACTGGGTTAAAACGATATTGCGTTTGATATGTTTTAATATTCTTTTAACTCGGCCGCTATTACTGCCAAGTATACAAAAGTTATTAAAACTGTGACAATACGAAAACACGTCAAACACAATATTGTTTTTAGGGTGCCGTAGTCAAACTAGGAACCCTAGCGCAGAGACTCTTTGTACTAGAAAGCTGTAATTTGGCATGAATATGCATATTAGTCACGCCAACAAAGTGGTACAATAAAATGTAAAAAAAAAATGTATTTGGGGATGTATTTTTTTTTTCTCGTCAACCCTATAGTGTGGGGTGTCGTTGGATAGGTCTTACAAACATATTACGGGTTTGTATTAACAGTTTTTCGATTAAGTAATCCGTTTCTGAAATATTAAGCATTAAAGCGCTAATTTTTGTTAAACTCAAGTGTCTTCCCCCCTACAGTCAAAACTACAAATACTAAAAATCTGACATCATTGGTTCTTGAGATACAGGCGATTAAAGTGTTTATACTTCTAAAATCATCTAAGACGGCACCAATTGACTTCGGGACCCTACACTGAGCATGGTCCGACATGCCCTTGCTCGGTTTTATCGTGTAAAATCTCAGCCCGCTGGGATTCTATACGGTGGTAACGTATTCCGTATTTTCAACGTTTTTACAATTCTTATTTCATTTAAAATTATGGCGACTGTGACATAAACGATTCTAAAACAGGTCAAACGCGATAACGTTACAACGCAGTAGAATAGATGCCCAGTTTGCCTACAGTTCCAAGATGCCGCGTTTCCAAATTCTGTGAAGCAATTTATAGAACCTTTAGAGAAAAACAGTCTGTTCTATTACTATGAACTGGAGGTTTATTATGACAGGGCTTCGGAGGCAGGGTCACTCCCAACTAGGCCAACGTGTCGTCACATACAAGTTTATAACATGGGTAGTTTTATCCTAGCAAAATCGGACACTGGAAAAAATGAAACACAATTTTACCTTTAGAGTTGTAGAAAAGGTAATTCCATTTACGTCAGCCCACATACCGAATTACTTTTACCTTCTTCTATCTCTATGGAATGATCAATCACTTGTGTCTGGTTACGAAATACAGCGACATAGTGTTATAACGTTAGTTTTCGCTTAGTTTTCATCCATTTTTTAAGGTGCTTTTTCACCTGCGAGGCGTGGAGTGGATTGGCTTTGGGTTGATTGAAATTTGTATACCAAAATATATTCAGTGGAAATAAAGGGTTTGGTTTGGCAACAATAAGCGAGACGACAATTAAATTACCCCTGCCTGCAAAGCTAGTGATCGTGCGTTCGATTCCTGGCATGGGCAAATATGGAGTCTTGTGTATACGGGCGGTATTCAAAAAAAGTGTACATCGACACAGACAAAAATTAAGAAACTTTAAATTTTCCATTTTCTCACGAAAATTAACGTATTTAAATGTATGGCTAATTTTCGTCACGAAATGGAAAATTTAAACTTTTTTAATTGTTGTCATTAAAGATGATCACTTTTTTTGAAAATCGTCCTCTATGTAATTTAGTATGAATTTCTTCTCTTTTTTTTTTTGTTTCTTGTGTGTATGTGAGTGTATACGTAAAAACTCTATAAAAAGTTAGGTTAAATTGTTTTAAGAAACAAAACAACGCCTACAAAAACGTAAGAGGGCGTTTTCCAAAAAAAGTGTACATCGTTAAGGACAAAGTTTTCTTAAGGTTAAATTTTCTTAATTTTGTCTTTAACGATGTACACTTTTTTTGGAAAACGCCCAAGATACAACTTATTGTAAAATGGTATGAGTAGGTAATAAGTCAGTCCAGCTGAAGTCGTCTTTTAGTTAAAAATATTGTAGAACGCTGAGTTCAGTTAATTTGTCCACACACAGAAGATGGAGACGGCGCGGAGGCGGGAATGTTAAAATAAATAAATATCAGGAGACAATCTCACACGAATTAATCTAGTCCCAAACTAAGCTCTAGACCTATATTATGGGTACTAGACGATACGATAAACTTACATATATAGAGAAATACATACTTAAATACATAGAAAACATCCAAGACTCAGGAACAAATATTCGCGCTCATCACACAAATATCTGTCCTTACCGGGATTTGAAACCAGGCTCTGGCTTCAGACGCACGTGTGGTGTGTTGCCGTTACAATGCTCGCAACTCTCAATTATTAAAACCAGGCAAGAACATGTCGGACAGTGTAGGGTTCTGAAGTCGTTAAGTACTACAAATATAAAAATCAAGAAGTAATAACTAATTTTCTATTTAAAGTCCGGTTGGTGCCGTCTTAGATGATTTTAGTAGGTATACACACTTTAATCGCCTGTATTTCAAGAACCAATTATGTCCACTTAGTCGTGATAGTTTTCCTTTAAAATTTGTTAATTATGCTTTTTCATTTAAGATTTTTGTCTTATTTTTAGTTTTTGTAGTTTTAGCTGTAGGGTAAAAAATACATCTCCAAGTTACGTGTAGGGGAGGTACCCTAAAAATATGTTTTTTTTTTACCTTTCATTGTACTACTTTGAAGCGTATATTTATTACTATAATATATTTTTTAACTAACATAGTTTCTTGTTATTGTTCGCGATCAGTTTGCACCATCTACTGTGTAAAGTATTTTATTTGTCACCTTATCCCTTCTAAGGTTGTCTGGAAGAGATCGCTAATTAGAAACCGCCTGTTACATGCATTTTTTTAAATTTTGCTATAAAGTGTTTTGTATTGAATTGTTTTATGGTATGTACCCTTTTCAAACAAGAAAAAAACAAATCGTTCCAGCTGTCTTAGAGTAATCAGGAAAAATACATTTAAAAGAAAATATTTCGACAAGTTTGATTCCTCTCTTTTTGAAATCAGTTAACCTTTTCAACGCTTTGTCAAATACAAAACCCGAGCGAATGTCAACTTTGCCTCATAGATACTCAGGTATATTTTGCTCTGACAACCATGACGGAAATACGGGTAAGGACCAAATAGTTGGACCATAGTTAAGCGTAGTTAACCACACAAACAACAAAAGTGAAAAAGTTTCGTTGAGACACGAAAATGATCCCTACAAATGTACGGCAAATTTTTGTGTCACAACGGATTTTTTTTATAGTTAGAAAAAAAAGTTTCATGGTAAATTTAATTGAGTGAGTTAGCGTGGCCAACTTTTTGGTCCTTACCCGTATCCGACAATGGCGTTGAAAAGGAAAAAACAGGAGTACTACTTCGCCGCCATCTTATAGCTTGTCCCGCAGCGCAACTCTGCCCTACTAACAGTAAAGCCAGTATCTCACATTCTATAGTCAAAGCAGAGTTAATCCTATTCTGTTGGTAATGAGGTTGCATTTGCTACAGGAGTTGTGTTTGAGATACTGCCTTTTGTGTTAGCAGGGCGCAACTATGGTACGTCGGTTCAATTGTTGCCATAACTGGGTCAAGTTCTCAAGCGATTTTTGACATTTAATTAGAGGAGAATTGAGCTTGGAATTCTCGCACCGGTCCGTGTTAATTTATTTAAAGGAGCTACGATTTGTAAAGGGGTTTTCTCATTAAAATTGAGCTACTTTGTCGACGTGGTCGGCTGAGTTGGCGGTGCCCTTGCCGCCGAAGCGAGCGGTTCTGGGTTTGATTTCTGGTAAGGGTAAATATATAGTGGTGGTAGGTCCCTGTGCAGGGTCCGTCCGGATTGCTACCACCATCTTATCCATTAACCACCCGCCAAGCAACAGTGTTCGCATTGTTGTTTTCCGGTGTGGGGATAAGACAACCGGTGAAATTACTAGCATAGAGGCATTCCATCTTAGTCCTCCTTAAGAATTCAAATGTCTATGGGTCTCAGATTCCACTTACCATCAGGTGGCCTGAGTGCTCGTGTGCCTTCTCCTTAACATAAAAATAAATAATACAATACAAATATTCTTTATTGTACACCAAAAATCCGGCATAGTGGAATTAGCTGTTAAATTGTGTGTGTTAAATGTTACAGACAGTGTTTTTCTACTGTTTTTTAATAAATGCTGTAATTTTATTTTATATACCTATACTCTTGTTTGTAACTGTTTACTTGTTCTTTGTCTGCTGCACTAACATCCGTGGTAAAGGGCCCCACATGAAAATCAGCGCCCTGGCTCGGCATCGTGCTGAGTGGGTTCCTTTTTGACGCAACGGCACAGAAATTGATGTCTTACTTCTTTGTTTGTTTTAAACCGAGTCGTTTTTGTGTCAATAAATGTATTTTATTTATTTCTTCCTTCCAAAAAAAAAACAGAACACGAAACATTACATTTAAATCATAGGTATACAACAGGCGGTCTAACCGCTACATAGCGATCTCTTCCAGACTACCTCCAAATATAAATAAATGGGTTCTGACCTTGGATGCTTTCTGTGTATATAGGTATTTATTTATCGTTATATTGTGGTCTACCCATAGTACAAGCCTAGACCTTAGTTTGGGAGTAAATAGGTAGATTTGTTTTTGGATATTATTATACCTCATATGCATAGATATTTTAATAAAAATATCCACAAACATGGTAACTAGCTCTTGTTTACCTAGATAACTATCCAACTTTCTGCGATAAAATTTACTCAATGTCTTCTTCCGTCATTATCTCATTAAATTTAATAATGATCGGTTTAAGTATCATACCCTTAACAAACAAACAAAACAACATGTTTTTATCGTGAGGAGTAGACAAACGAGCACACAGGCCTCCTGATGGCAATTAGGATTTGAGACCCCTAGTAATTTCCAATCTCAATACTAAAATCTCAAGACTGCTATGTTAAGACTGCAAATGAGTTGCCAACCCTGCGAATTAACATAAAATACCTCTGTGCTAGTAATTTATAATATTAGGATAAACTGAATTACTTTTATCTTGCCAAATATTTGTCTGTACAAAAGTTTCCAAAAGATGTAACTGACAGACGGACAGACCATCAGATTCCTATAGTTTGATTTGGATCACTAAAAATAGATGTATATTTGTATCCCTCTTTCTACGACAGCTCAATACCACTTTATTTTCAATAACTAAATATTTTGAGATTTTTATAAAACTAACCTAACCTACTACTAAGGGAATAAAGGCTTGTAGTACTGTTAGGCGATGGGCTTGCAACCTGTCACTAATACACCGGTAAACATTTTAGCCTGATTGTGTAAAATGTGGTTACAGAATTATCAACAAGTATTTTTACAGTTGTTGGTATTTCTGTAGCTCTGCCTACCCCACTCTGTATGTGAACCTAACCTATAGGGATCTACACGATAGTCTTAAAATAAATCCTGAAATATTTATACTTAGAGAAAAAAAGGCGGTTTGGCAAATGCAAAGGCAAACGTTACCTTCGGCTAAAAGGCAGGATCCCATAATAGTGAAAGTAGCTCTTCTTAATACATCTGTCCCCTATTTCACCATTTTCACAATGACAGGTGACAGGTGACATTTCAGTCTACATGGCGCAGCTTATATGAAACTGAGTAATGTATCAGCGTGTTAACTTTGCAATGTATACCGAATTGTCACCAGTCACGTGTTTTTGCCAAGATGGTGAAATAGGGGGCTGCCGGGGTCACGTTCGTAGGTTTTCATCAAACTAAGCAGCCATATTGCATAAAGTCACGTACGCGGAAGAAACGCGCTGAAATCGCGTCGAAACCGCACTAGCGCTGAAATAATGATCTTGCTTTGAGGCGATTGGGAATAAACGAAAAATGACGCATTTTAAATCGAACGACTATTATCACATCCGAAAATCGAAAATTTGTTACTATTATAAAAACGCCTGCGTTTTGAACCGATTGACCTAAAAATTTCGCGCGCATGTACGTATGTAAGTATGTCCGTTTCATTGTAGCCTAAACGGCTTAACCGATTTTGAAGAGTGAGGTGTCGTGAGATTCGCCTTAACGTCGCAAGTGTCAGTAGGTACTTAAATACATAACATCACATTACACCTTCATTCCCAGAGTGGGGTAGGCAGAGTCACAGAAATACCAAGAACTCTAAAAAGACCTGTTTGTAATTCCGCACACACATTTTGCACAATCAGGCCAAGAATTTCGCTAGTGTTTTAGTGACAAGTTACAAGCCCATTGCCTAACAGCACTACGAGCCCTTATTCCCTTAGTCGCCTCTTACTACATCCACGGGAAGACATGGAGTGGCACTATTCTAACCCGGCAATCAAACGGAGTGGGTACTTAGATAAAAACAAAAAATAATATGCTGGAGTGAAAGATAATATAAATGGTAGGTAACTCATTTATTTAGACGATATAATCAAAACATGCAGTCGGGTTTTTAACCTCTTGAAACCAGTGTGCTATAGGAGGTACATGAACAAGGCATAATTAAAATTATATTTCAATGAATTTAAAGTTTAATCTTACCTGTTTCAAAATTTTAAAAGGCATTTAAGAGCAGAGGTAATTGAACTTAATTTCTTTCCTGGGCCGAGATTCTATACGGTAATAGCGATATCGCTTTTGAAGTGTTTCCGTATTGTCAACGTTTTGATAACTCTTATGTCAGTGTCAATAATGGCGGCCGAGTCATAAACGATTCTAAAACACGTCAAATGCGATATCGTTATAACGCAGAAGAATAGAGGCCCTGTAAGATTCAAATTCCTACTTACGAAAATCTCCCTTTTTAAGCATGGTTAAAAATTCCTTTTTTTAATTTTGTATACTTATTACGACAACAAATAAAATGTTCATCATCATCATCATCTCATTTTGACCATGGATCATCACTTGCTCCACACTCGAAGACAGCATTATGCGGTGTAAGGACAATATAGGCAGAGCTACGAAAGCGGCATACGACCAAAGTCGAAGACACACATAATCATGGAGTTTGTACGTAACGACGGATCAAATTAAGCTCGTCGTTGAATTATTCAGACCCTGGACAGAACGTCTAAAAAAGTAGCAAACTATGACCACGTTTTATCTAGGTAGAATCAACAACAAAAGCTGATGATGATTTTAGTACTTTATCGCACTATTGTAAAAATACTGCGGCAATTGGGGTGCAGCAAGTGAAAGTGACAAGGTACTCATCGACAACATTAAAGTTTGAACTGATAAGAATTAAAAAGTTATAGGCGTACAACTAAATTGAGAACCAAGGTATGCATGAAGTGCGGGGACAGGGCATTGGTAAATAATGAGCATTATCGTACGGTCAAGGAATTTAATTGTTATGTAGGTTCTCTGCCTTTTCACCGACAAATCTTTGACAAATACATGGTTTCGCAACCAATTCATTTGCCAAACCTAAGCGATAGGGTTCCACACGACAGTCCTGAAATAAATCCAGAATTATTTGCAGTTTCGGAAAAAAACGCGCGTTGTCAAATGATGTTTGTGAAAATGTTGGTTATGAAATGACAGAATCCCTGTTATGCAAATGGAACCCTGTCATAATGACAGCGTTAATCATTAATGTTAGATTTCTTTCATGTGGTTTGACGCTGTCATTATGACAGGGTTCCATAGTGGTATAACAATTAAAGTCCTTGAATCTTGAGAGCCGGGGTAGGCATGAGGTGCGAGGGTGAGGTCCTCGCACCTCATGCCTACCCCGGCTTTCAATTAAATTGTCCTCCTACGAGTATAATAGATAGTTTATAGCCCAAAAACGGACATAGGTTAATTTTATCATGGAAAATTTGAGTTTTTTTTTTATATATTATGTTAAGGAGAAGGCACCCGAGCACTCAGGCCACCTGATGGTAAGTGGAATCTGAGACCCATAGACATTTGAATTCTCAAGACTATAATCCTAAGACCTCAAATGCGTTGCCAACCCTGAGGACTAAGATGAAATGCGTCTATGCTAGTAATTTCACCGGTTGTCCTATCTCCACACCGGAACACAACAATGCGAACACTGTTGCTTGGCGGGTGGTTAATGGATAAGATGGTAGTAGCGATCCGGGCGGACCCTGCACAGGGTCCTACCACCACTAAAACGACGTAAAGTCGTAGTCGCGGGCAAAAGCTAATTCATTATACGAGGTTCATACACAGAGTTAAGTTATCGTCTTTCCCGTGGACACACCGAAAGTTAACGTTTTTAAGGCCTAATGTTCTGGCTAAGCCCATTCCTGCAAAAACACCGTCAGGATTGCTTTACACCAATCATATAAAAAATAATTTGTATGCACACAAGCTTATAACTATTGACCACAGGAAGGACAACTTTTGTTTTTAAAAGTGTGTTTGACCCACGAGTAATATCATTATGACTCAATAATTGTACTTTAAAACAAAAAGCCACATCATAATTACATTGTTGTGTAGAAACGCCGTATGAATTTCGGTAGGCAATTATATTAACAGTTTAATCCCATTAATAGGGAGTAATTAAGTTATTGTGTCGTTAATTACAATTTAGTAATTGATACAGAACATTGTATGATAGTTACTTACTTGTATTTTGAATGTTTGTCTAAGGACAGGGTTACCTTGAACTTGAAACAAACTTGAAACTTATAGTGAAGATTAATTACATACAAACTTAACATCACGCCTTCATTCCCAGAGTGGGGTAGGCAGAGCTACAGAAATACCAACAACTCTAAAAAGACATGTTTATAATTCTGTAACTACATTTTGCAGAATCAAACCAAGAAGTTACCAGTAGTGACAGGTTGCAAGCCCATCGCCTAACAGTACTACAAGCCCTCATTCCCTTAGTCGCCTCTTACGACATCCACGGGAAGACATGGAGTGGCACTATTCTAACCCGGCAACCACACGGGATAAATTGATTACAAAAATGCAAACCACAATAATGACAACAGGTTTTGGGTATTCCAAGTAGGTAAGAGTAGTAATACATGGTAAGCAGGCGTTGTTTAAGCAAGTAACAAGTATCTCAAATTCAATAGCCAAAACAGATTCAATCCTATCCCATTGGTAATAAGGTTGCATTTACTACGGGAGTTTTGTTTGAGATACTGCCATTAGTGTTCGCAGGGCAGTACCTAAAAGTTGCTTAAAAACTTGAAAAATGTACAACTATAAATTATCGATTAAAGTATAACAGGATGTAGTGTCGTTAGCCTTAAGTGTGTGTGTGTGTGTGTGCATGTGTGTATATTAGCATTAGCAAATAACATACAACTACAACATATAGACGACACGCTAGCCTAGTTGGTAGTGACCCTGCCTTCGAAGCTAGGGGCCCTGGGTTCAAATCCCGGTAAGGGCAGATATTAGTGTGATGAGCACGAGTATTTGTTCCTGAACAGATTCCTTAATCGAAAAATCGTTTTACAAACTCGTAATATTTTTGAAAGACCTATCCAACGATACCCCAAAAGGGAAGACTAAAATACCAAGAATGAATACCCGTACTTTTCAATTGTAACTTACTCGGTGCCGTCTTAGATGATTAAAGGAGTAGACACTTTAATCTCCTGTATCCCAAGAAACTACTGTGTCTACTTAGTCGTGATAGTTTTCCTTTAAAATCCTTAATGACGTACTTTCATTTAAAATATGTAATTTGCCTAAACTGTCCTCCAAATCTAAAAACTTATAATAAAGAGCTATCCAATAATAACTTAAAATGTAAACTATTAACATTTATTATTTATTTTAGCACAAAGTATTATCATTTTGTAAATATTTCGTTGCTTTGTTTTCCGTCTTTATTTTGATGTCTGGTCGAGAATTCCATTAGACATTAAGTCTGTCAATTTCTGTATTACGTGCAAAAAATCTTAACAAAAATCGCTTCGTCTCACGTTCTAACCACAATTTCAATGATTCTTGTTAGCCCAGTTTAAGTACTCCAACAAGATAGTCTTTAATTACCGAGAATTCTCCGAACTTCTCGAATGAAGATAGTGTTAACAGCAAAAGTTTCTCGTTTTCCGAATTACTGCGGATTTTGTTTATGGGATTACCCACAGCTAACTTATTACTGGGGTCCGTGTGTTATCTAGGTCGAAGCAGGAAGTTTTAGGCTACATCATTTGTTACAAGTATTCATACTAAACATTTTAATTGCGAAGTACCAAACTTTAATAGCTGGTTTGTTGAAATTTGGTACAGAGAACGGATTCGGTGCGAGCCGGTGTTGCGTATGTATTTCTAACCCGGACGGAGGCCCGGCCCAGCATCGATGAAGTTCACCTGAGCTGTTGCTGCCCAAGAATTATCTTCGCTGGCACCCCTGGCAGAGTTCTGATGATGTTCCTTTGATTTACAATACAATACAATACAAATACTCTTTATTGAACACCAAAAATTAAAAAAATTAAAACAGAACATGGAACAGTACATTTAAATCATAGGTATACAACAGGCGGTCTTACCGCTAAATAGCGATCTCTTCCAGACAACCTTGTAAGAGAAATAACTGAGGACACAAATTCATGGCAGGCGGTGCAAACTAATTCGTTTAGAACTCAAACTAAATAACTACAAGAAACAATTAAATTATTTCAATTTTGAAATTAGAACTATTTATAGAGATATAGACTAAATATAAATACATAAAGTAAATAATTGAATATATACATACTAAATACATATAATTATACATCTTTATAATATATACATACATACATCCTCCAAAACAGCCAAACAATGACAACAGACGAAGCATGAGATAGAACAAAGAAAAAAACCTTACCTTACGTTACTAATCGGTCTACCTCCGATAAGGTAGTGGCGCCCTTAACTTCTTTTACTATTTCAAAGGCAAAAGTTATCTCGCTAATCTAACCCCCCCCCACCCCCTAATATTAAAACCTGTAATGTCTCAAGAGCCGTAGAAATAAACTGGTTTTAACTGCAAAAAATTGTTTCATTTATTTACCTGCGTCTGCTGGGACCATGTTCCGTGGGTTCCGTTCTATTATCTATACAACAATAGACACTATATTATATCCTTTACGTCAAATAATCACGTTTTGTTGTATATTTATTTTATTCTGTTGTTTAGTATTTGTTGTTATAGCGGCAACAAAAATACATCATCCGTGAAAATTTAATAAACGTGGACGGAGTCGCGGGTATAGCTAGTTACAATTGTTTCAGTGGGTCCTTTCACGCCAATAGTCTAGTTGGTAGTGACCCTGCCCCCGAAGCCAGCGGTCCTGGGTTCAAATTTCGGTAACGGCAGATATTTGTTTGATGAGCGCGAATGTTTGTTCCTGAGTCTTGGATGTTTTCTATGTATTTAAGTATTTATTTCTGTATATAAGTATGTTTATCGTTGTCTAGTACCCGTAGTACAAGCCTAGAGCTTAGTTTGGGACTAGGTCAATTTGTGTGACATTGTTCTGTGAATTATTTATTATTTATACACCAGTCAGGGCCTCTATTCAACTGCGTTAAAACGATATCGTGTTTGACGTGTTTTAGAATCGTTTATGTCACAGACCGCCCTGGGGTTTCAGCCGTGTAGACTTCCAGCCCTGGGATTCTACACGGTAATAACGATATATAACGCACCTGTGGGGCTAGACAAGATGTATTCGACACTCGCTAGCGATAATGTATGGAATTGACGTAAGTGTCACGTTACTTACGGTGGCTTACGTCAATTCCATACAAAAAACATTTATCAATCGAAACATAATCGCTAACGATTGTCGAATGCAACTCGTCTAGCACCACTGAATAGAGGTCCAGCCCTGTGTTCGTTTTTGTTTATTCCAAGCTTACTCCAAGTTTATTAATAAGGTGGTAAAAATTAAGGTTTTAAGCTACTTACTATGTTTTTCTACTAATTGTAAGCCATCCACCGCTGTCTACCTCTAAATGCTTTAGGTTATTCCAAATAAGTAGTCACCAATGCAATAATTTTAAAAAAATATCTTACGATTTAAATGCAGGAGTTAAGGAAGATTTATTTTTAAAACTAACCAATCTAACCCCATTTTATAGTACTGATTACTCAGAGCTTAGTTTGGTATGTCGATTAGTATAAATTTGTCCCCAACTTGTTTGTTCGTTATACCAATATTCATAACGTAAAAAAGAAAATCTTATGTCACCAGATTTTGCCAAAGCGCTTTCCATAGGTAATAGGTAAACATTTGTTGAAAAGTATCCCCAAAACATTTTTGAACACAGAAAATTCATTATTGAGGCAGAACGTTTAAAATATAGAAAATAAACGTATGTTTTTGGAATCAGTAAGCATAGAAAATACACGAACCTAAATACGATTGTAATAACCAACTTCGGTAAGCTCTATCAAACCCCGAATGCTATTTCGTCGTATACACATTCAACCCTTTTTTTAGGGTTGCGTACGGTAATGGGTGCTAACGGGACCCTATTACTAAGCTTCCGCTGTCCGTCCGTCCGTCTGTCTGTCTGTCTGTCAGCAGGCTTTATCCCATGAACCGTTTAGGTAGTTTCTATTGCCGCTTATAACAACTAAACAAAGCCAACACGAGAAACGTGATTTTTGGCGGGTTTGCGCGACTCGCTGTAGCTCTTCAACCGTAATAGTACAAAGAATTTTCATTTCATCGACAGGCAATTCTACGTGCAGGAGTTCATTTTTTGGTGGTCACAGGTCTAAACTTTTTTTTTTACGAGGAGAAATGCATTGCGCATACCACCACATTCGAATAGTGTGGTGGTTATGAGGGACTCTCCCCCCACCCTCTTCCCCTAATAGAAAGGGGGGCAGAAGTCCTACCCACTAAAACCCCTCGCCGTTCCCTGTTTGGCCTTAGGTGCGTAGTAGCCGTAATGGGGTCCCTTGGGATTCTACCCCAGGTGGCAGGACCAGGGCATTCGTCGCTTAAGGGAGGGAGATGCCGAGAACGTGTGGCAGCTCCTTCAGCGGCTGGTGGGGTGGTGATGGCCACACTAGGGCAAGTTGGAGTTGGCAAACTGTCGCCTCCTTCTTCTCTTTCGTCTATGCCTGATGGCGTCCGCTGAGTCACAGGTCTAACCTAACCTACGTAACCCATGTTGGTTACTTAGGTTAGGTTAGGTTAGAAAAGCTCCATGGTGGCGCACCGGAGGTCTGAGGGAGCCTCAATAATCTAAAATACCTTCCCAGAGTCGTTGGCATCAAGGTGTCACAGCTTGCTTGTTCGTGGTCGCGTGGCACCTCACTGAAGAACGCAGATGGTTCACCACTTGGGGTTTTAGAGGGTATTCCGGCCACTCTCGGCTGGTGAGTCCCACAGAAGTGGTATGCGGAAATGGATATCCCAGCGACAAAAAGAGGTTAGAAAAGCTTAAGAGTTCAGCAGAAATAAGCCGCCGATAAAACGGAATTCGGTGAAACGACACATTCTATTAAAATAGTGTCGGTGATGCAAAGGGAAACAAAAAAAACAAATTAAGTGGATCCGCATAACAAAACCTTTTGGAACCTTTCGTATATGACTCCGACTCGCACTTGGCTGGTTTCTTCTCAATCGCTTTCCCATTTCGCTATGAAACAAACCCAAAGCAGTCAACAAAATAACGTAATGCAAGAACAAGGGTAGGTAGGTATTTTTCCCTCCTTCCCACCTTTTTCGAGACCATTCAAACTTTCCTCGTAAATTTTGTCAGCATTTTGTTTTCGTTTATTGTTATTTCATGTTGTTATTTTTAAATGTACCTTTGCGTTAGAGTTTGAAATTGTTTTGCTTTGGAATCGTTCGTGGAAATTTGAAATAACACAGAAAATAAATGAAGATATTCTTTGAAAAGAGGATTTTCGTCTTTTGTTCGCAAGGAGTATTTCTCTACCATTCCTAACACCAAGTGCTAAGGTAGAATTTTTCCTTCATCTTTATTGCCAGGAAATTTAAACTCTGATACTTTTAAGGCTAAAGTGAGTATAATTAATTTTTGAGTAATTAAGTACCAGGGAGTACATTTTTGACTTTCGAGCGCTTGAAAGTTTCACTCAAAATTAAGCAAATAATTTGAATTGCAAGCGATGGAAAATTTAGAAACGAGTAGTCCACACCAAGTTTTTCAATTCCATCATGGAAAATAGCTTGACATCTGACAAACAAACTCAAACCATAGATGTTTTATTTGCAGGTTGCATGTTTCATTCATTTGTTTTCATAGTGAAGGTTTTTGGTTAAATGTGTTATAACACTAAAAACGCACATTAACAATACAATACAATACAATACAAAACACTTTATTGTCCACCAAATAAAAACATTACACAGAATTTGCCCAATTTAGAAAACCCAGGTAAACAACAGGCAACAACAACAACAACACAACAACAACAATTAACAATAGTAGTAATTAGTTTATTTATAATTAAAACATGATTAAAAAACCCGGTGATCAACGACTTACTGCATATAACGAAACACATGAATATAGCTTAAAAAATATTAGACATATTGCCGACTCAATGATTCCACTAACTTAACGATACTCATGGACTTGTTGTCTGATAAGCTGGGCCTCTATTCAGGTGCGTTAATACGATATCGTGTTTGACACGTTTAAGAATCGTTTATGTCACAGTCGCCATTATTGTAAATGACATAAGAGTTATGAAAACGTTGACAATACGGAAACAGGTCAAATACGATATCGTTATAACGCAGTTGAATAGAGGCCCTGTACATGAGATTTCAAATTTCGAATATCAATACAGTGTATCGCATACCTACAGCTTGACAATCCATGTCATCATTTCTAGTGCGACTTTGTGTCCACACGAGAGGGTAAAAGAGAGATAACATTCCAAAAAAAAATAGTTTTGAACTCGTTTTATTGTCGTAATATATTACATTAACGATACGTATTAGGCGATGCAAAATAAGTTGGATTTTTGTATGAAATTAAGCGACTAACAACTCAAAATTACGCTCGTCTGGCTTTACCCTTAAGGAGCGTAATCACTGAGAGCATTTGCGTGTAATGAGTAGAGCCCGTAAATTTCTTAGCACTTTTGTTAGTTATTTTGGTTCCGGGGAAACATACGGTACTTTTCGATCCGAAAAATTGGTCGGTTGCCGAGCGATAAAAGACTTCTAAGAAGATGGAGTCGCGGGAAACAGATAGTTTGCATTATAATTTATATAACGTAGATATAAATACTTGTTCTACGACAAGTGGAATTTCATATCCCAAACCAATTCCTCATAACAAGATAATTGCTTGCCGCCCGTTTGTGGCTCCGCTCTCGCCTTGACTAGATAGACATAGATGCTCGGATTAGTCTCTTTGTGTTGCGGTACAAATAGAATACTAAATGCCCTATTTGGATACTGATTGCTCCAATTTGATCTGCTGAACCTATTTAGCTTTTGCACTATAACCGCCATAGCTTCGAACTAGGAGCCTAATTGTACGGCGTTCTACTCTATAGTAATAAAGAGGTAAAATAGGCTATTCAAAATCGTTAATAAAATTAATTTCTTACACACTCCACTGTTAAGGGCATGTCTTGGAATATTATATTTAAATAGTACGTCATTTTCATTTTTTTTTTTTATAATAAAGAGAAGGCACCCGAGCACTCAGGCCACCTGATGGTAAGTGGAATCTGAGACCCATAGACATTTGAATTCTCAGGACTATAATCCTAAGACCTCAAATGCGTTGCCAACCCTGAGGGCTTAGTGGTGGTAGGACCCTGTGCAGGGTCCGTCTGGATCGCTACCTCCATCTTATCCATTAACCACCCGCCAAGCAACAGTGTTCGCATTGTTGTGTTCCGATGTGGGGATGAGACAACCGGTGAAATTACTAGCATAGAGGCATTCCATCTTAGTCCTCAGGGTTGGCAACGCATTTGAGGTGTTAGGATTACGGTCTTGAGAATTCAAATGTCTATGGGTCTCAGATTCCACTTACCATCAGGTGGCCTGAGTGCTCGTACTGCTCGTGTGCCTTCTCCTTAATATAAAAAAGGGCTAAGATGGAATGCCTCTATGCTAGTATTAAACTCGTATTTTTTCTTTTGTCGAATAAGCAAAAAATTACGAAGATATAATGCGATAAAGTTCCGCGTGACGTCACGTCGTGGCCCCCGAACATTGACGTGCGTTATTTTTGTCAATTTTCATCGATTGGATTAAGCAAAAAAACGTGTTTAACATGTTTTAGTAACGGACTAATTAGTTTTTAGGGTTCCGGTAAAAACGAGATCCTAAGACTAAGACTGCACTGTCTGCCTGTCTGTCTGTCTGTCTCTCCGTCTGTCTATCACCAGACAGGAAATTTCAACAGATGATGTATTTCTGTTGCCGCTATATTAAATACTTTAAATGCTAAAAACAGAATAAGATATAAATAACGGCAACAGATAGATACTTGAAATATTCACTTAATATTCAAAAATAAATAGGTAAATAAAAATAATTATTTACCGTTTTTTCTCGATGTTAATAACGGCAACAGGAAGACTAATATAGTGTCTAATGTTGTACGGAACCCTCCGTGCGCGAGTCCAACTCACACTTGGCCGGTTTTTTTTACCCTCATCTTAATCGAAATCTTTTACTAATAGAAAAGACGTTATTACTAAATATTAAAGGCACTTTTTTTCCTTTGAACTGAAGCAAAGGTTGGATCTCTAGTTAATTTTAAAAGGAAAAGTTGTAATTATTTGTGAATTTGTCTTCAAAAGTACTCGAATACAATTGGGTAAATAAAGGTTTTTTAAGAGATGTGTATTATATTTTTTCTGTTTTTTTTTTTGGTTTATTAATCATGACTCTATTTCCTACTCGTACCAACCGTCCTTCTAAAACCTTTTTTTAGGGTTCCGTAGTTAAACTAGGAACCCTTATATTTCGCCATGTCCGTTCGTCCGTCCGCAGCCTAGAACAGAGACTCTTAGTACTAGAAAGCTGTAATTTGGCATGAATATGCATATTAGTCACTCCAACAAAGTGGTACATTAAAATGTTAAAAAATAAATATTTTAGGTTACGTCCCCTACACGTAACGTGGAGGCGTTTATTTTTTTGTCGTCTACCCTATATTGTGGGGTGTCGTTGGATAGGTCTTTTAAAAATATTACGGGTTTGTGATAACAGAATTTTGATTAAGTAATCAGTTTATGAAATGTAAAGCTTTAAATCGTTAACTTTTGTTACACTCAAGTGTCCCCCCCCCCTACAGCCAAAACTAGAAATACTAAAAATAAGAAAAAATACTGAAATGAAAGCGCATATAACGAATTTTAAAGGAAAACTATCACGACTTACTAGACATCATTGGTTCTTGAGATACAGGCCATTAAAGTGTTTATACCTACTAAAATCATCTAAGACGGCACAATTGACTTTAAATAGAAAATTTAGTAATTACTTGTTAATTTTTATATTTGTAGTACTTAACGGCTTCGGAACCCTACACTGAGCATCGTGCGACATGCTCTTGCCCGGTTTTTTTATTTATAACACAAAAGAGCTGTTACATAATTTTTTTTAACTATCCTTTGGGCTAACATAACGCTTAAAGTACCGTAAAGCTCAGAATACTGTCATAAAGAATCTACATTAAAAAAAATAGAGCAGGTTGGAAAGCAGTTCAAAATAATTAACTGTAGATACATGATTCATAGACCAAAGACTTTAAGAGTTAAATAAAGTACACCCGTTCAAAAACTACGTACCCAAATCAAAAACCACGTTTTGAGTTTTAGTTAAAGAACACCATAATTAAATAATGATATGCATTTATATTTGAGTAATAATTCGTCAAAATTATCATAAATTTTTAGTGGTGATAGACCCTGTGCATGGTCCGTCTGGATCGCTACCACCATCTTATCCATTAACCACACCCGTCAAGCATCAGTCCTTGTTGTGTTCCGGTGAGGTTTTTGAGGTTGAGGCATTCCATTTTAGTCCTCACGGTTGGCAACACATTTGAGGTGAGAATTCAAATGTCTGTTCAATTCAAATGGCCTGAGTGCTCGTGTGCCTTCTCCTTATCATAAAAAACCTCATTATCATTTAACCTTAAAAAAAACTGGGAATATCTGGCCGAGATACATTCTCGAAATCTCCCGAAATGGCCTAACAGTGCCTTACCATATTAACTCATACGAAATCAAGTATTCTTTCAAGATTCTGGACCCAAGTCACGTTTTGAGATCTCATTCCATTACGCTGCCGGTGGGAAATCGGCGTAAACACGAATAAACTACTCGATAGTATGTTTAGCAGCTGAATCGGATATTGTGATAGGTCCAGGAATTACTAGGGTAGTAAAATGGGGAGAAGGAATGGTTACGATTGAAGTAATGTAGAGAGGAGTCAAGATAAGACGAGGATTGGTTTCAGCGAACGATGCATTTGCAAACACACGATGTATTATGACGGCATTTCACTTGAAATTACTTGAAAAAGGTCTTGCAGCTTTCAAATCAAAATCAAATCAAAATGTTTATTCAGTTAATAGCCCCCCATCTTTTACACGTCAGTAATATGAAGTGAATTTACTAGCACTTCAGATAAGACCATCATTGCGGAGAAGAAGCGCCAAGAAACTCCAGCAGAAGGTCATTTTGTCAAACAGAAAGTACAGTAATACTTAAAAGTAAGTTACGTAACAAGTACTTAATAAAGTAATAATAATTATTAAAGCTAGAACGAATAAAATCAATACAAATGTAAGGCTAATAACATTAAACTAAAAATAATGATTAATAACATTTGACATGAAAATGAAATGGGATGAAATCCAAATATTTGACAGGTTACACCCAAGTGATGATAAGTTCCACCATAACACACAGAGCAGTAGACTAAATACGGGCTTATAATCATATTGATGAAATTTCTTTTCTTAAGTGAATGTATTTGTTTTTGCAATAAAAACTTTTATTTATTAAGTCTTCTCTTTTTAAAATAGGAAATAAAATTGAGACTACTTTTTGTGAAGGCAACTTTTGAAATAGTAGGTCATCATTTTAAACTTTTACGTCTGAACTTTTACATACCTACTTAGGTTCTTCATTTATAACCATAAGAAGTTTGTTTATAGTTGTTTAGTGTAATACTGAATGCTTGGTTTGGGACTACATTATGTGATTTTGCGTGAAATTGTCCCGTGATTATTTATTTACCAGGAAGCGAAGAAAATAAAGTACCAATTCTTTTTACAGCGGTACAACCATGTTTTCTTTCTTAATCTGATAAACAAAAGGCAAAACAAAATCAAGTCAAAGCACTTTAGGTTGAGATAAGCTCATGTTTGCGAGTTATTCTAAGAGGAATTTCAAATTGTGAGCGAGTAAAAAGACGTAAGGGGCTTAGTCGACATTACGTTATATGATGCATGGCATTGGGTGGAACGTCTTTGATAGCGGACAAAATATTTTTTGATACAGGATCAGTGTTTAGAGCCTTTGTCCGTTTGTTAGTCTTTAAATTGTACAAAATGTACCATGTGACATAATAAAAGAAAGGACTCCTTATACGGATCTCGAATTTTTTTTTTTTAAATACTTATAAAAAAATGGATCGTTTTTTCAAGTATTTTTTATCATTGAACTGAAAAATCTCGCCTCACATCAAGTAGGATTAAAAAACTGTTTATTTCATCTCAATAGAACTCATATGAGGCGAGATATTTCACTTTGTTCCGATTGGGTTGACAGCAATCAATGGTTGAATAAAATACGGGAAATAATACGGCCCCAGTTTTTTTTTCATCCCTAATCGTTTGTGAACCTTATCCAGGTACACACTGTATAAGAAAATAGATGCAAATTGACCATTCCCCCTTATCTCTATTATCTTAATGTGTGAGATTGTCCCCTGATATTTATTTTATTTATTAATTTTAATGGTGGTAGGACGCTGTGCAGGATCCGTCTGGATCGCTATCACAATCTTATTCATTAACCTATCGCAAGGTAGCAGTGTTCGCATTGTTGTATTCCGCTGTGGGATAAGACAACCGGTAAAATTACTAGCATAGAGGCATTCCATCTTAGTCCTCAGGGTTGGCAACGCATTTGAGGTGTTAGGATTGCAGTCTCGAGATTATAATTCTGAGAATTCAAATGTCTATGGTTCTCAGATTTCACCTACTATCAGGCGGCCTGAGTTTCCTTGTCATTAAAAAAGATAAGATATAGAAAATAAATAATTAATTCTACGCTTACAGAAATAAATTTAAATCAATAAAGTAAAATAACACATTAAATAAAAATCACGGAGTAAAGAAAACGCAGTAAAAGAAAAAAAACCGCTAACAATGGCAACCCTACTTTGGCGGTGGTGGCTTGTTGTTTTAAAGGAAACCTATGTACACGGCAGGTAGATGTTCCATATAAAGAGATGAAAACAGCACTACGAACGCCTAAATAGACGTTAATATTCTATACCCTTAAGGCATATTAAGTATTTACACCAGTTCACGCATGTCAAGTTCGCAGGAAAATATAATACCCGCGGAACATATTTAATGTAATGTGTAAGATACACAGATTTTGTCTTTATGTGATAAGCTAACATTTCAATAATTTAGAATAAAATTGAAGTAATATGAGTCATATTTGGGTGAGATCGTGTTTTGATTAATTATTACTAATATATTGTAGGTAGTCACAAAAACATTCATCTTAAAAAAAAAAAAACGTACTACATGTCGGAATTTGAGTGTGGTAAAATAGGAGACTTACTGATTTCCTCGTCGGGTTCTTCATGGCCATCCATAATTAAACAGTGGATTGCAAATCACTATATTTATTCACTTTTTTAGGCACAGATTAAGATTAATAACGTAAATAAAGGACAAAGTATTCTTAATATTGATTAAAGTGATTCAGGCGGAAATATCACTCCAATTAGACGTGAGGACCGCACTTCCTTTTTTATAAGCTTACGAAATTAACGAACACTTTTATATAATCACAACAACTATATCGCCTGTCCTCCCGTCACCTGATCCACGGATTGCATTCCTCATCATAGATGGCGTAGTATCACTGCCGACTAGCTTGTTAAATTAACCAATCGCCACCAGGTGGCGGTACTTTCCTAATTATTATCGAATTGACATCTAAAACGCCGACATACACATTACTGATTTCTTTAAATATTATTAAAATGACAAGTCTTTCTCTTTCTAAATACTTATATTATAATATACTTACATATTTGTAAACACATTATGATTGCAATAAAACATTGAGTATTGAGTATAATACATACATACATACATAAAGTCACGCCTTTATTCCCAGAGTGGGGTAGGCAGAGCTACAGAATTACCAACCACTTTGAAAAACTTGTTGATAATTCTGTAACCACATTTTGCACAATCAGGCCAAGAAGTTTACTAGTGTATTAGTGACGGGTAATCTTCTAATATATAAAATTCTCGTGTCACAGTGTTAGTTACCATACTCCTCCGAGACGGCTTGACCGATTTTTATGAAATTGTATATGCATATTATTATTCAGTAGGTCTGAGAATCGGCTACTATCTATTTTACATTCCCTAAGTGAGATGAAAGAAACAAAAAAGAAATTGCAGCGGGCGAAGCCGCTAGCAGGTCGCTAGTAATAATATACAATTATTTGACAAGTAGATCTGTATTTTGCTTTAAATCCATTATTATTAGAAGTATCTCTCCGTGGTGTACTTGAAGAGTATTGTATTGTATAGGTAGTTACTAGAAAATTAAAGTTATATAATTTGTTGTAATGACTCTAGAAATATGTTTAATTAAAGTAAAATGAATATCAGGGAATCTCACACAAACTTAAGTTTAACAAATATATGCGCTTTAAAGCTTTACATTTCATATACGGATTACTTAATCGAAAATCAGTTTTCACAAACCCGTAATATTTTTGAAAGACCTATCCAACGACACCTCACAATACAGGCTAGACGACAAAAAAAACGTACGTCCCCTACACATAACGAGGAGGTTACGTGTAGGGGACGTACCTTAAAATATTTTCTTTTTCAACATTTTAATGTACCACTTTGTTGGAGTGACTAATATGCATATTCATGCCAAATTACAGCTTTCTACAACACTAAAGAGTCTCTGCGCTAGTCTGCGGACGGACGGACGGACGGACATGGCGAAACTATAAGGGTTCCTAGTTAGACTACGGAACCCTAACAAAGTTCTCTTCGCAACAATTGAAATGTATTTTGCTATCAACAAACTGAATGTTAAGAAAAATACCTGCCATATTTTAAAAGCTTCATGGAAACACTATAAACAGTTTTTCTAGAGCCGTTACTTTTAATTTCCAGGTTCATAAGTTTTAGTTATGAAAAGCAAGCTAAAAAACCTTTTGTTTATGCTCTGGTATACTGGTGAAAATGTAAAAACTTTTCGTCTAAGTGTGCAAAGTAAATGTGCCTTTGTTCTTTGCAATCCAGTTGAAGAAGTATGGGCAAAAAACTTTTTTTTTGATTCAATTTATTTGAAATGTATACACATGACAACAATCGAATGTATTTCATTTACTTTTTAGTCCCAAACTAAGCATTTAGCTTAAACTTTTGGTCCTAGAATAATTATACATACATACATAACATCACGCCTTCATTCCCAGAGTCGGGTAGGCAGAGCTACAGAAATACCAACAACTGTAAAAAGACTTGTGTATAATTCTGTAACCACGTGTGGTTGCCGGGTTAGAATAGTGCCACTCCATGTATTCTTGTGGATGTCGTAAGAGGTGACTAAGGGAATAAAGGCTTGTTAGGCGATTGGGTTGCAACCTGATTATACAAAATGTTGTTACAGAAAATTAAATAATTAGAAACATACTTACTCCATGTCTTCCCGTGGATGTCGTAAGAGGCGACTAAGGGAATAAGGGCTTGTAGTACTTTTAGGCGATGGGCTTGCAACCTGTCATTAATACATTGGTAAACATCTTAGCCTGATTGTGCTAAATGTGGTTACAGAATTATCATAAAAAAATTTAGTTGTTTTTAATTCTGTAGCTCTGCCTACCCCATTCTGGGAATGAAGGCGTGACTTTATGTATGTATGTATATGTACATCGAGTTTTATATAATCCGATCGCTACCACCATCTTATCCATTAACCTACCGCCAAACAGCAGTGTTCGCATTGTTGTGTTCCGGTTTGGGGATAAGAACCGGTGAAATAACTAGCATAGAGGCATTCCATCTTAGCCCTCAGGGTTGGCAACGCATTTGCAGTCTCAAGATTGCAATCTTGTGAATGCGAATGTCTATGGGTCACAGTTTCCACTTACCATCAGGTGGCCTGTGTGCTCTTTTACCTTATAATACTGGGAACTATAGATAACAGTGTCAAGACCACAAGACTGCCAAAGCGTTGCCAACCCTGAGGACCTAGATGGCATTCCACAAGTGATTTCACTGGTAGTTTTATTCCCACGCCGGAAGACAACTTTCTAGAAACAAATTCTGTAAATCATGCCTATCATGGCCCTTTACAACCTTGCATACAATTTCTAGAATTTATAAAGTTGCAACAGTGTGGTTCGAGGAAACATCCGCATAATATTGATGATTTATGAAACAAAATGGCCGCTTTAAGCCGTATTTCTCATGTTTCTCCTTTGTTTCGGTGCAGTTAACGGAATAACGTTAATAACCATAGTTACTTGCTTATATTAACATGTTTGTTTGTTAGTTTATATGTTTAAATATTCAATTAACTGAATCGTAATAGACGAGAAAAAAAATTACATACCTATATAAAACGCAGATATATATATTTTTTATGTTAAAGAGAAGGCACACGAGCACTCAGGCCACCTGATGGTAAGTGGAATCTGAGACCCATAGACATTTGAAGACTATAATCCTAAGACCTCAAATGCGTTGCCAACCCTGAGGACTAAGATGGAATGCCTCTATACTATTAATTTCACCGTTGTCTTATCCCCACACCGGAACACAACAACGCGAACACTGTTGCTTGGCGGGTGGTTAATGGGTAAGATGGTGGTAGCGATCCGGACGGATCCTGCACATGGTCCTACCACCACTAAATAACATTTAATAGAAAGGCATTTCTCACCGCATAAGTTTATTATTTTCGGTAGTCACAACTCTAACCTAGCCTAAGCTGCGTAATAAATGTAATGGAAGTAGCGTTCGATGTAATAATAGAATCGATGAAGTGAAAGACTAAAAATTTTATAGTTCCCGTATGAATGACGTGGAATGGGTTCTACGTGTGTTTAATTAGCGATAATCCACGAGTTGGAAATATTTTATTATTACAGCTTTCATCTAAGAACAAAACGGCAGAGGTGAGTTTGGATTATCAGTTTAGAAAAAGCCCTTTGGCTCAAAAGCACGCAAAAATAGAAGATCCGCAAAATCGTGAATTCTCTACATTTTATTAAATATTAAAAACTCTATGTAAAACAAACGACTCATATAATTATCTTAGAACGTAATAAAAACGTGGGCTTATTAGTTTGTGTATCTAAATGTTGCTAAAGGCCGAAAATTTCTGCAAAAAACTTTCAGAAAATTAACAACATCCAACCGTATAATTTGATCAGCCCACGTGTGTTACCAAAAACAAAAGGGAACCCAATTTGCGGCGGAAAAAGTCACTCTATATCCGTTACAAAAAATGCCACTCAGTTTGAAAAAGGAATTTTAAAAATACGCGTTTCAAATTGGCCTATCAGACCATTCTATAAATGGTACGTTTAAAATGCGAAGCGGACGGAGCAAAAATAATAAATTTACAAATTGAGTGCTAATGCTTGGTCTGCACTCGCGCAACTATTTGGGAGTGCGGCAGCGTATTACAGACAAACCACTGGCATAACGCGCAGATTAAACCGCGTAACGGACGAGGTTGACTTATTCTGTTGTTCTCTGAATGAATTCACAAGGGTACCTTTGTACATTTTATGCTACCATAACGTGGATTAGTAATAAGTAATGTTTTCTGTTAAATAATATTGCAATATACCTATTGTATATATATAATATCAGATCCACACTGACGAATTATATCCTGTAAGGATAGTTGTGTGAATATGCACTTAATACAACAGTATAATTATTACTTGAAGATGTGCTACCTATTTCTATCTATATTAAAAGTATTTCTAAACTACTGGAAATCACGCTACCTAACACTTTGAAATACTTCTTTATTGCATGGTAACATCACATTTTCCATGATAAAAAATTAAATAAAAAATAAATAATGAGCAAGACGAAAGTCTAATTTAAGAGGATTGTAAAGCGATGCTTAAACCGCGTAGCTGTCAAAAATAATCCATACAAAATTAGCTCGGGGCGATAACGTTTCTCACCCCCTAAATCTAATCCGATTTCCTCGATTTTTGAATATATTGTAGATAAGTATTATAAAAAACTAGGTCTCTACTTGATATCTATAACATATTCTTAAATCGTAAAAATTGGACAACGTTTAAGGGAAGAAAGCCGTTATCGCGTTTTGTGTGGTTTTTTTTTGCTTCACAGTCCTCTTAATCATTTTTTTGAAGTGGGATAACTCCAAAACATCTTGAAAAATGTAAGCTGCCAATGGAAGTTTCCAGTGCCTCTATTCAAATAAATTTTCGTTTCCTTATCACAATAAAGTTGAAAACTAACATTCACTGAGACCGCTCTTTACTGAGTGCTGTGACTAATGTAAAGAGTGTCCCATTCACTTTAGAGCATTTAATTATTCACTCGCTCCCGCGCATTTGAAAAGTCACTTAATCATTCAGAGAGAACGCAAATGAAACTATGATTTAGTAAAAGCACAACGATTTCCAATGTAATTCTTTACTAGTGAGCGTGTTTGGAGTTTGTACGTTAAATGATGTTACAAATATTTAATTCAAGCACTCAATAATATTAAGACATTATTTCATTGCACTTTTATTTATCAATTTATTAATATTCTCTTTTGTAAGTTTTAAATAAAAAGAATTGTCGCATGTGGGTAATATCATCACTTGGGAGTAATTCTGCCCGACTGATTTAGTTTTTTTTTTTACCCGACTGCGGCAAAGCACACAAGGAGGGTTGCGTGTCCGACTCATGTTCCCTCGTAGAGGCTGGATGGATGGGCCGATTTCAACAAGCGAGGTGTCGTTAGATTCATCTTAACGTCGCCAGTGTCACTGGGTACTTACATTAAAACAAAAACAATAAAAGGTAACTACGTAACATAATATAGACGATACGTTTTAAAAACTTAGTTTTTGTTAGGGTTCTTTGTTGTTTTTAATTTTTCGGCCCTTACAAATCAAAATCAAAATTTTGTTATCTTACATAACTATTTCACTATTTATATCAATGTTTTTTTGTTCTTATTAAACCCCACTCCTGTATTTCAGTGCCCCCTCCACCCCGCCCGCCGCGATGCCCGGCGCGCTTTTCAGACTGCATCGCAAACAACGGCCACGGCGCTATGGCGGTTTTGTTTACTGTTTGAATTTTTTAATTCGTAATATCTTTTGAATGGAAAGTCCAATTTAAATAATTTAAAAACTATTTTATAGGTAGTTAAATGGTCTTGACCATAAAATTATTTATATGGATAAGGATTAATATAAACACATAAATAGCATGGTTTGAATTTGGTTAGCATTTTCATTAATGTTTAAAATGAAAAAAGTTGTTGTAGTGACATAACTACAATAGTTGGACATATGCTACCACGGAGTTTTTTTGTAGACATTATGATGTTCTTCAATATTGTTGTACATTATTTTGTTCTATCGCTAATAGTTTCGGCAGCGCATTCGACGAAAGACATTTTAAGACTCATTTTTCTACACCTTTGGTTATATTGTTCAAATTTTACCAAAGATCCCTAATTTTTTTCAAAATGAAATGTAGCCTATGTCAAATTGGAAGAATGTAGCATTCTATTGGTGAAAGAATTTTTTAAATCGGCCCAGTACTTTTTGAGCCTATTCATTACAAACATACAAACATTCAAAAATAGGTACAAATCTTTCCTCTTTATAATATTAGTGTAGATTAGTGTAGATTAGTCATGTGACTCGGCAAACGCGTTTCATGTTGTTTTTTTTTTTTATGGCATTGAGAAGGCAAACGAGCACAGGCCACCAGATGAATAAATAAAAGGAAAAATGTCGTGGAAGCATCTATATTTAGAATTGAAAAATGAATAGTACAATCTCATTGTAGGCCACGGCGCAATGCAGGTGACCTGGCGAGTTCTATTTGTGTCGCTACATTTGGTACTGTTTTATTTATAGTGTTAATGACTCGCTACATTTCTCTTAGTCTTGTTACAGATCACTGAGTGTCCGCCATTTTAGTCGGTAGTCATCACCGGGTGTCTATCATAACAATTAAAGTCATAGATTGTACATACATAACATCACGCCTTTACTCAGGCTACAAACTTGGTGATAATTCTGTAACCCGCATTTTGCACAATCAGCCTAACATTTATTAGCGACAGGTTGCGAACCCATCGCCTAACCTTAGTCGCCTCTTACGACATCCACGGGAAGACATGGAGTGGCACTATTCTAACCCGGCAATCACACGGGCATGGCAGGGTGTCCATTTCAGTCATTTAAGCTCGTCTATTTAGGCAGTGGCGAATATCCTGACATGGTCGGCAATAGCACTTGCGCCGTGGGCCCTGCATCATTAATGCTATAATTTCGTCGGCTAACCGAGTTGTCCTGTGGTTGTTATTAAACAGCTTTTCCGGGAATTGTCCACATACTGCAGCATTGTGTTTTTTTTTTACGGTCACTTTTCCAAGATTCTGTACATTTTTTAGGAGCCTTTAGGTTTTTTTTCTGAAATCGTAAACCTTTTAGGTAATTTTTACATGGCATCATATAGAGCCCAATAGGTTAGGTTAGGCTTGTTTTACTATAATTCTGAATAGTTCACGGTTTAAGAAAAAATGCCTTTATTGCAAATGAATATTATGACACGTGATCGTTACCTTCTATATAATAAAAACAAATCTCGACAGCAGCTGAACCGATTTCACAAATTCTTTTTTTTTGTGTTTTTTACTGTCAGGAGAAGGTTCTTATGAAAGAAGAAAACTGAAAAGTCAGAAATTTGCAGCGGGGCGAAGCCACTAGTGGCATATAAAATTATGTCATGTGAAATTCGGGTAAAACGATAGGGAACCATTAAAATCTGAATACCGTACGAGTTGAGTTGATGTTTACTGTGAACGGTTAAATTACTAGCATAGAGGCGTTCCATCTTAGTCCTCAGGGTTGGCAACGCATTTGAGGTCTTAGGACTGCAGTTTTAAGATTATAGTCTTGAGGATTAACATATGTATGGGTTCGGATTCAAATTCTACTTACCATCAGGTGGCCTGAGTGCTCGTCTGCCTCCTCATAACATAAAAAAAGTTTCCATTGCTCAGGAGTGTAACTATAAAAGTTAAAGGACCAAAATATTCCCAGTAATAGACTAATTTCATATATTCAGCTCTTTTTTTTTCTAGATTTCTTTGTTAATCTAATTACTTATACATGTTTGTGGTGAATTGTATCTAAATAAAGTATACAAGTTACTTATGTATATTGACGATTGAATCGTTGATACATAACAATACAATAGATAAAAACTGTTTAATAAGATTGTCCTATTGATAGTTATTTATAAACAATTTTCATTTAGAGACCGTAGAAACCCCGACCCCGCAGAAAATTAACCAAACTTTGTTTTCCTCTTCAAGTATGTAGATTCACTTTGCACCACAGTGAAAATATTTACAAGTTCTTGTTTTATTCATTGGAAAGCCAGAAACAAGTCTAATGTAAACGCTGGAACGTAATTCAAACTTGCGACTGGTTGGCAATCCTCGATAATAAATAACAAAGCGACTTTTTGGGTTTATCACAATTTGACTTTACCCCGGTTAAGTAAAGAAACAAGAGAAAAATGGTCAAGAAAATTGTGCTGAAATTGCACGTATTAATTAATTAATTAACAATTTTCAGAGGATAATGACAATGTCACACAAATTGTCCTAGTCCGAAACTAAACTCTCCGATTGTACTATGGGTACGAGACAACGATAAACTTACTTATATAGAGAAATAAATACTTAATACATAGAAAAGATCCAAGACTCAGGAACAAACACTTGCGATCATCACACAAATATCTGCCCTTACCGAGATTTGAGCCCGGGTCCACTAGCTCCGTAGGCAGGGTCACTACCAACCAGATATGGACAAAATGTAATATCGATTAATTTAGTCACGATTAAATTAATCGTTGATTAATTACCAGCGACTATTTAATCAGGTTATTTTTCTCTTAATTAATAGTAGGAATAAAATAAGTTTCTTTTGTAAGTCTAAGATTTGAGATCTAGTACCAACTAGGCAAACGCATCGTCATATTGGTTGGCCCTAGAACCACCAACGAACTTCACCGCTTTACCACTGCCCTCTTCTATAAAATGACCAACATGTAGCTTGTAGCTAATACGAAAAGCGTTAAAAGAAAAGAAAGAACGAGTGAATGAGAAATAAATATTAAGGTTGACTAATTGACTATATATAGATAGTAAGTAATATTAGCTTTATTAAAAAATATCCGCACCATACTCATTTCCATCTTAAATTAAAATGTAGCTTTCCAGGAAAATTAAGAAAAAAAATACTTTAGTATAGAGACCAAATGTATCACTTTAGTTCACCTGTACATCGGATTTCATGGCTTATTTTAGAGTATGACAGGGGATAAATAAGTTTGTCTTTATTAGTTTATAGTTGACCGACTGTTACAAATATCGTTGTTTTCTTATATGACGCGGCGGAAAAATGTGGTATCAATTTTAACCAACTATCCTTTGCATTACCGGTGGCTTTTGAAATTCAAAATTCAAAATATTTATTTAGTAAATTTCCCACATTAGGACTCTTTTGAACTTTTTTATTATGAAGTGAATCTATCATCGCTTCAGACAACACCAAGCGCCGCAAGAAAGAATCAGAATCAGAATAAACTTTATTCAAGTAGGTTTACAAATAATAAACTCTTTAGAAACGTCATAGTAGCGACTTAGCCTAAATTGACTGCAGGTTCAAATCGCGACCGATCAGAGAAGAACCTGTAAGAAACGATCTCTCTAATGGACCGCATACCTAATATCGAAATTCGCCGGAGAACCAAGGTCGAAGATGTCGGTAAGCGGATCATGAGACTGAAGTGGCAATGTGCGGGACACCTGGCTAGGAGAGAAGGACGGTGGACCAAGGCGGTGACCGAGTGGTGGCCAAGACCCGTCGGTGTCCGTCGATTAAAGACTGCTGCTTCCCCAAGGCCGGATGGTATACCTGCGTTTCTTGTTAAGGATTGTGTATCGGTGTTAGAAGAGCCTTTGTTGTACCTTCTGAACCTCTCTGTCACGAAGGGGGAATATCCGTCACATTGGAAGGTGTCTAGGGTTACACCCGTCCCAAAGGATCCGTTATCAAACGACATAACTTCGCACAGGCCTATTGCTATCTTGTCCGTTCTGGGGAAGGTTTTTGAAAGCATAATATGTCGGCACATCTCACTCCAAGCCTCTTCTGGCCTAAATGGCCAAGCGTTCAACCTGCACTAATCATACAAAATTCGTTGATTATGTACTCCAGAGTATGGATAGGGCTCGGCAAGTCGACGCAGCCTTCTTCGACTTTCAAAAGGCATTTGACCGGGTCGACAATGATGTGCTGCTTTGGAAGCTTTCGGCCTTTGGGTTTTCTTTTGGTATGCTAAAGTTACTGGCTAGTTACCTAAGGGATCGGAAGCAGTATGTTCAGCTGTCTGGATTCTCGTCAGGGGAGTATTATACTCGATCTGGCGTAAGTCAGGGGAGTACGCTGGGGCCGACCCTGTTTGTCATAATGATAAACGATCTGCCGTCAGTGATAAGCAACGCTAAATGTCTGCTATTTGCTGATGATCTGAAGCTCTTCTACGCTATTAATGCGCCTTCAGATTGCGAGGTCTTGCAGAATGACATTCATGCTGCAACGAATTGGGCTCAAAGCAACAAGTTGCTAACAATGCAGGTAAATGTAAAGTTATGACTTCACAAGGTCCAAAATTCCCATCGCAGCCACATACTTCCTAGCAGACAAATCCTTGGATAGGGTCCGTGAAATCCGAGACTTGGGTTTGCACCTTGATGACAAGCTAGATTTTCATCATCACATTGTAGCGACTCGTAACAGCGCCAGCAAAGCCCTAGGGTTGATCATGCGGACTGCAGCGTCGTTCAGGGATCCCAAAGTACCTGTCATCCTATTCAATGCTTTTGTGCGTAGCAAGCTGGATTATAATAGTATGATTTGGGATCCTATGGAGTCAACTTACACAATGTTGTTGGAAAGAGTACAACGGAAATTTGCAAGATACTTGTATAAAAAAATGTTTGGGTACTATCCGTTCTTGTTTCCTTCGCTTTTCGTGACAGGCATGGTCGGATTGTCCACTCTATGTTGCAGGCGAAAGAAGCAGCTCTTAGTGCACTTTTGCTTGCTACTGCGAAACAATATCGACAATCCATCAGCTCTGGAGCGATTGCGGTTCTTTGTTCCTGACCAATATGTGCGGGCCGGTGCTCGTCGCCGGCACCCTCTCTTTGTAGCCTCGGAGGGTTGCAGAACTCGTCGCGCTTGGAACTCGCCGACGGCCAGAGCGATTGAAATGTTAAATGCCCTCTCGTCTGGGGTCCAAGATACTGACGTATTTGCTGACAGTTGGCAATTGCTGCTTAAAAATATTGATATTTTTCTGTTCTAATGATAATGAAAAAAAATGTTGTTGATGTTGTCATGTAATGTAAATTAACGTGATAGGTGATTTGGTGTTTACTGTAAGCCTCTTATTGTAAATTATAAATAAATAAATAAATAAGACAGGGACGCCGATTAGTGGGCAGACCACCAGCCCCACTGGTCAGACGACGTCGTCAGATCGGCGGGCAGACAGTGGATTCATGCAGCACAGGATCGTGGTCAGTGGCATCCACTGCACTGGTGGCATCGAGTAGGCAAGTTTACAAATTTCTTTAAGATCAGATCATACAAATAAGTCCTAACTATAAACATAAAATTAACTACATTCAAATACTTACATAAATATGCTAGACACAGAAATATATATTTATAAATCAATATACATACTTAAACTTACATAAACTACATTTATGTAAAGGACAGTTGATACAATATTTAATTTAGGAGCTAGGGTCAAGCCAAAACTTCATTAATTTGCCCTTTAAGGAGTCAACTGATTGTGACTGCCAGAAGCCGGTCGGTAGCTGATTCGACAACCTGACAGAGTGCACTAAAAAGGATTTAGTTATATCAAAATTTGCTCGTAGTTGTCATTATTTTGGTCAATATATTGAAGACAACAATGACGGGCGGTTGAAACGCCAAAGAATTGCCCGCCTATACCCAGCAGTGGGAAGATACGGGCTGATATGATTCCATTTAAGACTTCAGCTTTATCTTTTAGTAGCCTTAAATCTAATTGAGGCCTAGGATTTAAACACGAACGCAATGCTAAGTTACCTAATCAAATAAAAATTTCCCGACGTAATTTCCAAGCGGGTATAAAACTAAATACGGTAGAAAACGTGCCTGGGACATATCGCATCTTTAGAATTATAGTGACCTACCAAAATATTTTGACTTTCGATTTAGGTCTCTATAGTACTAAATTTATGACTCGAAATTGAAAGCAGAAAAGGTTTGAATTAGGTCACTATAATTCTAAAAGTGCGATATTTGCGTGCCAGCCCCGAGTTAAAACTAACCAGGAATGGGGATCACCGAGGTTAAATAAGTTTTCTATTTATGCTAGACACGTGCGCCGTCGGGGTTGTATTGTAACGATATGATAAACTTTAGGATAAGAAGTATGAACATAGAGTAACAAAAACCGGTCAAGTGTAAGTCGTACGGTCAATGATCCGGATTGCTACCACCATCTTATCCATTAACCACCCGCCAAGCAACAGTGTTCGCATTGTTGTGTTCCAGTGTGGGGATAAGACAACGGGTGAAATTACTAGCATAGAGGCATTCCATCTTAGTCCTCAGGGTTGGCAACGCATTTGAGGTGTTAGGATTATGGCCTTGAGAATTCAAATGTCTATGGGTCTCAGATTCCACTTACCATCAGGTGGCCTGAGTGCTCGTGTGCCTTCTCCTTAATATAAAAAAATTAAAAGGACTTTGATTGTTATGCCACAATGTAACCGTGTCAAAATGACAGCGTTAATCATTAATTTTAGCTTTCTTTAATGTGATTTGACGCTGTCATCGTGACAGGGTTCTATAGTGCCATAACAATTAAAGTCCTTGACTGTACAGTAGTTCATTCGATTTCGAATCGAATCAGCGCGAGCCCAACTCAAACTTGACCATATGTTAGTTTTAGTTAGTTTTTGTTGTATTTCTTCAGGGTTTGTAGTATGATCATACCAAATTTGATGCTTGTAAATTTACCGTTTTTACGACACAGCAAAAATAAAAATGGGTATGTTTAAAAATCCTACCTTGTTTGGGGTTTCGTGTATATACCCCCTTTTTTAATTCACTTTTGCTTGCTAATTCGCAGTAAAACCCGCTATATTAACTACGTTTCAAAAGATACAGCAGCCCTTGGCTGGGATTCTAAGCGGTAATAACGATATCGTCTTTGACGTGTTTCCGTATTGCCAACGTTGTGATAACTCTTATGTCATTTACAATAATGGCGACTGTGACATTATCGATGTAGACACGTCGAACGCGATATCGTTAGAGCGCAGTAGGATTGAGGCCCTGTTAGTGTTCCAGTCACTTGCAAGCGATAGTTGTAGAAGACGGGAAAACAAAGCAGAACTAAAATTCCGTAAAGAAGTGAACTTACATAATTCGGTTGTAAGTTATTTTCGTATTCTACATTGTCTTTCTCCTTAAAAGTAAAGGCGAATGAGTTAAAAGCAATACCAGACAATACGTGTAAAACAGTGTACAGTCAAGGTCATAAATATGTATACACTTTAGTACCTTGTCACTTACTTAGAATATAACGTGCCTGAATGCAGTATATACTTTGAATTCAAGCGCGTTACTGCCTTGGATGTAATTAAGGCATTCAACTCAATCAATATAAAGAAAACCAGTGACCTTTGGGGAGTGTCGGTCCATGTACTCAAATCCTTAATTGAAGTCATAGCATCTGACTTAATGGTCGTATTTAATCACTGTGTTGATTGTGGTGAGTTTCCTGATCTTATGAAACATAGTAAGATAATTCCATTATTCAAAACGGGTAGTACTTTTGACCCCACAAATTTTAGACCAATATCCATACTACCCACTTTCAGTAAAATATTTGAGAAATTGATTTTGTCACAGTTAGCGGAACATTTTCGGTATAATAATTTATTACACAATAAACAATTTGGTTTTACTCGGGGTCGCTCGACAACCGAAGCTGGTGTTGAGTTGATTAAAAACATTTTTAATGCCTGGGAAGGGTCACAGGATGCTTTAGGTATTTTTTGTGATCTGTCCAAGGCCTTCGATTGCGTTAACCATGATACATTGATCAGGAAACTACACCACTATGGAGTTAGAGGTACTGCGCTAAACTTAATAAAAACGTACTTATACGGGAGAATACAAAGGGTAGACGTGAATGGAGTACGATCACCTGGGTCATTGGTCTCAATGGGCGTACCACAGGGCTCAATATTGGGTCCATTTTTATTCCTCATCTACATAAATGACTTACCTTACCTTATAAAGGACAACCAGGATATAGTCTTGTTTGCTGATGATACGTCACTTGTGTTCAAAGTTAAACGACAACAGCAGTTTAATGTCAATGTAAACAATGCTATATCAAAAGTAGTCGATTGGTTTAGAGTTAATAATTTATTACTGAATGAGAAAAAGACGAAATGTATAAAGTTCATGACTACTAATGTGAAAAATAGTCAAACTACTGTAACTATTAAAAATGACAAACTAGACCTAGTTAATGATACAGTGTTTCTTGGTATAACGTTAGACTCCAAGCTCCAATGGGGTCCTCATCTTGCTGGATTGGCGGGTAGACTCAGTTCTGCAGTTTTTGCAGTTAATAAGATTCGGCAATTAATAGACTTAGATACCGCTCGATTAGTTTATTTTAGTTACTTCCATAGTATTATGTCATACGGTATTTTACTGTGGGGTAGTGCTGCTGATGTAAATAGCATCTTTGTTCTGCAGAAGAGGGCTATTCGTGCTGTCTACAAGATGGGCCAGAGAGACTCGCTTAGAGATAAGTTTAAAGAAATTAACATATTGACCATGCACAGTCAATACATTTATGAAAACATTATGTATGTTCATAAAAACATCGCTAAATTTAGAAAGAACTGTGACATACATAATGTTAATACCAGAAATAAATATAAGCTCGCAGGGCCCTTCACGCGGCTCCATAAAATAAAAAACTCTTTTATGGGTTATTGTATTAGGTTCTATAATAAGCTCCCAAGTAATGTTACTGAACTATCAGTAAATAAATTTAAGAGTTACGTTAAGCGTAAACTAATTTCTAAAGCATATTATAGTACTAAAGACTATATTAATGATAACAATGCTTGGGACTGAATTGCTTGTAATAAAATGTTTAGTCCTTACGACAAAAGGTTGCGAACGTCGAAAAAAAAAGACATCCGACAGAGTTTCTTACAGGTTCTTCTCTGATCGGTCGCGATTTGAACCTGCAGTCAATTTAGGCTAAGTCGCTACTATGACGTTTCAAAAGAGTTTATTATTTGTAAACCTACTTGAATAAAGATTATTCTGATTCTGATTCTATAATCGCTGTGACAATTTCATATGGCAGTTTAAACATGACGTTAAATAGACAAAGTACTAAAGTGTATACATATTTATGACCTTGACTGCACAATGAGGCTCCGGGTTTATTAAACTTCTCCGGTCCCATAACTATTACAAACAAAAATACCTATTTAAAACTAAGCACCGTTCTGATAATTTAACTATTTAACTTAAACCCATCAATCTTTTAGATTCCAAACACTTAAACCCAAGACAAATGTAGCTATTAAGACGAAAGTTAATAGCGAAGTCATAAACTATGGCAAACACACTCAATCTCTTTCATAGCAAGGTTAGTGCAAAATTAATAACACCACGGATAGCCGTGTAAATCAGATTTATCCAGACACAGTTAATGTAGCTAAACTTACCCAAAAAGACTTAACTACACCTCACTAGCCGCATCAACACTACCTTATTGTTACATAAAATAAAGATGAAAACGCAATGGTAGTTTAGAAGTCGATACGAGTTTTTTGTTAGGAATACAAAATGGCCGTCATTATCCTATCCAGATAATACACCGGAATCGCAACGTAAGGGGAGTTCCAGTTGTTTAGTAGGTCATGCGAAATGTTGATTGGGAAGTATGATTGGTTATGGGTCTTATGAGTGGAATAAAGCGTGAAATGAAAACAATGTATAATTTGTTTTGGCAACTTGTTCATTAACCAACTACACTCGCAGTCAAATAATACGGGCCAGAGTGCGTTTTTCATACAAACGAGGCTGTTACTAAGCCTTGGTTTCTTGCCAGAGGTTGTTTTGAGTGAAGTTTAATGGTGGATACTCCAAGGTTCAATAGAGGAGGTCAAAAGTTCTTAAGATACCTAGCTGATCGCACAATCAGTTAACATCATAGCGAGAGAGTTTGGGCCGGTATTTAGATTTCCTTACATTTTATTGCCATTCTAGATGTTTTCAAACGCAGATTCAATCAGTTGGGTATCCTAGGCACTCAGGCACTAGGTATCGATGCTCGGGGTATCCATCATCAGATGTCACTAAAAGCATCCCCTGGCGACGAACCCAGGCTTCGAAATACTTATTATTTTTTATTTTATTTTTTTGGCTTTTTTTTTAGTGGTGGTAGGCAGACCCTGTGCAGGGTCCGTCCGGATCGCTACCACCATCTTATCCATTAACCACCCGCCAAGCAACAGTGTTCGCATTGTTGTGTTCCGGTGTGGGGATAAGACAACCGGTGAAATTACTAGCATAGAGGCATTCCATCTTAGTCCTCAGGGTTGGCAACGCATTCGAGGTCTTAGGATTGCAGTCTTAAGATTATAGCCTTGAGAATTCAAATGTCTATGAGTCTCAGATTCCACTTCCCATCAGGTGGCCTGAGTGCTCGTGTGCCTTCTCCTTACCATAAAAAAAAAATAGCCTCTTTAGTATGAAAAACGCACTCACCCGTTCTATTTGACCGCGATAGTATAAAAAAATCAGACAAAAAAGAACCATATTTGGTGCACACATGACAGTAAATTAATCGCAATAAACCAATTAAAATAATAATAATACAATAAAAACATTTCCCTACACAATATAATAATTAGACTCGAAGGGCGTCGTAAGTAACCTATTAAAGTGGCTTTGTGTGTCGATTGGTGATTGTAAGGAAAATTATTTTAAGTCACGATAGCGGGTGGGCTATAACCAGGGCCTCTATTGTACTGCTTTATAACGATATCGCGTTTGACGTGTTTTAGAATCATTTAGGACTAGGACGCCATTATTGTAAATGATATAAGAGGTATCAAAACGTTGACAATACGGAAACACGTTAAAGACGATATCGTTATTACCGTGTAGAATCCCAGCCCTGTATTTGTTATGCATAGACACGCACACTGTAGCGTCGCTCAGCGCTCACTATGTTTTTCTTTCACTTAAAGGATTTCCTACATTATGTAAACTGTCTAAGGTCTAAAATTCTCTTTATAGAAAATAACACTTACACTTGCCATTCTCAGGTCTATTAAAACGAAAGCTGTCGGTGAAGATGGCCTTGGCGTGGACATGCTCATGCTCGCGGCAGACTGTATTGCTCCCATCCTTTCCAGCATCATCAACTTATCTCTCTCATCCGGTACCTTTCCCTCAACGTGGAAATATGCCCACGTGATTCCACTTCCTAAATCCTCTAACCCATCCTCGTATGCTCAGTACCGCCCTATCTCCATTCTTCCAGTTCTTTCCAAAGTTATCGAGCATTTCGTGAATCGCCGTCTCCTATCCCATCTCAATAGGCATAACCTCCTTAACCCCTTCCAGTCAGGCTTCGGTCCGGTCACCGATAACATTCGTCTTAATATCGAAAATAAAAAGCTCACAGTTCTTGTCCTACTGGATTTCAGCAGCGCTTTTAACACCGTTGACTTCGATATTCTTCTTGGAATTCTTAATACTCTTAACTTTTCTCCTTCTTCTCTTTCATGGTTTCGGTCCTACCTATCTGGGAGGCACCAGCGTGTCAGGGTTGATGACAAGTATTCTGAGTGGTGCGAACTCTCCGCTGGTGTTCCTCAGGGCGGGGTGCTTTCTCCTCTTCTTTTTTCAATATTTATTAACAGTATCTCCCAGTCACTTCGTTCTTCCTACCATTTGTATGCGGATGATTTGCAAATATATTCTTCTGCCGGTTTTGGTGATTTCTCTTCCTTGGTGGAGCAAATTAACAGCGATCTTGAATCGATACGATGCTGGGCTGAGAGATTCGGTCTACAAGTGAATGCCAAGAAATCGCAGGCTATTGTTCTTGGTAGCCCCCACTTTATTACTAGACTGTCTGAGATCGTGGTACCTAATGTTCGCTATGATGGGATTCCAATCCCCTTCTCCTCGACAGTCAAAAACTTAGGTGTTACTATGGACCAGACTTTGTCCTGGTCAGCTCACATCAGTACAATAAGTCGCAAACTCTTTGCGTCACTCCACTCCCTGAGGCGCCTGCAGAATTTCCTGCCTTTCCCGACAAAACTGACACTTGCGCGTTCCTTATTACCCCTGCTTCTAGATTACGGCGATATAGCGTTCTTGGACTTAAAAGAGGAGCTACTTGACAGACTAGAGCGTCTGCAGAACGTTTGTATCCGGTACGTTTTTGGGCTGAGAAAGTTCGATCACGTGTCGATGTTTCGTACGCAGCTGAAATGGCTTCCTATCCGCCGCCGTAGAGATTTACATGTACTTTCACTCCTTTTCAATGTCCTCTTCCTTCCTTCTTCCCCTCCCTATCTTTCTGAAAGATTCAACTATTTGGCCTGCGGCAGCGGTCATCGCCTGCGTTCCAGCGCCAATCTTTCCCTTGCGGTTCCGTCTAATAAAACACGTTTCTATGCCAAATCCTTCACAGTCCGTGGTGTCCAACTGTGGAATGAACTTCCGTTGTCCTTAAGGCAGTCCCCTTCTGTAGTCTCTCTAAAGAGGAATTTAAAAACTTTGTGGCTGAATGAGTCGTGAAGTCGGGTTCCTATAATGATTAGAGTTGTTATTTATATATTTATGTAGGTATATATGTATATGTATGTATATATGTGTGTATTATACATGTACGTTTATATTAGTTTGTGTACTTGCTAATTTGTTTAAAATTTATTTATTTATTTATAAGTATTATCATTTCTTTTTACTTTTTGTGCAAACTTGTATGTGTCCAACCCCATGCATTGTCCTTACTCATTTGCTTCAGGGTTAACTGGAAGAGATCCCATTTAGGGATAAGTTCGCCTTTGTACATTAATTTAGTATTATAATTGTAATATTTATATTTTTGTGCAATAAAGAGTTTACATACATACATAACACATAGCCTTTTTTGCAAGCGCAATACATTGTTACGTATTTAAAGACAACGTGTACGCGCATCTATACACACAAGTATAGCCCCTCCGCTTTATAACAAAACACAACTTTCAATCGAGCGAGCGAATTCATACAAGCGAGTAATTAGGAATTCATGTCCTTGTTGTTTGCACGCTGACGGGAGAACCTGAACGCGCCGGTTAATAATCCATCCGTCGATTTCAAAAGTCAGAATAGCTTAACCTAGCTTTAAGGACTAAAATTAAGAAATGGCAACTTTTACATGTGGGTAATTTTTGTTAATCACATGTAAAAGTTACTGTTTCTTATTTTTATGTTCTTTAACACCTTGTTGTTTTTGGTACAATTAATTTGAAAAATACTTATTCTACAGATGGGGCTTTTCGGATACCCTACTTTTATTTCGACCCCTTTAGGATATTTTGTGAAATTACCCTTTTACACACTCAACTTTTCGAATGTGCGGGTTTCCTCACGATGTTTTTCATTCACCGCAAGAGCATTGGGTTATGTACTTGAGTTAGAAAAACTCATTAGTACATGGTGGTGACGGCGAGATTTACAACTCGGTACCTTACGATCACGAGTCGACACCCTAAGCCACGAGGCCACCGACGCTCTGCGTAAAATTCATTAAAAAAAAAGAGAATAAAAAAAAAAGATAAAACGAGGAAAATCAAATTCAAAGACAAAGAAGCAACGGAAAAAAGTCAAATTTACATTAGAGTAAAGAAGAAAGTTGATGCGAAACCTGCTAAAGAACAGAAGATATTTACGGCCACTCCACCGACAAGAGCAAAGCTTTCATGTTACCTAAATAATAATGATGCACTTATCAACGCCGGTTTCGATTCCACGAATTTCTGCTTAATTTACGAGTATCAAAACCTTTAAAAGAAATGGTTATTGAATGGTTCATTTTAGTGGTGGGAGGACCCTGTGCAGGGTCCTGATCGCTACCACCATCTTATCCATTAACCACCCGCCAAGCAGCAGTGCTCCGAAGTGGGGATAAACCAACGGGTGAAATAACTAGCAATTCATTTGAGGTCTTAGGATTATAGTCTTGAGAATTCAAATGTCTATGGGTCTTATATTCGACTTACCATCAGGTGACCTGAGTGCACGCGTCCCTACTCCATGCTATGAAAAAAACAATAAAATAAATAAATAAATAAATATCAGGGGACAATCTCACACAAATTAACCTAGTCCCAAACTAAGCTCTAGGCTTGTACTATGGGTAATAGACAACGATAAACATACTTACATTGAGAAATACATACTTAAATACGTAGAAAACATCCATAACTCGGGAACAAATATTCGCGCTCATCACATAAATATCTGCCCTTACCGGGATTTGAACCCAGGACCAATGACAGCTTTTAATGTGTATTGATGCAATATGGGACTTAACAGAAACGCGGAGATAACCTCATAATGTACTCCTGTTTAGGTAGAATAGAAAATACTCTTTTACTAAACAACTGTCCTCGCGTGTGATATCCATGGACTTATTTCTCTGACCAGTCCGTAGGCGTGTCCACAAATAACTCGACATTGGCGAAAAATATTACTCGCTAATACCATATAGTACTGTCAATGCTGCGATAGCTCTTATTTACTTGCCTGTAATCCAGCGGTCGAAAATATTTATGCACAAACCAACCATCAAGCAACTTATTCTACATTTAAAACCATTACAACCAACTCTGACCTAAATAGTTTTTCAAATTAACACGAGTTTAAGGCAATCCCTCACAGAAGTTAATCCGCGGCTGACTGTACCAACGACGCGGCCGACTGTACAGATAAATGTGAATAATGGTATGTTGCAGCCATACATGCGAGGATTTGTTCCGAAAATATGCACCAGTTATATTAGGATGCTGGATACGGCAAATGAATGTAATATTAACCAAAATCTGGTGGTTGCCGAGCTAGAACAGTGCCATTTCGTGTCTTGTTTTTGTCATTTGTTGTTTTCGTAAGAGGTGACAAAGGGAATAAATGCTTGTAGTACTGTTAGGCGACGGGCTTGCAACCTGACACTAATACGAGTACACTAGTAAATATCTTAGCATGTTTATGCAAAGTGTGATTACAGAATAATAAGCCAGTCTCTTTAGAGTTGTTGGTATTTCTGTAGCTCTGCCTACCCCTGCTCTGCCTGTTTGTGTGTTTATTTTGGTAGTAGTTTGAAAACTGGAATTAAGAATCAGCGCGTGCAGTAGGTATTTATTGTTTATACTTAATAAACAGTATTATGGTACATAAATATACATAAATTGCAGTAACTAGTTTTCTTTGTTTGAGATGGACCCCATAGTAAATTTTCAATTCTAAAGGCTCTTCATTTATGAAGCTTCAGATAAAAACAATGACTTTTAGATATGAAAAAATAGAAAACAAACATCTGTTTTTCATGTAGCCCTAATAATCATTCATTCATAATAAAGTTTGTAAAAATTCAAACCATCGTTCCAATATATAATGTCACTATGAGCGTAGCCACTTTTAAAATCTCTACATCGACGTGTCCATACTTTTAACATTTCATACCTTCCCCATTGCTTTATTTCAACAGTTAGCGAGTCGTTTTTTCGGCTAGAGAGTGCTTTTAATGGATCCTTTTTACACAAAAAGTGGACACGGTGTTTTAAAATGTAAAACACGACACAGCAACTTTGATTAAAAATGTTGCGTACAAAGTTGAAATGGGTCTGGACATTCTGGCTAGCCCAGGGGTGTTTTGTAGGACAAATATAACGAAATTGGGTTAAAGTTAACCTATTTTCACAGAAACTAGAGTTTTTTTACAGGTTTCATTTAACTTTTCGTACCTATTTGGTTGCTAATTTGTGTAAATTACGGCAGTTTGGTGTAGTGTGCTGTTTTAAACACTGCATGGTATCAAGTTAGAATATTTCTGGAAATGTTAAGGAATAGAGTAAACTTGGTACTTGGAGTAGTCTTCTAGAGGTAGCTGTGGTGGTGGGTCAGTGGTCTACCGATCAGCCTTCCAAAGTTTACACACATGCATACAGCTGAACACTCAACTAATTATCAAACACCGGATTGACGGGGGCAAAAATGTACCAGTGCTAGTGATTCATTTAATAACGACTAAGTTTATCGACATCGATAAAAAACCATCTTTAATCATCATTTATCATAACTAATATAGCCAAGTTTGAATACCTTTTCATTACGTGCAAACCTCTTTTAATTGTATTTATCGCAACTATAAACAACCAGTATCTGACATTGACTCTGGACTCGAGCCACTTTTGACATGCATTGAAATTACATTGAATAATAATTAATTCAGTACAACAATATTCTTTAGCATTTCGACGAATTGAGAAAAAAATTGCTTATTTTCATGGAAATCTGATCATTCAGATATATAAGAAAGGTACGACTTACTTTTGCAAGAAATGTAAAATCCGTCGAAAACGAAAAAAGTTGTCTATGAACTTAGTTGATATTTATTGAATCACTAGCACTGGTACATTTTTGCCCTCGTCAATCCGGTGTTGCCTAATTATGTTTGCTGTATTCTAAGCATGATTATGTCAAATGCATATTGCAAAACTACATCAAACAGTTCGCTTATTCCCATCAAAGTCTAAGCTCAGCAATAAGACTGGTACCAGGAAAACACGAAACGTTAGCAGGTTATTACCAAGTTTGCACCGGAGCTACGCGCCCGCCGCATGCATAATTAACCAATGGGGAACCTTCTGTGATAACACACAGTCTAGTAGACTGGAAACTAAGCGTAGGTACTGAGGGGGAGGAATTAATATGTTTACATGAGTAATACGAGTTCTTTACTAAAGAAATTACCGTTCAATAGTGGACGCTGTTACGCAATAATGTGTCAATCCACAACTATTTAGCAATAAAGTGTCAACCCTCAGTGTAATTATTCTGGGTTGACCTTTATTTGCTAATAAATTGTGGGATGACACATTTTTGCGTAACAGCATCCCAGAGAACAATTGACAAAGCGACCCCTACAAAAGAAGGTGTAAGTTAAATATAAATCTAATTTTAATAAACTGCTTTCACTGCTGTTAAGGTGTATTTCGCTAATGTCGAGTTATTCATGGCCACTCCCACGGACTTAAAAGAGAAATAAGTCCATGCCATGGATATCACACGCGAGGACAATTTGGTTGGTTGGTGTATTCTCTCTTGTGGACTAAATAGCTCAGTTACTTGAACACTAAGTTCTCCAGTTTAATTAGTTCTGTTGGACACAAAACCTCAAATTTTCATCAAGTGTGTTTTTATTCCAAAAACGTCTTTGTAAACTTAATATGCAGTTATAATCAAATGTATAAAAAATAAACCCGGGGGGGGGGGACACTTGACTCTTACAAAAATTAGCGCTTTAAAGCTTAATATTTCATAAACGGATCACTTCATCGAAAAATGGTTTCCACTAACTCGTAATATTTTTGAAAGACCTATCCAATAACACCCCACACTATGGGGTTTTACCAATTTGTTGGCGTGACTAATATGTATATCCATGCCAAATTACAGCATTCTAGTACAAAGAGCCTCTGAGCTAGGCTGTGGACGGACGGACGTACGGACGGACATGGCAAAACTATAAGGGTTTAGTTTGACTACGGAACCCTAAAGAACGTCTTTGTAAACTCAATATGAAGTAATAATCAAATGTATAAAATATACAACCACACAAGAATATCAAAGGTACGTACGTACGCAAGCATTATGGAGGATTAATGGTAAATTAATTCGTTTGATTTTGTTTAAATCTTTGCCCATTCCAATTACCGACAGTATTTTCAGAACTGAGGGCGTAGCCAAGTCGCAAACGCTGTGCTAACGTTTCTGTTTTCTATCAACTAGAAACGAATGGAGTTGATAAGCGGTCGACGCGATCTACCATCAGCTTACATCAATCCTATACATATTGTCAATTTTACATTATGAAATTATAGATGAGAATTCGAATGTCTATGGGTCTCAAATTCCTCTTACCATCTGGTGGCCTGAGTGCGCATAAAATACTTGCCATTAAAAAATATATAATGATATTTATATTGTTAATGCCTGTTTTGAAAAGACGCCATTGTTTTTACGGACATAGGGACCATGTAATATTCTTTTGGTTTACTTTTGTTTTCTGTTTAGCTCTCGTAGGATCCACCCAGGATCAACTTTTTGTTGTTGTTATTCTGTCGCGTATCTCAGGAGACAACAGTGGTAGAGTTTCTTGGAAAAATGGTTTATACAGTGCTTGAAAGAAAACCCATAAAAACGGGCTTCTTTAGTGCAACAAAAATTGATGATTTGCGAATTTATATTCTTTCAAATCATGGTTTTATGGAGTAACTGAAGAGATGTCACCATGGCAACGAGGTACATAAAAAAGTAGTTTGACCCAAGTGCTAATTTTGGTAACGTATAATTTTATCTAATTTCACTTCATCGAACGTGGAACATGATATTTCCAGGATAAAAAACATTTATTACGTAGCCTTGGGTTAGACTTGAACTACATTTATTTTATTTTTAATGGCGTTGAGAAGTGTTTTGGTAAAACAATAGGTGCTCATTAATTTTAGGTAAGATTAAAACATTTAGAAGAAATGAGTTCTAAGTAGCATAACTATAATATAACTACTTTCTTATGATCTAAAACGATCACAATTTAAACTCAAGATACAAAATTTAAATAGTGAGGTCATCTATAAAATGCATTCTAAATAAATATCAATCCAAATATATCAAAAAGGCAATTGATGGATTGGTCTCATAAAATATCCATCTCATTAAAAAAAGGAATAACTTTAGTAGATTTTGGCCTATAAAAAATTGCAAGTTGTAGACTGCAAGAACCCTATTGCCAAGACTTCGCTGTCCGTCCATCTGTCCATCTGTCTGACTGTCCAACAGTCAGTTTACCTCTTGAATCGCAAAAACTAGACACGGAGTATTTTCATGTGTAAGTATAACAATAAAAACAAGTAATTTTTACATGTATGCAACAAGTCTGCTACAATTTAGCTATACTTTTGAGTGTTTTCAGTCTTTGAACGGTGCCTGAACATTGTTTAAACCCACTTTACAAACTCTTTAATGACATCCTTCAGGAGATATTCTCTTTGAATTGAGAGATGATCCACCAGCATCCGTAAAGCAGCTTTAAGCACGTTGAATTAAGGATCCTGTCAACATCGTCAATGTAAGAGCTTTCCGATTTTGGGACACTTGAGGTATCTTCCTTCGCGCATTCGACGATGCAAGAGGTAAGATTATTTCAAGATCCGCTTTTATCTTTCTGCAGCAACTTGTTTTCAGACTGTTTTTGAATTTCAATGAGTTTGTTTCAGGGCTGGAATTCTACAAGGTAATAACGATATCGTTTTTGACCTGTTTCCGTATTGTCAACGTTTTGATAACTCTTATGTCATTTACAAAAATGGCGACTGTGACATAAACGATTTTTAAACGTGTCACACACGATATCGTTTTAACGCACCTGAATAGAGGCCCAGGGCGTTTTCCAAATAAAAGTACCTATAGTTAAAGACAAACTTAACAACGGTAATTTTTCCATTACATGACGAAAATTACTCATATATTTTATATACTAGTAATATGGTCGAACTTACTTAAGGGTTTTTGTCTGAGATGCCACTATTTCTCTTAAAGCAGTAATAGTTAATTATCGTGACGTAATGGAAAAGTATACCGTTGTTGATTTTAGTCCTTTACTATAGGTAGTTTTTTTGGAAAACGCCCTCAGCATTTTTCAAGTCAATGAAAAATACTACGTTATTTATCAAATACCGAAAGTAACTTAGGCTTCTTTTACCCTGGAAATTGGACTAGAAAATTCCTGGGCTCCTAGTATTTCAGACACAAAAATGCCTAATCGTTTGAGTTGCGTTAGCGCTGTACTGTAACTGTAGAAAATCAAAATACGAATATAAAAATTGTGAAAAAACTTTCTTTAAGAAATGGCAGCAGAGCAGTTGTGTTTGCATTGTTGTGATCCCGTGAGGGATAAAACCACTCAAGAATTGACGATTGACGCACGATGTAAATTTTTCTTTTAATTGGTATAAATTCTTTATGGTCTTCCTAATCCTCTTTTTCCTTTCTTTCTTCATGCCAAAATATAACAAAGCTGCTCTGCGATCCTAAAGTTCGTATGTAGCTTCATGCGTAGTAATGAAATGTGCCAACTGAGAACTAAACTTGATAGTTTCCACGGTGTAAAGCGGACGTTAAGGTTTATAAACTTTACTCGGTTTAAATGGGATATTGTAGCCATCTTGCAATGAAGTTTCTAATGGGATCTCGGGAACAATACAATAAATGCTTTAAAAACAATGTATGTGAACGTTTCTTGTTAGCTAATACATACATACATAACGTCACGCCTTTATTCCCAGAGTGGGGTAGGCAGAGCAAAAGAACACCAACAACTCTAAACTTGTTGATAATTCTGTAACCAGATTTTGCATAGTCAGGCTAAGATGTTTACCAGTGTAATAGTGACAGGTTACAAGCCCATCGCCTAACAGTACAACACGCCTTTATTCCCTTAGTCGCTTCTCACGACATCCACGGGAAGACATGGAGTGGCACTATTCTAACCCGGCAACCACACGGGGGACACCTAATAATTTCCAAATTAACTGAAACGGGTAACTAATGAGACGCATCTTTTTTATTTTACGGCGAATTACCTGGGCTGGGATTCTACATGGTAATAACGATGTCGTCTTTGACGTGTTTCCGTATTGTCAACGTTTTGATAACTCTTATGTCATTTACAATAATCGCGACTGTGACATAAACGATTCTAAAACAAGTTAAAAAACGATATCGTTATAACGCAGTAGAATAGAGGCCCAGATCACCATACCTGCGATAACTCGGGGCATCTATACGAAAGTGATGTAGCAAAATGTTTTATCGACTAAATATGTAGATGTTACTGCCAAAATCTTAATGTTGTTCGACATAAATAAATACTATTTATTTTCTCCTCATTTTTAAATAAAAAGTAAACAAATTAAAAAGTGTATTTATATGTTTATTTTAAAATAGTTTTCATAATATACAATCAATTAATTTCTAGGCTGCTAAACGTTCTCTCAACGTCCACAGTGGTAAAATATTTATAATGGCTCAAAGCCAATTTGTGTTGGTGATTGAAATTTCCTCACCTTTTATAAAACTGTTTACGTTTTTCAAAGTGTCATAATCAGTATTTTTTTCTAGAACCATCCTTAACTTATTGACCTTATTGTAAATACCCATGTCGTATTCCCATTCTTGTTCACATACAAGTTCGGTAAATCAGATTTAACTCTTTTTATTTTTGCAATGCTGTCATCATCTAGCGTCAATTGAGGAGACTGCAGTTCCTGCAGGCTCGATATCAGATATTATGACATTGAACCTCTTTATAGTAATCGAGAATATTCAATGTGCACATGTATTAATTTAATTACATCGACATCTTTTTTATTGATATCAAAACCCTAGAACGTGCCCCGAGTTATTCTAGGTATGCTGATCACCCACACAAACCAAATCTCTCACCAGGGATTGTAAAACCGGTTTTATTTAATACCTGTATTTACATTGTCAAATTATTACCGCTAAAAAATAATACCTATATTCCAATTAGAGGTATTATTGTCATTCCGCTTTTGTTTTTATCGCTATGTATTCACTATTAACAGTATTAAATACCTGTATTCAATACCGCTATTCATTGTACCTGATAAGTGAGATGTCAATTAGACTTTAATGAACTGTAATTTCAGACTTGTCTAAGGCGAGTCTTAGTTTTTTGTAAGAGCACCGAAAACATTTACATATAAAAATAAACGAGAATATTGACACTGACAGGTATTACTGGTTATGGTTTTTAGGGGTAAAGTATCAAAAAGGGGTATTGTTGTCAATTGTCTAAACCGATAATAAACTTGAATACCGGTATTCATTATACTGCTAATCAGAGCTTTAGCGGTATAAATAGTGAAAGTCAATTAAAACCGGTAATACCTCATTTAAAACCTGTAGTCAGAATACCGGTAACGATCCCTGTCTCTCACACTCAGGTACGCCCACACTGAGATACAAACATACCCACACACACATAAACCCATACAGGCATACACACAATAAAATATTCTTAATCTTGATATCTCCCCCGTTTCGAAAACTAAATACAGTTTGTTGCATTGCGCTGAACAATATCAAGAAATCTAGTTACTATCTGTCTTGCAAAGTTATCTTCGGTTATGAGAAGCGCAGGACAAATTAACAACAGCCTTGTTACCAAGTTGCCGGCGAAGCTTGAACGTGGGTGACATCGGGCGGAAAGTTGGTTGTTGCTGGATTCTGCTATATAGTAGACTATTTATGGCTACGAAATTTTCTGAGTGGGATTGATTGTTTTTTAGGTAGTGTCTTAGGATTTGTTGATGTTTAAGAAATTCTGTTTCAAAAACCCCAAATTCAATTGTTGATTTTTATGTTTGTAGACACATAAAAATCAACAATAAATATCTCATTTTCTATTTAAATTCATTTGGTGCCGTCTTTGAAGATTTTAGATAGACTTTTTTCAGATTTTTTGTATTTTTAATTTTGGCTATAGGGGTGGGGAGGAAGATACTCTTGACTGTAATAAAAAATTGCGCTTTAAAGTTGCTGTAAGCTGTATTCACAAAACCAAATTGAACCAAACGACACCCTACACTATAGGGTAGACAAGAAAAAACGGACGGACGGACGAACGGACGGAAAAGGAGAAACTAAAAAACCCTAAAAAGTATCCAATGTCTCAAGGTTAAAACTATGTATCTCAGTTCAAAATATGTTTTGATTCATGCATGAAACATAAGTTTTATTAAAATGTTTGAACTATAAAACAATCTAGAAACATAACTTAAAGAAAATAATATCTATTCACCCAGCACTAATATTCAAGGCATAGGCAAATTTAAATAAATGTTTACTATCCATTACGTCTTTTGAAGGAGAAAAATCCAAATGTAAAGCAAATAAATGCAATGGAGCTGAAATCTGCTATTGATACATTGCGAAATTCCAGCTAACTAAGCAAGGATAATGGAAGCTATCGCTCACAGGGGATAGGATGATAGGAGGTTGGTGCAAGTTGGAAGATTATAGTGGTTTTAGAAATGAAGAGCTATGATAAGCTGATTTTGATTGACTTTCCCTAATTGAGATGCGCCATTGATGGCAGTTGTGTATGATTTCACAACTGTTGAATTTATTAGTGTAGAAGTAACGTATTCCATCTAAGATGATATTTTATTTTATATTCATTGTTTTATATAATGCTGGGTTAAGTTCTATAGTTAATATAAAAAAATGACTGACTGTTGAGTTTCTTGCGGCGTTTCTTCTCGGCAGTTGTCTCCTCTTGGGAAGTGCTGGTATAATTTTATTTATTATTATTAAACATATTTTATCTAGTCCTCAGGGTTGGAAACGCATTTGCAATCTTTTCAACGAGTCTCAGATACGTATTAACTATCTTGTGGCCCGTTTCTTCATAGTAAAAAAACCGACGTGTCAAGACAGATCTAACTAGTGTTGAGAACCTCATCAAAATTCATTGCGTGGTTAAGGAGTTAGCGGATATACAGACAGACGAACAGACGCGGAAAACGACTTAAGTGAAAAAGATAAAGAAGATTAGATGTGGACATGTTAATTCAGCTACGTTTTGTTGTACAAATTATATACCATAAATTTAAAACTAAGTACCCCTTGGTTTAGTGCAAAAGATGCTAGCAGCATTTTCTGACTAAATAGCCATACGATTACCGAGGAAGCTTCCAGCTCTTTGACCACCCTCCTCATCGACCAAGCTTTTGGATAGCTCCGAAAAAAGCTTGTGGGCAATTGGTCTCCACGGATCGAGGGTCTCGACACTGAACGAAACAAAATAGTGTACGGTATATTTCATTTTCTAAAATGATGTTCGCATTTCTGGAAGACATTCAAACGGATCGTTCTTGTCACTAATTCACTGGTAAACATCTTAGCCTGATTGTGCAAAATGTGGTTACAGAATTATGAACAAGTTTTTAAGTTGTTGGTTTTCTCTAGCTCTGCCAACCCCACTCTGGGAATGAAAGCGTGACGTTATGTATGTAAGTTTGTCTTCTTCTTCTTTAGGTGCCATCTTATAATGGAGATTTTCGATCATCATGACCATAACTACAGCAGCAATATTTGGAAGGTCAAAGTATAAAACATAGCAAAACTTACTAGATCCAAATACAGCTCTAATCTTGTGACTTGGACAAATTGTCTGAGTTTGAAGTTTGACTCGAAGTCAGATTAATTCAGATGCCTATACGTTTGTATTTATTACAAAGACAAACGAGGTTCTCTTAATTAGTCCTCCTGTTAGCAACTATTTGACATGCCAGATGAATTTCCCTTGGGTGTGACTTAATGAATTTTAGTCAAGGAATAAGCACAATAGTAGTAAAACATGTATTATGACATGGTCAAACAAAATGCAGTGCAAACTTAAACATAACAAGTTTTAAGACGAACAAGCGATACACTCGTGAAAATTAATGGAGAAAGCCCAAGGACATAGGCTTGATGACATATCATCATTGTGACAATTACACGTGACAGGTGACAATTTGCTATACATTGAAACGTTAACACGCTAATACATCACTGGTTTTTATACAAGCTACGCTATGTACCCTGGGGTGTCATAGCTACGCTATGTACACTGATGGTAAATTCTGTGGCCAAAAGATATTTCTAATCTCAGAACTGAAATTATTACTGAAAACGCGCTGTTGACACTGACGATTGAGAAATAATGCCGTAATTTCACCTGTTATCTTATCCCAACACTGAAACACAATTAGAAATAAATATATATATAAAAAAATATCAAATAAAATATCACATAAATTGACCTAGTTGGTTGGTTCTTGACAAAGATAAAGATACTTATATAGAGAAATTAATACTTAAATACATAGATAACGTCACACTCATCTCACAAATAGTTGCCCATACCGGGAATCGAAACCAAGCCCGCTAGCTTCGTAGGCAGGGTCACTACTACTCCTGTTAAGTCATAGAAACTGCATGTTGGACAATGATTTAATATTAAGATTAAAAATATAAGGTGATATTTTTTAGTAACTTTATAATCATAAAAGCCTTTTTAATTATCATAAAAGTTAAAGACAACGTTGAAGTGGTGACGTTTAAACGTGCTATCCCAGAAATCGTTCTTGAATGATTTAACATTCAAAACATGTTGTGTGTGACCTATTCCAATATTTATTACAACAAGCAAATAGCTACAAACAATTCGCTATTAAAACTATTCTCCTTAAATTTAAATTTTCAGACAAAGCATACAAACTAAATTATACACGGATGCTTCAGAGCAAGGTTTTGTTGAGCTTTGGTGCAAATTCAATTTCACATTTACTTATCTGATTCCAACATTATGTACCTAATATTAACCGAGAGCAAAAAACCTCATCACGAAAATAATTTACATTTAAGTACGTATATCTCAATTTTAATAATAATTACGCTGCTTAGAAATTGTATTCGCACTGGAAAATTATTTCTGAGTCTTCTAGAGTGTACTTATGTGTCTGCCCTTGTCTTTGCTTGTAGAACTTGTATTTTTATAATGGGTTGTAGTTTCACCGACACTCATTTCATAGAACGTGTCACTTTGCAGAATTTTCATTTCATAGAAAGTTAATTTCTGCTGAAACCTTATTGTTTACAGATTATTTTTTGGTGGTCACAGTTCTAACAGGCAGCTGTACGTGTCCCGATTACATTACTCTGCGGAGGAGAAGGACCTCGTTGAGTATGTACGAGTTAAGACTAGAGTTACCCTGAGGGTCGAGTGGTAGGAGCCCCGCCATGTCGCAAAATTTTAGTCCTTTGTGGTGAGGGCACCGATCAATGATCTATCGACTTTTTTATAGGAAGAATTCTGGCCGAGGGGTGTCATGTTTCGGCGATTTCGTGGCCACCGGCTAGCTGACACCGCGAAAGTATATTTGAATAGAAGTTTTAATTTTAAGTCATATGTTATTATAAAATAAAAATTCTGAGAAGTGATACGTTCCGTGAAATGAGTGTCAGTAAATGTTTTTTTCTATTGAATTTTATTGCCCATGTGGTTGCCGGGTTAGAATTGTGCCACTTCATGTCTTCCCGTGGATGTCGTAAGAGGCGACCAAGGGAATGAGGGCTTGTAGTACTGTTAGGCGATTGGCTTGCAACCTGTCACTAATACACTGGTAAACATCTTAGCTTTTTTGTGCTAAACGTGGTTACCAACAATTATTTTTGTAGTTGTTGGTATTTCTGTAGCTCTGCCTACCCCACTCTGGGAATGTAGGCGTGATAGTATGTATGGATTTAATTTTATCATCATCATCATGTCCTTGCCCTTATTCCAATCATCTGGAGGTTTTTTTTTTTAAGGAGAAGGCTCACGAGCATTCAGGCCACCTGATGGTAAGTGGAATCTGAGATCCATAGACAATTGAATTCTCAAGACTATAATCCCAAGACCTCAAATGCGTTGCCAACCCTGAGGACTAAGATGGAATGCCTCTATGCTAGTAATTTCACCAGTTGTCTTATCCCCAAACCGGAACATAACAATGCGAACACTGTTGCTTGGCTGATGGTTATTCTTTCTAAATATCAATATTAGCCGTCATATCCGCATTCACATCCTTCTTTCTTGTATCACTCTCCACACAATCCATCAATTTCATTTTAGCCCTTCTTGATTTATTATAAGCATACGTTTGCTAACTTGGAGCGTAATCTAGGGATCTGATATCGATATACATGTTAATTGATATGTTTATTTCTAAAAATCCTCTTCTAAGATAAGAAAATCTATGTCTAAAAGTCCAGTGTCATTTAGTCAGTCTCATAAAAGGTAAATAAACCACAATATCGTTTATGAGTCAGCAAACCGATTTAAGTCCAAGAATGCCCCAGAATGAACTTGAAAGTGGAAATTTTCATAGACGGCAATCGTTACTAAAGATAATTTACGTATACCTAACTATATTTTGTATGTAAATGTTAAAAGCTAGTCTAAGGCCTTCTACGCCTGAGATACAGGAACATCCTAGTTCAGGCATGTAAGTTTTAAGTCTCTTTGTTTTTTTTTTAAGTACATAGTTATACATTGTAAAAAAGTGCTTTGAATAAAGATTTATTATTATTATTATTATAACTTTAAAAAAAAAACATTGACAGTTTACAATGAAAACCCTTTTTAAAATAATAGTTTTTATTATTTAATGAACAAAGAAATAATATTTATAAATGTTTAATAACATCCTTATG